>OY728127.1:708797335-710047335 GCA_963277665.1 Viscum album
GAAAAGATGATCTAATATTAACTATATGAATAGAAATAATAATTACATGAAATTAAATTAAAAAATATATATATATAATACAAATTTAATTTAAATAATACCTACATATGGGATATTATAATTAATTAAAATATAGTAACATAATCCAATTTAAATAATTTTTAGAAAATATTTGTTTATAAACCTATAAATAAACATATACTAAAATCCGGTATAAATGTCATTTGAATGTAATAAATTATAATATATTTAACTAAAAAATAATTATTTTACATGATAGAAAAAATAAAAATTATAATTGGAATTTTTAATTTGACCATTTATTATAAAAAATGATTTTTTTTAAAAAATCAGTATTTTTCACTATCCACAAAAAAACCCACGATTTTTTAAAGATAAAAAAATCTCACCATAAGTTAATATTAATATTGTAATTTTATATTTATTTAATTATATAAAATTATTCTTTTGAAATATCAAAAATAAATAAAAATATTTGTTCACAAAAAGCAATAAAAATGCTTTTTTAAATAAATATTTTAATTGAAAACATAGTGTTTATTTCCTAAGAATTAATAAATACATTTATACTGATTAGATATTTTTTATACATTTCATAATTTATTTAATGATATTCACACCAAAAAATTTATTATCCACATTTTTATGGATACATTTGAATAATAATATTTTAATACTATGTTGTGATGCGTTTAAACTCAATTTTACGTATTCAAAACACAATTGAATGAAGTGGTCTTTTAAAATAAATGGTTCATAAAAAAATATTATCTTTAGAATAATAGGATTATGTTTAACTATCTATACCATCTTCCATATTCGATAATAGTAATTAATTCTCTTTAAAATGTTGTTAGTATCCACAATGAGTAATAAATTCAAAATCCTCAAAAAACATAATTGGATCACTTAAATGTTACATTATATAACAGGGAGTCCTATTCAAATTCAATTTTATACATTCAAAATTCTAGGTATAAATATAACTAAATTATTAGATTTTATATATAGTAACATCACTTATAACTCACAATAAACTTTACCTCTTCCTTATCTATTATGCCTTCAAAAGTCACTTATTGGTCGACTAGATGTTTCTACACTGTTGAATCAATTAAAATATTTAGTAAACAATATATGACATAATTTTGGAATATATTGAAGTTATATGTAGTCCAAAATAAATTTCACCATTTATTGAATTATTTTGTATAGGAAACTATGTTCTTCTATGTATTTAGCAAAGTGTTTCATAGACAGCTTCATTTTTCACCATGGTCAACCATGTAATGAAAAAATCTAGATAATTACTATTTATTGAAAAATAGTATATATTATTTATATATTAATCAAAACATATTTACCCTAAATAAAAAAATAAAAAGAAATAAATTGTATTCTAAGTATAAAAATAATTAAATGGTATATTAGCACAATAATAAACTTTTTCATTTTTTATTTTTGGAAAAAATTATTTTCATATTTCCATCATGTTATTATACATTTTGTAAAGATAGATTCAATTTTATGTTGCTAAAAGGTACTATATACAAGATAAAAATTTATCTATATAAGATTCAATCTCTTCTATGATAATTTAAAAACAATGTTGATTAAAACTTGTTCTATACAAATTTTCATGTCTTTTATGATATATTTATATGTTATTTTTTGGTGGAAAACACTTTTTGTAGAAAATATAGTATATATTTTTATATTTAACATATATTTATATTATGATTAGTCTATTCTATATAATCAATATAATATTTTTATAAATGTGTGGTGTTTCTTATAAATCAACAAAGGTAATTAAATGTTTTCTGTGTTTTTAAAAGATATCTTCAGTCTTTTATAAGGTTATACATTAATTTTTATATATTAATTTGTATATTTGAATAATTTTACAATACCAAAATCATTCAATTAAGGCCATTCATGAAAATAATTACTAAACTTTATTCATAATAATTATGAAATGTTATAATATAATAATTATTTCCATATTTATTATTAAAAAAATTCACAACCCACCCTTCCTATGAACCCATAATGGGATAGTATTGATGAAAAGATTCACTCCTCAAGGCCTTCCTATAATAGGCCCTAGTTTGGTTACTAGAATCTTGGTTATTAAACCTGAAAATTAGAGGCATTACCCTCTTATAATTGAGGAACAAGATGAAGAAATAACCTATATACTATATAATTAAAAAAATAAAACACCACAATAATTCCCAATGCATGATATGTTAGAGAAACGCAAGTCCCAAAGATATAATATTAAATAAAACTCGTATGTAGTGACTCTGAAGACAACACTTGGATTAAATCTATAACTATTATGCCTCATCTCCAAACCCAACCAAGAAAGCGTAAAATAGTTTATATACCTAGGAATATAAATAAAAGCTGTACTCTATTGGATCATAATCAATATATCTCATTAAAATTTGTAAGAAGAATAATGATTCTATATGGAATATGTAGTAGAACCAAGAAGAACCAATCAAGACAATTATCATCCCTCATCACTAAGAATCACTCATTGAATATCACATCCAATTATAATAAAAATAATATTGAAGAATACAGAATGAAGGTACCCCACAACCACTTCCCCACTAGTTTTTCACTCTCACACCCCTATCGTCAAATGTTTTGTTCAACCATCCCTTCTATAGTCATACTACAACTAACAAAATCCCATTACACAACCATTTGATATACCATATACGCATTATCCTCATCTTCCCATATTTACTATCATTTAACTTGTTTCATCCACAAATAAAATATCCAATATGGGATGGAATATTTAACAAAAAGTTCATCAACCATGTTCACACCCCTACCATGCATGACCCCATCCATATCGTATCACATCAACACCTTATCGGGTATTCTATTACACTTCATGTGTTGAAGCATTATCATACAAAACTTGATCTATCATAACCTATAAAATACTTAAAATGGATATTAGGGATGAGGGATTATTTATCCATCTATTCTTCAACAATATGGAGATTTGGGGAAAATACTTGAAACCCAAAACATTTGTGTATTTATAAGGTGATATGACTTGGGTGGGGTGGTTAAAGAAATAAAAAAATAAAATAAAAGGGTATAATACTAGAACACACAGGCTAACATAAAATGTTTATATTGAATAATTACTATCACATCCCACATCCACTTCCATCACCACCACTGTCAATTATATACCAAAAACCATCACTAATTCCCAAATAAATCATCCAAAAAATACATGAAAATTTCCATCAAGCCACATCATTTCTCCCATTCATAAATTCAAATTTACCATCTATATTTAATTGAATTAATCCATAGGATTACATATTTAATAAAAAAAAATTCAATCTATCACCTACAATTATTTTATATATTACACTTACAATTTATTTATTCGCATTTCCCATATATCCATTATCCAATTTAAAATTTCATCATTTACATTTATATTCAACCACTACTAGTAAACTAGAAAAAAAACACAAAAAATCAGTTCATGTAATCAACCCACCAAAACCTATGTATTCCTTTACTTCAACCATAACAATGCAGCTGCAACCCATCATCACAATCCACATCCCCAACCAATCACACTATGCCACTCATAGAACTTATCAAAGGGAGATTTTCATAAACTACACCAACATCTCATATCCCACCACCATATATAAAAGAATAAACCTCCTATAGGGAATATATACTCATAGTCACATAAAAAACATCTCATTAGAAAAATATGGTCGATTTCAACATTAACCACTCCTATTTTCTTAATCTAAAATAATTATATTCTTGTCAATAATTTTCATTCCAACAATCAGTTTATTAAAGTCTTTTTGTAGATACCAATTTTTTAGAGGGATTCCAACAAATAAATCACATAAAAAAGAAACAATACTCTGCAGTAATGATAAATTTTAGAAAAAAATATAAAATGACACCAATAACTAGAGTAATATCATGGAAAAAAATTATAAAAAATAGAATACCCTCATCCCATCAATTTATTTAAGTCTGGTGCATTATATTTTTTTAATAATTCATATTAACCACCCAAATAATATAAAATCATAATAGTCACACATTATACACAAAACCAAAGAGAGGTATTGAATCCCCTACCTAAAATAATGATTTATAACTTTTATGGAAGGGAAAGAAGAAGAAGAGACGATTGTAGGACTAAGCCCATGTGAGTGAAACACAAGTCATCATTTAACCTAGATATGGTTCATCAAAATCAAAACCCATAATCCAAAAAATAAAATTGGAACTACCATTAAGAATTATTAAAGAATAACATAGAAGAAATTAAGAGAAAAAAATAGGTAACTCTCCTCAAATATAAAATAATTATTCTTTAAAAATGGGGAATCAATGAAAAACAAAGGCACTAAAATATCTATAAACAATTCCCAAGAGGTCAGTCATGAATAAATGAAATCAATGGTGCAATAATGAAAATTGAATTTATGCCTAAATTTATAACTCAGGTGGAAAATCACAAAATCATAGTACAAGGGTAATGGACACACTATAATGTATTTATGTTATGAGAATTATGAAAATCAGGTCATGGTGAACACTTAGATACAATAAATATAGGTGAAAATCAAAACTTATTACTTATCTCTATGAAACAATCACTAAAATTCCAAACCCATCCATGATACAAAAAAATAACCACACCATAAGGACTCACAAAAAAATATGATTAAAATTAATCTCCCAGACTCCATGTCATATTAGTAATAATAATGGAAAAAATACTCATTCATCCCTTTCATCCCAATCCAGCATGGACGAAACCACTTTGAAACCATATTCCCATGGAACAGGGATCCCTAAAATGGAATAATGAAAAAAATGTCAATCTTAAGTCCCAAATCGTATCTCAAATCTCCATACCACAACGTTTCAAAAATAAGGAAGAGACAATGAAATAGCCTCCTAGAACACCACACTACAACCATACCAACCACACTAAAGAGAAAAATCTAGATTGAACCTACATGGCGCAACCTATACCATCACATTGTATAACTAATCCCCATCTAAAATTCTAGTTTACACACCACCCTTCATTCTTCAGGCCTCCTCCCATCACCTCCAAGAACCAAAACATGCAATGTAAATGGATATGAATGTATGGTTAATTACATTATATTAAACTCAAATGATGATATTCCCTAAGAATAAAAGACAATCATATAATTAAAAATGAATACATCATCAAGATTTTAACCCCAAAAGATACCCATAAAATGAGATGACGCCATAAACCAAAAATAGTAACAAAGAAATAAGGAATTTAATTAAATCAGCATCAAATTCAAATATTACATTACCATACAACCCATAGTTAAAATAGTATTAGATAATGAGAATGAATCTGTAACACTCATACCCTGGTACTCTCATCCATTCCATTTACCTCCAAATCACACAACATAAGGGAATGACTTTCCTGTTCATGACATTATCTTGATTATCCTAGATCTCCACTAGATTCTCCATGAATATATTATCATTCTTTATATATAAATCTGCCAAATATTTACTATGGGATCCATCATGAGGATAGAGACATAGTTATGAAAAATAGAACACATCATGAACCGGATCACTCTTAGAGGAAGTTCCAACTGATACAAAATCTCACCAATGTGTAATAATTCCTCAAAAGAACCAATAAGCTGGAAATAGAGATTACACCCCTGGAAAACCTTCATTACAAACAATGAAGAGAAACACTTAATAACTCGTTTCCTCACATATCAAAATCCATATGTATCATCCTATGACATTCCTAAACTTTATAAAAGTACTATATCACTCGCACCCACCCTTGAACAATCTAATTCTTCTTTCTCATTATCGGCACCACATATTTCCCAAGAACTATCATCTCCCCATCATCCTCCCAACATAATGGAGACATGTATTGTCACCCATACAATGCCTTGAATGGATCCATTCTAATGGATGATTTGTAGTTTTTTATTAGGTGAACTCAACTGAGGCAATATTCTTTACCCAAGAAACAAAAAAATATAAAACACAATATTGAAGCATATAACCTAGTGTTTAAATGGTTTACTCAATTTTATCATCCTATGGAGGATAGATAGTAGTGTTAAGGTGGAACCATGTCCCAAATGAATTCCATAATCCTCTATATACTCTTTATGTAAAATAAGGATCATGATCATAAATAATGGTCCTCATTAACCCTCATTAATAATTACCACCTCATCCTCATACCAACCCACCATATCCTCCCCAAAATCAAACTTTCTAATGGAGTAGAAGTTATATAAATTCAACAAAAAATTGAATGTTTCCCAAATAGCTTCACATCCTCCCTCTATCAGTGGAAAACTAGTAACAAAATCTATTAACAAGACCTCAATTTCCACTGTGGAATACCCAACTGTTTAAACAACATATTTGAAACATGATGTTATACATTCATCTATTAATAAACCAAGAAATGTTATATGAACAATACTACTCTCTAATTAATCTCAAGACCACAAATCTAATTATTAAATTCACAGTGCATCTAGGACACACTTGTATGCACTTTCACATTGGGACTATGAAACTCAGAGAAAATCCTTGTACATCACCAATGAAAAACACAATATTCCTTGAAAAACATATTATGTGGATTGTGCTCTAAAAATTACTTGGAATCATCACCATGATACTACTCTACCCACTACATTAAAGATGATAGTATTATAATAAAAATATGGAAACCTCTACTATGTAAACCCTCTGTTTTAAGATGAATCATGAATATCACCATTATAAATATCAAATAAACTCTAAAATCTGAAACACAATCTCTATCATACGTCCTACACTGTGTATCAGCAACTAAATTCCCCTTCACTAGGGTGTAATAAATCTCAATGGCATAGTTCTATATAAACTCCATCCACATTCATTGTTTCAAATTTCAATCCAACAAAGAAAAAACATAATTCAACTACTTTTAATTTTAACTTGTAAAGAATAAAAAGCATTCACAGATGAGTTAATGTCACAATAAATTCATAAAAAATACAACTACCAAGAAATAAAGATCATGGGTTTCATAGTTATTCACATAGTGATATAATTTCATAATAACATATGAGATCACATCCCTTTGATGCATCAAAATTAAATCATGACTGAGATGGGAAGTGTTGTTGATCACCTTGAACATCACTACCTTATATGTCATCCAGAGAATGGGACCACTGATCAACATCTCCATCATGTGGTCAAAGGATTCCTAACACAGATCAGTCTATATTGAAACAGTTTCCTTTATAGTAGTGGTTATAAATGGGATATTGACCCAAAATAAGTTCAATAAAAACCTAAAATAATAACCGATGATACCAAGGACACTACAAACCTCTATAGTATTCTAGGGTTTTCGTAAAAAAATTTATCAATTTTCAATTGATCTACTGATACAACATAATGATACACTGCATGTTGATGGAAATTCACTTCTTATATCCAAAATATACAATTTTATATTTTCCATTAAATTTGATTGTTTTGATGAAATTTTAAAGCATCCCCAAAGTTCAAATAATTTCCCTTCTCCAAATTTGAGTATATTGGGATTTCATTTATGAACATGACCATGTTTATAAAAATTCACAAAATATAGAGTTCATGTTTCCAATGAAAATATATAGGCCATTTGTGAAACCAATGATTATAAACATGTTGTTCCCATTTCAACACCAATTGATATCTTTAGAATATCTCCCACCCTTGCCCTCATTGGATGATATCCAGTCCATTTTCAAATCTTGAAAAACTAGTTGGTCTCATTAACTGGTCAAACAAATCCTTAGCCCTCTTTTGAGGGTAACAGTTCTTGATTATCACAGGATGAAATCATTGGTATTCTATATGAAATTCCAAACTACCATACAACTTTATGAATAATAACACCTGAGAACCAGACTATGACATGTTGGGATAGATAAAACTATTATGCATCAAATTATTTATCTAGATCCTCAACTTCTTTCTGCTTGAAATGTTCAATCTGATAATGATCCATCAAAATCCAAGAGGTTATATGATAGAAATCTGTCCTGAACAGAATATCATGTCTAGGGGGTGGGGTAAAAATATTTTTGTGAACAAAATCAGGATTTTTATTTATGACCCTTGTAAAATCATCCTTTTTTCCTCTGATAAATCCAATGATGATTTTTTTAGCAGAGGTAGAAGATACTATTAACATATACGACCCATGTATTGATATAACTTACTGATTAATAAAAAACACTAACCCTCCTCATGAATAAACACAACTCTTCTATAAAAATCAATAATCGATGAAATATAATGGAAGAAGTCAATGCTAAGGATGAATTCATATAAACGGATCAAAAGTAGAATGAAATTCCCACATTATTTATATTTCTCCATCGTCATCTCAAATCCCCATCACACATCAATAAAACTATTATGATCTACTTCGATCATAGTTAACACCATAGGAACTAGATTTATCCCTACCATAAGTCCTAAAGAACATAACAGGAAAGGAGAAATAAAATATTTTAATGCTCCAGAATCAATCAAATCACATTCCAAGTTAAATTATAAATATATATTACCTCACCTAATCTCTAGTCTCTCAATAAATGGAATACTCATAGCATGAAACTGCTTTCATCCATATCCAATTCCTCAATATCGACGACCACCTCTATGACTATTCTCAAGCCAATTCCCATAAGGGAGATAAACATTATGGTGATAACCTCTACCATCTATATATCCTCTCATTGGAGAAAGGGTTCATTGTCCATAATGTTGATGCGACCTCTATAGAAACAACTCTTGTTATCATTGATAAGGGGCCTAAAAGTCAATGCCATTATAGACCTAAAATTTTTTTGGCAAAAATATCAGTAATTATTGTTCCTATAATATGAATAAAACTATATTAATGATCCCCTAGTAGAAGTATAAGATCACAAAACCCTATAATATCAAGATGGAAAAAATTGATGATGTCACCCCACCAGTAAAAAAATAAATGGTTGAGATATTTGATATCCTCCAGAAACTGATCTTCTCCATGAGTAACTCTAACAACTCCCTTCTCATGATGAAAATAGATATGCATGAATCATCTCAATGACCTCCTCCTTTTTATACACAACCAAAAACATATGAATCATAAATGGAGTGATCGTTTATCAGATAATTTTCTATATTAACTCCTCTAATCACCTAGATCTAGACTCCAAATTAGCAAAAAAAAATTGGGAGAAGTGAAGGATTTCATTAAAAATAATTTTTGAAATCCTACACACTCAGGCTCCCCCACTGAAGAGAGATCAGCTCATACCTATTTATGATTCTCATCATCAAATAAAATAATTTTCCTCAAAACTATTGTGGAAAATAAGTCCATGTCACATCTTAAAATACCAGATCCAAAAATTCTCTTTTGTTCCCCACATCTAAATAACAATCATTGTAACTAGATAATTTTTCCTACCACGAATCAAACTAATGGAGATATCATGCTCCTCAATCCATCACGCTATCTCTATATTAGATATGATTCCCTTATAGTTTTCCACACCATGATATTGAAAATCACAGAGTCTTTCTCTATAGATCATACTCCTTAGCCAGATCAAACCTCTTATAGTTAACTGGGTATGTCATCTATACCAAAAAAAATTAAACAATGTATAGGAGATTACCTAAAGGAACCCTACAAACAAGGGGAAAACACAAAATCTTATAAGCATGTAATTTCTTTAAAATTTAATTTAATTAGGGCCATTTTAAATTTTCCTAAAATTTAATCCCAAATTCAATCATTCACACAAAAAATCATGACTGATATACCTATCCTAGAAATCTACCCTATATATAGTCTCACTTTTCTTAGAATGTTCATTAAGCATAATTTCCCGATATCGATTCATAGGGGGTCTTAAAATCATGTGTTTAATTCGGTCACCTTTTCTCATATCATAGAAAATGTTCACCCGGTGTTGTTTCAAAATAATAACATGTAACCATCACCCATTAATAACTCTACACTCTATCATATCTCTCAAAAAATCATTGATTCCACTTTTTCATTACCTTCCACCACTATGAATCCCTCGTAGGCATGTAGGGAATATGAGAGTGACCCCCAAAGGTCGTCCCCCAATAGGTCTCTAATCAGTAACCTTCATCAAGGGTATCGAACATGAAAATTGGGGGATTTAACTTCAATAAACTAATTAAAATATTAATATACCATCAATAAACACAATGGTATAAAAAATAAATTCCCATAATAGTCTACATTTCCAGATATGCTAGGAAAATACATTTCCCAAACATAAAATAACTAATAAAACTCTTTTATTTTTTTACCGACCACGGTTCATGGATCAATGACAAAACTATCCTTATCGATCTCTAAACACTCCCTAGAAACATAAAAAACTATTATATTCAAATATATGAATATAAATAATATAATTATTAAAATCATACTAGAGGAATCTTATGCCAACATGGAGGAACCATATTAGTGCTCCAGAGAACAGGTTTATAAGCCAACAAGAACCTTTGAGGCCAATAACTACCCATCCTAACTAAATATCATTTAACAAATATCACACCTCGATATGATAAAAATACTTTTGGAGAATATATCAAGAGGGTACCCTATCCCAGTCACAATTTTTTCACTCTCACTACCCAATGTCAAACATCTCGTGCTCACATCCCTTCTATAATAATGTCATTGTACACCATACATCATAACATAATCATTCCACATAATAAGGACACATCAACTTCATCATCCCATATCAACTACTATGTACCACGCCTCATCCATGCATCACATGTATAGTATAGCATGTAATCATGAACATGTAAAAAATTATCCGTGTTCCCTCTTCCTACTATACACAACCCCGAAAAAATTTCATCATATCAATACCCTATAAGGTATGCCTATAGTATACATGTTTAATTTAATTATATTACCTACATTGAGTCATCATATACTATACTGGAGCATAAATAGAGAGTAGTGAAATGGGAGTAGTCACCGGTTCGATTTATAGCAACCCAAATTTCATAATGCATTATATTTACATGATAATCCACAAACCCAACCAAGAAATCTAGAGATATAGTTTCTTTATAATATTAGATTCATAAACCACAAAAATAAAATAAAAAACATTAAAAATATCCATAATATGATTTTAGATTCCATTGAACTCTTATTACTCCATGGGATAGCCTTGGGATATATATATATATAAGAAATGGGGTGAGTTATAAGGCCTAGTAAGGGAATAAAAAAGTATTTCATAATGAAAATTAATAAATGTGAGTCAAGAGGCATATCATGGTGTCATACAATTGTAGAAATAACATATATAACATTTAGGGATGGAATAAGAAGGTGATATACTATTATTAAAGGATCATATCAAATGGGAACAACATAAATAGAAAAATTATAAGCATAAGTTGAATCTAACCAATAAGACACAATTAAATGTGTACTTACCCTAACCATTCATTCACCATACATGGTATCTTAAGAAATTAAAAAATTAACCGATACATTTGAGCACTATCCATGTGCACCCATTTTATATATAAATTTACGTGTGCCACACCATTCATATATCATAAGAATAGAATACATAAATTCATTCCCATGAATAAAGAATATGAACTTCACACATGGAATACCCCAATTAAATAAGGATAGTTTGATCTATTTGAATAATCATAAATGAAAATAAGTTTTTTTAATTAACCAATCATTTAATACATTGATATTACATCTAAGTGAGTAAATATTCCCATAACAAAAAAACCACACTAGAATTGTATGGGTTTACTGTTGTTGAAAACATGGAAAAACAAAAGAAAACTGGTTTATAAAACATATACATCATCTCCCTATTATAATTTCATAACTGTAAACCTTTTTGGAACATCATAAATAATAAATTCCTTTATATATTGTGGAAAATAAACATAATAAATGGTTGTTCTCATATGCTCAGTAATGGTACACAAGGGAGATATCAATCATCACATAATCCTAATAACATGCACATAAAACAAGATTATAACCTACATATCAAAGATCATAATATTGATTCTTGTAATAAATCAAAGAAGTTCTAAAGACAAAAATCAAAAGAAATAATTATCCATTAGAGAATAATATTGGTATAAGGCATGAAATGTGGAATACATATAAGCATAGAAAATTATTTCCTTAATATTCAAGGATATTTTCAATGACACTCATAATGTAATGGGTTCACTCCCAAAACCATCGTAGTGTCATTGTTCACTCCCCAGGGTATCATGATGGAACAAATCCTCTACTAAACCAATTTCACTCCTCATTTTATTTATTTCTTACTAAACCGAGTTCACTTCCCATTCAATTCATTTCTTAATAAACTCAGATCACTTCTCAAATATCATAATCTTGAGTCATGGAATAAATCAAAAAAAATTCTAAAGACACAAATCACAAGAAATCATGATCCATGAGAGAATTATATTGGAATAAGGAATGAAATGTTGCATAAAAATAATCATAGAATATTATTTCCATAATCTTCAATGATCTTTTCAAATACTACCATAATGTAATGGGTTAACTCCCAAAATCATCATAGTGTCAAGGTTTACTCCCCAAGATATCAAGATGAAGAAATTCCTTTTCTAAAGAAATTTCACTCTTCATTCCAGTCCAGTATTATTGAATCGAGTTTACTTACCCTTCTAGTGATGTATTAATAATTCGAGTTCACTTCTCATTCTATTCTCATCTCACTAATTTGATTTCACTTTCTGTTTCAGTCTAGGTTTATTAAACTGTGTTCACATACTATTTCAATCTTATCCGTCTAATGATATATAAATCATTAACAATTTCATTAGATGAATATATAAATCCCACCCATCATTGGTTATAACATAACCACATTCCGTGGATATAATGTAACCACCATTACATAATTAATACCATTATCATGTGTTCAATAATAAAATAAGTCATTCATTATACTAGAACCCATGTGAAGAAAAGAGTTTAATATACATTTTATCATAAAAACCCCATGGAAAAGAAATAGTATTCATAAACATCTTATCATAATAAACATAAAAACCCATGAAAATAATAAGGATAGTATCCGTGAATAATATCCTTACTAAATAATAAGAAAAATTAAATAATGTTGTCATATATGGAAAATAATTTTTAAATTTCACTTGAAATAATTTTTGAGAAAAATATCCTTTCCCTTTGAAAATATTTTTTTTAAAATGTTGTGGAATTATAAAAGTAACATTTTCCTAAAAAATAACTTTTTATGATTATAAATGAATATTAAAGGAATTAATTCATCTTGATGGTAGTAATATATGCTCTTATTTAAAATTTAAAAAACATTCCTGGTGTATTTTTTTCGAAAATATCATAAAGAACCTTGAAAAAAAGGAGAAAAAGAATCCTTTAAAAACATTTTCCAAAAAGTGAAACATGAGAAAGAATGAATTTAAAAAATAATAGGAGAATAATAAAAAAAAATGGAATTTTTTTAATAAAATGTACTTGGAAGAAAAATATATTTTTAAGGGTAATTTTAAAAACATAGTTTTCAAATGAAAATACCTTATAAATATCATATCCTTAAAGTGATTATTAGTAAAACTAATTAAATATGTGTATTCAATATAAATCCACAAGTGTAATTATAAAATATGATAATAAAACTGTATTCCACAAATAATCATATCGTGCCATTATCAATGAAGTAGAAGGTTATCCCAAATAAATGAGATTGGGTTTAGAATTAACTTACCACTTTATAATAATTTGAATCATGTTACCCATAAGATACATAATTATGAAATGGTAAATTCAATGAAATTATTATAATTAGATTCATGAAACTATATATCAATGGTTAGTATATACACCACACTCAATAAATAAGTGACGAATAAAGCATATTTCTCACAAAATAAAAAGTGATATGAGAAAACCTTATCTCCTGCTTCCCTTTAGTTTTCCATACCCTAGCCTCTACTATTAAGGTTTAAAGATTGTTATTAATTAATAATATAACTATATTTATATTTATAATATATTTTCTGATACTTTTATAATATCTTACCACATGTTCATCAGAATTATTTTATTATTTATATTATTTCAGTTTCATTTGTTTCATGGTTTCATGATCAGTCCATTTCTGTATAATTATGAATTTTATTGTAAAATTGAAATTAAAATACAGATGTGAAATGAAATTGTATTAATGAAATTACATAAGTTTAAATGGTCACATATATAATTTTTCATTCTTACATGAGGATGATTCATTTGATAAAATGTTATTGATAAATGTTATTTTAATTTGTCCCTTTCTTGACCATCACAGATTTGTTTCATTTTATTTGATATTATATATTTATATTAGTTGTAGAAAATAAAAAAGGAAATAAAATAAATATTAAAATATTATTTATCTATAATAATACTTTTATTCTTATCCATTAATGAGGTCTTGTAAAACGAAAAAAATAATTTTTCATGAAGATGACTAATCACCATAACTTAGAAAATAATTGTGTTTCATTAATTAAGTGGATGTAATAAAATGGGTGGATAAAATATATTACATTAGAAACATAAAATTTAATTATTTATATTATTATATAATTATTAGTCTTTCATTTATGATGGATTTGTGGAGAAGGTAGAATAATAAAATAAAATAAAAGAGTTGGTTTGAGAAAATTACATCTTGAAAATCACCTACATGGAGGATCCCTTAAAGACCCTGTAATTGGTATTTTGTTGCTACCATAATCACTTGGGTGTGGGTAGAGTGGGTATAAGAATTTTTCGTATATATTTTAGGATATTAAAGGTTTATTAAGAGAAAGGGGGTGGTGAAAGTTTGAATTTATACTTGAGGAATGGTGGTTTTAAGTAACTAAATAATTGTTATTTTATAATTAAAGCTATCCAAAATGAGTTGGAATTTATTTCCATGAATTGGGATCATAATTAATGTTTTAATTGATTCTTATGGTCTATAAAAACATCAAAAACCCATTAAATTTATTAGTTTTTTTATCCATTATCTTTTAATGTTAACCTGTCTCAATATTTTACCTATAGTACTGTAAATCTTTCTTGTTACCACGTTAACATTTTTATGCCTAAAAATGAAATTGAACATAAAAAATAATTTATAAATTATAGATAAAAATATATAATCCATCCTTTAAAATTAAATTCATAGAATTGGAATGGTTATATTTATAACTAATCCTACAGAGGCAATGGGAATGTCGATATTTAATGTGAAAATGTCAAAAAGTTTAATATATTTTTATATCCAATTTTCAGGTGAAATTGAATCTAATGACATCAAATGGATTTATTGAGGTATAATTCCACTAATTTTACTTTAAAACCAATTTATCATATAATTTAAATATATAAATAAATTATAAAAAAAATAGTTTTTAATGAAAATTTAGTATTTTCACTATTCATAAAAAATTAAACTTCTACGAAAAATACCAAAATTCCACCCTAAGATAATTTTTTTATTAAAATTTTAAAAATTATATTTATTTTAGAAAAATTATAAACGTTCAAAATTTTACTTTTAAAATTGGTACATCAATAAAAGGCCGAAAATTTGTCTTTTAGAAAAATATATATTTTTATGCTTAAAATTGCATTTATTCTTATATCAACCCAATCTAGATTATTGAATATAATTTAAAAAAAATTATTGACTATATAAAATATGAATTTCATCATTATCTTTCACTAATAATTATTAAATTTATTTATTAAGATAAAATGACATTGTGGGTATAAAAGTAGTTTCTTAGGAAATCACTTCCTTTATGTTCAACTCATTTTAATTTTTTTTCTAATTACTTGGAAACAAAATAATTTAATTCATAAACATGTGTCAATAATATTTTTATAATTTATTTTATCTCATTCTTTACCACTATTCCATTTTATAGGTGATAACAGTTGTGTTAAAAAAAATATTTTCATGTTTGTTGAGGCTCATTGTTTTCGGTAAAGTAGGTTATCAAATACATTTTTTTTAAACGTATACCATAAAATCATGGACTTTGATATTATACCCCCTTTAAAATAAACATCTCCCATAAAAGACATTTTATGGATATAAACAGATGATTAAACCTCTACCTCATCACATCCTCAGGTTCCAACACAGCTTCCTTAAATTTTGGGTTTGGATTCAAAAGTTTGACTAGGTTAGTGGTAATGTTTAGTAGAATATTATATCTACAATCTGGGATCAATAACTGTTGTTATTTATAATAATGATATTTCTCTAGAGTTAAAACCTATGAGTTTATTACATGTGACAGATTAGGTATGTACTTCTTCAATAAAGATACGTGGAACACATCCTGAATATGGGAGAGATTTTTTGGAAGAGGTAATCAATCAGCTACCATCCCAGTACGATCTAGAATTTAAAAAAAATTAATTCACACAAATTTTAAACTGAAAATCAATATTAGTTTTTGGATATTTTAAAATTCATTTGCGGAAAATCCACATCATAAAAAGGGTAATTAAAACTTTCTCTTCAAACTATGTGATGTAAAATGTGAATATCACCACCAAACACAGATTTCTATTCGAAAAAAGTGAAAATATATAAATTGAATAGAATTATAACTATCATATTTTGATGGAGTGTGATTGAAAATGTGGTCACTATAATATTAATAACCAAAAAAATATAGACCATATAGGTCAAAAAAGTCATTGATATCATTAGAAATTATGTTAATAAGATGAAATTTTATTTCAACATTTAATAATATATACTTTATTTCATTCATATTATATGTACAATATCAATATTTTTTTATCCTTGATAAATTTCCAATTCATTTCGTAATCCACGGAATAATGTTGAAATTGTCATTCATGTAAAACTAGGGGATCATAAGATCCACAATGGGATGACAAGTTGTTACTTATATCTCTAGTTATCAAAACAAAATGGTTTGCAAAGATTATTCTACAATCAAAAATTGTAATAAATTAATCTCTAAATGTAACACCCCAAGCTTCCATGGTACGCTTCTATTTGAATAATACAGTAGCGTGTGTTGTGCGCAACTTCGAGTTCTAACACACGCCACAACCAATCAAACTAGCTGTTCTGAATAGTAATACCCACTTTTTTAAATTTTATAAATTTTTTCTTTCAAAATGGACTTCATTTTTGGATTCATAATATCGAACTTATCTTAGGGTGAATTTTTTGTATTTTTCTGAAAACATTCAATTTTTGATGAATAGTGAAAAAACACTGAGTTATAGTTTAAAACCGAATTTTCTATTTAAATAATTATTTATTTTATTTAAATTTAATTAAGGTAAAATTGATACATAATATCGATATAAGCTCAATTTAATTCATTAGAGTTAGTTTAGAATAATATTAGATATATAAAAATTTTATTGAACTTTTCACCGTCTTTTACCCACCTCCTAGGGGAATTTGGAAATTCACATAAAACTTAATTTTACCGCTTCTGTTAGTGTAATTTTGAAAATCCTATAGACACGTTTAATATCAAGGTGTAAAATGTGGTTCAATAAGATAAAAATAATTTTTGGTGAATAGTAACTTTTTACTTTTATTTACCACAGTTAAAAGAAAATAGGGTAATTAAAGGTAAAAATGATATTAATATTACCCTAAAACATGTCCTAATTCTATTGGACATGTGTATCTCGACAATAAACAACCTTAGGAATAAAATATTATCATTTAGGTCCACTTGGATTAGATTAGGACATTTATTATTATTTAATTCAAAGAAGAGTTAAAAGAGTTAAAATCAAATTTTAATAACTAAAACATTTTTAATATCAGGTTATAAATAAGATAAATTCTATTATAAATATTCATTAGAAATATAAAAATATTTCCTACATAATGGTATTTTATTTATAATTTTTAGACATTAAATAATATAATTTATTTATGACACAATGGTGATGCAGTAATTACCTAGTTGATCAAATATTAAAATAATTGATATTATAAATATCCAAATAAATGTAATTTGAGGATTTTTATGAATTACACTAATTTTATAGGTTAATATGACATTTTATTATTAATTTAACTATGTTTTTTCGAATTAATCATGTTGTTATGATTTTCACAAAACTCAAATACCAAATAGTTTCAAAATTGACATAAAAGAGTTTTTAAAACAAATATTATATAATTAATTTATATTCAATTACTAAAAATCAAAGGTTTGGAAAAGAGACTTATATAATGATATATGTGTAATTAATGAACCACTTTGGGTTCTATTGGATGTATATGATATGTTTATTAACCATATAATATAAAAATACAAAGAGACATGGTAAATTTCAAACTACTTAACTAAGATTTAAATATAAATGATAAGGTTAATTTAGTGACCCAAACCTATCTAAAATATATTTTTTTAAAGTATTTCGACACATACCAACCTTATCCTCGATATAAGTCACTTTGGAGCCATTAGAAACCAAATATGAATTTATTATAAAATAATATTTCTAGATTTTCCAAAGGTGCCCCCCACCCCTCTTTTAAAAGGGCACTCCCACTTCTCTCTAATTAACACCATCAAGGCCTTTTGTCTCAGCCAAACCCTACCCAAATATTCTCTAAACTTCCCTCAATTAAACCTAGAGGCCTTAGTTTGATCGGAAAGCCATCCTAAGGATCCCTTTTGATCAAATCAAAAGGAAGAACTCGAAAAGGAGGTAATGTTTTCACCACCCTCTTTCAAGTTCCTTTCTTCTTCAACTTTTTATTTCTTTGTTACTTTCATTCTAAAATAATAACTCTAGTACATTTTATATTAGGTGATTTTATTATAAATATGGTACAACCATATTCATTATTCTATCCATCCTTTGAATGACATGTCACCATACGTGCGTACGTACGGACTACCATCTCCACGTCGTGGTGTAATTGTTATTCAATACATTATTGTTTAAATGTGTACAACAATGATGTGTAATTCATGTAAATTATAAATATAACATGATAATGATTCTGTATATATGATATACCATCCAATTATATATTATTTTAATATCAAAATAATGATATTTTCGCTCGTGTGTACGTACGGACTACCGTCTCCACGAACGCGATGAGATTCATTCCCCATCATATCCATTCAAGTCTAATTCTGATTTGATGATTTAAAATAATGTTTAAGAACTTTATATCATTCTTAATATGAATAAGATACAACCTATCCATAACAAACATGACTTGTGTAAAAAAACATATAAAAGAAAATGAGTAAGTTAACACCCCAAACGACAATAATACTAATATATTATTAACAAAGAAATGTTAAAAGATCGTATATGATATCATATTAATGTATATGACTTTTATATAATTTAAAAAAAATTATTCCAGCATTATACAGGAGGTTAACCAACCCTCAACCATGGAAAATTACAAGGTAAGGGTTTATTTCAAAATTTCTTCATTATCCGAGCTTTTTATACGTAATAATCTATTGGGACATCTTTATCATCTACATCCATGTTTCTTAAAAATGTATTTCAAATCATTCGTACTATCTTACAGACTATGGGTTAAATTCATTTATACCCTTGTTGAATTTTTATAAGAAGTTTATAAAGGAATCTTTCTGTCGTTTTCCAAACAAGGTCCTTTTTAACCTTTTCGACAAAATTAAGGTAAGAATGTCTTTTTTTTAACTTATACGGCGGGTGTGGATATTTTTCGCTGTAATAAAATCATCAAAGCTTTCCATAAAATCTTATAAGAATATTTTCAATGTAAATGTTTTCTTTTATAATTATGTGACTTTTAAATTATTTAAAAAAAAGAGATATTTCTCTCAAATAGTTTTGATTTCATCTATGTCAACATCATTTGAGGGATTTTAAGCTTATTTGAAGTGTATTTATTATGATACAAATCTTCCATAATGTATTGAAGGTTTTGTGATATGTTTGACTGTGGATGTGTTATTTTTATACCAGTCATGGTTTATGGAGAAAGTATTGACATTTCGTATGATAGTTTTAATACGAATGTTTATGTTATGTTTAAACCTGTTCATATGAGGAATGCATTGGACTTAATAAGTGATGGGTGGAGCCCTCTATAGCTCCTCGATGCATCGGTAGGTCTCATGAGACAAACTAGTGTCTTGGCATAAGGCCTTGAAAAAATCTTATTTGTAGTCTTAGCACAAGGCCTAGACTATGTGGTTATGATAGTCTGGCATTATGCATTCCATCATTATGATAGTGGTTATTGATATTGCATGTGATTATTCGACTAGTAGAATATCCATGTGAATACATAAAGGGAATTATTTCATTTTATTTCTTCCATATTATGATGAAGTTCAAGTTTAAAAGTCTTTTTTTAGTTATAAATTTCCATAAATATTTATGCTTATTTATGATGTTTCCGCTGTATTGTTATCCTTACTGGGAATTTGAGCTCACCCCTTTCTAGGTTTTATTTTTCCCAGGATGTGAAGAAGTATTTTATGAATGACCTGCATGGATAGTATAAGGGTATATTAGTGTTCAGACAAGATTTTGTTGTACTTTTCACTTTATTATGTAATATAAACTTCATTAATATATCGAGTGATTCCAAGGATACTAAACTAATCGTTCTTTCGAGACTTGATATTTTGTGATCATGCCAATGTTATGTAATAATTCACTGACTCTGGGTAACTAGGGTCGGGGCGTTACAGTTGTTATCAGAGGAAATTTAGTACAAACAATGGAAACTAGATTTAGATAAACTCTGATTAGAGCACATATCCCTAAGATGGACTTTTAGTATTAGTATAGAAGAAATTCCTAGAATTTTGGTATTGTAGATATTTTGTGAGTTTTACTGAGCAATACATCGATGTCTGGATACGAGCAGGAAGAGGTGGATCTGGCACAGATGTACCTAGTGGTAAAACCCGAAAACACCGCTTTGAGCTAGACTCGAATAGGAAATCGTGCACGACAACGGGCCTTGTTGCACTCTTGGTTATGACACTCTCGGGGGATATGGTTATGATAATTCTCATTTTCTTTACAAACCATTATGAAGGGTTTATGAGTATATACTTCCTCAAAGAAATCATTTTTTTGTGATTATGGATTATATCCATAAATAGTTCAATTTATGTTAAATGTTTTACAAGTATGGAATTATGTTTTTTGATTCATAAACTGATCTAGTTTATTCCATTGTTTAGAAATGGTTCCATGTGGGAGAAATGGAAACCATATAAAGGCATGCACTCCTTGTAGGAATTTCCCTCCTCCTCAAGATAATTATAGTGGAGTTGGTGATGCAACTGGGGCTAATCAACTAATCACCATACTGGGACAACTCACTCAGGTTATGAATAATAAGCTTACCCATATAGAGCACCCTAATCCGTAGTGTGGAGGATAAATTTTAGACCACTTCATGAGGGAAGAACCACCAACATTAAATGGGAGTAAAAATCCCTTCGTAGCTGAGCAATGGATAAATTCCTTAGAAAAAATATTCCATTCCATGGGTGTAGTGAAAGGCAAAAAGTTATCATGGTAGTTTACCACCTCACTGGAGATGCTGACCAATGGTGGTCATTGATTCAAAAAACAAAGAAAGATGATGAAGTATCAAATATGGAATGGAGGGAGTTCAAATAGCTTTTTGTAGAAAAATACTTTCCTTGAGACCATCGAGTAGATATTGAATGGAAATTTCTGAGTCTGAGACAAAAGGAGGATGAGAATGTCGCAAAGTATGAGGATAACATTACAAGTTTAGCAAGGTATGATGGAGATAATATTCGTAACCCATGAATTAATATTGATCATTTAATTGATAGTTTAAAACCATTTCTTCATCAAGCATTATTATCACAATCCATCTCGTCATACGATGATATTGTCTAATGTGCTATCAAGATAGAAAAATAATTCTCTAAGTCTTACGATTTTAAATCAAAGAAAGAGAAGAAGAGATCTGTTGATCACTCTGGGAATGGAAATATTGAGAAGATGGGAAAAGTTGAATATCCATCCTGCAGTAAATGTGGGAATAAACACCTACTTTCTTGAAGGGAATGGGATTCTGTTACAAGTGTGGTGAAAAAGGCCACCAAGCTCGTTATTGCAAGGGGAATATAGAAGCTACCGATGTTCAATGCTACAACTTCAGGGAGATAGGACATTATGAAAATGAATGTCCTAAGCGTCAGGGAAACTTACCTCAGAAAAGGACAAGGGATCAAGGAAAAGCTTATGAAATCACTACTTCTGAGTTAGAATCTCCGAAAGACGTGGTGCCAGGTAACTTAATGGTTTCCTCATGTTTAGAAAATGCATTATTTGATTCTGGATCACCGCATTGTTTCATATATTCCTAGTTTGATAAGAAAATTAGATATTTCCAATTTGATTTAACAAGGGAGTTGTTAGTTAAAACTACCAAGGGAAGTATCATTGCTACAAAGTTCTGTGGATCCATTCCCATTAGGGCATATAAATGTTCTTTATCTTCTGATCTCATTTTCATACCCATGAATGAATATAATCCTCGGTATGGATTGGATTTTGGACCATGATGAAAAAAATTATTGTAAGGAGAGTTAGGTTACGATTTTTGATGATGATGATAAAGAACGCCTTATCTTTAGATCAGAATCTTCACCATCTGATTCTTATCTAGATCCACCCCCTATATATCAACTAAATTAAATTATCAGGGATGAAGAGAATGAAATAACTGTGGGTGAGGGAACGAATGTTCAAATTGAAGATGTACCTATTGTGAGAGAATGTGTTGATGTGTTTCTGGATGATTTACCTGTAAATTCTCCAAAATGAGAAATTGTGTTTTCCATTGATTTAATTCCTGGTACAAGGCCTATATCGAAGACCCCTTATAGAATGGCCATTGTGGAATTAGTGGAACTAAAGAAACAACTAGAGGAATTGATTAATAAGGGATTTATTTTCCCTAGTGTTTCTCTATGGGGATCCCCTGTCCTTTTTGTTAAGAAGAAAGATGGATCTGTGAGGTTGTGCATTGACTACAGGGAGATCAATGCTATAAAAATAAAGAACAAGTATCCCCTACCTCGCATTGATGATTTATTTGACCAATTGCATGGAGCTAAATACTTTTCAAAGATTTACCTTTGATCTGGATACCATCAGTTGTGTGTGAAGAAGGAATACATTCTGAAGACATCATTTCAAACCAGGTACGGGCATTATGAGTTTATAGTAATGCCTTTTGGGCTGACTAATGCACCCTCTATTTTCATGGATCTAATGAACAGAGTTTTCAAGGAATATCTCGATGATTTTTTGGTGGTATTTATTGATGATATCTTGGTATATTCCTAAAATCAACGAAGACCATGAAAATCACTTGCGCATTATCCTGAAGACTCTTAGAAGACATGAATTATATGGGATGTTTAGCAAGTGTGAATTCTGGATTCAGGAGATCTATTTTCTTAGCCATATTGTCTTCAAAGATGGAATTTCTGTTGATCCTTCTAAGAGAAGAGCAATCCAAGAATGGCCAGCACCGACGAGTATAACTGAGGTTCGCAGTTTTTTTGGTTTAGAAGGTTATTATCAGCGTTTTGTCCAGAATTTTGCCCAATTGGCTATCCCATTAACGAATATCACACGTAAAGGGGTTAAATTTGTTTGGACAAAATATTGTGAAGAATGTTTTGAAGAACTGATGAGAAGATTATTCCATGCTCCTATACTGACTCTGCCATCGGGGAATGATGGGTTCATTATTTATAGTGATGCATCGAAGAAAGGACATGGTTGTGTCCATATGTAGAATGATAGAGTTATTGACTATGCATCATGACGGTTGAAAATTCATGAGAAAAACTATCCTACTGATGATCTTGAGTTAGCAGCTGTGATATTTACTTTGATGATTTGGAGACACTCTCTCTATGGTGAGAAATGTGAGATTTATACTGATCACAAGAGTTTGAAGTACATTTTATCTCAGAAAGAACTCAACATGAGGCAAAGGCGATGGATTGAACTACTCCAGTATTATGATTGCACGATACACTACCACCTGGGAAAGGAAAATATGGTAGTAGATGATTTGAGTAGAAATAATCATTGAGTTTTGAATAAGATGAGAGTTGAAAGGGATCCTATTTTTATGGATTTAGTAAAGATTGATATGGGAATCACCATGGAAGGTGAAACATCAATACTTTTTCAAATGGTTGATAAACCATACTTACTAGAAAGGATACGGATTTCTCAGACTGATAATGAATAATTTCAAAAGAAGATTAAAGCTGTGAATGATGGGATATTGAATGACTTTGTGTATGAAGATGGAATTTTGAAATTTAGGAAGAGACTATGTGTTCCCGATATACCTGATCTAAAAAGGAAATTGTTGGATGATGCTCATAGTTCTAATTTCTCTATACACCCTAGGAGCACCAAAATGTATAGAGATTTGAAGGAATATTTTTGGTGGGACAACATGAAGAGGGAGATTGCTGATTTTGTGTTAGGATGTATGGCTTGTCAACAAGTGAAAGCTGGAAGGCAACAACATGGAGGAGTCATGCAACCTCTTCCAATACCTGAGTGGAAATGTAATAATATCACGATGGAATTTTCCATGGGACTACCAAAGACTCATAGAAGGAACAATGCAATATGGGTCATTTTTGATCATCTTACCAAGTCATCACATTTTCTCGCTATAAGGGAAGATTTAACAATTGAACGTCTAGCCAGGCTATATATTAATGAAGTTGGGAGACTTCATGGAGGACCCCTATCGATTGTTTCTGATCTTGATCCCCGTTTTACTTCAAGATTCTGGAAGAGTCTTCAGAAGACCTTGGATACTGAACATTGTTTGAGCACTGCCTACCACCCTCAAATAGATGGAAAATCAGAACAGAATATTGAAACCATAGAAGACATGATGAGATCTTTCTCACTTGAATTTTAGGGTATGTGGGATCAATATTTACCTATAGTGGAATTTTCCTATAACAATATATTTTATTAAAGTATTCGAATGGCACCATGTGAAGCATTATATGGAAAGAGATGTCGCACACCAACCGGTTGGGATGACGTTTGTGAAAGAAAACTCGTAGGCCCAGAACTGGTGGAGGAAATGATTGAAAAGGATAAGGTAATCCAAAACCACATCAAAGAAGCTCAAAGTAGGCAGAAGAGCTATGCTGATAACTAAAGGAAGGATTTGGAATTTCAGGTAGGAGATCATGTTTTCTTGAAGGTATCTCCATGGAAGGGAGTTATACATTTTGATAAGAAAGGTAAATTGAGTCTCAGGTACATAGGATGTTTCGAAATTCTAGAACGAATTGGGGTTGTAGCTTACCATTTGGAAATGCCGCCAAATCTCTCCAAAGTTCACGATCTGTTCCACGTATCACTGTTTAGAAAATACATGCCTGACCCAACGCATGTACTAACCTATGAGGAATTAGAACTGGAACCTGATCTATCATATTGTGAAGATCCTGTCAATATTCTTGATATGAGAGAACAAGTGCTGAGAAACCAGACGAATCGTCTGGTAAAACATCTATGGAGAAACCATAAAATGGAAGAGGCAACGTGGGAACCTGAGAAACTTATGATGAAGAACCACCCGAGTCTTTTCATGCGGTAGTATTATAGAAATTTTGAGGATGAAATTATTTGACGAAGGGGATAATGTAACACCCCAAGCTTCCACAATACTCTTCTCTTTGAATAATATAGTATAGTGTGTTGTACACAACTTCGAGTTCTAACACACACCAAAACCAATCAAACTAGCCATTATGAATAGTAATACACACTTTTTTGAAATTTTATAAATTTTATCTTTCAAAATGGACTTCATTTTTGGATTTGGAATATCGAAATCAGCTTAGGGTGAATTTTTCGTATTTTTCTGCAAACATTCAATTTTTGATGAATAGTGAAAAAACACTTTGTTGTAGTTTAAAACAGAATTTTTATTTAAATAATTATTTATTTTATTTAAATATAATTAAGGTCAAAATTGATACATAATATCTATATAAGCTCAATGTAATTCATTGGAGTTAGTTTAGAATAATTTTAGGTATATAAAAATTTTATTGAACTCTTCACCGTCTTTTACACACCTCCTAGGAGAATTTGGAAATACACATAAAACATAATTTTACCGCTTCTATGAGTGTAATTTAGAAAATCTAAGAGATAAATTTAATATCAAGGAGTAAAATTTGGTTCAATAAGGTAAAAATAACTTTTGGTGAATAGTAACTTTTTACTTTTATTTACCACGGTTAAAAGTATATTTGGTAATTATGGGTAAAAATGATATTAATATTACCCTAACACATGTCTTAATTCTATTGGAAAAGTTTATATCGACCAAAAACAACCTTAGTAATAAAATATTATCATTTAGGTCCACTTGTATTAGATTAGGACATTTATTATTATTTAATTCAAAGAAGAGTTAAAAGAGTTAAAATCAAATTTTAATAAATAAAACATTTTTAATATAGAGTTATACATAAGATAATTTCTATTATAAATATTAATTATAAAGATAAAAATATTTACTACATAATGGTATTTTATTTATAATTTTTATACATTAAATAATTTAATTTATTTATGACAAAATGGTGATGCAGTAATTACCTAGTTAATGAAATATTAAAATAATTGGTATTATAAATATCCAAATAAATTTAATTTGAGACCTTTTATGAATTACACTAATTTTATAGGTTAATATCACATGTTAATATTTATTTAATTATGTTTTTTCGAATTAATCAGGCTGTTATGATTTTCAAAAAAATCAAATACCAAATAGTTTCAAAATTGACATAAAAGAGTTTTTAAAAAAAATATTATATAATTAATTGATATTAAATTCCTAAAAATCAAAGTTTCGGCCAAGAGACTTTAATAATGATTGGTGTATCATTAATTAACCACCTGGGGTTCGCTTGGATTCATATGGTAATTTTATTAACCATATAATATAAAAATACAAAGAGACATGGTAAATGTCAAACTATTTATCTTAGAGTTAAATATAAATGATAAGGTTATTTAGTGACCCAAACATGTCTAAAATATATTGTTTGAATGGATTTCGACCCATTCCCACCTTATCATCAAAATAAGTTACCTTAGAGCCATTAGAAAACGAATATGAATTTATTATAAAATAATATTTCTAGCTTTTCCAAAGGTACCCCTCACCCCTCTTATAAAAAGGCACTCCCCCTTCTCTCTAATTAACACCTTCAATGCCTTTTGGCTCAGCCGACCCCTGCCCAAATATTTTCTCAACTTACCTCACTTCAACCTAGAGGCCTTAGTTTGATCAGAAAGCCAACCTAAGGAGCCCTTTTGATCAAATCAAAAGGAAGAACCTGAAGAAGAGGTAATGTTTTCACCACCCTCTTTCAAGTTCCTTTCTTATTCAACTTCTTATTTATTTGTTATTTCCATTATAAAATAATTAATCCAGTATCTTTTATATAATGTGATGTTATTATAAATATGTTACAACCATTTTCAGTATTATATCCATCCTTTTAATGACATATCACCATACGTGCGTACGTACGGACTACCATCTCCACGTCGTGGTGTAATTGTTATTCAATACATTATTGTTTGGATGGATATAATAATGATGTGTAATTCATGTAAATAATAAATATAACATGATAATTATTCTGTATATATGATATACCAACAAGTTATATATTATTTTAGTATCAAAATAATGATATTGTCGCTCATGTTTACGTACGGACTACCGTCTCCACAAACGCGATGAGATTCATTCCCCATCATATCCATTAAAGTATAATTCTCATTTGATGATTAAAAATAATTCTTAAGGACTTGATATCATTTTTTATGTTAATAATATACAACCTATCCATAACAAACATGACATATGTAACAAAACATATAAAATAAAACGAGTAAGTTAACACCTGAAACGACAATAATACTAAGATATTATTAACAAAGCAATGTTAAAAGATCATATATGATATAATATTAATGTATATTATTCTTTTATATTTTATTAACAATTATTCCACCATTATATAAGATATTTACCTACCCTCAACCAAGGAAAAGTAAATGGTAAGGGTTTATTTCACAATTTCTTCATTATCCGAGATTGTTTATACGTAATTATCTACTAGGACCTCTTTATCATCCACATCCATGTTTCTTAAAAATGTATTTCAAATCATTCTTAATATTTTACAGACTATGGGTTAAAGTCATTTATACCCTTGTGGACTTTTTATAAGATTTTTATAAAGGAATCTTTCTGTGGTTTTCCAAACAAGGTCCTTTTTAACCTTTTCGTCAAAATTAAGGTAAGTATGTCTTTTTTTTAAACTTATACGGAGGGTGCGGCTATTTTATGACGTTATAAAATCATCGTAGCTTCCATTAAAAGCTTATAAAAATATTTTAAAATTAAATTTTTTCTTTTATAATTATGTTACTTTTAAATGATTTAAAAAAAGAGATATTTTTCTCAAATAGTTTTGATTTCATCTATGTCAACATCCATTGATGGATTTTAAGCTAATTTGAATTTTATTTATTATGATACAAAAGTTCCATATTTTATTTAAGGTTTTGTGATATGTTTGATTGTGGATGTGTTATTTTTATATCATTCATGGTTTTTGGAGAAAGTATTGACATTTCGTATGCTAGTTTTAATACAAATGTTTATGTTATGTTTAAACCTGTTCATATGAGGAATGCATTGGACTTAATTAGTGACGGGTGGAGCCCTCTATATCTCCTGGATGTATCGGTAGGTCTCATGATACAAACTAGTGTCTGGGCACAAGGCCTTGAAAAAATATTATTTTTAGTCTTGGAACAGGGCCTTGACTATGTGGTTATGATAGTCTAGCATAATGAATTCCATCATTATGAAAGTGGTTATTGATGTTGCATGTGAATATTCGACTAGTATAATATCCATGTGAATACGTAAATGGAATTATTTCATTTTATTTCTACCATATTATTATGAATTCCATTTTAAAAGGATTTTGTTTTAGTTATAAATTGCCTTAAATGTTTATTCTTATTTATGATGTTTCTACTATATTGTTATCCTTACTGGGCATTTGATCTCACCTATTTCTATGTTTTATTTTTCCCAAGATGTGAAGAAGTATTTTATGAATGACCTGTATGGATTTTATAAGGGGATATGAGTGTGGATACAATATGTTGTTTTAGATTTCACTTTATGATTTAATGTAAACTTCATGAATGTATCTAGTGATTCCAAGACTACTAAACTAATCGGTCTTTCGAGACTTGATCTTTTGTGATCATGCCAATGTTATATAATAATGCTCTGACTCTGGGTAATTGGGGTCGAGGAGTTACACAAAAACCTCATCCAAAGTTGAACATAACAAATTTCATTAATCATTACCCTTATAAAACATCCAAAAGATTTAAATAAAAAATTTTCAAATGAAGGTCACTAAATATTAAACTTATCAATAATCTCCCAAAAAAATTGATGTAGGTAATAACATAGTTTTTATCATAGGTATGGATTTTTTTAATTCATTCGAGTTATTTTTTATGTACCTAATATGGATTACTTTTGAGGTTATCAAGGTTTTGAGGGTGTACGGGGCTCGTTCGAAACTTGGAACCCCAGCCGGTAGGGAATATCATTAGTCTGCATGGTTTGTATAATCTATGTGTCCCAATCTACATGGTCTCTTCGAATCTTGTAGGTCCAGGAATAGGAAAAATAAGGGCATATGATTCTTCTGAACCATGATCTAGGGGTTGCATACCCATATGGAAGGTCTGTAGTTTCCAGTAGAGGATTATCGCATGGTTAGAACCTAGTTTGGGCAACCATGCGGCCAAACCATGCACCTATGAAATTTTGGGGAAAATTACCCTATTAAACTTAATTATAATTTAAACCTCAAACACGCTTTTTTTCTTATTTCTAGTGGAGTAGATCTCTCCGAATCCCTTTGGATTTCCCAACCCCTCTTGTATAGGATTTGATCCTGTGCTCAATCTGAAGTCAGATTTAATCTTTATTCATAATTTTTGACTCACATCGGTATGTACTCGATTCATTTTAGTCATTCATTATTATTATATCCCTTGAATATGCTGTTTAGTTTTTTCCTCATATGACCTATTTCCAAGGAATTGATACGTTATTAAAATTTCTTCCTATCCAATCCAAATCAAAGGTTGACACTAGATAAGGAGAGTCCTACGAGATTAAGGTAGGTTCTATATAACTCATCCCTCAAGTTTTGTTCTTTTATAAATTTTTGTTGTGTGTATGCATTGATTTCATCATGTATGGCCTTGTAAATTCATGTTTATTTCTTATAGTCATTGGAATCGAATTATAATACCCCTTTAATATATGGTATCCATCATTAGAGGTTACATCCTCAATACCACCCCCCCCCCATGTAGGGTGTTTTACTAAATTATTCTTTTAGTGGTTGGATATGTCCATATGTGTCGTTGTTCGGGTGTGCAATGGCATGACCCTTTTAATGGTTATCCCTTCCATAGTGAAATTAATTATGAATTTTAGTTGTCTTCCTGGTATATGATAATTTCACTTGACTATTATATAGTAAGTATTCTAATTATTGAATGAATCTCTTAATGAATAATTGGAAATTATATTATGGATATTACTTTTCCAAGTTTATTATAAATGAATTCCATATGGTTGATCATCCTTAACCCACCTTTCCATGTTAATGAAATGTAATGGATTGAACCAAATAAATTAAATTTGTTAATGTACTAAATAGATTCATGTCCTTTTTAACCTTTTCAAACTAATTAATGTTATGGAATGAAACGCTTAACATATTAAACAACATGATTATTACATTACCTAATTAATTTGAAGAATAAATTATAAATTTCCTACTACATAAAGACCTTTACATCATTATAAGATGGGTAAGACTCAAGTCAACCTTGGATTCTTGGGGGAATTCCTTGAGCACTCATGGACTCAACATTGATTCAGGGATACCAGTTTTCACGGGGACACCCACCTGGGAACCCAATCCTTATCTAATAGTGGATGCCTAGTGTGACAATATAGGATTACTTCTTTATCATTTAGATAATAGGATTCCTTGGATACACTCATTGTATAAAGTGTGATGTCTAAAAACATGAGGAACCATGGATACACCAATTCTCCCTAAGCATTGATTTTCCTATTTTACATTGGATAAATTCTATAGACTCGATTGGAATAATATTATAGTTGAATACCTTGGGAAATTCCCCTTGGATTACAGGAAAACCCCTTATAGTCGGGCTATAGGTTATTACTCAATTGGATTAACCCCTGAGGTTAAGGATTCATTAGTTATTACCTAGGATCCTATTTCAATATTATCATCATCATGGATGACCTGTAATACATTGGATATTTGATTATTATTATCATACCATGATGCTAATGCTGGTTATAGATTGCGTGACTTAATTTGTAAACTAGAAAATAATTAATAAATGAAATGGAAATAATTTGAGACACCAGTTGAGGATAAAGTTGGTATGGGGTATTTACATTGTTGGAATACTTGGATTTTAATTATGCATGCATGAACACTGTTTCAGTTTATATTACACGGATTGGGTATTATTGACCTTGTTGTTGGTGGCTTGCTATGATTATCTCACAACCTATCCAGGCCTCCATTTGTACCTGGGGAAATTGCATCTATATACGTGTATACAAAGGTAATTTATCCACCATAGAAATATGATATTTCTTGATTTTTATTGGATATAGCTTTTTTGGAGATTACCTAGTTGGAACTCTGGATGCTTCAATAGTTTTTTGGATTTTTTTTCTAACTCTTTTGTATAAAATGTATTACCTGCTTCCATATATACCCATTTTATAGTTTTTTTAGAGATATGAAATAAATTATAATCATCTTTTTTATATGATTATGTTATCAGTTTCATCAATTTAAATTAATTTTTTCTACTTCTGCAACATTTGGTTGTTAGTCTAGTGTCTTTAGTGTCTGTTTCTGTTTTTCCATTTATTTACATATATTGATTATGTTATTTACATGTTATATTATTTATATTTTTTCTCCCCTCTATTAATGATATAATATCCTCTATAAGGACATACCCTAGGCCCTACTTACAAGTCGAAATCCTCTGGATTTCAGGGAGATGTGCTTGAGGCCAAGTTGCCAACTTGGCTCGGGGCACATTTGAGTGGAACCCAGGTTTGGGATATCTCAAAGTTTTATCATAGTGGTACCATTCATTTTTTACAACTTAGAGAGATTATATATGATATTAGTAGCTCTTGGAACTTGGTTATAAGTTGTTATTGTGAATAGATATAATGCCTCAACCCGAGTTGCCCAAAGTTGGTGCATTATTATATAACATTGGCCTGATCACAAAAGATCAAGTCTCTAAAGACCGATTAGTTTAGTAGCCTTGGAAACACTAGATACATTCATAAAGTTTACATTAAATCATAAATTGAAAACTACAAAAAAATCTTGTCTCCACACTCATATCCCCTTATACTGTCCCTGCAGGTCATTCATAAAATACTTCTTCACATCCTAGAATAATAAAACATAGAAACGGGTGAGCTCAAATGCACAATAAGTATGACAATATAGAGAAAACTTTTATAAATAAGAATAAACATTTAAGGCAATATATAGCTAAAAAAAACCATTTAAACATGAACTTCATCATAATATGGAAAAAATAAATTTAAATAATGACATTTACATATTCACATGGATATTCTACTAGTCGAATAATCACATTCAATATCAATAACCACTTTCATAATGATGGAATTCAAAATGTCAGACTATCATAACCACATAGCCAAGGCCTCGTGATAAGAATACAAATAAGATTTTGTCAAGGTCTTATGCCAAGACACGAGTTTGTCTCATGAGACCTACCGATGCATCGAGGATCTATAGCGGGCTCCACCCGTCACTTATTAAGTCCAATGCATTCCCTTATGAAAAGGTTTAAACATAACATAAACATTCGTATTAAAACTAGCATACGAAATGGAAATACTTCATCCATAAACCATGAATGGTATAAAAATAAAACATCCATAGTCAAACATACCACAAAACCTTCAATACAATATAGAAGTTTTGCATCATAATAAATCAACATCAAATAAGCTTAAAATACATCAAAGGATGTTGGTATAGATTAAATCAAAACTATTTGAGAGTAATATCTCTTCTTTTGAAATCATTTAAAAATAACATAATTATAAAATAAAACTTTTAATTTGAAAATATTATTATAATCTTGTAAGGGAACCATCGAAGATTTTTTAACGGAGGAAAATATCTGCACCCGCCGTATAAGTATAAAAAAAGACATTCTTACCTTAATTCTGTCGAAAAGGTTAAAATGGACCTTGTTTGGAAAACGACGGAAATATTCCTTTATAAACCTCTTATAAAAAGTAAAACAAGGGTGTAAATGACTTTAAAACATACTCTAGTAAATAGTAAAAATGATTTAAAATACATTTTTAAGAACCATGGAGGTTTATGATAAAGAGGTCCTTGTAGATAATTACGTATAAACAACCTCGGATAATGAAGAGATTGTGAAATAAACCCTTACCTTGTACTTTTCCTTGGTTGATGGTAGGTTAACCTCCTGTATAATGGTGAAATAATTGTTATTAAATTATAAAATAATCATATATATCAATATGATATCATATATGATCTTTTAACATTGATTTGTTAATAATATCTTAGTATTATCTTTGTTTCGGGTGTTAACTTACTCATTTTCTTTTATTTGTTTTGTTACATAAGTTGTGTTTTTCATGGATAGGTTGTATATTATTCATATACATAATGATATCAAGTCCATAAACATTATTTTTAATCATTAAATGAGAATTAGTCTTGAATGGATACGCTGGGGAATGAATCTCATCGTGTTCGTGGAGACGATAGTCCGTACGTACGCACGAGCGACAATATCATTCTTTTAATATTAAAATAATATATAATTGGATGGTATATCATATATACAGAATAATTATCATGTTATATTTATTATTTACATGAATTACAGATCATTATTATACCCATCCAAATAATAATTTATTGAATAACAATTCCACCACGACGTGGAGACGGTAAGCTGTACGTACGCATGTATGGTGACATGTCATTCAAAGGAAGGATAGAATATTGAATATGGTTGTACCATATTTATAATAACATAATATTATATATGAGATACTAGATTTATTATTTTAGAATGGTAATTAGAAATAAAGACGAAGTTTAAGAAGAAAGAAACTTGAAAGAGGGTGGTGAAAACATTACCTCTTAATCGGGTTCATCTTTTTGATCTGATCAAAAGGGATCTTTAGATTGTCTTTCTGATCAAACTAAGGCTTCTAGGTTATATTGAGGGAAGTTGAGAGAGTATTTGGAAAGGTTTTGGCCTATCCAAGAGGCTTTGAATGTGTGAATTAGTGAGAAGGGGGAGTACCCTTTTATAAGAGGGGTGAGGGGCACCTTTGGAAAAGCTAGAAATATTATTTTAAAATAAACTAATATTCGGTTTATAATGGCTCCAATGTGGATTATTTAAATTTTAAGGTGGGGATAGGTCAAAAACCACTCAACCAATAATTTTTAGACAGTTTTGGGTCACTATATTAACCTTATCTTTTAGTTTTAACTCTTAGTTAATTAGTTTGACATTTACCATGTCAGTTTGTATTTTTATATTATATAGTTAATAAACTTACTATATATATCCAAGAGACCCCAAAGTGGTCCATTAATGATACACCTATCATGATACATGTCCTTTTTCTGAACCATAGATTTTTAGGAATAGAATATAAATTAATAATATAATATATGTTTTAAAAACTCTTTTATGTCAATTTTGACACTATTGGGTATTTTGTTTTTGATAATTTCATAACAGCATTATTACGTTGAAAAAAAATTATATAACCAATAATAATATGTCCTATTAACCTATAAAATTAGTGGAATTTACAAAAAGTCTCAAATTACATTTATTTGGATATTTATAATATCAATTATTTTAATATTTCATTAATTAGGTAATTAATGCATCACCATTGTGTCATATATAAGTTAATTTATATAATGTCTAAAAATTATAAATAAAATACCATTATGTAGGAAATATTTTTATATTTATAATTAATATTTACAATTGAATTTATCATATGTATAACTCAATATTAAAAATTTTTTAGTAAATAAACATTTATTTTAACTCTTTTAACTCTTCTTTGAATTAAATAATAATAAATATCCTAATCTAATAAAAGTGGACCTAAATGATAATATTTTATTCCTAAAGTATTTTTTGGTCTATATAAACTTGTCCAATAGAATTATGACATGTGTTAGGGTAATATTAATATCATTTTTACCATTAATTACCCTATTTACTTTTAACCGTGGTAAATAAAAGTAAAAAGTTACTCTTCACCAAAAATTATTTTCATCTCATTGAACCAAATTTTACTCCTTGTTATTAACCATGTCTCTCAGATTTTCTAAATTACACTCACAGAAGCGGTAAAAGTAAGTTTTATGTGAATTTTCAAATTCTCCTAGGAGGTGGGTAAAAGACGGTGAAAAGTTCAATAACATTTTTATATATCTAAAATTATTCTAAACTAACTCCAATGAATTATATTGAACTTATATAGGTATTATATATCTATCTTGACCTTATTTAAATTTATATAAAATAAATAATTATTTAAATAAAAATTCGGTTTTAAACTATAACACAGTGTTTTTTCACTATTCATCAAAAATTGAAAGTTTTCAGAAAAATACCAAAATTTCACCCTAGGCTAATTTCGATATTATGAATCCAAAAATGAAGTCCATTTTGAAAGATAAAATTTATAAAATTTCAAAAAGTGGGTAATACTATTCATAACAGCTAGTTTGATTGGTTGTGGTGTGTTTGTTAGAACTCGAAGTTGCGTAAAACACATGCTACTGTATTATTAAAAGGGAAGCATACTGTGGAAGCTTGGGGTATTACAATAGCTAACCCATGTTTGGGGTAAATACCATGTTTCCTGGAATAATAATTATTGCTCTATTTTTACCTATTACTGTTGAGATTCTTTCACTGTTGGGTGTCTCGCATTTTACATGATGGTAATTATTATTCTTTTGGTTGAGATATACAATTTATTAGTCCTCCTATTATATGAGGGAATGAATAATTGTTACAGACATCATCATAGGCACCTAGAATTCACATTCCACGCATATTCTAGGCCAGATAGGTTCATTTCATTGTGTTCATTACTTATTTTTCATGTGATTGTTGATTTAGACTCATTTATATATACCTATGATTTTCCTTTCTTGGGATTCAGTGATTTTTGGTTTCAATTCATGAAGGGTGTGGGCCCTGATGGGTTGGAATGGGTAGTTTACCAAGTTAATCCATCATATATATAACTCATAACATTCTAAGACCGAATGTAGAATGGGTTAACAAGAAATTAAATGGGTATTGATTTCAATGATAAGTTGTATGGGCCTAGATTCACTGGGATTGACAATCCAGTTTAATCAAACTTTGATATAATTTTATAAGAAAATGAAACTTAAAAATGTATAACTTGACCTAAAAATAAATGGTTACCAGTAAATAAAGGGGAAAGGTTCTATTGAACCACTTCATATATGGGAAACCATGTAACTTAAACTTCAACACTTACCAGAACATATCCTTCTAATAGGGTAGTTGGGGTAGTACATATCAGGTATTAAACCCTTATTCTTTCATTATTATTCCACTAGTGTATCTACCTATTTTCAAGAATTTTCATAGAAGTGTTCATGAAATATTTAGACCTATGAGGCCACAATTTCATCATGTCATGTGCCAGGAGGGTAGTTGTAACGTCCCGGTTCCGGAAGCCACCCAGAGGCGCCCCGTACTTGGTTGGTCACATGGCCTCAAGCACCTTTCCCAGGATGCAAACTAATAGCTAGGTCTTTGGGTGTGATAGTGGGGAAACTATGCCTTCATTGGCAGAGTACACAATGGAAGTAAACAACACACAATAGCGAAAATAGTAAATATCCAACAATAGTAAACAACAGAAGACTGATAAAGATACAACTGGAGAAAAATATATGTAAATGATCCATGATACATATATGTCTAGGAAAGCAGCCAAACAAGTCACAATGCCGAATACAGTACTAAACCAAAGTACAAAAGGAAAAAAGATGAGCAAATCCTCAACATCTCATGCCTCGGCTTGGTCCCCTGCTCTCCAGCTCCAATGCAATCAAGTACATGAAGTGGAAAGGTCCTTGCCCTTGTCTATACCTACTGCAATATAATCTGTTTGGGCCCAAAAGCATGTCCCAAACAGGGTGTGAGACTAAATCCCAGTAGGCAACCACCCAACGATTTCTACCTAACTGCCAGTGAGTATACGACAGGTAAAAGTACAGAAAGTAGTAAACAAGGAAGCACTAAGCAGTAAACAATCCCTAGTTTATGAATTCAAAACCCCACAATGCATGCAACAAAAAACAGATAACACAATAGGTAACCCTCTAGAAAGCACCCAAGACTATCCACTCTAGTTCTACCTATCAAGTATAAGAAACCCCCTCGGCAGCACACACAGTCTCACCCCTCTAGTTTGGCTAAAGTATAGACTCTCTGATGAAGCACTCACCGTCAATTACCCATATAGTCTCGTATCGTACTAATGGCTCTCTATGAAAGCACTCAACATCAATTCCCCATGTGGCCCACGTTGAGGAACTACAGACACTCTGGAGAAGCACTCAATGACAATTCCTTCTACGGCCCCACATCGTATAATTATAAAGACACTCCAGAGAATCCATCAATGTCAATTCTCCCTATGGTTTATACACCAGGTCCTCACAGCCCTGTGTAAGTCAACAAGAATATAATCGCATAACGGCCAAATTAAACCTCAAGAAATACTTGGCTAGCGGTCTACAGGCTAAAAACATTTCAGAACAAAAGTCAGTCCATCCTATAATACTAGGCATGGAAAAGGAAACAACATCCAAACAGGCAAACTAGACCCAAAGGTCAAAAGTAGGAAAAAAATTCATAGACAATACATCCAAAGCACATCTAATTACCCTATTCACAAACAATAACCTCTACTCAGGCATGAAACCAAAGAAAGAAAACAACATGGGAAAAACAATAAACATGCAATACCCCATTCAAGGGTATTGGTGGAATTTGCACATAATACTCAAATACTTTCTACAGAAAGGCACAAAACACCTACCATGGGGTTAGGAGATCAATATACTTGAAACTCGAAGAATGAATCTCCTTATAATGTTATAGATCTATGAAATGCATAAAATGTTCAACCCATGATGACATGGAAAATATAAGGAATTGGAAAATGATTCTCTAGAAGAAGGAAGAGCTTACTGCTGTGATTCGAACGGAATCGACGGTGGTCGATTTAGAGAACGGATGCACAATCGGGGGCTCCGGGGAGTTTTGGCGCCGTACAGGTGATCCAGGACGTTTTGGCCGAAGAAGGAGACCCCCATGTCCATTAGACATGACCTCGGTTCGTTGAATGAAAAAAATACACGGTGTGTACTTTTGAAGTACACATCGTGTACTTTCCCTTTCCGTACTCCGATTTAGGCGGCCTCCATGTCACCGCACACGACTGTGTGTGTGGATATGACACGACTAGCACACGGTCTCCTATGGAATTAAAGTACATGGCATATACTCATAAATTACCTGGCGTGTACTAAAAAAATTTCCAGAAATTCCTCTTTTCTCAAAAACTCCTGAAAAATTAAAAACATACCTGCAAAGAAGATCCGAGTTCTTACAAACTTCTCACCTTAAAGAAATTCATCCCCGAATTTCCCAAGCACGGCGTAGAAGAAGAACCCCTAAAAAACTATGGCCACTATGGTCATACATCAGCCTCCCTCTCCCAAGTCTCGTTCTATACTCGCTCATGCTGCCATAGCACCCGTACCAGAGGAATAGACCGACCACGGAGAACCTTCGTACTATGATAAACAATCCGGATAGGATGCTTCTCGAAAGATGCATCCAACTACAACTCGACTTCCTCAGGTTTTAAAGAATGAGATGGGTTTGAAAAGTAATGTCGGAGCTGAAAAATGTGGAAGATGTCGTGTATCTCCCGATACCTCTGAGGTAACTGCAACTGATAGGCAATCGGACCAACTCTCTCCTACACCTCAAATGGACCAATGTACCTCAGCGAAATATTACCCTATCTCCTAATACTATTGTGTACCAACCTCGGTGTGACACGTAGAAAACACATATCCCTGACGTTGAACTCCAGAGGTCATCACCGCTGATCTGCATAAGACTTCTGACGAGACTGTGCAGTAGTCATCCTCTTCTGAATCAACACAATTTTCTCTGTGGTATCCTAACCAAGAAAACGTCTTAACAAAGCTGCATCTCCTACCTCTAGCTAACATAAAGTTGATCAGCATTTCCTACCGAAAAAAGACTCATAAGGTTTGTTCTGAATAGTCTCTTGAAAACTATTAATTTAGGCAAACTCCACAAGAGGTATACACTTCTCCCTAGAACCTCCAAAATCCAAAATGCATGCTCAGAGCATATCCTCAAGCACCTGAATCATACGCATAGATTGGCCAGCTGTCTGGGCTGGTAAGATATACTCAAAAACACATGTGTACACAAAGCATTCTATAGCCACTTACAGACTCAAGAAGTAAAAATAGTATCCCTGTCTGAAATGATGGAGTGTGGAACTCCATGCAGACGTACAATCTCTCGAATGTACAACAATCCCAGCTCATCAACATTGAAGGTCTCCTTGATCGACAAGAAGTGTTCAACCCTTGGGAGCCTGTCGATGACAACCCAAACTGTGTCATTCCCTCGAGGATACCTCAGTAAACCGGTCATGAAGTCTGTCGTGAAATCATTCCACTTCCACTCAGGAATGTGTAACTGCTGGAAAAGCCCTGCTGGTCACTGATGCTCCACCGTCACCTGCTGAAAAGTGGAACACCTCATGATGAATCCAGCAACGTCCCTATTCATACCTGGCCACTAATACTGGCAGTGTAGATCACGATACATCATGGTGATGCCAGGATGAACTGCCCAAACTGAGCAATGAAAGTCCCACATCAGCACCTCGTGTATATCTGTTGGCACCCATACGCATACCTGGAATCACAGGATCTCATCCTCTCTTATGGTCCACCTAGGAATAGGGTCCTCTCCTAAAACACTCTTCCTTAGAACTAGGCCTTCAGAATATGATAGCTACCTCATTTTTACCGGGTCAAGAAGTGTAGAGGTAACAGCTAAAGAATAAAGAAATTTCTACCCCGGTCTATCATGCACCACCAAATGCATCTCAGAGAACATAACAATAAGATACCACTCATTGCTGGCCTCCCGAACTTCATATATCTGAGTCCTCCTACTCAACGCATCATCCACTGTGTTTCCTTTCCCCGGCATGTAGGTAAGCTCAAAGTAAAAAGACTGAAGGTACTCAACCCATCTTCGCTGTCTCAAATTTAGATAACGTTGAGTGAAGACGTACATGAGACTCTTGTGGTAGGTGAAAACCACAAAGTGCTCTCCCAGAAGATATTGTCTCCAGCAACATAGGGAGTGAACAATAGCTGGAAACTATAGATCGTGTGTCGAGTATTTCCTCTCATCTGGCCTCAACTGCCGAGACCCGTACACAACGACTCCATCTCCCGGCATAAGCACAGCTCCCAGCCCAATACCTGATGCATCGTAGTAAATGTTATAGCTCTTTCCCGAATCCGGAAAGACTAGTATAGATGCTGAAGTCAACCTCCCTTTTATCTCATGAAAGGTTGACTCACAAGAATCTGACCGTAATAACTTTCCACCCTTCTTGATCAGACCTATCAGTGGTGCTGATAAGCGTGAAAAGTCTTGAATGAAACGTTTGTAGTATCCATCCATCACTAGAAAACTCCACACCTCAATGACGTTCTTCAGCTACTCCCAAGAAACTACTGCTCTCACTTTCTCTGGGTCTACTAATACTCATGTCTCTTAGATTACATGACCCAAGAAGTGAATCTGGTCCATCCAAAAGTGGAACTTGGAGATCTTATCATATAACTAATTCTCCCTCAGTGTACTCAAAATGATCTCATGATGGGTATCATGGTCATGTCGAGTGTGAGAGTACACCAAGATATCATCCATGAAAACAACCACGAAGGAATCCAAGTATGGATGGAATAATTGGTTCATCAGTGCCATGAAAACTGCAGGCATGTTTGTGAGACCGAACGACATAACCACATACTCGTGTAGACCATACCTGCTCCTGAAGGCTGTAAGAGTTTTATCTAGTGGTCTAATGCATAAATGATGGTAAGCGAATCTCAGGTAAATCTTCAAGAACACCTAGGCTCCTCGAATCTGATCAAATAGATAATCAATCCTCATCAAGGGATACATTTTCTTCACTGTCAACTAGTTAAACTTTCGATAATCCACACAAATCCTAAGGGTGCTGTTAGCCTTCTTCCCAAATAGGATAGGTGAACCCCAAGGAGAAGTATCGGGTCTGATGAAACCCTTGGCCAACAACTCCTCCACTGTTTCTTGAGCTCTTGCAACTCTGGTGTAGCCATCTTATAAGGGGTAATGGACACCAGTGCTTCCCCTGTAACAAGCTCAATAGAAATTTCTACCTCGCACTCCGTAGGAAAACCTGAAAAGTCCTCTGGAATGAAATCTCTAAAATGATCCACCCCTAGAGGAAAGCCTAACACTGAAGTCCCCTGGTCATCCAGATAAAAACTAGCTATCTGGGATGTAACTGATTCCAACCCATGATGCTCTGGACCAGCTCTTCTCCCCTGGACATCCCACTCACCCTTTTGAAGAAATGATCCACCCTCTGGTGATATGAAACTCACCCTGCGACGATAAAAATCGATGAATTCCTGGAAAGGAACTAGCCAGTCCATTCTGAGAATGACATCATTTCCTATCATCTATAGAACATAAATATCCAATAGGAAGTGACACCCACCATCCTCAATAAGGCACTCGTTGCACTGGCGTACACCAGATGTTCGTGTCCCCAACGGAGTGTCTAGTGTCAAAATAACGGCAGCTGAAAAGAAACAGAGCCCAAGGTCTCCACAACAGCGACAGATATAAATCTATTCTTAGCATCAGTATCGAAAAGATCTAAAGATAAAACCGAGGCAACTAGGATAGTACGTCGAACCGTAGAGGGGTCGGGATCCTGCTCCTGCTGGGTCTGCTCCACTACAAAAGTCTGGCCGGATCTGCAGCCTTGTGACCCTGCCTGACTACTCTGAGTTGATCCACCCAAATGTTGCTGGTGTCCTGGTGAATGACCACCGCGGTCGTGACCACCACCTCGGACTGAATAGTTGGAAGAACTCCAGTTCCTAGACTGGTGAAAAACTGGCAGAGTTGGTCTTGTATGAGGAGTCATAGATGAAAACATGTCACCAGCTGCAGGTGAAAAGATCTGACAGAAACACTGATGGTGTCCCAACTTGTCGCAAGATCAGTACGCCATCGGGTCCCTTTAGCACTGTGGACTCATATTCCCGCTTCTTCCGCACAGGTAGCACACCACATGGCTACTATAAGATGCATCCTGCCTACTCATATCTCCCTGTGTATTCTCCCTGCAGCACTTCTGGCTATGAGCTGGAGGACCACTAACTTTGGGATGTCGAGCCACCCTAGATCAAAACTTGAGATTCCCTCATATTTCGCTCTGTGATTAGTTCTTGGTTGATGATTGAAGTGATGGAGTTCAACCTGAAGATATTCACCTGAGAACAGATGTCCTGTCTGAGGCCATCCTCAAATTTCCTTTCCATGAATAACCCATCTCCTCCCAGGAATGGTGTGAAATGATGAAGCTTGGTGAAACGAGAGGAATAATCCATAACTGATAGGGTACCCTTCTCGAGGCTCATAAACTCCTGGGCTCGATCATCCCTCAGGGTCTCTAGATAGAATTAGTCATAGGAGATGCACTGGAACTCCTAAAAAGCCATAACCTGCTAATGAACCACCTTTGAGATCACATCCCACCATCTCTTGGTGGAATCCTGTAGCATATAGGTAGCGATCTTGACTCTCCTCTCTAGAGTCATATCTAGATGCTCAATGATCGTCAGCATGGATTCAAGCCATGAATCTAGAGCCTAAGGTCCTCCTTCCCCGGAGAAGGTGGGAGGATGCTCCTGCTGGAAGACCCGCATCAAATCATCCATCGATGGGGCAGGAGGCGGCGCTCCCTAAAAAGTCTGCATCATTCTCATGAAGCCTTACCTGAATTGTGCATCAGCACCGGTAGCATGTATAACTGCTGGTTCCAAGACTGGCACAAAAGGAGAATCTGTAGGTGGTCTGTGATGAGCCATGTCCGGTGTCTGATCACCGCATAGAAACTGGCATTCAATTGGAGGACGTCTCAATGGCATGACTCGCCATGGTCAAGTGCACACCTTAGGCCATAATTATCAAGGACTAAAAACAAGGAGTGTAAGAAGAGAACTAGAGGAAGAAAACATTCATGTTTTACAAAACATGACTACACGGCGTGTACACTACCTACACGGCATGTTCCCTAAAGTCATTCAAATGGGCATGTACATTTTCCTAAATTGGTTGTGTAACACCCCAAACACATTGCGTGTTCTCAAAAAACACAGAGTGTACTTGAATCCTCTTACCCTTATCGGGTCCTTCAACATGGTTAAGCCACACGGATCTCCTAAGACAAGACTACATAGCGTGTTCAAGGTAGACACGGCGTGTAATGGACAAGCTTCACCTGGCCCGTGTTGTTAGTGACACGGCTCAAACTACACGGCGTGTTCCGAACAGACACAACATGTACATGAAAGGACAACACTGACTTGTGTTATTTTTGACATGGTCGGTTACCTGGGTCATACTACACGGCATATTCAAGGGGGACACCGCGTGTATAAGAAGAGACTAAACTGACCCGTGTTGTTAGCTACACGGACGGGATCCTAAGATTATACTACATGGCATGTTCAATTTGGAAATGGTGTGTTTCCACCAGACTTTTGCCTTCTCGTGTATCTTACCACACGGCCTACGACACGGTCAGAGACTACACAGAGTTTACATAAAGTACCGGGCGTGTACTTAAGAAAAACTTTTTCTTCCCGAACAGAAGAACACATGGCATGTACTTAACATTACACGGTGTGTATTCTGGGTTTTTCTGGATAGTAAGCCTCAAAAACTACTCTGGAACCTAGAAAACACTGAAACAGGCACTGAAAGAGCCAAATTCCGATTTGTGAGGGCCCATACAACCCACAAATCAAACTTTGGCATCTCAAACAAGTTATAAATAAGGTAAAAAAGTCAATGATCCACCAAATTCCAGCCCATGGGGGCTCATAACACCTCAAGAACCAAATATTGGAATTCATTCAAACAAAACCTTACACAACCAAAGCTCTAACAAGAAGTAGATATTTCATTATCAAGGAATCTATCACAGCAGCATTCATATTCTACAGAACATCTATCACAACAACATGAAATTCCTAAAGTACCCTAGATGGCATGGCAAGAATGCATGACAGGTGATTTCTAGCAAGTGTCTATATGATGCATGAGATGGAATACCCTCATCTCATCAGGTTGCGATAGAAATAGAACCTCAATAACATAAATAGTAATCTAAAAAAACATGTGAATCACCCAATGGTGAAAATCAAATCAACCGTAAAATTGAAAAACTAGAAAAATTACAGTAACGAGGTAGTTGGATTTTCCCCGTACACAGGTTAGAAACTCTCTGGCACAGCTTATTTCCAAGTACATAATCCATCTTATCCCTGGCTATATGCTCCAAATAGTATGTCAAGATAAAAGAACATTCCCTCTGATACCACTTTGTAACGTCCTTGTTCTAGAAGCCACCCAAAGGTGCCCCGTACCCAGTTGGTCACATGGCCTCAAGTGCATTTCCTTGAATGCTAGAGGCTTCCAACTAGTAGTGAGGGCCTTGGGTTTGATAGTGGGGAAACTATTCCCTCATTGGCAGAGTACACATTGAAAGTAAACAACACACAATAGCGGAAATAGTAAATAACCAACAATAGTAAATAGGGAAAGGCTGATAAAGAAAAAACTGGATAAAAAATATATAAATGATTCATGATACATATATGTCTAGGAATGAATCCAAACAAGTCACAATGCCGAATACAGTACTAAACCAAATTACAAAAGGAAAACATATGAGAAACTCCTTAGCATCTCAAGCCTTGTCTTGTTCTCCTTCTCTCCAGCTCCAATGCAATCAAGTACATGAAGTCGAATGGAACTTTCCCTTGTCTATACCTATAGCAATATAATCTTTTTGGGCCCAAAAGCATGGCCCAAACAGGGTGTGAGACTAAATCCCAGTAGGCAACCACCAGAAGATCTGTGTCAAAAAATCAGTGGGTATATGCCAGGTAAAAGTACAGAAAGTACTAAACAAGGAAGCACTAATAAGTAAACAATCTAAAGTTTAAGCATTTAAAACATCACACTGCATGAAACAGCCAAAAAAATAACACAACAGGTAACCCTCTGGAAGGTACCCATAGTCTATCCCCTATGGTTCTACCTATAAAGTATAAGCACCCCTCTTGTCAGCACACACAGTCTCATCCCTCTGGTTCAGCTAAAGTATAGACTCCTCTTTTTTCAAAAACTCCAGAAAAAGGGAAAACATACCTGCAAAAAAGATCCTGGTTCTTACAGTAGTGAAGACCATGTTGTAGATATGGTGGGACCTAGTCCACTAGTCTTATCACCAAGTGTTCCACTCAAGTATCCTATTTCTATACATAATTTGAACACTAACTATTAGCTTCATTATAGTTTTTTAGGTCTAATGTAGTCCATGAATGGTTCTCCATGACCTAAACCTACAATGGATGCTCTAACAAGTGATTTCCATCAACAGCATCCTCCCACCTTCTTAGGGGATGGAAGTCCTCAATATGTTGAGTCTTGGATGGAGGCTACGCAGCCAAAAATTGAGCATCTTGAGAAGCTTCTAGAGAGGAGGTTCAATCTTGAAACTTACATGCTACGTAATTTTTCCAATCTCTCCCAGGATGTGATTACCCAGCCTGGTCGTGAATAAGGCATGGTATGGGATTATTTTCAGATTACTTTTTATGAACACTTCTTTCCTAAGAATATGAGAGATGACTCTAAAATGGTGTTTGTGCATCTAGAGTAGGTTTTTATGATAGTTATGGACTATTCATATCGTCTTACTGAGTTATAATGTTTTGTATCACTTCTGTATGGTGATGATTTTTTTTGTTATATTCTTTGAGGATTTGATCTAGTATTCAATCAATAATCAGTTAAAATATTTAACCTACCTACATTCTATGAGATCTTCAGTCATGCTCTTATCACAGAGCATAACTTTAGGTGAGGAAAAAGTATCAGGCATTGTGAATCACTATCAAGAAGAGGAGAGTACAACTCTACTAATCCATGAACCTATAATATTCCAATACCAAAGTATTAGAGTGTAGGACCATATACAGTATGAGGTACTATTCTAGTATCATCACCTATAGTATCTACATTATTTGATTTAGGTACTTAAAAATCCTTCATCTCTTTTTCTATAGTGTAATGTACTGGGTTATAAATTCAGTATTATTGTGGTGTGATGACCTTGGATACACCATTTGGAGTCTTCTGAAAGGGAATATGCTAATGTAGGGACTTCCCACTTGAGGTAGGTGGTCACCCTTTCTTGTGGGGCCTATTTGTTCCTGAGATGACAGTCTTCGATGTCATTATCTGGATGGATTGGTTAGTTCAATCCCAATCCATTGTTGAATATAATTGACTTGGGGTATTTTTTTACATCCCAAAAGGGAAGTATTTATCTACACAAGGGTGACTGGGATGTCCAATCCAATATATTTGGACCACAGCATCATGGGATTGGTGTAGTGACCACCCAGATTTGTAGTCTCTTTATGGAGAAGTAGGGAGTACACGTGGAATATTTTACTCTCGTATTAGATCATCTAAGTGATGTATTTAATGATAATTTTTCCATCTCACCTCATGTGGGATTGGTATATTTAATGATTAAAATCATTGTAGGAGCAACTCTATAGTCCATTCCACCATACAGGATGTCACCAACTGAGTTCCATGAGTATAAGAGATAGTTTGATGATATGGAGTCTAAAGGCATTATCAGTCCTAGTTTTTTATATTGGGGTTCACATGTGCTTTTCACCATGATAGAAGATGGTATCCTTAGGCTCTTCATGGATTACAGATGGTTCTGCAAGCATGCAATCAGGAATAGGTATCCATTACCTCGAATATATGATATCACTGGCTAGCTCTTTGGATCTTGGGTACTCTCAATGATCAATTTGATATAGGTCCATCATCAAGTATGATTTCTACATTCATGCACATCTTGTACAAATTTCTATAGAAGGTATGTTCTGAATGAGTATCTCATTATGTTGTTCAGTTTTTTGAACATTCCTTCCATTTTCATGGATTTGATGAAAAGGTTTTTCCATCCCTAACTAAATTAATTTGTTGTAGTATTCTTGGATGACATCTTTGTTTATTATCACACTCTCAACAACCACGATGAAAATATTCAGATAATTCTATTTGAACTAATGGAGCATCGAGTATATTACATTGTACTCGAGAACCACTTCTGGATCAAAAAAAATCACTTCCTAGGTAACATTATCCTTGAGTCAGGAGTATCAATTGACCTAGAGAATGTGAGGGATGTGGTTTTGTGGGAGCATCCCAAAAATTTGTTTCATATATAGAGTTTCTTTTGGATGGATCGATATTACATTCGTTAAACACATGACTTCCAAGGCCTTTATTCTCTTCTTATTTATCATTCAAATATGGGTGTTAATTACTTGTGATCAGAAGGGCGTGATAAGTCCTTTCAAGAGATGAAAGAAAGGATTGTCTCGACACATGTTTGGATTCTTCCTGATCCTAAGAGAGACTATATAGTGTTATTTGATGCCTTAGGAATTCACTAAGGAGAAGTGCTGATGTAGGAAGATATAGTCATTCCATATTCATCTCATCTATTTAGGCATAATGAGATAAACTACCCATCTCAAAACCTTGTGCTAGTAGCAGTTTTCCATGCCTTATGTTCATGGATATATTGTCATTTCGGTGGGTGTTTTGTTGTGTATACTGACTATAAGATCCTCAAATTTATCTATACACAATGTGAATTTAATCTTAGGCAGTGAAGATGGTTCTAAAATCATCATTAATTTGATATTTATATTACCTAGATTCCTATAAAATTCAATGTTGTAACTAATGTGATGAGTCAAAAAACACTGGAATAGAGCATACAAGAAGTCGGTGATGAATGGAAATTAATGGACCTATTCTGTGAGATACATCTGTATTCTCATGATTTTCATGAGTAGTCTTATATATGACCCTCGATAGTTACCTATTCATTCCTTGGGAGAGTAAGGAGCATGAAATTTTCAGTTCCTAGAGGCCTGGTTCACTTAAAGAGGATTACTGGAGAGAACTTGCCTCTAGATTGGTCCATTGATGTCCATTATATTCTCCATATTTGAGGGAGTTTCCCAGTTCATAAATATTTGAGTGAGGAAATGATTCATGAATACGACACTTATCTATGGAAAATTCGTCTAGGAATATCCATGATTTATTGAAAAATGTGACCCCCTTATTATTGGCCTATGATGAAATATAAGATATCATATTTTATCACTAAGTATTCCAAATATCATCATGTAAAAGAAGACTACCGATAACCTAATGTCTTGTTACAGATATATCATGTCTGGGAATGGAAATGGGAAGGCGTTTCCATGGAAATTGTAGTCATCTTACAGAGGTCGCCTCATGGTAGTGAAGTAGTTTGGGTTTTCATTGAAATAATTAATAAAGTATCCCAATTCCTTCCTATCTGGGATACATTCTCAATTGATGAGTTGGGAAGAACGTATTTTTTTTAAATTTTATAGCTTCACGGGGTCCCTCATACTATCATTTTAGATAGGGATTCTCATTTAGAATCCCGGTTCTCGATGTAGTTATAGAAATATAGGTGTATATAAGTGCTTATAAGCACATATTTTCACCCTCATACTAATGACTAGTTTGAACGGATGATACAAGTTATAGAGGACATGATCCTATGATGTGTCATTGATTTCAGCGGTCTTTGGGAGAATCATATCCATCTCCTCGAGTTCACATATATAAATATATTTTAAGAAATGATTCAAATGACTCCCTAGGAGGATTTTTATGGTAGTTCATTCCAATCACAATTATGCTAAGCAGAGGTAGGAGAGGTACCCATATTGGGACCTCGTCTTGTGAAAGTGACTTTTGAGAAGGTTCTTCTAATTAGGTATCATATTTATACTAATCAGTCTATAGTGAAATAATATACAGATCACTATAAAAAACCACTAGAGTTTGACATTGGGGATCATGTAATCTTGCAGGTATCACACAAGCTTGGGAATATACAAATAAATAGGTAAGGGGGAATCGTTCATCTCATTTGGTAGGGCTATTTGAAATTATGAAGATAGTTGGTCTTGTATCCTATCAGTTGTTACTAACTCAAAAGTACCATATCATGCCTGAAAAATTCCACATATCATAGAATCATTGTTAGTAGAATGCCCTATATCATAATTTGGATCCCAATGTGGTTGAGTTATATACTGATGACTCATTTTAGGATTATATTATATGCATCATTGAACAAAGAACATGGGCTCTTAGAGGATGTTTTTTCCATTTAGTATGGGTGAAATGGTATCATGTCCATGTATAGGACGGTACATGGGAGGGGGAAGAAGTACATACTCAGTGGATGGAGCTATTTTCATATAGTGTTTCTTCCTCCTTGGAAGGTAAACTCGGGGATGATTTCATTTAAGGGAGGAAGACTATAAGAACCCAATTTTTATCACATGTATCGATCCATTTGAATTCAATATATATATTTTTTATGGATAAAATATTGATTCATTTTGTTTTTATAATGGTTTCAATGGGTGTTCAAGGATCGTTCAGATCTCAGAACCTTGGACGTCGGAGAACAGTATTGATTCACACTGTTAATAGACCTCATGTGACACATCCAGTATAGTCTATCCTAACCGTGCAGGTCTGGGAAGAGGATAAAGAAGTGTGTATGGTGTTATCTAAATTTTGAAGAATGGTTCCACACCCACCAAGAATGTATTTAGTTTTTAGAGGAGCTTTATCTCATGGTTTCTACATGGTTTGGTATAACATGTGTCCAAACCTTATGTCTCTACAATTTTAGGAAAAGTTACCCTTTTCCCTTTGTTCTAATATAAACCATACCCCATGTTTTTTTTTCTTATTTCTATTAGAAGATATTTCTACCTCTCCCTATCTTAACATCACAGACCCGCTTGTATAGGATTAGATGCTGATATCTAATCCAAAGTCTGATTCTCTCCACATTCATCATGTTGTATGTTCATCAGTAATCACTCAATTTGTTTTTACACATTCATAATTATTCTCTCCCTTTATGATTCTATATAGATTCAGGCTCATATGCCCTAATTTTAGGGTGAGGAAATGTTCTTCAGATTTCTATGAATCCAGCATAGACTAATGGTTCATAATGGATGAGGAGATTCATATGAGCTTGAGATAGTTCGTATGTGTCTCACCCCTCAAGTTTTATTGTTTTACAAATTTTCATAGTGTGTGGGCACGTATTTCATTAGGTATGGCCTATTAAATTAATATTCCTTTCTTAAAGTTATTATAATCATATTCTAAGACCCTTTTTATATATGTTATCAATTGTTGGATGTTACATCCTCAATGATGACCACCCCAATTAGGTTATTTCCTTAATTATTCCTTTAATGGTATGTTATGCATGTATGCACCAATATTTAGGAATGAAATTTCTTGAACCTATTTATTATTATCCCTTATATAATGAAATGAATTAGTAACTATAATCGATATCCTTGTATATTATAATACCACTAACCCTTCTAAGTTAAGTGTTGTAATTAATTAATTATTGTTTAGACGGTTAATTAAAATTTATATTATGGATATTACTTTTCCTAGTTTATTATAAATCAATTAAATATGGTCACTCATCCTTAGAAAACCATGACATGTTAATCAAAGGTAAAGGATTGAACCAAATAAATGAGATGTGATTGATATACTAAATGGATACATCTCATTTTTAACCTTATCACACTAATGTGTGGTATGGAATGAATTATTTTTACTTAATAAACTGCATGATTGTTAAAAGGGAAAATTAATTTAATGAATCAATTATATGGTTCATATTTCATATGGACCATAAAATCCTAATAGGATTTGTCAGACTCAATACATCCTTTTATTAAATAGGTAATTCCTTGTCATGGACGATGTTCTAATTCAAGGATGTCGGCTGCTAGGGGTGAGACCCACCTTGGAACCCAATCCTTGTCTGTTAGTGGATGTTTGGTAAGACACTATAGGATCCATAATTTATCATTCAGATATTTGGATGTCCTTGATATACTCATTGGATCAACCATTTCATCCTCAAACTTTAGGAATCGTGGATGAACCCATTGGACCTAGTCATTTCTTATCCTATTTTACCTTGGATGAATTCCTTGGACTCAATTAGAATCATATTACATGGGAATTCCATGTAATATTCCCCTTGGATTATATCAAGATTGCTTCTATCAAGGCTACGAGTTATTATGGAGGTGGATCAACCCCTAGGGTCCATGATTTATTGGTTATTACCTTGGATCCCCTCTCATTGTTATCATAATTAAGGATTTAGTATTATATCATGGATCATTTATTATTATTTTCATATCATGATGCCAATTCTGGTTATACCTCACTGGATTTACATTATAAACTGAAACGTAATTAATAAATTACATAGTTGTATGTTAAAACACTAGCTCAGGCTAAACCAGGTACTGAGTGTTTACATATCTATACTAATTTACTTTTACTTTTGAATCCATAAAAAATATTGAGTTTATATTACATGAATTTGATTTTATTGATGTTGTTGGTGGAGGCCAACTGAGATTTCTTTCACCCGTATCAAGGATTCCATTGGCACCCAGGAATATTACATGAATGAGGTCACTAAAAAGGGAAGAATCTCGCCTTGGACACCCATTATTTATTTCTTACATTAGAATAGAGCTTGGAAATAGATGACTGAGCAAGAGCTTGGGATGATTAGGTAGTTTTTGGATTCCTTTTTAGAGATGTGATATACATTACCATAAATTTTTTTATATGATCCATTTATCAATTTCTTCAATTTTATATTTTTTACATCTTCTTCTACAATGGTGGAATACCGGTTCAATTTATTTAATGTATTTTTTAGTCATGCAATTGTTTTATGAATATTACTACCCCTATTTAACTATTTTCTTATTTATCCTCAATCTTACACTTTGGTAATAAGGGATAGTCTTCTAGTGGACACTCCATAATCCCTCTCTTCTAGTCAGCAGCCTCTAACTTTCATGGAGATGCACTTGAGGCCATGTGGCCAATTGGTCTTGGGGAACTTTTCAGTGGCACCCGTGTTTGGGATGTCACAATGAATCACTTAATTTTCGTACACCGATTATGTTATTATAACTATCACATATTCTATGGAAACATGGTAACAACCCACATTACCATATAAACATATTAAAAACATGAATTATTTCAAAAATTAAATCATTCCTCATACTATAAATCCAATAATCCATAAAACATAATCCATGAACCACTTTATCATGACATTATTAATTAGTTAAAATGAAATCAACATTACCCCTTTTATTTTATCATTATAAAATGTCTATTTTTCTCATTATGAAAATATTAATAGTTATCCATACCTTAATCATGAATTATCTAATAATATCATGTTCCCACCTCAACAAATTTTCATGGTTACCAGTATTATTCAACGTATAATTTCAAATAATTAAGTAAAAATATATTTTGAACCATCGTTATATTTTTAATTATTCTATAAACCAAAAAATTACTTCTACTACATTATTATGGAATTATGATACATAAAAACTAAATCACTACACATCCTTATTAAACCATTATTCATTAACACTTCAACCATCTCATATTTTATTTATAGTATCTTCATAATAAGAAATATGATCGTCACTCATACAAACTATTTGATTCACTTCATGAGCCATCCTCCTAGGGAATCTATTTTTATAATTCCTATAAATTCTATATTAAAAACGTTTAATTATCAATGATTCCTTAGTAATACCAATACTATCATGAATTATATTAATTGAAACCTTCTATTTTATATATTAATTACTTTTTTTGTTCCCTTCTTTGACACACCCAAATAATATTCTAGATCCTTTAAAACGTTATCCTTGATGAATCTTCCCATGTGATTTACATAAGGAAATTTTATCTTTCTTTCCACTATAGTCACCATGAAAATCTCTCTTTCTCTTATTATATGGGTAAGGAAACACATCAAAGTTGAGATTATAGATCATATTATGATATTACTGATTAGCCATAATAACAATGTTTCATATTCCAACTCCCATTTCATTTATTTTCTCATGAGGGTGATCATTCTATTTTCCATCATATTCATCATTAACATGAATCCTCAAGGTTCTAACCAATTTCTAAAACCAAAAAATAATCTTCTGAGAAACACTAATCATAGTTTGAAAAACATATAATCAAGAAACACTTCCTATAAAATTTCAATCTATGAGACATTAAGTATAACTAATCTAATTCATTAATGTTACCAAAACCCTAGAATTATAACCTAGTCTTAGAAATAGGGTTCTTACTAACTTTTCTAATATCAGTTTCCAAAGGATAAATAAACCTTTATTTGATACCAAAATTAACAAACAAATATTTTCATATATATAAATTATGTATTAATAGATTAATACTCATATTACAACCAAACCATGCTTGAATCATATGTTTTTAGTGTCTTTAGAAACATAGATACATAAAAAAACTAGTTCATAAAACATTTAAATTATCACCCTCTTAATATTTCATAACTATAACCCTTTTTAAAAAGTAACACTTAATAACAACCTTTATATCCTGAGGAAAATAAACATAATAAAATGGTTAGTTATAATGAACAATATGGGTTAAAAAGGGAGATATCTTGTTGGAGTTGGTGGTCTTGAACCAAATAATTTGTACTTTATTCATAAATAAATACCTTATCACATCTTGATTATTCTTCTGCATGAAAATGAATGTGATATTGTCCTAAGGATAGTTGTTGCACTAAAAGGTCATTGTAGATCTATGCTATGATGTGAACCCGAAAGTGTCATAACACTATTTTTGAATATATTTTCTATGTTTGTATGATGTTATTTGAGGGAAAAAATAATACATGCCAATAGGTGAAGGACTCATAAAACATTGAGTCACCTTCTCATGGTGTGTGCCCTAGGTAATATCTAGGAGGATATTATGAGAATGAGATCCACTAGTAGTAAATCTGCATTTCAAAGTGTCATTGGATATCCCTATCTACGGATGTGTGTATTGGTCCTTAGACAATAAGATTATTATTAATGGGTATTAAAACTCACACAATGAGATGTGTCGATGAAAACTGTGACGACACATTATTTGTAGAAAGGTAGGATATGTTGGGTGTGTCACGTGTAATTTTTCATTAATAGATAATGCGAGAAAGGATTTGTCCCTTCTGGTCCATAACAGAAGTAGATATCTGAGGCCCTTTGATGTAATTGATATAGCCTAAATAAATCCATGGCCATGGAAAGGAATGGGAAAGTTCAATTTTTGGAAGTCAAAGAAATATTAATCAAACACATGGGTTGATGGAACTAGCATGCAAACCACTTGATTCAAGATATTTTGACAAAGGTATTTCATTACACAGTAAGCATTCGTATGAGGTGACATGTCATTACGGTGTTAAAATAATTCTCTATGGGTGCCATGTTGTGTTGTTAGATGCTAACCTTAGACTTTATGAAGGTCTGCCTAATTTCACTGAGAAAAAGGACTAGAGGGTCAGAGACTAAGTGTGTCCAAGTATTTCAGTTAAATATTATTGTAACAAGTTGATTAAAGATTATTCCTGATTTTCGTTTAACAATTATTCAAGGATGTTTGATCTTATTTATTTCGACACAAATTATTAAAGAGAATATAGTGTCGGAGGAATAATATATTTATTAGTGAGTAATGTGGTCATATTTATTTAAGAAATAAATATTCATTATTCAAGGTCTAATAAATTTAGTGGAAGAAATAAAGAGAATGTAAAAACAAAAGTACACACCATGTAAATTAATATACATTCCATGTAGTTTTTTTTTGGGATTTGTGAGAAATAATAATATTTATTTTATTAAATAATATTAGGTGTAATTTTTTGGGAACATGACAAGTAATAATAATAGTCAACTGTAATTATTATGCATGTTGTCTTACTACGAATTAAATGAAAAGAATAAATGATTTCGGGTAATTAATACATTTAATTATTCTAAATAATTAAAATACCAATTATATTATTCTCATTAGCCTATTCACCCATTCTGGTTGTGCAAAATGGATTTGGAAAATTCTCTCAATCCAAGAGAGAATTATTTTTCATCTGAGAATTCTCTCATGTTACGAGAGAGATCCTCCTCCACCGGATCAAGGAGATCGCTTTGGAAGCATCTCTCATTGTGATCAAAGGCAGGCATCGCAAGAGAAGTCTCCTCAATGCTAGCACCTAGAGATCCCTTTAGCAATTTCCAGAGATGTGTGGAGTACTTTTGAATCACCACTAGAGAAAGACTACACTTGGCTTCTATGACGCAATGATGGATCACATCAGATCATGATGGGAAACATCAATAGGGAGAGAATTACATGAAGGTAATACTTGTCTTTTAATTAAATTAATTATAAAAATCATATGATGATACTATCTATGGTTTCAAGACACCCCTCTTTTATTTTTTTCTTCATTCTATTATAAAGTTCCGACATTTTATTATCGTGACGGATCTCAAATTGATCTCTGTTAAAAAAAATAAAGTTGGGTACACCCACCAACATGCTTCCCCTATGCATGGAACCTAAAAGTGGTATCAGAGTGGTCATATCATGGATTATAATTACTTAGTGTTTTTTGGTGATTTAGAAATTTAATAATTCAGTTGTTTCAATTCAATTTAATTGTTCTATAAATATAAATCTCGATATCTATTCCTCCTCTTTCGTTTATTGTTTACCTTATAGAAATTATTTTTTCTTTTAATTTTTATTAAAATAACCCAGAGGATTTCATACGGAGGTGCCAAAGATTCCTGGACATACAAAACCATAACACACGATGGGTATTCGACAATAAATTCTATTTATTACAGGTTCCATGCACCAGTATAGTCCTCCAAACCAGTTTGTGTCATTGGATTCTGTCTAAGTCTTTAGGACTCCGTGTGTTGACCAGGAACAGGTGGCACATGGTTTCTGGATTACATGCCATGTGGCTCACTAAACACTATGTGTAGTCCCTTCAGGTTAGGGTTGGACCTTTTACAACATACACGTATTTCCCAAATTGAATCCAAGTAACGCGGATATTACACGGTGTGTTTCCTACTGGACACGCCATGTACTCTAAAGATTTACGATGTACATCTACACACCATGTCTCCGGGAGTGTACTTCGGATAGATGGTGAAAAAAAGTACACGCCATGTAGTTGGAACTACACGCCTTGTAATCATCTTAATTATGCAGATTTATTAAAATGTATTGTTATATTATACAAACCCTTGATACGTGTACCATAGTGCGGGCATAAAGCTGAGGCACAACACGTGATAGGTGTTTTTTATATATGTGTTTAATTTAACAACTGTGTAATGTTTATTTCTACTCATTGTGAAGTCCTGAATGGTAATTCAAAAGGTTTCCTCCAAGGTACTAGTTATCTACCAAGATAATTTAAAATGAATTTATTTTTTTAAAATAACGATGGATGAGAATCTCAATGAAATTCAGAAAAAGGTTTTAAGATAAAAGGATTAATTAACTAAAGATAATTAATTTTTTCAAGCATGATTTATCTTAAAAAAGAACGATTAAATAATTGAATGCAAGTTTTATTTACACATAAATATCATTGCATGTGTGTATGATCATGAGCTAGACCACGACCTTTGTATGTGAATAGTTTATTTTAATTTGTTTATTTAAATTAAATTTGTTATCTTGTGAGCCTTCTCCTCATTAATATGTAGGGCATGTGTGCCCAAGGTTTCTTTTGTTTAAAACCCTATTTTATCCCTCACCTGTGAGTGAGATAAAATCATATGTAATGGATGGAGTTCCCAAGATAGTAGAGGCGAATCATGTTAGGAGCCAATGTGAAACCAATCCAAGGAGATACAATTATGAACATGTGGAAAGTTGTAAACACGAACCCAAAAGGTTCAAGGTGTTTCTCCTTTAGGTCTTAGGTTATTTTATCAACTAGTTGATAAAATAAAAAACAGAACAAGCTCATGATCAGACCATTTATTTTATTTCTTTCTTTTCATGGTTTATTTATTGTGGGTGTGTTTTCATAATCACACAATTAATGAATTAAACGAGCATCCAAGATGGAACTAAAATAGGATCGGCTTATGCGTAAATATTATCTTAGACAAGGTTAATCACTTAAGTATATCCCACTTAATATTAAAAATCATGTAATCAAAGGTAACAAAATGGAAATTTAATTATAAGGATAAAATCCCTCAATGAAATTTAAGTATGTATAGGCTTCCATAATCTTGGTTAGAATCGAACCAGAGTTCAAAGTGCTTGACCAACCGTAGTTGGGGTGTATTCAATTATCAAGAAATTCTAATTTACGGTTTTGGGTAGAATTGAATTCAGTAATATCAAGGGTTGACTGCCACAATAGGACTTCATGTGATCAAGAGGAAAAGGGTCATGAAATCCAAAATAAAAGGATTTTAGGATCGGGGATTCCACTCAATGGATCAAGGAGCTATGAGTTAATGTAGTTGGAATTTGGAATGCTTGCATAAAACCCTTAAGGTTTCTTGACTAACCCTAGTTGGGGTAATTAAAAAGGAAATATGGATCCTTTCCACTATAATATTTAGGAAACAGAATATTCCAAAGTCAATGGTGAGGACTATTGGATTTTGAAAAAATAGTGGGAGACTAATAAGTATTAATTTATTTTTTTGTCTCAGTTTTATCATGATAAAATACTAAAACTTTTCTCATCTTAATTTGTAGAAATGGAATGAAAAATGACATAAAACATATCATTGCACACCATAATCAATAATCAGAGCCTTCTCACTCGCACCAAATTCCAGGAATGGAAGAGGCCTTTACACGTCATCCTTCGCCACAAGAGGAAATTGTATGTGATGGAAGAGCTTGTTCCAGTTGCGCCTGTAAAAACGTGGATGCATATAGTATGATGTCTCACCATTAGGATCTATATCAAGAGAAGGTGATACATTATATATATGAGATCTCCAATTCATTTTTCATAGCTATTCTTGTAGATTTTGTGCCAGTTGGGCCTCATGTAGTTAATCTTATTGGCTACATTGAATTCCTGGACATCTTTTGGATTAAGTTCTTGGATGAGTTGTGTATAGATCTCATCTTATCATCAATTCCCAAGAGCTTATCTAGATTTATTGTAAAATACAACATGATAAGAAATGAGAAGAGTCTATTGGAACTTCTAACCTTAATTCTCTAGGTAGATAAGGACATAGGGAATGACAACCCCGCAGTCCTTATGGTGAATAAGAAAAGGAAGGACAAGGAAAAGGGGCCAAGGATTCATAAATAGTCTAAATCCCCTGAGCACTATCCCTCCAAGGAGGGTAAGATCCAGAGGTAGGGAAAGGAATGGCAGGCCGTATGTTTTTCATGTGGCAAGCTATGCCACTGGAAGAGGAACTACACCTAGAAGCATGGGGACACTAAAAGTGTGTTCATTGTCTAGTGTAATCTATCCATTTCGACATATTGGGTATTAGATAATGTTTTTTGGGCTCACATATATATTAAAATGTACTAACCAAATATATTTAGAATGATTTCAAAAGGATAGGTGGATCTTCGAGCTGCCAATGACATGAGGCTAGCTACGTTGACCATTTGCAATTACAACATCTCATTGCCAACTGGAATGATTTTGGTTTTACGTAACTGTTATTATGTGCCTAGTGTTACCAAGAACATAATTTTTGTATCGTTTTTGGATATGGATTTATTTACATTCAAATTTTGAAATAAGGGTTATTTCTTTTATAAGAACAACATATGTTATGGTATGGCACATTTAAATAACAGTCTGTATGTATTAAATTATGAAAACCAAGTGTTGGTGATCGATAAAAAAACAAATTCACATGACTCATACAACACCTAGTTGTGGCATCACTGTCTTGGTCATGTAAATGAGAAGTTCTGGACAAATCTCTTCCATGATGGTTATTTAGACTCTACTGAGCTAAAACCACTTGAAATATGTCACTATTATTTACAAGGTAAAATGACCAAGTTGCCTTTTGGTGGACAGGGTGAAAGGGCCACAGATCTTCTAGGATTGGTGCACATAGATTTGTGTGGACCATTTCCAGTATAAGGTTGAGGTGGATATTATTACTTCATTACTTTTACTGATGATTTGAGTAGATGTGGATATATCTACTTAATGAGTTATAAGTCAGCAGCCATAGAGAAATTTAAGGAATTCAAGAATGAAGTAGATACTAAACTTAGTAAAAAGATAAAGAAGCTTCGATCAGATCTAGGTGGATAATATATGAACCAAGAGTTCATCGATCTTCAATGGGAGTCTGGGATTCTATCTTAAATCACTCATCCTTATACACCATAGTGGAATGGTGTTATTTAATGGAGGAACGACACCTTTTTGGGCATGGTGAGGTCGATGATGAGTCATGAAGATTATCCATTATCCATTTGGGGAATTGCATTACAAACTGAAGTATACACATTAAACTGAGTACCAACTAAGGTGGAAAACTAAATTCCCTCCATGTTATGTAATGGAAAGAAACCAATTTTGTCACGCACATGTGTATGGGTATGTGAGGCATTTGTTAAGGTCGTGTTAGAACCTATGAAGCATGTCTAGTGGCTAAAGGATTCAGACGACATTAAGGAATTGACTATGATGAAACATTCTTGCTAGTTTCCATGTTGAAATCCATAAGAATCATACTTGCCAAAGCATCTTACCATGACTATGAAATTTATCAAATGGATGTAAAAATAACATTCCATAATGGGAACCTTTTGGAAGATGTCTATATGACAATGCCAGAAGGTTTTGTGGCACCAAGTGAATCCAAACAGGTTTTCAAGTTGCAGAAATCCATTCATGGATTAAATAAAGCATCCAAGTCATGGAACATTCGATTTTATGAGGCCATAAAGGTATTTGGTTTCATTAAGAATAATTTTGAACCATGTGTTTAGAATCAGTTTAATGGGAATGACATCATTATCCTAGTAGTATATGTTTGACGACATATTGCTTATTGGAAATGATATACCAGTCTTTCTGTCAGTTAAAGAATGGATGAACAAGTGTTTCTTCAAGAATGACTTAGTGAAGTAGCCTATATTCTAAGGATCAAGATCATTCATGATAGATCCAAGATTCTTCTTCAACTAAGTCAGGGTACATACATTGACCAGATACTAAAGAGTTTTAGTATAGAACAATCAAAGAGGGGATTTGTTAGAGTGTCACATGGCCTACATATTTCTAAGAAAATGTTTCCTCAAATACAACAAGAGAAAGATAGAAAGAGTAAGATCCCATACACTTTGTCTATAAGATCCATCATTTATGCCATGTTATGTAATAGGCTAGATGTTTCCTATACACTGAGCATGGAAGGAAGATATCAAGAATTTCTAGTAGAATAACATTGGACTGCTGTGAAGACTATACATAAGTATCTGAGAAGAACTAATGATATGTTCCTAGTGTATAGAGGAGTGGAGGAGCTTGTCCTCCGAGGATAGGGTGATGTTGTTTTTCGTACAGATTATAAGAATCGGAAGTTTCAATCTGGACATGTTTTCTATCTCATTGGACGATTTGTGAGCTAGAAGAGTTCAAAGTAACCATTTTTCGCCAATTCTATAGTGGATTCTGAATATATAGTGTCTTCTGATATAGCCAAGGAAGCCGTCTAGATTCAAAACTTTGTCCAGGAGCATGATGTGGTGCCTAGCAGTAAAGATCCTATCACATTGCATAGTGATAATACTACATCAATGGATCTTGAAAAAGAACCAAGGTCACATCAAAGGAAAAAAGCACATACTTTGGAAGTATCACATCTTGAGGTATTTCTATCAAAGGGGTGAAGTTGCAGTGATCTAAGTGTCTATGGAAGATAACATGTCAAACCCCATGACTAAAATCCTATCTCAGTAAATGCATGAATATAATGTGAGAGATAAAGGGTTAAATTTTTTTATTTCTTGGCTCTATTTCAAGTGGGAGTCTATTAGAGTTTGTATCCAAGAACTAACTACTTTATACTTTATTCATTAATAAATACCTCATCACATCTTGATTGTTCTTCTGTGAGAAAATTCATGTGACAATGTCCTAAGGATAGCTGTTGCACTAAAAGGTTATAGAGGATCCCTACTATGATGAGAACCTAGAAGTGCCATAACACTATTATTCAATATATGTTCTATGGTAGGATGGTGTTATTTGAGGGGCACAAATAATATATAACGTTAGGGGTTAGGACTCATAAAACATTGAGGCACCTTCTCATAGTGTGCACCCATGGTAATATCTAAGAGGATATTATGAGAACGATACCCGCCAGTAGGAAATCCACATTTCATAGTGTCATTGGATGTTCCTTTATGTGGATGTGTGTAATGGTCCTTAGACATTAATATTATTACTAATGGGTATTACAACTCGCGCACTTAGATGTATTGGTGAAAACTATGATGAAACACTATTCCCTACAAGGTAGGATTTTTTGGGTGTATCACAAGTAATACAATAGTAATAGATAATGTGGGAAAGGATTTTCACATTTTGTTCCATAAAGGAAGTATGTATCTCAGGACCTTTGATGAAATTGATGTTTCATAAATAAATCCATTTCCATGGTAAGGAATGGGAATGTTCAATTCCGGAAAGTCAATGAAAGAATAATCGAGCACAGAGGTTGATGACACCAGCATGCAACCCGTTTGATTCAATATATTTAGACAAATGGATTACATTACACAGTAAGCATTCATATGTGTTGACATGTCATTGTGGCATTAACTTTTTTTCTATGGGTGCCTTTGCATGTTTCTAATAATTATTCTCGATTCTGGTTAAATAATTATTCAAGGATTCTTGATCACATTTATTTCCACACTAATTATTTAAGAGAATATAGTGTGGAAGAAATAATATATTTATTAGTGAGTAATGTAGTGATATTTATTTAAGAAATAAATAGTCATTATTCGAGGTCTAATAAATGTGGTGGTGGAAATAAAGAGAATAGAAAAACAAATGTACACACCGTGAATATTAATACACACGCCGTGTAGTTTTTCTAGGTATTTGTGAGAAATAATATTATTTATTAAATTAATTAATATTTTGTGTAATTCATTGGGTACATGTCAAGTAATAATAATAGTCAACTATAATTATTAGACAAGGGGTCTTACTAAGAATTAAATTAAATTAATAAAAGCTTTTGGGTAATTAATTCATTTTATTATTCTAAGTAATTAAAATCCCAATTATATTAATCTCATTTTCCTAGACATTCATTGTGTTTGGGAATAACGAATTTGGAAAAATCTCTCAATCCAAGAGATAATTCCTTTTCCTCTGAGAACTCTCTCAAGTTACAAGAGAGATCCTCCTTCACTGGATCAATGAGAGTGCTTTAGAAGCCTTTCTCAAGGTGATCGAAGGCATACATTGCAATCGAATGTGCTTCAGCGCTAGAACCCAGAGATCCCTTCAGTGAATTCCATATATATGTGGAGCATGTTTGGATCACTTATAGAGGAATCCTCTACTTGAATTCTTGGATGAAATGATGGATCACGTCAAATCATGACTGGAAACATCAACCGAGAGAGAATTCCATCAAGGTAATTCTCGTCTTGTAATTAAATTAATTATAACCAACATATGATTATCCTCACTATGGTTCAGGGACTCCCCAATTTTCTTTCATTCTTTGTTCTATTACAAAGATCCTGCATTTGATTATCGTGATGGATCTCGGATTGATTGTCAATAATGGAAAGAATTAAAGTTGGGTACACCCACCAATGCGCTTCTACTAAGCCCAGAACCTACATATCATTCATAATATAATAATAAGAACATATACCTAACATAGGAAAATTATACCGCACATATCAAAGAATGTAATATTGTGTCCTTGAATAATTAATAGAAGTTCATGAGACTCGATTCATAAAAAACCATCAGATAATAATATTCAAAAATGGCATGAAATGGGGAATACACATAAGCAGAGAAAATTATTTCCTTAGTAGTCAAGGTTCTATTCCAAGATTATCATAGTAGAAGCGGTTCACTCCCCAAACAATCGTAGAAGTAATGGATCAATACATAGACTATCATGGTGGATAATATCATTTATTGAATAGATTTCACTACCCATTCCAATCAGGTCTTTCTGAACTGAGTTAAATTCCCATTATAGTGTTGTATTTTTTAACTGAGTTCACTTTCCATTCCATTCATGTCTTACTAAATCGATTTCACTTCCTCTTCAATTTATTTTTTAGTAAACCAAGTTCATTTCATGTTTTAGTCTTTTCTACCTCGTGAGATATAAATCATTACCCAATTAATTGGAGGGATATACGGGTCCCAGCCATTGTTTTTTATAATGTAACCACCATCCTTGGTTATAACATAACCACTTTTACATAATAAAATTCATAGACATTTGTTCCAAAAGAACATAATTCATTCGTCATATTAGAACCCTATGTGAAGAAATAAGTGTGATAAACATTGTATCCTAAAATAACTCATGGAAAATAAACAAGATTCATAAACATATATCCATAATAAAAATAAACAATCCATAAAAAGTATAAGGAAAATATTATTGAATATTATCCCAAATAAAGCATAAGTAACATCAAATAATTTTATCTTAGATGGAAAATAATTTTTTAACATCACTTGAAATAATAATTTAGGAAAATATCCTTTCAATTTCAAAATATTTTAAAAAAAATCATTGTAATAAAAAAATAAAATATTTTCCATGAAATTAACCTTTTTCTCATATAATCGTAGCTTCAGTGAATTAATCCATCATGACGATGGGAAAATCCTCTCATTTGATATAAGTTAAAAAAATATATTCCTTCCATATTTTTTTCAAAAAATAAAAAAGAACCTCTCCAAGAAAATGACAAAAATAATCCTTCCAAATTTATTTGTAAAAAGTTAAACATCAGTATAAATGAATTTAAAAAATCATCATAGAAAAATAAATTCTTTTTCAAAAACAATTTTATAAATCATGGACATGGAATAAAAAATATTAGTTATGGGAAATTTTAAAAACATTGTTTTTAAAATAAAATACCATATAAATACAATGTCATTTAAGTGAGAATTGTTAAAATTAATTGATTTTGTGTATTCACTATAAATACACATAAAACCTGTGTAAATACAAAAAAAAATATAATAAAAAATATTCCCATACAAAATCATGGAATGAAGTTATCAATGAAGTAGAAAGTTAACCCAAATAATGGAAATTAGGTTAAGATTCCCCTTATCACTTTTTAACCAGTCAAATCATATTCCCAAAAAAATTAATAATCATAAAATGAAACATTTAATGAAATTATTATAATAATATTCATGAAATTATAAATCAAATATTATTAGATACACCACACATGTGAAATAAGTGCTGAATAAATCATATATCTCACTGAAGAAAAAGTGAGATGATAAACAGTTACCTTAAGTTTCCCATTAGATTTGAATTCTTTAATATCCTTTATAAATGATTAAAAATGTTATTAATTCATTCCATAATGAAAATAATAATTATACTAAATTTATAATATCTTTCCACTAGTCCAATAGTAATATTTCATTATTTTCATCGTTTTGGCTTTGTTTGTTTCTTGGTTTCAGGGTCGGTCCATTTGTGTGTAATTGTGGATATTATTGTGAATTTGAAATAAACATCTCAAATTAAAATTAAAGGGTTTTAAAGAAATTCCATGAATTTAAATGGCCCCATATATAATGTTTCTTTCTTATGTGAAGATGATCCACTTGATAAAATTTTAACGATAAATGTTTTGTTTAATTTAGCTGTTTTTTCTGACCATCACAAAAATGTTTTGTTTTATTTAATATTATGTATATATATCAGTTTTATAACATGATATAGGTTATAATATACCTAATAAAATATTTTTTTACTAGAGAACAACTTTTTTACCAATCATGAAGGCAGTAATGGAAAACAAACAAAATTATCATTCACATAGATGATTAACTAATATAACTTAAACAATAGTTCTGTTTCTTTGATTAAGTGAAGTTAATAATATATATATATATATATATAATATTCCATTATCAACATTAAATTATAGTTTTTAAATTATTATATATTTATTAACCATTTATTGATGAAGGAGGTGAGGACAAGGTAGACAAAAAATTAAAATAAGAGAGGTGGTTAGAGAAAATTACCTCTCGAATATCACATCCTTGGAGGTTCCATTAATGACCGTGTAATTAGTATTTTTTTGATACTATAAGAACTAGATAGTGGGGATAGTGGTTAGGATATGTTTTTATATATAAATATTGACATTAAAGGATTTTTATGAGAGATGGGGTGGTAAAGGATGGTGTTTATACTTGACGAGGTGTGGTTTTAAGGGATTAAATAATAATTATTTCATATTTAAAGCCAACCAAATGGAGGTGAAATTTATTTACACGGATTTGGATGATAATTAATATCTTAAAGTATTTTTAGATTCTATAAAAATCATGTAACAATTAAATTTTATATTTTTTATGTATTTTCATCCTTTACCTTTTAACTTTAACACATTTCATTATTTTACTGATATTTGGGTAAATCTTTCTATTTACCAGAGTAGAATTTATATAAATAAAAATTAAAATGAATATTCTTCCTAATTAGGAACTTCATATTCAAAATATTTAATCCATTTTTCCAAATTCATTTAAAATAATCAAAAAAATTGTATATAAAATTAATCCCACAAACGCAATGAGAAAGAAGGTTTTTAATGTGAAAAATTTCAAAATTTTGAAATGTTTTTATATCCAATTTCTATGATAAATCGTATCCAATGACATAAATTGGATTTAATACAATATAATTTTATTAATTATACATTAATCCCAATTTAAAATATGTTTTAACTATATAAATAATTTTGAAAAAACATCATTTTTCAATTAAAATTCAGAATTTTTCACTATTCAAAAAAATGAATCTTATATGAAAAATAAATAAATCACCCTAAGGTAAATTTGAAATTACAATTTAAAAATTAAGTTTATATTTAAAAATAAAATTTATCAAATTTTCGAAATTTAGTTTTAAAACTAGTGCTCTATTAAGATGCGGAAAATTGTCTTTTAGAATAATATTACTTTTATACTTAAAGTTGGATTTAATCTAACATAATCCTATAAAACGTTTTGTATGAATTTAAAAGTATTTTATTTATTATAAAACAAATAAATTTCACTATTTTATTTCCTTAATAGTTATTAATTTAATTTATTATGATAAAATTCCATTGTTGGCTTAATTCTAGTTTTTTATAAAACATTTTCATTATGTTTAATTGGTTTTTATATTAATATATAATTAATTATTTGACAATTAATCTATTTTATAAACTTTTCTAATCATTGTTTTCATAATTTTGTTAATATCATTCATTCCCACCATTGTAATCGCTAGGTGATAATGGTTGTGTTAAAATAATTATATTCTGGAGTTTGTTTAAGAATGGTGTTTTGTAAAATGTAATCTATAGAATATATTGATTTTTTTTAGAAGGACGTACCATAAAATCTTGGGGTATATCATTTTGGTATTCAAAAAAAATATTGTTACATATAAAATCAATAGAAAATTTGGACAACATAACAGGCGTACACAAATTTTTAAGGAAATGATTAATGATAGAGGAAGGTAGTATAAAATTATTTGGTAATTATTTGGACATTAAATGAATGATTACAAACTAAATAAAACATAATCAACTGATAATATGATGTATTATAACAAATGAAATTGATTAATTCAAAATTGGAGGGAGAGAATCTCTTACCTTAAATATAGCTTATTAATCTTGGAGAGAAAAATCCTTGAGAGCTTGGGGGATTCACCAAAGTAGTTAACGAGAGACTAAGAGACTATTAGACAAGATAATAAGATTTTGAGTGGATGAAATTGGGTGGATAGTTGGGTATTTATTTCAACATGATATAAATTGTTCACTAATTTCTAAATATTGTCTTTGGAAATCTTGGTCATGGAAAATGAAAAACCATTTGCTTGTCTAGGGTTTTAGTGCATGTGTTTATACATTTAATGCATGGTTTTTTTACTTTTATTCATGAGAGAACTAAATTAGAATTTTTAATATTAATTTTGGCATGTGAATATAATTTTATAAAAAAATATTGTTTTGAAAACCATAATTTACATTTTAGACTATGTAAATTTGTTTTAAAAATAATTTTATTTCATTAAAATGAATTATCTTAATAAAATAAATTTTTTGTTTCATGGATTAATTATATTACTTATTGAATAATTATTAAAAATTTATGAAGTCATAAAATATAACAAAATGATATAACTGTATTTTCTTACTTCTAATTGAAAAATAAATTATTTCATAAAATTCTCAAAATTTCACCCAAATATAATTTCTACATGATTATTTAAAATATCTTATTTATTTTATCGAAATAAATTCATATATTTGATAAATATTTATTTTAAATAAAATTTAAATATTGACTATAAAATTCATATTTTAATGGAAAAAAATTCATTCATCCACTAAAAAATAATTATAATTTTTATAATATCTTATGTAATTATTCATATAGTTTATTTGAACATATAATAACAAAATTAAAATATAATATTAATATTTTTGAATTTATTTAAAAATTGTTATTTAACTATTCTATTGAATATTATTTCTATTCTAATGATCATATAACTATCACATTTCAATGTTCGGGTTGTGGTCATGTAATCGTAAAATCCTAATTGTCACATTTCCCTTTTACACCCTATATATACTTCACGATTCCCATAACTCATAATTTACTGCTTTTCGTACCATGGTTCAACACTTACCTGGAAAATATTTGTCATATTCTTAATGCTTCTCTTTATTTTTATAGCCTTTATAGCAGTTTTGATCATTATATGAGTGTCCGGAACTAGGGTTTTTTAATTAGTGCTTTCACTATTCACTGGTCTTTATATCCTTGTAGTATTCAATTCCATTATAGAGAATACTATGTCATGATGTGGAATGTTCCTATAAAATGAAATATTATTTCTATATGCTTTTATTATAGAATATTCATTGAAAAACATGAGTTATTTCACTAAGAATTAAATTTATTTCATCTCACATTGTCACATAAATGAGTTTTATACTATATTATATTACTAAAGATTATTAGAATAAATTTGAAATAGGGTTTCCATTTATAAATAACTGTGTCATTTCATGTTCCATCAGCAACCTAGATGATTGAGGAATATAGTCAGAACCTAAAACATTTGGGAATCATTAAGGTGATTTTCCTTGAGTGGGGTGAGTAAAAAAATCACAAAAAAAATACACAGATATAACACTGACACACACAACCCAACCTGACACAATCATGCCAAATTAGAATTATCACAGTCCAAAATCACCACCACACCACCATCTCCACTAGTACTAGATATAAAAAACTAGTCCCAATTTTCATACAAAATAGTCATCATGTATGTGAATAATTCCCATCATCTCACGTTATTTAAGAAAATTATAGATTCATCATTAGCATCCATATTAAGTTAAATAACTCCTTTTAATTCTATATTTTATGAAATCACCTTCAAAAAATCATATATATTTATTTTAGGCATTATAATTATTATTTATTTATTTACATTTTATTAAAAACCCATATACAATTACCAAGATCAACATTACAAGTTATATTTAACTATTATTTTTAAACTACAAAACAATCAAACAACAAAATTCCATTAAATAATCCCATAGAAAACTAAAAATTACCACTTTCCTACCATTTCAAGTCAACATTATCCCAAATACATAATCAGTGTCTACAACTAAACACATTATTCCTCTCATAACACCTGTCGTCAAACCCACTACTCAAATTGGCACAAATAAATATTTGGAAACCACCACATTATAATTCCATGAAAATTATTGAGGTGAATTACTTTTAAAATTTCACATAAAATTTGTTTCTTTATCTTTTTATTTGGTCTTTAGAATTTTTATGGGGAGTTGATGAGGCTCTAAAATAATTTTAGGGGACATAGGTTGGATGGTATGATGAATTTTTAGTTTCCTGTTTCTAACAAATTTCGTGAATGGTTAGTGATAATTGTGCAACCATACATGTGAAGGGTTATAGGAAACACAATAGTTGTTCCAACCATGTGATGATATAGATAGAACCATGAAAAAATTCAAAAAAAAATAAGATCCATTTCCCATGGTTGGAACATGGTTTCCGAACTATTTCACCTACCTGTGTGAAGTAGGGTGTCTTAGATTGTGGGATCTACACAATTAGTGCATGGTTTTCTTAACGGTGTAAGACATCAACTTGAGGTACAGTTTCTTAGGAACTTGGAAATGGACCATGGGTGTACAATTTTTTCAACTATGTGGTCAAACCATGAGACCCATAAAAAAGTAGGAAATTATGGTATTCCCCTAATGATTTTATAATCGAAACCCCAGTTTTTCACAACACAATATTTAATTTTTTTTTACTAGGTGGAAAAACCCTCCTTCCATTTCCTTCCTCTTGAATTCTCTCTTCCATTTCAACTATAAATAAAGTGTTGTTTGTTTCATTTGTAATCAAAAGGTAAATCTATGAGTTTTATCCCTTCCATTCATCATTGATTTCTACATCTACAAATCATAAACTACTATGCCATATTTCATTGGTTTTTTTATCCTTTTATAATTTAACCTATTTTATCATAAATCAAAGGTTTTTATCAGATGAGTAAACGTCTAAAGGAATAAGGCAGTTGTTTATAATCCATCAGGTATTATGGAACAATTCTATTGATGTAAATGTTGTGCATTCACACGAAAATTAATGTTTATCTGAAATAATTTAATAAATTAAATGTTGTTATCCCTAATTCATGAAATAGAATCTTTATTGGAACAAAAAAACATAGTGAAGAAAATACCAAAACTTTCAATATCTATGCAGTGATATTGAACTAGGATAGTGACTTGGTAATTTGAAGAGGGATCCTATGAGTTTCTTAGACTTAATATGTGTTCTTTATTGTGGGATATGGAATTTATCCACCGCATGAGGTGAAATTAACTTGGGAAATAATGTTTAGTAAACTACTGGGAAACCATAGGTCTTTCATGAATTATTTTGATCATCATTTAAGTGTCAAGGATTCTTAATATGGTCTAATAGAGCTAATGACCATATTTTTTTGAGACAGTACATAATAGAATTAATGAATGTATAAGGGTTTTCTCCTTGGGACATGACTTGGAGAATTAAATTGGAATTTAAAGGGGAGAACCTAGGGTTTCTTGAGGTTGAAACCTAATATGTATTAGATTTAATTAATTTATTATTGGGTTTCATGTATTCTTTGTTAATAAAAAATACATGAAATTTCAAGGGTGATACCCCTTATGTTCGATAATGATTCCTAATATATTGGAAAGCAAAGTGTGATACTACTTAGGTTCTACATTCATGAATGATGGATTAGAACACCATGTTTGATATCCATTGGTCTTGGTAATAAATATTAATGCATTACAGCACCAAGGATGATAACCCTTGTGTTCAACAATGATTCCAAATACTTTATAATTACATGAGTGATACCCCTCTTATTCAGAGATTATTCATAATTACTTAGAATTTATTTTGTGATTCCATCAGGTTCGAAAGTATTTGTTGATAACATATTATGGAAAAATTCATCCATCTTAGTCCAAAGAATATATGGTCGATCTTGGTTGTAACTTGGGAACCCTGAGATCAATTATTGATTTATTTAATTATATTTTTCCTTTAATTATTATGCACATTGTGATGAAATTTATTCCTCACATTGAAAATAATTATGTATACCATTGGTGGTGGGCTAATGAGTCATACTCACACCCTGCTCTAGCTATCATGTGGTACCCAAGAATACCTTTGTGGTTGAAATACAGGACAATGGAATACACCATATAGCTAATTATTAGTTTGGTTTATTAATAAAAATTAGGGTAGTTTGGAAATGGGATATGATTGAGGAACGTTATTTTTGTATTCATAGTTATCTTATTTGGAATTTTGGGTTTCAATGTATAAGATTTTTTACCGATGCATTTATTTTCTGACATGTATTATATAGTTAATTTTTTATACCATGGGTTTTGATTATTTTTTTGCACTTGAGTAGATGTTATTTATTGCTTCAGTTATCTATATGTCATTTATGATTAAATTATTACTTATATTCTTTCTTCTCTTTCATATTCCTTTATAAAATCCTCACTATTCAACTATATAACCAAGATGTTAGTTGTAACGCCCCGACCCCAGCTACCCAGAGTCGGTGCATTACTTCGTAACATTGGCATGATCACAAAAGATCAAGTCTCGAAAGACCGATTAGTTTAGTAGCCTTGGAAACACTAGATACATTCATAAGTCTTTTATTACATCAAAAAGTGAAAAACTATAATAACATAGTCTCCATAGTCCACACTTCTATCCTCTTCGGACTATCCCTGTAGGTCATTCATAAAATACTTCTTCAAATCCTGGAAAATATTAAAACATTGAAAGGGGTGAGCTCAGATGCTCAGTAAGGATAACAATATTGCGGAAGCTTTCATAAATAAACATAAAAATTTAAGGCAATGTATAACTAAAACAAAAGCCTTTTAAACTTGAACATCAACATAATATGGCAAAAGTAAAATGAGATAATGCCATTCACTTCTTCACATGGATATTCTACTGGTCGAATAATCACATGAAATATCAATAACCACTTTCATAGTGAGGGAATGTATAATGCCGGACATTCTGAAACATTTTGTCAAGGCCTCGGCCAAGACGTCTAAAATGATTAAGGCCTCGGCCAAAACCATAAATCAAATTGGGAAAGGGCCTCGGCCAATTCCACGTCTAGTTGTCTCATGAGACCTACCGATGCATCGAGGAGCTATAGCGGGCTCCACCCGTCACTTATTAAGTCCAATACATTCCTCATATGAATAGGTTTAAACATATCATAAACCATAACATAATCGTATCACATAAAACATGCATAAAAGAAACATTACATTTCCACATTTCAATCACAAGATATCAATACAACACATTGATATAATAAAAACGCTTTCAAAACCATTTTCAATACCAAAATAAAATAAAGTTAAAACTTTGTATTTATTTTTCATTAAAAAAAATGATGGCTTGTAGAGGAAGCCGAAACTCAAATAATGGTCACGGCGGCGGAGAAGTCGTTGTCGCCGCATAAGTACGGAAAGAAAAACATTCCCTTTTGTCGTTTAGCAAAACGCTTCGTATAAAAAATATTCCTTTTGAATAAACATAAAAGTCAAAGGTGTTTATACACCGTATAAAAGAATGTTGTGTATAAAACCAAATATGCCTCAATGAAAGGGGATTGAGACGAAGTCCTTAAAAGATCATTTTTAAAATAAAATAGACCTATTATGTGTATTCACTATAGGTACACATAAATAAAGTAAAAATAATAAATAGGACATAATAATATCATGACATAATTTGAAAGTAGGAGATTAACCCAAAGAATGGAAGTTGGGTTAAGAAATTCCCTTACCTCGTGTCTGACTTGACTCAACCGTTCTTTAACCTCCTCAAAATCGGGTAACGCTTTTTGATTTGAGCCAAAGGCTTCCTTGGGAAGAGTTCTGCCCAAAGTGAGGATTCTAGGAGTAATAGAGGGATGTTGGGAGAGTATTTGGGTAGAGGTTGGCCGAGCCAAATGGCTTGAAAGTGTAAATGAGGTGGGAGAGGTGGGGGCCTTTTATAAGTGGAGAGGAGGGGCACTTTTGGAAAGATTGAAATGTTACATTATTTCACAATGCTTTTCGGATTATAAAGGTCCCAAACTTATATAATTCGAGGCTAAGGTGATAAGGGTTCGAAATCTCCTCATCCAATTGGCTTTGGACAAGTGTAAGCCTTGGATTTTGCATTATCTTCCCATTTTATTTAAATCGTTAAATAATGAGGTCATCACTACATCATCATGATGTCATAAATAATTTAATTTATTTAATGTCTAAAAATTATAAAAAAAATACTATGATGTAGGAAATATTTTTAGCTTTCTAATGAATATTTATAATCAAAATTTGGACTTGTGTAACCCCACTTAAAAACTGTTTTAGTAAAACAACTCATGTTTGTGTCAATTTAATTTCAACATTAAATAAATATATATTAATGTCATTTTCCAACTAAAGTGGCTCCATGGGGTCCCCAAGTTGACCCATGGGTTTTCTTGGTCGGCCATGACTCATCCAATAGGAGTAGGACAAGTGTCAAGCTCATATCATATTAATAAAACATTGTTTTTACCTTAAACTACACTAATTACCTCTAATCGCGATTAAGAACTTAAAAGTTACTATTCACCAAAAAATTATTTTGATCTCATTGAACCACATTTTACTTCTTAATGACAACCATGTATGTCGGATTTTTGAAAATCAAATCACAGAAGTGGTAATATTTCATTTAAACGAAAAATCAGTTATTTAACTACCACTTAGTGGTTTCACTATTCATCAAAAATTGAAGTTTTTCAGAATAAGGCCAAAATTTCACCCTAAGCTATAATTGATATTAAGAATTCAAAAATGATGTCTATTTTACAAAATTCCAAACATATAAGTTGTATTAATTAATTTTATAATTAATTCCCGCTGTCACAACAAATAGCGTGTTTTTAAGAAACAATTTATATCAAAAGATTGGAAATTGTTTATGTCCAATTTCAATGTTAAATTAATTCTAATGACCACCATTGGTTAAAATGGTAAAAATATATTCTAATTATACTATAAAACCCCTCAATAGTATAATTTATCACTATGAATTATTTTTATTAAAAAAGTTGTTTTTAAGTATTTTTCAGTATTCATAAAAATTTAGAAGTTCTCAGAAAAATACCAAAAATTCAACATAGGCTAATTTCAATATTCCGAATCCAAAAATGAAGTCCATTTTGATAAATATAATTTATAATATTTTCAAAAAGTAGGTATTACTATTCATAACGGCTACTTTGATTAGTCGCGGTGTTTTAGAACTCGAAGTTGCGTTCAATGCAAGCTATTTCATTATTGAATGAGAAGCGTATCGTGGAAGCTCGGGGTGTTACATTCTCCCCTCCTTCAATAAATTGCGTCCTCGCAATTTGAAATTTTTCTTTGAAAATAAAAGGTTGAAAAGAGACAATACCTTTGAGGAAAACCCACATCGGAAATAAGGTTAATAAATATATAACATTAAAAGAAAGCAGGATAAATACAAAGGTCACCCGATATAGCCCATTCTAGGATTATATAAAAATATGGATATGGAGGAGAAACAAACCATCAAGGTCTGATGGAGAGTTATAGAAAACAGGATTAGGAGAAAGTTTAACCATAAGAAAATCACAAACTTGTGATTGGTTAAACGGTCATTGAATCCCCAGTTGGAAAAGTTAACCGACAACATTTTTGTTTTAAGTTACCTTTTATAATGTTGAGGAATTTATTTAGGAGATTTACTAAGAACGTAAGGGAATATACATACTTGTTATGTATACTTTCATTTGTTAATAAATTTTTACCACAAACCCAACTTTTACTCCAAATGGTAACGGAACTCAAAAATATTCTATTTATCCTAATTGTATAAGGTTCCAAATGTTAACACATACCATTTAGATTAGTAAAACGATTTTGTAATAACCAGGGACTTCCTGTAGGCTAGTGGTAGGAAATAAAGGCTTGTCGCACTATGGTTGTGGGTTCGATTCCTGCAGCTGTGTCCGACGCGACGGGTTATTCCCCACCCTGCAGGTTGTCCTTTTCCTAAAAATATAGTACTATACTATTCCAAAAATAATCTTCATAAATGTTTTAACCTTAAACAATACTATCCAAAGTTCAACTTAATCCACTCCAACCTTAATAGTTATCCAAAATACCTTCATCCAGACTTTCTCTAAAAGGTCTCTAAATTCCAAAATCAATTGTAACATCAGATTCCCCAAACAAAGAAAAGTTTCTCTTATTGTCACATACTAAAAATATGATTACCTTAATCATATTAAAACCTTACTGAAATCAAAAAGTACTGCAGTACAATCCATATATATATATTACATTATTCTTATAACCAGAATATAATCCTTGAGTCCAAAAGCACCAATACATTAGTTATTCTGCTTCAACTGTAGTAACAGCATAAGATTGTCCTTGATCCCTTGGCCTTTTCTGAGGTAAGTTTCCTTGACGCTTAGGACATTCATTTGCATAATGACCAATTTCTCTACAATTGTAGCATTCAACTTTGACAGCCTCTTTCTTTCCCTTGCAATCACGAGCCTGGTGACCCTTTTCTCCACATTTATAACAAACTCCCATTCCTTTTAGGCAAGTACCAGGGTGATTCTTCCCACAATTATCACATAATGGAAAATCCTTCTTTCCCTTTTTCCCTTTATCTGTCTCTTGTTCCACCGTTCTCTTCTTCTCTTGCTTTACTTTGTTGTCATAAGACTTAGAGAATTCCTTTTCTGTCTTGATAGCACACGAGACAATATCTTCGTATGATGAAAATGATTGTGATACCAAAGCTCGACGGAGAAATGGTTTTAACCCATCAAAGAAACGATCAATCTTACTCCTTGGGTTACGTATGTAATCTGCAGCATACCTTGCTAACCTTGTAAAGTTAGCCTCATACTTTGCGACATTCTCATCCTCCTTCTGCCTCAGACTCAGAAATTGCCTTTCCATATCTGCTCGATGGTCACGAGGAAAGTATTTTTCTAAGAAAAGCTCTTTGAACTCCCTCCATTCCATATTCGATACGTCATCATCTTCCTTTGTGTTTCGAATCAGCGACCACCACTGATCGGCATCTCCAGTGAGGCGGTAAACTGCCATGACAACCTTCTCCCTTTCACTACTCCCCAAAGCCTGAAATATTTTCTCTAGGGAATTTATCCATTGCTCGGCTACTAAGGGATTTGTAATCCCATTAAAGGTTGGTGGTTGTTGCCTCATGAAACGATCTAGCATTGATCCTCCAAGTTGCGGATCAGGGTGCTCCATACGAGTAAGGTTATTATTCATAACTTGAGTGAGTTGTCCCAGTATGGTAATAAGTTGATCAGCACCAGTTGTATCTCCAGATCCACAATAATTATCTTGATCAGGAGGGCAATCCCTACACGGAGTTCGTGCATTGATACGGTTTCCATTCCTTCCACTAGGCGCCATTTCTAAACAATGGCATAAACTAGATTAGTTTATGAATCAAAATACATAATTCCATACTTATAAAACACTTAACATAAATTGAACTATTTATGGATATAATCCATAATCATAAAAAGAAATGTTTTCTTTGAGAAAGTATATACTCATAACCCTTCATAGTGGTTTGTAAATAAAATGAGAATTATCCTAAGCATATCCCCCGGGAGTGTCGTAACCAAGAGTGCAGCAAGGCCCGTTGTCGTGCACCAGTTCCCGTTCGAGTCTAGCTCAAAGCGGTGTTTTCGGGTTTTACCCCTAGGTACATCTGTGCCAGAGCCGCCTCTACCTGCTCGTATCCAGACAGGGATGTATTGCTCGGAAAAGTCATAACATCTCTATAATACCAAAATTCTAGGAAGTTCTTCTATACTAATCCTCAAAGTCTATCTTTGGGCTATGTGCTCTAATCAGAGTTTATCTAAATCTAGCTTCCAAGGTTAGTACTAAACCGCCTCTGATACCAACTGTAACGCCCCGACCCCAGCTACCCAGAGTCGGTGCATTACTTCGTAACATTGGCATGATCACAAAAGATCAAGTCTCGAAAGACCGATTAGTTTAGTAGCCTTGGAAACACTAGATACATTCATAAGTCTTTTATTACATCAAAAAGTGAAAAACTATAATAACATAGTCTCCATAGTCCACACTTCTATCCTCTTTGGACTATCCCTGTAGGTCATTCATAAAATACTTCTTCAAATCCTGGAAAATATTAAAACATTGAAAGGGGTGAGCTCAGATGCTCAGTAAGGATAACAATATTGCGGAAGCTTTCATAAATAAACATAAAAATTTAAGGCAATGTATAACTAAAACAAAAGCCTTTTAAACTTGAACATCAACATAATATGGCAAAAGTAAAATGAGATAATGCCATTCACTTCTTCACATGGATATTCTACTGGTCGAATAATAACATGAAATATCAATAACCACTTTCATAGTGAGGGAATGTATAATGCCGGAAATTCTGAAACATTTTGTCAAGGCCTCGGCCAAGACGTCTAAAATGATTAAGGCCTCGGCCAAAACCATAAATCAAATTGGGAAAGGGCCTCGGCCAATTCCACGTCTAGTTGTCTCATGAGACCTACCGATGCATCGAGGAGCTATAGCGGGCTCCACCCGTCACTTATTAAGTCCAATACATTCCTCATATGAATAGGTTTAAACATATCATAAACCATAACATAATCGTATCACATAAAACATGCATAAAAGAAACATTACATTTCCACATTTCAATCACAAGATATCAATACAACACATTGATATAATAAAAATGCTTTCAAAACCATTTTCAATACCAAAATAAAAGAAAGTTAAAACTTTGTATTTATTTTTCATTAAAAAAAATGATGGCTTGTAGAGGAAGCCGAAACTCAAATAATGGTCACGGCGGCAGAGAAGTCGTTGTCGCCGCATAAGTACGGAAAGAAAAACATTCCCTTTTGTCGTTTAGCAAAACGCTTCGTATAAAAAAGATTCCTTTTGAATAAACATAAAATTCAAAGGTGTTTATAAACCGTATAAAAGAAAGTTGTGTATAAAACCAAATATGCCTCAATGAAAGGGGATTGAGACGAAGTCCTTAAAAGATCATTTTTAAAATAAAATAGACCTATTATGTGTATTCACTATAGGTACACATAAATAAAGTAAAAATAATAAATAGTACATAATAATATCATGACATAATTTTAAAGTAGGAGATTAACCCAAAGAATGGAAGTTGGGTTAAGAAATTCCCTTACCTCGTGTCTGGCTTGACTCAACCGTTCTTTAACCTCCTCAAAATCGGGTAACGCTTTTTGATTTGAGCCAAAGGCTTCCTTGGGAAGAGTTCTGCCCAAAGTGAGGATTCTAGGAGTAATAGAGGGATGTTGGGAGATTATTTGGGCAGAGTTTGGCCGAGCCAAATGGCTTGAAAGTGTAAATGAGGTGGGAGAGGTGGGGGCCTTTTATAAGTGGAGAGGAGGGGCACTTTTGGAAAGATTGAAATGTTACATTATTTCACAATGCTTTTCGGATTCTAAAGGTCCCACACTTATATAATTCGAGGCTAAGGTGATAAGGGTTCGAAATCTCCTCATCCAATTGGCTTTGGACAAGTGTAAGCCTTGGATTTTGCATTATCTTCCCATTTTATTTAAATCGTTAAATAATGAGGTCATCACTACATCATCATGATGTCATAAATAATTTAATTTATTTAATGTCTAAAAATTATAAAAAAAATACTATTATGTAGGAAATCTTTGTAGCTTTCTAATGAATATTTATAATCAAAATTTGGACTTGTGTAACCCCACTTAAAAACTGTTTTAGTAAAACAACTCATGTTTGTGTCAATTTAATTTCAACATTAAATAAATATATATTAATGTCATTTTCCAACTAAAGTGGCTCCATGGGGTCCCCAAGTTGACCCATGGGTTGTCTTGGTCGGCCATGACTCATCCAATAGGAGTAGGACAAGTGTCAAGCTCATATAATATTAATAAAACATTGTTTTTACCTTAAACTACACTAATTACCTCTAATCGCGATTAAGAACTTAAAAGTTACTATTCACCAAAAAATTATTTTGATCTCATTGAACCACATTTTACTTCTTAATGACAACCATGTATGTCGGATTTTTGAAAATCAAATCACAGAAGTGGTAATATTTCATTTAAACGAAAAATCAGTTATTTAACTACCACTTAGTGGTTTCACTATTCATCAAAAATTGAAGTTTTTCAGAATAAGGCCAAAATTTCACCCTAAGCTATAATTGATATTACGAATTCAAAAATGATGTCTATTTTACAAAATTCCAAACATATAAGTTGTATTAATTAATTTTATAATTAATTCCCGCTGTCACAACAAATAGCGTGTTTTTAAGAAACAATTTATATCAAAAGATTGGAAATTGTTTATGTCCAATTTCAATGTTAAATTAATTCTAATGACCACCATTGGTTAAAATGGTAAAAATATATTCTAATTATACTCTAAAACCCCTCAATAGTATAATTTATCACTATGAATTATTTTTATTAAAAAAGTTGTTTTTAAGTATTATTCAGTATTCATAAAAATTTAGAAGTTCTCAGAAAAATACCAAAAATTCAACATAGGCTAATTTCAATATTCCGAATCCAAAAATGAAGTCCATTTTGATAAATAAAATTTATAATATTTTCAAAAAGTAGGTATTACTATTCATAACGGCTACTTTGATTAGTCGCGGTGTTTTAGAACTCGAAGTTGCGTTCAATGCAAGCTATTTCATTATTGAATGAGAAGCGTATCGTGGAAGCTCGGGGTGTTACATTAGTCAAAAACCTTTTGGTGTATGAGGAGGTGTGTAGTATATCTAAAGAACTCTATAGTATGGATTCTTGGGAGTGGTCACATTCTAGGGTCATTACAAAGTGGAATCAAAGATATTTGTTTTATCTGACTCCCTGAGTGAGGTAGATAGGATATAGGGAATTTTTAGAACATTGTATGGAACTCATGTTAGATAGTACTTAACACAGATATGAGGGAAGTCTTCATTACCAGGTATTGTATTGAAGTTCTTAGTTTTCAATTTTATAGTTGACCTATTTCACATAGAGTGATTCACAAGATTATGATGTTATTGATTTATTGGATTTTTTATCTTGGTTGAAATTAAAAGAGTTAATATATACCTACATCATATCAATCATATAGTATTCACATGTCATTTTCAATATTGTTTGTGATTGTTACTCTGACTATGACATGGGTTTATCATTTAATGGGTCAGTAACCATTTTTATTGTTTTTTCCATTTATTTGTATGGAGGAATATTACTTTACAGATACTCTAAATGGATAAAAGCATGTGGAGTGATCCGTTTCTTTTATTTTTATGATGCATCATAAAAATAAAATTCTTATTATAATTTGTAATTTTTTTCCTCTGTATCTTTTAATCTACGTCTTGTTTAACAAGACTCAATTGGGGAAATATTTTTCAAAGTAAAAGGTTAAATGTTTATTTCAGGATCTTGGATCTTTTTAATTATGTAGAATCATCTAAATTAAATTCGTATTAAAAATTATAATTATTTTTTCTCAACAACTCAGGATTGAAATTTCATTTAACAGACCTCCTTGTTATGGAAATTCTGGACAAAGAATGAAAATGAAAGCTTGTGGTGTTATGGATCCATTATATATGATATGAACATTCCATGTATAAGATATTGACCTAGTGTTTGGTTTTTTTGGGCTATAGAGAGTGCATAGATTATGATTTATGTGGTGTAAATGATTATGGTATGGTATTATAATTTTGAGTTTTATTTTTTGACTATGATTATAAATAATATTGTGATATTTAAAGATTTTCGACAATACATGGGGATTTATGTCTGGCCTGAAAGTAGGTAGTGTAAGCTAGACATGATCATGTTTGTGAGTCCATTATATTATAGGGCATGAGAAGGGTGATGATATATGTTGTATTCCATTATCCTCCACTGTTGAGTAAAAAATTTGTTTAGGATAGACCTTGAGTTGGTTTTTGTATTACATTTCCTATGTTGAGGTATATATATGGATGAGAACTCTATAATGGGAAAATTGGATAGTTACTTTCCTATGAAGTTAAGATGTATATATGGATAATATTTATCCAATAATTATGACTAGGTAGTAGGAAAGTTTCTTGCTATTTTAGAGATAGATGTGTCATGACCCATCCCTCGGGGCCCGTATCGTGACTACCCCAAGCCCGCCTTCCATAGCCCAGGGGAGGGCGACTAGCACCAAAGACATAAATCCCTATACTAGGAAGGAATTACCTCATAACTGTAAACAAACACATCAGAGTACACAACCAGAAGCAAAACACTAAGTAAAACTGTATACAAAAGAAGTACTGGGAAGTAAAAGAGGCCGAAAATACAAGCCCAACTGGAATGTACAAGTACAACTGAAAGAAAGTACAACTGAAGAAAAGTAAAGTAGATAATGGGTTGTCCTCTGGGGTTCCTACCTGAATGGTAGGTAGAGATGGCCTCCTCAGCACTCTCGTCCGTCCGTCTCCTCCATGTACCGTCACACTGAGTGGTCCACCTCTGGGTACGGTCCAGTTCTGATACTCTCTGCCTCCGTCAGCGCGGTCCGTCGTCTACAACCAACACAATGAGGTGCGGGAATAGCCCATGCAGGGATTAGTATAACGATACTCAGTAGGGACCCCGAGACCCTCAAGGTCTCACAAAATCCAAGAAGTATAAACCACTAATAATGAAATCAACGAATAAACATTACTTAGGTATATGCCCATACATATACCTCAGTTATCTAGTAACACATCTCAACCATGAGGAAAACAAAAAAGTCATTGACTCAGTGAAAACCAGGATTTTATTCTAGGGGTAGTATCAAGTAACATCCCCGGTCACACTTTTGTAACCTCAGATGATGGTGTACTCTAACTCTATCCAGTATAGCGGGATTTCTGCATCACACAGAGGAACTTCCCACAATACTTGGACTACTGAGGTACTCCTCCTATCGAGTACCATGGGTCGGCAGTGTTATACAGAGGTGCTCCCCACCACGGGTCTGTCATGCTCACATAGAGGTTCTTCCCCTCGTAGCTTGCTGAGGTACTCCTCCTCTCAAGTAATGTGGGTCTACCGTGCTTACATAGAGGCCCTCCCCACCACGGGTCTGCCGCGTCACATAGAGTCTCTCCCCACTGGGCCAGCTGAGTCACTCTGAGTCGAATCGGTCAAGTAGTCTTTAGGTCTCAGCCAGCTACTAGGTCTATGTACTCTGTCGGCTCGCCTCTAGAAGGATCCGCTCCACGAGCTACTGGTCGGTACTCCAAATGTCATGAATTCCTGTTTAGAAGTATCACAAAGGTCTGCCTCGTCATAGGGGTCTCAATGAAATAGACGGCGTGTCAATCGGACGCCCGGTCTGTGAGTTATTGGCATTTCCGTCCCGGGGGCCCGGTTGGATTTAAAGTTAAAACCAATCCAACCGTACCCCCAACTGTGTTCAAACCTCAATTAGGTTATTACAAAATAACTGTCTCTCTCTAAGCTTTCCTTATATGTAGACAGTTCATCGATCGGACACCCGTAGCCCAAGTTATGGGCGTAAAGGTGATTTAGGTCAAACGGGTTTAGACTGGGGTCTGACCCGGTCCACGGGTCTGACCCGGCCCGCGGGTCTGACCTAGCCCGAGGCCGGCCTGGCCCACACGGGGTCCGGCCCACGCTCGGTCTAGGGGTGAGACGCATGCCCCCTGTATTCTCAAACGGATGAACCATTCGGGTGGGGACCAAACCGGTGCCAAGTGGTGCTGGTCCAAGTCATGCGGGACCTAGTGGGGTCCCGCTCCACCCGGCTGGAAGAGCGGCCAACCACTTCGCACCGCTGGTGGTCGGCCCGATGTCAGCCGCCTCTGTTCCTCCATCGTAGCATGCCCTGGCTGCGGTTCTCCTCCACTGTGCGGTGCGACGGTGCCACGCCCTTTCACTACAGCCCGGTCTGGCCGCAGACCTTTCTTCCTCATGGCATTACGGTGTCACTCCCTTTTGGTGACCTGGTGGCCTTACGCCGCCAGTTTCTTCACGGACGGCCCGATGCCAGCTACTGTTGCTCCTCTGTGGTCATCAAAAAGCGTGGAAAAACGAAGGGGGAGGGTTGGGCTGTGTTCATGCGATCTGATCCATCCACGTTATGGTGTTATCAATTGGAAAAACATTACCCATGAGTGAATGACGTAGAATGGAAGAATTTCAAACTCAAATCCCCTACTTCATATTGTTGTTCATTGATGATGTTGCGGTAAGGCGGACGTTGTTCCATTGACGTTGGAAAGAAGACGAAGAAGTCAAGGATGTCGCCGTCAACATTTTTCAAGGACGATGCTTCCCTTTCTTGCCCCGGTTGAAAATCATTCTTCATTGGTAGAAGAGGCTTTCTTCGTGGGGAGAATTAGTTCCTCCAAGCTCTTCCAACCCCTCTCCCAATGCTCCACCAAATGAATATGCCAAACAACAATAATGGGTTAATCTAACCCATTATTTAATTGTTGGAAAAAATATTCAAAAGATATCAAAATAATGAATTAATTTTAGTGTATTGGCACATTTATGAGGGATGTTCAAGGGTTCCCCCCACTATGGAGATTTCAAGGGGATTTAAAGCCCATGTGGTCCCCACCACTTCAATTGATAAGAGGTGCATAGACCTCAGGTGGGCCCCACCACTATAACCTCTCAAGGGAGGTTATGGTGTGGTGTCCCCCACCTATAACCTCCTCTTGGAGGTTTTATCCACCAAATAAATAAAAATAAGCTAACAATTTATTTTTATTTAATTTTATTAAAAACCGAAAAATCTCACTTCCATTCTCGACCAACTGTCATCGAGGTGAAATTCTTCTTAAGTGAAAACCGGTGTTGTGAGTTCAACGGTGCCCTCAGATTTCAATTCCAAGAACTGGTTCAAAAGTTATAAAATCCCCCTCGCACGTTTGTTGAACGTACCCAAACAAAACTTCAAAAACTGATTCCGGTTACACCGGGCCTCGGAATCAAGCACCGTAAATTTTCGTGGACTCATAAAAATCCCATGTATTTAAGAAAAAAAATCCATGTAATTTTCAGGTCTTTACATTCATCCCACCATAGGCATTTACATTCCCATTAGCTACAACTCAAACTAAGGGAAAAAATGGGGGTTTTGAGCACACATTTGAACCTCCCGCTCCCATTTTCTCTCCTGGAGGTTCCCATGCTGCCAGCGAACGTGCACCAGAGGTATCGACCATCCAAAAAGGACCCGATCCTGCCAATCCTCAATCTCTACTGGAACCTTTGTGAATTTCGCCCCGTCATCGATGTCCAGCTCTCTATGGTCGATGATGTGGGAAGGGTCGTGGACGTATTTCCTCAGCTGAGATACATGGAAGACGTCATGCACCCGGTGCAACTTAGGTGGAAGATCTAAGCTGTAATCCACCTCGCCTACTCTGCTGAGGACCGGGAAAGGTCCGATGAATCGTGGAGATAACATGCTGCCTCAGCCAAATCTCCGTAGACCTCATCGAGGTGAGACCTGTAGGAAGACTTGGTCGCCATCCTAGAACTCCAAAGGTCTCTGCCTCATGTCAGCATACGACTTATGTATGCTTTGTGCTGTCTTCATCTGCTCCCAGATGATCTGCACCTTCTCTGTGGTTGCGCATACCATCTCTGGTTCTACTAGTATTGACTCCCTAGGGTCTGTCCAGCATAGTGGAAATCTGCAAGGTTGACCATACAGGGGCCTAAAAGGTTCCATACCGATGTTGGAGTGATAGATGTTGTTTTAGGAAAACTCTACCAATGGTAAGCAATCCTCCCAGCTATGACCAAATTCGAGGACACAAGATCGGAGCATGTCCTCGAGGGTCTGAATGGTCCACTCAGTCTGACCATCTGTCTAAGGATAGAAGGTGGTGCTCAAGCGAAGCTGTGTCCTGAAATCCTCCGACAACCCCTTCCATATCTGGGAAGTAAACCATCTGTCACGGTCGGAGACAGTAGAATAATTTACTCCATGTAAATGCACAATCTCCTGCACATAGAGGCATCCCAATCCCTCTACGGAGCCATTCTCTCTAATCCGTAAGAAGTGGGCTAACCTGGTGAGTTGGTCAACAATCACCCATATCGAATCATGACTCCTAGATGTACGTGGAAGACTCTTCATGAAGTCCATGGATATCCCATCCCACTTCCACTATGGGACCTATAAAGGATGAACCAAGCCTACTGGTACTTGATGCTCTGCCTTCACTTGCTGACAAGTGAGGCACCGTGAGATAAACTTTGCTACTTCCTTCTTCATAACTGGACACCAATATTGTCGTCAAAGGTCCTGGTACATCTTTTCCACTAATATAATTACCTCTAGAGGGGATGTGTGAAACTCCCTCAAAACATCCTCTTGAAGTGACACTGTCACTATAATACGTCCTCTGTAGAGGATGACATGCTCCCCACCTTCATAAAATTCATCAGATGCTTGCCCTATGGATATCGATGCATGTCACGTCTCGCAGTCAGCATCACCACACTGCGCCTCCCTGACTCACTGAAGAAGTGGAGGAGTGACTGTAAGATATTGTAGAAAGGATACTCCATCCCTATCCACAAAGGATATATGCAAGCCAGCCAGGTGCTCTATCGCCTCTCTTAGTAGCTGTATTCCATATCTCCTGCTGAGTGCATCTGCAACAACGTTCCCCTTCCCAGGAGTATAGACTATCTCAAAGTCATAGTCCTGTAGGTACTCAAGCCATCGATGCTATCTCAATTTCAGGTCCTTCTGAGAAAAGATATACTTAGGACTCTTGTGATCAGAGTGGACAGTGAAATACTCACCCATTAGATAGTACCTCCATATCATTAAGGAAAAGACCACTACTGCTTACTCCAGGTCATGGGTAGCGTAGTCATTCTCATGTTGTCTCAGCTGCCGAGAACCATACGTGATCAAAGGTCACTCCTGCATCATGACACACCTGAGTCGAGTCCTTGATGCATCGTAGTAGACTATGTACTCTATTCCTTCCTTTGTAAGCCTCATTATGGGGGTACTAGTCAGCCACTCCCTCATCTCCTGAAAGCACTTCTGGCATCTCTCCAACCACACAAAAGTTTTCCCCTTCTTTATCAAAGATGATAGTGGTGATGCAACTCTAGAGAAGTCTGGAACGTATCACCGGTAGTATCCAACCAATCCCAGGAAACTCTGTACCTCCGTCACACTCCTGGGTGGCTCCCAAGCAAGTTCCACATCAATCTTCATTGGATCCACTACAACTCCAGCCTCTGAGATGATGTGTCCCATGAAGTGAACCTCTCGAATCAAAAACTGGCACTTCGAGAGCTTACCATAAATTTGGTTCTCTCATAGTGTGTCCAGTACTACCTTCAAATGGTAGGAATTATCCTCCTCAGTAGGCGAGTAGATCAGAATGTCATCGATGAAGAGCACGACAAAGCAATTGAGGTAAGGCTGGAAGATCCTGTTCATCAAACTCATGAACACTGATGGAGCGTTAGTTACACCGAAGGGAATAACCAAGAACTCGTAGTGGCCATACCGACAACTGAAAGTCGTCTTCTTCACATCCTCATCTCTAACTCTGAGATGGTGATAGCTTGATCTAAGGTCTATCTTAGAGAACCACCACACTCTCTTCAGCTGATCAATGAGGTCATCAATCCTCGAGAGTGGGTACTTGTTCCTTACAGTCACCTGGCTCAGGAGACGGTAGTTGACACAGAGCCTCAAGCTCCCATCCTCCTTCTTGGAAAACAAAATTAGGGCTGACCAGGGAGAAACACTAGGTTGGATGAATCCCTTCCCATGAAAGTCCTCTAGTTGTACCCTCATCTCACGAAGCTCAGCGAGAGACATCCAAAATGCTGGAGTAGATATCGGTTTCATCCCGAGTTACAGGTCAATGTAGAAGTCCACCTCTCTGTGAGGAGGTAGTCCGAGAACATTGTCAGGGAAAACATCTGCGTACCGGTCCACCACTATAGGATAACTTGGACTCTCCACATCAACTGCTCTGAGGGTAAGGCAGACCAACTGATGATTGATCGGCTTCACCCTCCTCCGAGTAAGTATGTCTTATGCTGCAAAGGTACCCTTCTCACCGGTGAAGGTGTACCTGGTCTCATTCGTGCAAACACACCACACTTTTCACCTAATACAGTCAATCTGAGCATGGATTGTAGATAACCAGTCCATACCCAAGATGATTTCGTAAGTCCTCGACGCCGCTACGAGGAGATCCTAGCCGAATCTCTCACCTCCTAGAGTAAGCTCACATAGCCATCACCAGTGCGTAATCGTTGAGTTTTCTACCGTAGGAGTCTCTAGCCGTAAGGATCGAGCCAATGGCTCCGTCAGAATCTCCATGATCCGAACAGGGGTAGTGGAAATGAATGAGTGACTAGAACTTGTGTCTATAAGAACTGCAGATAAGGGGGAGTAGACATTGATCATATATCGAATCATCTTCGGAGTGCCATGGTCATATGCCTCAGCTGCATGAAGCGGAGCTCTCCCCTGTCCACTTGCTCCTTGTGGTTGGGGTGGACCTCCTGGTGGTGGTGGCGGTAGCACCTCGTAACTTCGTCCACCGCGAGCTTCTCGAACAACTCCTCTGTCACGTCCACCTACGCCCCGCGGACCACCTCGATCAAATCTCTACCTCTACCTGGGAGGTCCCTCAATTATCTCATGATCATATGAATGGCTGGTCAGACAGTCATGATCCATGTGACCCTGCCCGCCACACGAGTAACATTGTCTTCTAATGGAAGGTAAGTCACTACCCCTGGTGCCCCGCACAACAGATCCTGAGTCCTATGGTCGTCCACCCATGGGTCTGGTCCTCTTGGACCTCTTTGTCATATGTCTACTGCCAGCTGTAGAAGACTCCACTGCCTGTCGACTAGTGGTGGGTATCGCTTCCGGAGGCTGCTCAGCAAAGAAACTCTCCACTAGGATGGCTCTCTCTAACATCCCCGCCTGCATCAGGATATTGACTGAGATCATCAAAGACCCGATCTCTTTTCTGAGCTCCTACTCGAAGGTCTGGGGCCTGAAGAATCGGTCCCACACCATATCTGTGGAGTAGCGGGATAGATCGGTGAACCTCGCGGAGTACTAAGCTACAGTCATGCTACCCTGCAGTAGATGCAGTAGCTCCTGTATCTGTACTGCTCATAGGGTCGCTGGAACAAACTCCACCCAGAACAAGCTCTCGAAGTCTGCCCAGAGAAGTTTCACCTCGTCGTGCACCTGGATCATTAGGCTCCACCATCTGCCTGCTGCTTCCTGAAGGAGACTTGTGGCAAGGATCACCATGTAGTCGACTGGTGTCCCTACTAGCCTGAAGACTCTCACCACAGGATCCAGCAAATCCTCAGCAAATTGTGGGTCCGTCTCTCCCCAGAACCCATTTGGCCTCTGCCGCTGGAACTCATGCAACATTCTGAAGCAGCATGCATCATCTGTTGCTAGGGCTGGTGGCATTGGTGGCCCAACAAAGTAGTACCACATGTGCCTCCTTTAGAAAGGGGCCTTGTACTGAGGCCTCGGCACTCAGTGGGCTGTCAGAGTGTATGACTCTCAGGGCTCTGCAGGGAGGCATCCTAAAAGAAACATATGTGACACTGTCAAATGATTATAGCTGGTGAGCTAACCTGGTTGAGATAACTTAAGAAAACATTTAAAGACTTGCACCCAATCAGTGTTTTCAAGAACTAAGTCGTAAATCAGTAGTCAGGGTCCTGGTGTATGGATACTTCGGTCGCCTGCACCAACATTGGACTCTCTGAACTAAAAACCACACTTAGTACCCTTAACAATATTGCTTCATTGAAAATAATGATCTGAGTCCTAAGTTATGTGGTAGAACCAACCCCTCTGATACCAAATTTTCACGACCCATCCCCCGGGGCCCGTATCATTACTACCAAAAGTCCATCTTCCTTAGTCCAGGGGATGGAGACTAGATCCAAAGGAATAAATCCCTAAACTGGGAAGGCATTTACTTATAACTATAAACAAACACATGAGAGTACACAACCGGAAGCAAAACACTAAGTAAAATTGTATACAAAATAAGTGTTGGGAAGTAAAAGGGGTTAGAAATACAATTCCAACTGAAGAGTACATGTACAACTGAAAGAAAGTACCACTGAGAAAAATTAAAGCATCTACTGGGTCATCCTCTGGGGTTCCTACCTGAAGGGTAGGTACAGATGGCCTCCACAGCACTCTCGTTCGCCTGTCTCCTTCGTGTACCATCACACCGAGTGGTCCACCTATGAGTACCATCCAGTGCTGATACTCTCTGTCTCAGTCAGCGTTGTCTGCCATCTGCAACCAACACAATGATGTGCAGGCATAACCCATGTAAAGGTGAGTATAACGATACTCATTAGGGACCTCGAGACCCTCAAGGTCTCAAAAAATCCAACAAGGATAAACCACTAAGAATGAAATCAACAGATAAACATTACTTAGGTATATTCACATACATATACCTAAGTTATCTAGTAACTCATCTCAGTCATGAGGAAAACAAAAAATTCATTGACTCAGCTCATACAAGGATTTTATTCTTGGGGTAGTATCAAGTAACATCCCCATTCACACTATCGGAACCTTGGATGATGGTGTACTCCTCCTCTATCGAGTACAACGGGCCTGCTGTGTCACACAAAAGCGCTACCCACTATCCTTGGACTGCTGAGGTACTCCTCCTATCGATTACCATGGGTCTGTTGCGTCACATAGAGGCGCTCCCCACCATGGGTCTGTCGCACTCACACTGAGGCGCTCCCACTTATTGCCTGCTGAAGTACTCCTCCTATCGAGTACCGTGGTTCTTACATACTCACACAGAGGCACTCCCCACCGTTTGTCTACTGCGTCACATAGAGGTTCTCCCCATTAGGCTAGTAGAATCACTCCAAGTCAAATCGGTCAAACAGTCATCAGGTCTCAGCCAACTACTTGGTCTTTATACTATGTCTTCTCGCCTCTGGAAGGATCCACACCATGAGATACTAGTCGATACTCCAACTGTCACGAAGTCCCATGTAGAAGTATCTCAATGCTCTACCTCGTCATAGGGGTCTCAACGCAACAGACGGTGCGTCAATCGAACGCCCGGTCTGTGAGTTATTGGCATTTCTATACTGGGGGCCCAGTTGTATTTTAGGTTCCAACCAGCCCGACCATACCCCAAATGTGTCCAAACCTCAAGTGAGGTATGCCAAAATAATCGTCTCGCTCTAAGATTTTCGTCTCCACAAACGGTTCATCGAGCAGACACTGGTAGACCAAGTTATGGGCGAAAAGGTGATTTGGGTCAAACGGGTTCAGATTGGTGTCTGACCCGGTCCCCGGATCTGGCCCGGCCCACGGGTCCGACCTGGTCCGCGGGTCCGACCCGGCCCGAGGTCAGCCCGACCCGAGGGGGTGGCCCGTCCCTCGCTGGGTCCTGCCCGCACTGGGTCCGGCCCACGCTGGGTCTGGCCCAGCAGCCCGACGGCCAGCGTGGCCTGGCAAGCCAGCAGTTGGCGGCACCCTGCGGGGCTTGCCCAAGCTACATCCAGGGGAGGCGCGCGCCCCCAAGATTCCCGAACAGATGAACCATTCGGGTGGGGACCAAACCAGTGCCAGGTGGCGCCGGTCCAAGTCATGCAGGACCCAGTGGGGTCCTGCTCCTCCTAGATGGCCGAGCGGCCAGCCGCTTCACACCACCAATGGCCGGCCTGAAATCGTCTGCCTCTGCTCCTCCGTCGCGGCCTGCCCTAGCCGCGTCTCTCCTTCTTCGGGTAGCGCGACGGCGCTGCGCAGTTTCGCCATGGCATGGCCTGGCTGCGGCCCTTTATTCCATGTGGCACGACGGTGTCATGCCCTTCTGGTGACCCGGCGGCCTTGTGCTGCGGGTTTCTTCACAGCTGGCCTGACACCAGCCGTCGTTGATCCGCCGCGGCCATCAACAAGTGTGGAAAAACGAAGGGGGAGGGTCGGGCCATGTTTGTGCGGTCCAAGCCCTCCACGTTACAGTGTTATCAATTGGAAAAACATTACCTCTGAGTTAATGGTGTAGAACGAAAGAATTTCACACTCAAATCCCCAACCTCATATTGTTGTTTGTTGATGTGGTCGCGGAAAGGCGGACGTTGTTCCGTTGAAGTCGGAAAGAGGACGAAGAATTCGAGGATGCTGTTGTCGGCATTCTTCAAGGACGATGCTTCCCTTTCTTGCCCCGGTTGAAGATCATTTTTCGTTGGCAGAAGAGACATTCTTCGTTGGGAGAATTAATTCCTCCAATATCTTCCAACCCCTCTCCCAATGCTCCACCAAATGAATATGCCAACCAAAAATAATGGGTTAAGCTAACCCATTATTTAATTGTTGGTCGAAGTATTCAAAAAAAATCAAAATAATTAATTAATGTTCCATTAATTAATTTGAGTGGATTGGCACATTTATGAGGGAAGTTCAAGGTTTCCCCCACTTATGGATAGTTCAAGGGGGTTTATAGCCTTTGTGGTCCCCACCACTTTAATTGATAAGAGGTGTTTAGACCTCAGGTGGGCCCCACCACCATAACCTCTCATGGGAGGTTATGGTGTGGTGGCCCCCACCTCTAAGATCATCAAGGAGTTTTTAACCACCAAATAAATAAAAATAAGCTAACACTTTATTATTTTTATTTAATTTTATTAAAAACCCAAAAATCTTACTTCCATTCTCGACAAACTGCCGTTGAGGTGAAAGTCTTCTTAAGTGAAAACTGGCGCTGCGAGTTCAACGGTGCCCTCAGATTTCAATTCCAAGCACCGGTTCAAAAGTTATAAAATCCCGCTCGCACGTTTACTGAACGTACCCGAAAAAAACTTTAGAAATTGTCTCTGGGCACACCGGGCCCCTGAATCAAGCACTGTAAATTTTCACGGACTCGTAAAAATCCCATGTATTTAAGAAAAAAAATCCACAGAATTTTCCGGTCTTTACAAGATGTGATATATGGGGGTAACCCAAGGGAAGGTTTATCCTAGGATATTGGAATACTAGTAAATAATTATCATAGTATATGCTTTTCATGGATATTTATGTGTAGGAAGTGCAAAAAAAATAATGATAGACATGTTGATGCCTTGAACATTGTGGGCGTAGATTCTCAGCCTTAATATTGTGGGTTGTGTTTGGGTTTTTAAATGGAAACATCAGTAATATATCTAGACTTATTGATCTGTTGATCATATATGGATGGATTAAAACGTAGATGAGTTTGGGTAGACACTTCTAGTTTTGTGGAAATGTTAAGATTGATTCTGATCACCTATTTTCCCATGGATTGAGTGAGGTTACCAAGGCTTATTTTAGGAATGCATCGAGCGAGATTCTTTTGAAAAAATGAGTTAACATGAAGTGAGAAGGGTCGATTGGGTTATTAGGTAAAGGATTCTAGGAAAGTGGGATGTAAATCTAGATGTACCTTTCATGTCATAAAGGAAAAAAGATGATGAGATATGTGTATTATGGGTTTAACTATATGGAAATATAAGCTATTGATCATCATTATGATAAGTAAATGTGATACTACTTTACCATGGAAAATGTGAATGGCTTGTTTAACCTTCTTGGCAGGTGGATTGATGTAATATAATTTTATCCTTAGGTAGGTAAGCTTGGTGTATGAATTTTTATGACAAACATTGAATGACATAGGATATGATTTGTCATGCAGTTTTTTAGAAATCACAGGAATGGGAAGATTGAGTTGGGAAAGTAACATGACTCCTAAGGTTAGGTAATGAAAACAGATTAAGATTTTTGGTGGTTTCTTCAAATTCTCTTGAAGTAAGGATGTTCCATTATTTGGCATGTGTTTCTAGCCTCTAGCAACCCATAGAGAATAGGAAATTATGAGATTCCAATAACTTCTTGTCAGGTAGAGGACTCCTTTGCTTCATAGACTATGTAATTTTATGTCATGGGTATCAAATGGTATTAGAGGATAATCTACTAGTAAAAGATAATGAACATCTATGAGATGACTTTATTGAGAAAAAAGTTAAAGTGTAAACCCTTGATGGTATGATGTATGTCGGTCATTGAAATTGGTGATCAGGGGCTGATGATGTGTATATTATTCCTGAAGGTGATCGATCCAAGTATAACCAACACATGATATGAGGCCTTTATAAATGGTGATGAACTGACCATGGGGCCATGAGTACATCAGAGATATTGATAAAGTCAACTCATGTTGAGTATGAGTTGTGAATTTTTTGTATAATTGATTTGTGGTGTGACAACCCTTGGAACCTATGGAACATCGAGTCATGCAAGGTGAATACTCTAGTTATTAAAGAGTTCCAAAGATACATTTGGTTGGAAAATTATAGGAATGTGAGTTTCTAGAGGTTCAAGGTAGGTCATGTAGCTGGATGGAAAACGCGCTTCGTGTGATTCTAAGAAAGGTAGTGGACATTGAGTGAGATCTGTTACGCCCTGGTGTATAGTGGAGGTTTTTTAATATTTTTATAAAGAAATTATATGGGGAACCATGGTATTAATATATTCATGGTATGAACTCCATAATTTTAATGTATTTCAAGTGTTGGATATCATGAAGGATTTTTCACATAGATTGGTTATATGTAAGTCCTGATATAGAGAAATTACCATGGATAGTTTGATCAGGTGATGCTTATTCTAAAAATTTATTAGTAAATATCAAATATGTCATGTTGATTAACCTAATCTGGGGGTGGTTGTGTTATAGTAAAGTAACTTTTATATAAGAGGGAAAAATTTATTTACGAAAGGGAAGTTACTCAAGTACAAGTTTTGGTTGATGGAATTATGTGGACATTGTGTGATCAATTTTGACAATATCTATTTTGGTATAATGTTTAGGTGGTATGAATAGATGGGAATATCTGAAAGTATTTTTCTAGAGAGACAAAATATATGAGACTCTGGTGCTCAGGGATATCCTTTTAACATGAATAATTAGATGTAATTTGTGTTATTAATATCCCCATTGTGAACCTATAACTTTTAATAAGATTGATTAGTTGGGAAAATTGAGTAGTTTAGACTGGAAGCATCAACCAATGAGGTTTGATGTTGGTATTTTGGGAATTCTAGTGTTCCAATAGAATTTGTGCATCATGGTGGAGTTGGATGGAATAATTGATTCTTCAATTCATGTTTCAATGATGTTTTGGATGGTGGAATCGGATTTGGTGTGGTTTTGGAATGACTAAGACCAGTGGGATAAAGGAAATTTAATTCTTGTATTAGGGCATGGGGTTGTCAAGGTTCACAATATATGCATGAGCAGACTTTTTGTGAGTTTCAAAATAGGATTCATACCTTGGTGGTTTTGAACGCTATGTATTATCCTAAACTGATGGATAGTTCTAGTGGATGTTTCGGATCCTAGAGGACATACGGGGAGCCTAAATCGTTTTTTTTTTCATTTCTTTCTAAGAGAACCACTTTCCTTGATGTCATTCCCCTCTATATAGTTCTGAGGCTTGTGAATTAGTAATGATTGGTTTGGTTTTCACTTCAGAGAAATTGGGGCATAATCCATTGACTTGGGAATAGATGATGCCAACCCATTTCAGGATGTGGATGTATATTTAATCTGGTTTGATGATTGTGAGTTCATAATATTATTCATGGTGTGAGATTATTTTTTCACTTGATTCGATGTGAAAATATATTTTGTGACATGATCTGGGGGGTGAATCATTTGACAAAAAGTAATCAAGGTATTATTAAGGGAATTTGTGTTTGGTAAGACAATGTAGTTAATGATTTGGATCATGGAAAAGGTATGAACCTTTATATGGGGTTGTTAGTAACATAATCAACATGAGTTTAACACATATTTCGAGGATAGTTATGGATATTCTAGTTGATCGGAGTGAAAGATGCTCTCTGTTGTAAGACTGTTCCCCTAGTATGAGTGTGGTGGTATTGAAATCCTATACTGGATGATACATGAGAGAGTGTTCCTGTTGTATGGTCTCAATGGTTGTGGAAGTTTTCCATAGAGTTTTGGTTTTCTTTGATATAGAATCTCAAGGAATAACTATTATATGGTGAGATGGTTTTAAATATGTAACCTTTATTAAAGAGATTTCCATTTCAAATTTCAGAAAAAACATAATTCATTTACTATTTATTTGTTCATGAGCATGTTTATGGGTAGTTAGGTAGGCTCTTAGACTGTTTTAGGGGATCGAGGTCTGATGATATGAAAATTTAAAATCTGTTTGATGGGAAAAAGGTCAGTTCACTATTATTAAAAATTGTTCACCCAACATTGTGATGGTATAGAATCAAGAGAATGGATTTTAAAAATATGAAAGATGACCCATTGAAATTTGAAAATCATGTAATAAATTTTAGTTCCATTTCACGTGGTTGGTGCACAGTTTTTCAAACCGTGTGGCATACCCTTATGAGGTGGGGTGTCCAGGGAAATAGAATCTACATAGTTAGTTCATGGTTTTACAAACACTATGAGAAAACCATAAAAGGGGGTTCCATAGGCAGTGGGTGAAAATTCGTTTCCACATGGTTTGGAAAACCCTTTTTCTAAAACATGTGACTCCATAAAAAGTAGGAAATTATTATTTTTCTCTTATGATTTTATAATAAAAACTCCACCTTTTCTCCCCTCATTTGACTTGGACTCCACTCTAGCATGAAACCCTTTCTTACATTCTCATCCTATTGAGTTTTTATTATAATTTAAACATTGAATCATGTGTTTTTTATTACACTATCAAGATTATAAAAGATATATGAGTCTATTCCCTTTCATTATTTGTTAATTAATCTATCTAGATAGATTAATTTTTTATTCCCTATTTATAGTTTTTTATACTTTTATGATTTCTACCAGTTCATATTGAATCCAAGGCCATTATTGTATGAGTAAACTATTATGATTACAATGTAGTATTTATATAATATGTCTTGTATTTTTTTCACTATTTTATTGTTGTATGCATTATGCAGGCTGGTCGACATAACCACACATCTGATATAATTTAATAATTTCAATATTTGTAGCCCTAAATCAAGAAATTATACCTATCTATAGTCTGTAAAAATATTAATGGTGATAATAATAGAAAATTATCCACATGTGGGGTGTGATTTCCTAGGAATGTTTCTTGGAAAATTAAAGATATGACCTAAGGACTGTCTCGAATAGAAAATGTGACATTACATGTGTGACCCAATCTTTATCCACTACTAGAGGTTCCATTAACATGGGAAATTATCTTTCTCATTTAAATGGGTATACCTATAGGTTTAATTACATATTTTTTTGACTATTTGTGTGATATGTATTCTTAGGACATGCTCTTAGATCATATGATCATATTTAAATTATGAGGTTGGACATAATCTAATTTCTGAATGTATTAGTGGTTTTACCAACGGTAATGACTTGAATAATTAAATGGTAATTGAAAATTATGATCCTAGGGGTGTATTAGGTTAATAATTTACATATATTGGATTAAATTAATTTACTAATGAGTTTTATGTATTCATGGTTTATGATAAATACTTGGAGCTCAAAGGAATATACCATGTGGGTTTGGTGATGAAACCCGATACTTTATAATGCAAAGGATAGTGTTCCTTGGGTTCGGTGATATTGCTTGATACTTTGGAACACCAAGGGTGATTTCCCTTAGGTTCATGGATGATTATTGATACTTTGGAATGTCATGGGGGACACCATTTGGGTTCAATGATGATTCTTAATTACCAAGAACATCATTCACAATTCTGTTGGGTTTGGTAATATTTTATGATGACATATTTTGTTTAGATATATAAGACTTAGGTTGTATAAGGTATGTTCAATCCTAGGTTCCAATTAGGAACCCAAGCATTGATGGTGGATTTATATATTAAAATTTTTCTTTTGTTTTATTAAGAACATTAGAATAAAATTTATTTATCAGGATATATATGCTTATTGAAAACGTTGGTGATGGGATACTAACTAATACTCACACCCTACTCATACCATCGTACAGTTCTTGATAAGACCTTTAGGGTTATAGGAAAACATAATTCAAAGTTCCATATAGATTATTTTTTGTACGGGATATAAGGATGGAGCATGGGAATTAGGTATTGTTCTATGACTTGGAACTATTTTCCAGGTTATTCCATGTTTTGTCTTTCTGTATTCAGGGTTTTTATTTTTATGATCTATTAGCGATTTATGAATTACTTGACATGTATTGTAAACTTTATTTTATTATAGGATGGGTTTTTATAATTTATCATCAATTTCCTATATATATATTTACTATATTATTTATCTATAGGTTTTTACTAATTGCTTCATTAGTTTCACTAATTTCTCACTCTCGTATATCAATATAATCTCCCCATTGTAAAACTATAGACTTATGATACTAATCTTTTGCCCCAATAATATAGGGAGGCAAGATTGTGGTCCATACAACTCTTTGGTCTAGAAATTTATGACTAGTCATAGGCCAGAAAAATTACAACATTTACCGCATAATATCCCCCAAAATAGCCACACACAACAAGAATCTTATTATAAAACAATAACTTTTTTTAGCCTAAATCACTTCTCTATTATTCCCCATTCAAAACATACTTTCATGTAAATAATTGTATCTCAGTCAACTGGTTTATTACTAAATTTAAATAGTAATCCTTTTATGAAAATTGATTCCAACAAATAAAAAAATACACAAGACTTAGAAATAAAAATCATTGTAAACAATAGAAGAAAATATATAAAAAAAATGAGAAAAATAATGGACACAAATAAATATATTTATAACAACCACTTTGCATAAATTTATTTAAGTCAGATTCATTATCTATGTTGGTCCAACACATATTATCTATCCAATGAAATTAAAATCATATTTGTCCCACATTAAACACAATAAAAAAGATAGTTATTGATTCCTCTACCACAACTAGATCTTTACAACCACTACATAATACGAAGATAAGGAAAATATGACCACAACACCTAGCACATGTGAAGTAAACAAAAATCATGCTAGAACACAAAAATACTGCATAAAAATTTCATCCTAATATCCTCTAAATAAATCTAGTTCTACCACTGAAAATTACTAAATAAGAATAGGGAATAAACAATATGAAATAACGGAGGAAACTCACCTTGTACCACCAATAATTAATATGTAAAAGATGATGATCAATCCTGAGAAAAGTGTTGAAATATACACTAAAAATCACCCTAGTGGTCACAAAAGAATCAAGGGAATCGAATTTGTAGGAAATAATTTTTTAAGGACACCCAAATTTTTACCTAGTCTAGAAAATCACAAAAATGTAGCACAAGGGTGATTTCCATTCCCTAATGGGCTTATGTTATCCATGTAATAGAAATTGTGTAGTGGTCAAACTTTGGATCTATTAAATCTTGTGTAAACCCAGAGCTTAGTTCTTATCCCCAGAGTCTATCCTCTAGACATCAAACCCCATCCATGGTACAGTATAACCACCACACTAAAAGGACACTCAAAATAGAATAACTACTAAAATGAAACTCTTAAATTATACATCATAGTGAGAAGAACCACACAAAAAATCATAGAACCTCCCTTACTTCTCATTAAACCAGGGGCCAAGACCAAGTTGCAACCATATGCCCCTTGTTTTGGGACCCCTAAAATGGCACAATGATTCTAATGGCCACCTTAATCCCCATGTCTTAGATCAATGATCCACACTATAGTGGTTTTAAAAATAATAATGTCCCTGAACCAGCCACAGATAACACCATAACACAACTAAACTAAAAATTCCTCATCCAATCATCTAGAATGAACCTCTACAGAAAAACCCAAAACATCATGTCGCATATCTGACCTCCAACTATATTTCCAATTTAAACTCCAAATTTCATTCTCAAACCTCCTAATATCACCTCCAACTTGAAAAACATGGAATGTAACTGGTTGAGAAGGTACAAGATATTACAAAATGTGTCCATAATATTTATTTTTTTATATTTCATTAAAGAGTTTTTTTTAGAAACAAAAATAATAATGTTGATATTTTTTAATTTTTTATTATTTAATTAATCATTTTAATTCAGTAGTTTGAATTAATAAGTTATGGTCATTTTATTATTTTTAAACAATCAATATATATAAGGAACCCCCTTATAAAAGTGGCATTTTTATTTTTTTAACCTGTTATATAAGAAATCATAAATTATTTATATTAGTATCAATATAAAATTATTTGATACAATATATTTAATTTATTTTACTTGGATTTAGTCTTGAAAAAAAACCTTCATAGGAAACCATACTAATGATTTCAGTACATGGAATCCATTTCCATTTATTTTAATGATCAAATAACACACTGGTACACATACGGCTTGAAATACACTAAAAATTAAACCAACAATTGAAATGGGATCTTAGGCTTTGTTTGAAAACACTTATTAAACAAATATTATAGAACTCATTACTTATGATATGTAGTTTTTAAAATGAAATTGTATTTTTTTCATTTTTACAAAATCATTATTCTATAAAATTCAGAATAAATAAATTTAAATTTAATTCCTAAAATTTAGTTTTCAATAAGTGATGGGTGATAAATGGGAAAATATATTTTAATAAAAAAATTTATTCAAATAATCTTATAATTATTGATATGTACAAGAGTGGTTTTCAATAAATATTTTTTCTTTTTAATTTCATATTTAGAATGGAAAAACATTCACTATCATAAACTACTTCATTTTAACAACACCCTTATTTTTTTTCTTATTATGAAATTTTTTTATTCATCAGAAATTACAGATTTATATTTTATATCTCAGTTTTCTATTTTTAACATTAATGTTAACTAGTTTTAAAATTACTTATTTTTTTTAGTATTTTCTAGTTGAATATGAGTTCTCAAGTATAGGTAAATTACATTTTTCATATCAATTTTATTAATATTCAAGAAAATTTCCACACATACCACTTATGAAATGGATGTGTTTGAAAATGTTTTTTTGAAATATCTTATACAACATATGACTTATGATATGTGTTTTACGTGGGTGTTTTTAGTGTGAATATTGGAAATGAATTTTTCCCACTTAATTAAGTTTTTTTCTTTTTGGAATTTAAATACGAGAACATCTTAATGAAAATAGAAAATATCCAATATTTCTTTCAAAATAATTATTATTATAAATTTGTTTCATAAACTCATTTAATTATATAAAGAAAAAAATATTCCTAATGTTTTTTTGAAAAAATTTATTAAAAACCATTAACAATACTAATAAATATATAATAATTGTTTTTGTAAATGTTTTTCCCTGTGACATATTATGTTTTTCATTTTAATTAAAATTATTTATTAGTTTTATGAGTATTTTTCAATAATATTTTTCAAATAAAGTCTATTTTTAAAAAACTGAACAATCAAATTATTTTTTATTTTCGTTTTAATGAGTGATAAGTTGTATAAATAATTTTAAATTACTTTTTCTAAATAAAACATTGACTATGGATGTTGGATTCTGCTCAGGCCCTCTTAAAATAGTAGTTCCTTAAGTAGAATAGGTAAATATGATAAATAGGTATGTTGACTCTAGATTCATTATTCATTGGATGTTTTAGAGTTATTCCCAATACAATTAATTATAATCTAAACTTCACTGGATTGTAGGATGACGTCATTAGTATGACAACCCTGCTTTTCTTATAAACTTAAACCTGATTTATTACATAAAACCTTCACTTGATACAACATGGAAGATCAAGAGGTATAGTGTATTTGGGGTTTAGGAACATTATATAGCATCTTAAAGCATTAAATACAACATCTTTATTGAAAACTTCCTTTACATGACCACTACATTCCCTCGTACTTATCATTTCATGGGAAAACCTAAGAACATGTATAAGAAAAGGGTGAGATATAAAGCCCAGTAAGGGAATAATCCTGGACTAACACGAGGAATAAAATACATGTTAGACAATAGGAATATCAATATAGAACAAGAGAAGAATAAACATAAAGGCATGATAAAGCATGACAATCATAACATGGAAGTGTGGAAACAACACTTAACATGGTATTAGCATGAGCCAAGGCTCTTTGCACAGGAAGCATGAGTAAATCCTCATTGCACCTAAAGCACGAGTAAAACCTCATTTCACATGAATTAGAATTATTCAACACCCATTGCACATGACGTATCATGATACTATACTTTACCAAATGCATTGGAGTGCTATAATGGTGCACCCTTCTTAGATATTTCATTTCATGCATAAGTGTGCCACATGGATCATATAACATGGATTCATAAAACGCAATCATTTATTACATGATAAAGGAATGTCTAATTCATACATGAAAATTTATAATCAATAATTAAATGTTCATAATGGTGAATACCCTTGATAGGGACATGGGCATGGTATTCACTACACAATGACATTGGCTTGGAGAATCGGTGCAATTTCGGCAGTGTAACGGCGTGACGTAAGAATTCATAAAAATGGTTGATGAGAGAGAAAGGGGTGTCTCGTGATGTGTACATGAAATTTATAGTAATTTGGGGTCATATAGATACATTTCCCAGTAAATTTAGTGGAATTTAGAGTCATGATACAAAATAATTGCTTGAATGTAAAAGAGGAGAGAGAAATTTCTTTCAGAATTTCGGCATAGAATCGGGTGTACATGGGAGACATTTAATGAGAGAGAAATGGGTCTCCCATCATTAAAAAATAAATATATAATTTTGGAGGAGGTTTGAAACCATACCCCAACATTTATAATTGAAATTAAAATGGCATAACAACATTTAGAAAATTGGACTAAATGAGAAAGGAAGAAAAACCCATACTTGAAAGTGTTCATCCAAAGGTTTGAGAGAGGCTTGAAATAGGATTATTGGGAGCTTGGGGAACCTTGGAAGGATTATAGGGAGAGTAGTATAGAGTTTAGACTAACTCCAAAGTCATTGAGTGAGGATAAAGTGGGAGCTTGGGTGGGTTTATATAGGAAAGGTGAGGGAATTATTTATTATTTAGGGTTGGGACACCACACATTAAACTAATTCAAACCACAAACCATCTCATGGTTACTACCCATATTTTTACAAAGGGGAGTGGAAAACAATTTTTTATAAGGACAAAGTCATAAATTATTAAAATAATGGGTTTGCTTATGTGGAGGTGAGTCACACTCCCAAGGATAACAAATTAAAAAGGAAAGATGTTTAATAATCTTTGAAGGGTCCATTAATGCTTTGTAAAATAAGTCAAACAAACCCAAAATCACACTATTGTAATGGTAAAACATATATTGGCCGAAAATAAGGCTTATATTATTTTATTACATCAATATTGGGTCATTCTGATGTCGTAAAACACATTATATATTTAAAAGGTATTTAATTTTTACCCAAAAATTTGATTGTCTTAGGAAATTATGAAAAATTCAGCGTTAGATAATTTCGACGTCCTGATTACAGAAATAATATTTATTTTATATAAATAATTTTCTAAATATGTTAATTTTTGCTTTTAAAATAGAAACTGACATTTATCAAAAATTAACGAGTTTTGAAAAAAATGGCTTTCAAACCTAAATAAAAATTACGATTGCATTCATAAAATTATACAAACATTTATATTTAATAAAAATTAATTGAATAATAATAATATTTTATTGAAATATTATTTAATTAAAAAATCTATTAATTCATCAAAATAGATTTCTTAGTTGGATATTAACTAAAAATACTATTTATGCTTTAAAAACCATCTACAAGGTAACAATAATAAAATGAAAGTATATTCATTATTATATATAAAAATAAAGTACATAACCATAGTGTTAAGGTCTTGTTACATAACCCCTTATAACACCCTCCTAAGACGAAGGGTAAGGTGTGCGATGGTGACCGACTCTTGGGGTGGCTCGAATAACATTACTCGGGTGGTAATATCTATCAACATCCACTTTTCTCGTAGGCGATCCTGCTCGAGCTTAGCATGTTGAACCTCGGTTTGGGATTGGTCAAGATCAAAGACCAATGACGCCACCTCTTTTCTGAGTTCAAAAAAATGCGCTTCGTATGGGGAACATCTACGAGATGAGGCCATTGCTTCCTTTTTCTGAGTAAATTGGATTCATTAATGCCATATATTTATACTAATCATGTGATCACTATTCAATGGCTATATTAGCAATGGTCAGAATTCGTAACATAAAACCAAAGAAGTTGAAATTTTATATAAACATTTTACATAAAGAAACATTTAATTAGATCAAGAGAGATTTCCATTACTGAATGTTTGGTTTTTTACAATCTTCCCCCGTTAAGAAATTTCTCCCTCAAAATTTCCTTTTCCCACACTAAAACTAATGTGGGTAACTCTGCTTCATCACTTCCTCTGATTCCCACATTACTCTCTCAAACTTGTCTTTTCGCCACAACACCTTGACGAGGGGAATTGTCTTATATTGTAGAACTTTTTCTCTATGATCTATGATCTTTAATAGTTGCTCCTCATAAGAAAGATCATCCTATAGCAGTACCACCTCTAAAGAGAAAACATGTGAAGGGTCTGGTACGTACCTTCTTAAGAGGGATACATAAAAGACATCATCTACCTTTTCCATTGTAGGTGTAAGTGATAGTCGATAGGCTACAACCCCGACATGATCAAGAATATCTAAGGGGAAAATGTACCTTGGACTTAAATTCCATTTATTTCCAAAACTCATGACCTTATTCCACAGAGATATGCATATAAAACCCATGTCTCCCATTTTAAACTCAAGGTATCATCGACGGTTATCTGCATAACTCTTCTGTCGGCTCTGAGATGCCTTGATATGATACTGAATGGTTTTCACCTTCTCCACCATTTCTTGACCATTTCTAGTACAAGAAGCTTTCGATCACCAACCTCATACCAACATGTCGTTATTCTACACCTTTTCCCATAAAGGGCTTCATATGGTGCCATTTGGATGCTCGAGTGGAAAATGTTATTATAAGAGAAATCAACCAGAGGAAGATGTTTATCCCATCCTCCTTTAAATTCTATTAATCATGCTCTCAATATGTCCTAAAGTGTTTGGATAGTCTGATCATATTGGTCATCAGTTTGAGGATGATAGATCGTATGGATGATCAGTTCAGTATTCAGAGAATGTTGAATACTCTTCCAAAACTTATAGGTGAATCTTGGATCTCGATCAGACGTAATATATAGTGGTACTCTATGCAGTCTTACCACTTCCTTGATATATATCCATGCTAGTTGATCCAATGAGAAATCATCCCAAATAGCAATGAAGTGTGCAGACTTTGTAAGATGATCCACAACAACCCATATTGAATTATTTCCTTTGGATGTATTTAGAAGTCCAATGAAAAAGTCCATGGTGATGTTCTCCCATTTCCATTCTGGTATGGGAAATGGTTGCATCATCCCCTTAGACTTATGCATGTCTGCCTTCACTTGCAGACACACCAGGTACATTGATGTATATTCAGCGATCTCCTTCTTGATATTATCCCACCAATAATGCTCTCAGATATCTCGATACATCTTTGTGTGTACTGGGTTAATAGAGAAATTTAAACTATGTGCATCATCCAAAAGTTCCTTCTTTAGCTCCGGATTTGATGGAACACATAGTATTTTCCGAAATTTCACAATTCCTACTTCATTAACATTAAACTTTGAGGATTTCCATTGTCCGATAGCTTCCACTTTTTCCAGAATTCCCAAATAATCCTTGTTATCATCCTTTAACCTTTCCAAGAGTGATGGTTGGGCAATCATTTTTGAAAGGATTGATGATGTTCCCTTCTTTATGATTCTCTTGTCCATCCTCATCAAATCTAAGAAGATTGCATCCTTTTCAATTCTCATTAATGATAGAATTGTTGGGTCCTTTCTACTTAGAGCATTCGCCACCTTGTTCGCTTTCCGAGGGTGGTAATGGATTGAGCAGTCATAGTCTTTGATCATATCTAACCATCTCCGTTGGCGCATATTCAACTCTTTCTTTGTGAAAATATACTTGTGGTTTTTATGGTCTGTATATATTTCACACTTCTCCCCAAAGAGATAATGCCACCAAATTTTCAAAGCGGAGATCACTGCAGCCATCTTGAGGTCATGTGTTGGATAGTTCAGTTCATGAACTTTCAATTGCCTTGAAGCATAGGAAATGACTTTGTCATTTTGAATCAACACACATCCCAGGCCCTTCTTCGAAGCATCATTGAATACCACGAAACGTTATCCACCTGTGGGTAAAGTGATCATGGGCATAGTGATAAGCCTCCTTTTCAACTCCTTGAATATTTCTTCGCATTCATCACTCCAAGAAAACATTACTCCCTTCCAAGTTAGCTTGGTAAGAGGGTTGGATAATCATGAGAAATTTCTCACAAATCTTCGATAATATCCAACTAACCTCAAGAAGCTATGGATATCTGTTACCAATGTTGGCCTCATCCGTCCCTCAATTGAATCTATTTTGGGGGGATCCACACATTTCCCATTGCTTGTGATGATATGGCCCAAGAATGATACCTCCTTCAACCAGAACTCGCACTTACTATACATAGCATAGAGCATCTCCTTCTACAAGGTCTCTAGTATAGTTATTAGATGCTCCTCATGATCCTCCTTGGTTTTGGAGTTCATCATAATTTCATCTATAAAGACTACCACAAATTTGTCAACGTAATCTATAAAGAATCTATTCATCATGTACATGAAGATTGATGGAGAATTAGTGAGTCTGAAAGGTATTACTATGAATTCGTAGTGCCCATATATTATATGAGAATCAGTCTTGGGGAAATCTTCTTTCTTCACCCTTACTTGATAATATCCCAACCACAAATCCACCATGGAGAAGTATTGTGCTCCATGTAGCTGATCAAACAAGTCATCAATTTGTGGGAGAGGATACTTTTTCTTTATTGTGATTTTTTTAGCTCATGATAATTGATGCCAAGGAGCATTGACCCATTCTTCTTCTTGATGAAGAGGACTGGTGCACCCCATGGTGAAGCACTTGGGCGTATAAACCCTTTAACCATATTCTCCTGTAGTTGTTTCTTCAGATCTTCAAGCTCCACAACATCCATTATATATGGAGTTTTGGATATTGGAAACTCTCCTGGTATTAGTTCAATTGAGAATTCAACATCTCTTCTAGGAGTAAGACCAGAATATTCCTCGGGAAACACTTCAGTGAATTCTCTCACAATAGACATGTATTTAAGGATGGTTGACTCCTTGGACTCAATCATCTGATCCAGATATGCATTCTCATAGGTCAGTAATATCCACACTTGATATGATGGAGCTAAAGAACACTCATCTTCCTCCTTGAACATGTAAAGAATCAGGGGTCGATTCTCCACATGTAGAGTGATTTCCCTCTCACGGAAATTTAGGTTGGATCTATATAAAGAAAGTCAATCCATGCCAAAAATTGCATCAAATTCCACCAAATGAAGTATAAAGAGGTTCATCGAGAAGTTCAATCCATAAATTATGATATGGGAGGAGTTATATTCATGGGATGCAATAATCTCCCCATTTGTCGTACTCACCGACATCTTCAATTTTATGATTTGTGGTGGTGATGGTAGTGTTCTACTAAACTTTTGAGATATAAAAAATGCGTAGAACCTGAATCAAAAAGTATGTTCTCTATTCTTGAATGAATAACTAGTGTAATTTTCACCACTTCGTTGTCAGAGTTCACTTCGGCAGTAGTGATGGAAAAAGCTCTCCCTTTCTACCTAGGAGGTTGTTGGTTGCCACGGAAAACCCTTGGCTTAGGGAACTGATTTTCAAGATTCCCTGGTTCCTTGCAGTTGTAGTAATGAACCACATGTTGAGGTTCGAACAGAGTGTTTCTCTCCTCTGTCTATGCCACGGGTCTTTCGTGCCAACAGTTAACAGCCATGTGCCCTTCTCTTCCACACCTAAAGCATTTTCTTGTACCCTTCAGAAAATTTACAGGGTTCTTCTTTCTGCACCTTTGGAAAGTGGGGTGCTGGATCATCTTAACATAGTTGGATTTATCCATCAGAACAACAGCATTAAATTCCACCTTACACTTCTTAACCCCATGATACCCCTAATATTCTAAGATCTCCATTTTGACCTTGAGTGCACATCGGACAATTTCCTCATAGCTTTCGAAGTCACGGATTTCCAATGCTTTCCGCAGGCTAGGTTTCAGCCCACCAAAAAAGTTGTCAACCTTGAATTTGGGGGTAATGACAAAGACGAAAGCGTATCGTTCAAGCAATGTGAACTTTTCCTCATACACATGAATAGATTTGTCTTCTTTTTGCTTGTGGGCAAGGAAGTCCCTTTCCATATTAAGCCGGAGGGTGCGTGGAAAATATTTATCAAAAAACAGCTTCCAGAAATCCTTCCATTCCAACACCTCGATCTCCTCCTCAGGCTTCATATTTTTTATCAACGTCCACCATTTATCATCTTCACCCTCCATGCGATAATCAGCCAAGAGAACCTTTACTTTTTCAGAACATTGAAGGATGGAGAATATCTTTTCAATGGAGTTCATCCATTGTTCATTGATTGAGGGATCAAGAGATCCATTAAAAGTAGGAGGCCTTTGTCCCATGAAGCTCTCAATAGCAACTTGTTATTTCTTAGGGAGGGGGGATTTAACATTCCTCTTGACCCATGTTTCTATTCAAATCTTGAGTTAGCTGATAGAGACGCGTGACAAAGTTCGTGATTCCCACTCCCATTGGATTGGGCATCTCATTAGTACAATCATCACATTGATCATCACATCTATTGTCATCCTGAGTACTCATATTATCGGCCATTGGATGGAATAAAAAGACATTATAGGGGTAACACATAAAGGGTAATACAAGGAAAAACTCATGAATTATAAATAACTCTTATTTCCTTAACATATGAATCTACTAGCTTCAGTCTATGTTATCCATGATCTAATTTATAACATATATTACAAGGGCTATTTTCGTGCACCATTTCCCATTCGAGTCTAGCTCAAAGCGGTGTTTTCGGGTTTTACCCCAAGGATAAATCTGTGCCAGAGCCACCTCTACCTGCTCGTATCCAGACAGGGATGTATTTTTTTGATAAACCACTTACTCAATACCAACCAAACATAGGGATGTTTTTCTTATACTTATTCTTGTCTCTATGGATTTACTAGGGTTTTCTAATCCTATTCCCAAAAATAACTAAACCTATCCTTTGATACCAACTATGACAACCCAGCTTTTATTACAAACATAAACCTGATTTATTACATAAAACCTTCACTTGATACAACATGGAAGATAGAGAGGTCTAGTGTATTTGGGGTTTAGTAACATTACATAGAAACTTACAGCATGAAATACAACATATTTATTGAAAACATCCTTTACATGACCACTACAATCCCTCGTACTTATCATTGCATGGGAAAACCTGGGGACATGCATAAGAAAAGGGTGAGCTACAAATCCCAGTAAGGGAATAATCATGGAATAACATGAGGAATACAATACATGTTAGACAATAGGAATATCAATAGAGCGCAATAGAAGCATAAACATAAAGTCATGATAAAGCATGAGAATCATAACATGGAAATATGGCAACAACACTTAACATGGAATTAGCATGAGCCAATGCTCATTGCACATAGAGCATGAGTAAATACTCATTGCACATGAAGCACGAGTGAACCTCATTGAACTTGAATTAGAATGATTCAACACCCATTTCACATTATGTATCATGATATTATACTTTACCCAATGCATTAGAGCGCCATAAGGGTGCACCCATCTTAACATTTCATATCATGCATAAGTGTGCCACATGGATCATATAACATGGATTCATAAAACATCATCATTTACTCCATGATAAAAGAATGTGGAATTAATACATGAAACTTTATAATCAATAAGTAAATGTTCATAAAGTTTAATACCCTTGATAGAGACATCGGTATGGTATTCACTACACAATGAGATTGGCTTGGAAAATTGGTGCAATTTTGGCAGCGTAACAGTCTAACGTAAGAATTCATAAAAATGGTTGATGAAAGAGAAAGGGGTGTATCATCATGTTTAAATGAAATGGATAGTAAGGGGGTCATATAGATATATTTCCCAACAATTTTAATGGAATTTATAGTCATGATACAAAAAAATTGATTGAATGTAAAAGAGGAGAGAGAAATTCCTATCGGAATTTCGACATAGTATCGGTTGTGCATGGGAGACATTTAATGAGAGAGAAAGGGGTCTACCATCATTCCAACATAAAGAGGGAAGTATTGGGGAGGTGAGAAATCATACCCCCAATATTTATAATTGAAATTAAAAGGGTATAACAACATTAGGAAAAATTAGACAAAATGACAAAGGAAGAAAAACCCTTACTTGGAAGTGTGCTTCCAAAGGCTTGAGAGAGGCTTCAAAGAGGCTTATTAGGAGATTGGGGAACATTGGGAGGATTCTACGGAGAGTAGGGAAGAGGTTGGACGAACTCCAAAGGATTTTAGTGAGGATAAAGTGGGAGCTTGGGTGGGCTTATATAGGAAAGGTGAGGGAATTTTTTGTTATTTAGGGTTGGGACACCTCACATTAAACTAATTCAAACCACAAACCAGCCCATGGTTTTTTCCAAAGGGGAGTGGAAAAAAATATTTTATAAGGAAAAAGTCCAAACTTCTTAAAACAATGGGGTTGCTTATTGTAGAGGTGATTCACACTCCCAAGGATAACAATTTAAAAAGGCAAGATGTTTAATAAGCCATGAAGGGTCCACTAATGCTTTTTAAAATAAGTCAAACAAACCCAAAATCACATTATTTCAATGGTAAAACATATATTTAACATAAGGCTTATAGTTTTTTATTACATCACTATTGGGTCATTATGATGTCTTAAAACACATTATATATTTAAATGGTATTTAATTTTTACCCAAAAAAAGCTTACTGTCTCAGAAAATTATGAAAAATTAACTATTGGATAATTTCGATGTCCTGATTCTAGAAATAATATTTATTTTATCTAAATAATTTTATAAATATGTTAATTTTCATTTTTAAAATAGAAACCGACATTTATCAAAAATTCACGGGTTTTGGAAAAAATGGCCTTCAAACCTTAATAAAAATTACGATTGCATTCATAAAATTATACAATCATTTATATTTAATAAAAATTAATTGAATAATAATAATAATAATTTATTAAAATATTATTTAATTCAAAAATATATTAATTCATCAAAATAGATTTCTTAGTTGAATATTAATTAAAATTACTATTTGTGATTTAAAAACAATCTACAAAGTTACAATAATAAAATGAAATTATATTCATTATTATATACAAAAATAAAGTACATAACCATAATTCTAAGGTCTTGTTAATGAACCCCTTATAACACTTTCATAAGATCGAAGGGTAAGGTGTGCGATGGTGACCAACTCTTGGGGTGGCTCGGATAACATTACTCAGGTGGTAATCTCTATCAACTTCCACTTCTCTCGTAGGAGTTCTCGCTTGAGCTTAACCTGTTGAAGCTCATCTTGGGCTTGGTCAAGAGCGAATCCCAATAATTCCACCTCTTTTCTGAGTTCCGACAAATGGTCTTCGTATGGGGCGCGTCTACTAGATGAGGCCATCGCTTCCTTTGTCTGAGTAAATTGGATTCATTAAAGCCCTATATTTGTACGAATCATGTGATCTGGGTTCAATGACTATATGAGAAATGGTCACAATTCTTAACATAAAACCAAAGCAGATGAAATTTTATATAAACATTTTACATAAAGTGAAATTTAATTAGATCAAGAGTGATTTCCATTAATGAATGTTTGGGTCGTTACAATTAAGGTATGTTTTATAATTTCATTTGGTTTGTAGATGGTGTTATATTAGAATGTTACAAATTTATAATTTCCAATATGTTATAATAATTCCCAATTTTGGGTTTTCCCTCCTACATTATAAATATGGTATTCATCTAACATAAGTTATAGTTTTGAATAGAATTTTTTTTTCATGAAAAATATTTTAAATAAAAAATTAAATTTCTAAAATGATAATAATAAAACAATCATGAATATTTTTATATTTAAAATTTTATTCATGTTTTTTTTACATTATCCATGTTTTAAAATGTGGAAAATATCATTAACTATATTTTAAGAAACATCATGAAATTTAGTGATTGTATTTTAGTTATGCTTTTTAATATGGGTTTGTAATGTTTATTTTTAGTAATTCAAATAATTAGCCAGATTTTTTCAAAAAAATCTATTGAGTCATGTGTTTTTAAAACATAACTAATTTATCAAGATATTTAAAAAATATTATTTCTGTTTTTTGAAACAATGAATACATTACCAATATAATATTTCCCTATATTTTCTAAAAAAACATGTAATGATATTTGATTCCTCTTTAAACATGTATAATATATAAAACAACATAAAAATAAATTTTGATAATGGTTTTAGTAGATAAATCAATGTGTTTAACAAATATATTTTATTAAATTTAATTGTATAATATGATTTTATATTGTATATTGGATTTAAATTATTAAAGTTAGGTTAGGTGAGGCTGTATAACTTGTGTTGGGTTGGTTGTTTGTGATTTCGATGAAGGAATGGGAATGAGTGTCTTATCTAGACAACATAAGTATAATTTCTCTAAAGGATATAATATATTGGTTAGATACCAGACCAAATGCGTTAATTATAGTTCCAATTTATGTCAAAAACCATTTTTCATCGACCAAACCCATAACCCAACCCAAATGACATTAAAGAGTTAGGTAAGTTCTCAATCACCTTGGGAAGGAAACTAATTCCTAGGAATAAAAACATATCCATGTTGAAATGATTTCATCCAAATAAGATAATAAAAAAGAAATGAAATATTTTCTATTAATATATAATTATACATCCATTTTTTTGGAATCCATGCATAATAAATAGGAACACCTGAAAAGTAAACATGTCAAGCACAACATAATAAGCAAGCATCCTAGTGAAATATAACCAATAATAAAAATCCAAATCACATAAAAATACATAGTGAAAGAAAAATAAAAAAAGATCACATGAACCAAAATATGAAAGAATAAAAAAAAATACATCAGGTAGATGTAGATGATAAAAAATTATCCATATTAAAATTAAATAGAAGTTGAACCATTGAACAAAGAAACACCTCCATGTTACCCCTGGTCACTCGCCACATCTCAATTCTTGTCAATCGAAAAACACTGATGAGAATAGTAAAAACTCTACTTAAAAACCCTATAATAAACATGATAGTTTCATTCAAAAAAACGGTGTGTAGACGTGGTGTAATCCATATAGGGCCAATAGGATTCCACTAAGAGTTTACAAAATTCATTCTATAAGACATTTTATAAATGAAAGTTTGAACCATTTTTTTAAATTATTCATTTTCCAAGGAAGAATATATATAAAGGAACAAATAACAAGCTTGAAAACCATAAATTAAGAAACCTTCAATTTATAAAAATGATGAAAAATATTTTCCCATTCCCAGAACATTTATCAATATACTACATATAAAACAACATTTTTTTTCTTTTAAAATCATCCTTTTTAAATCAAATTTTGAAATATATTTAAAATTAAAACCAACCAATAAGGAAAAAAATGTGATTCCAATTGGCACCATTTCATTAATTAATCATGTGAATAATACAATCTTAAAAAACACAATTTATCCAAACAAATAATTGGAACTATGTGATGACATAATATTTATTATGAATCACTTGTATGGGATCATAAAAAAGAACCAGATATCATGGGAAACTCACTTGGCCCAATGGTAAGACGATCCTAGATTGTATTCAATTAAACAAACTATAATTATATATTGTGTTATCAATTGTAATAACACATATGATATACCCACACTATCATCACCAGGGGAATTCCCAATTTTTTGAAATATCATATAAATTATAGAAACTAGTTAATGTGTACTCTAACATGTGTATACTAAATCTATACATCTTCCTATTCTACTCAAGTTCCCAGGACATGTAAATGGGGGGTTTGGAAAATAAAAAAGAACATTCACATCACATAATTCATTAATAGAGAATAAATAATAAATATCATATCACATCCAACACTATATCATGAAATATTACCTTTCATAACAATATATACATCATATAATTATTCAAATATTTCCATGGGGGGAGGAAGGGTATATATAAGACAACCAATATGCTAAACTAAGGGTATCACACAAAACATGTAAAATACATTTATAAAGAGTCTAATAGTTCATTGAAAACAATTTATGATTCCAGGTCCTTATACTATACTTTGAGTAACGTAGTTTTGAAAACAGTCTTTTAGGAATCATTTGTAAATAACCTTCTCATCAATAAAAAAACACAACATGTTATTAGAAATAAATAGTTCCTTACATTCAAAACCATTGAAAAATTTAAACACCTATTTCACTCAAAATAAATTCTTGAGATCAGGAATCTCCTTTGTAATAAAAAATATTTTCAAACACTCCTTTCAATTGCAATTTTATTTAAAAAGATACTATAATATATTTACACAATACATGGTAGGATTAAAGTTATATTTTTTAAACAAATGACTAAAAAACCATTGAAATTCATTTATTCTAATAGTGTAAATCATTTAAGCCTTTTTATAAAACCCTCGATGGTATCACATATATGTATAATTATATAAGATAGCTTTTTTAAATACTCAATCATTTAATAATATAAAAAATAATGGAATTATACCAAAATAGTTTCCTCGATCAATTGAAATAAACTCTCCATTTATAGATAGATATATAACTCAGAAAGGAATGACCTCTAAAAATCCTAAACAAAAAAACCTCTTGATTACACCCCACCCAATCACTAAATCTTACCAACACAACTAGTAGTGTTCAATAGAGAAGGGAAGCTAAGGGAATATAGAAAGGTATATAAAGAGTTGGAAAAAAATGAGAAAGGAAATACTAACCTTAAACTAATTTAAATTAGATGAGGATAATATAGGTAAAACGATGAAGGATGAGGAATCTCCTGGGGGATCCTCTATTGTATGGCCAGGTGAAGGGGAAATAATAGGGCATCAAATCCGCCTTAAAATCAAAGAGGGGTAGAAAAAGAATTTCCTAAAATTAATACTATAAACTCAAATCATCCATAATTAATCCACCATCAAGTTGAAATTGACCCCCATAGAATCCATGAAAAAGAGTTTTATCATAGTTTAGTCATGCATTGTATCATGAAACAACATTAATCCTATGGTGTCTCTCAGATAGTCGTAGAATTGAATTTTACCACTCACCCTTCATAGCACAATGAATCCTCCCTTTTTTATAGTTGTGGTTATGCCCCTATGCCCACTACTAGGTTGAAACACCACTCTACCTTTAATGTGTGATTCATCATAAGAAAAAATCCTACATGTTAATGTGCAACCTACTTATCAAGTCATTTCAAGCTACAGTTGTTTACTACATATCTCTTTCAAGATTCATGGAATTGATTAAAAATAAATAAAAAACAACTCTAGATATACCCCAAATCAAAAAAAACAAGGCTCTAAGAATATGAAAACCTAAAATAAGCCTCCCCACCATATAGAATTTATCTAATATTTTGATATAGGAAATAAACACCCCTATGAGAAGGAAATCACCAAAATAATCATGCTTTCTCACAATTACATAATAGAAACAACAATCCACTATCAACTATAAAAAAATAACTCAATAGACAATTCAAAACTCCAAAAAGGAAACAAAAACCAAATAAATACCCAAAGGACCCTAATCAAGGTCAATTTATACATCAACATCCCAAAAACAATAAACATGATAGATACCTTGATAAAAATAAGCCTTAATAAAACATTATAGCATCTATGTTGATTCACATATATAAAAGTAAATTTAACAAGGATAATTGATCATAGAAAAACCCATCCCTGGTAAACCTAATAAAAAATCCAAACAAGGAAGAATCATAAACCAGGTACTACACAATGTACAATATGGACTGGTATGGAACCTTTCATAGTCATCCAATAAAGTACCCAAGGTTTACCATGAAAAATTCATTGAAAAAAATACTCATTATTTGGGTAACTTCATAAACAAGCCCTCAAAACAATAATGAATTCACAAGGAAAGCATCAACATCCAAAAAACCAATACCTATTGAAATACATAAAAATAATAATTACCTCCTTAACTTAAACTATTCAACATTACTAAAGATTAATTTATTAAAATAAATTATCATCCATGTCCACATTATACTAGAGACTAATTATTTTGATAATTCTTTTTATATAACCTCCTATGACATCCCAAATAGGACCACTATATGTAATTATTTTTATATTTCAAACAAGACATACTAGAATTCCTAGGTGTTCCAAATTTAAATCATACAAGATGTCACTTATTCTTAGTAGTGGTGGTATAGTTCCTAGAAGATTAAGAAGAATTTATCATAATTACAAACTCTATATTATCTTGCATAGACTGACTACCTTCCACAACCATATCCCATTAAACCAAGACCCTATAATATGTTAGGATAGATTCAAAAACCATGGATCTATAGTCTAAGTGAAAACCTCTTTAAAATATTTGAAACTTTAGATTGTAATTAGTCACTAGCTCAGTAGAGAGGAACACCATATCTGAGAAATATTCAGCACACTCCATCATTTTATTACCCAGATAAAGGCTCATAAATTAAATGGTTCTCTATAATTTATAATTTTATAGATAATTCCATATAATAAACAAAATATTCATTCTTTTTTATTATATTTCATCATGAAACTGATAAGGAAAAATGGTTGCCCACTACACTCACTAAGGTCCATCAAAAAAATACAAAACAATTTTCACTCTTGAAGCATCATGAGTTTCCATAGAATTGAATATTTCCGCAATCCTTTCAAAATACTCCACCACCCCAAGAGAACACTATTTTTTAGGAATAATTTTGTCACTGATTCCCGAATTCATGAATATAATTTGATGAAAATGTAGATCCCAGCTCTACTACACAGTCCTATGTCAATGTAAAGTTAATAACTAGAATATTTAACCCCATATATTGAAAATAATCCCCCTATGGATAATATTTACTGAAAAAATTAACATATTTAAAAAAGGAATTTCTATATGGAATACTATAAATAACAAGAAACATAAACCTTATCAATTCATGGTTTCAAAATAAAATTATACGCTCTAAAAATAAAAAAATGAATATTATAAGATAAAAAAATAAAACAAACAAATTTTAAAAAGGGTATAATCTCATTTTATCAAATCACACACACTTTAAATAAAACCCATTCTTTAAAACAATTCCATTATATAATGAAAAATCCCAACCCTCTTTAGAAAAAGAGAGAAAAATCATTTTACATTTTTTACCATAAATTGTAATATCAATTTCCTACTTTGAAACTCACAAAAATTATACAAACATTGAAAACTATTAAAATCATGAAAATATAAGTTTCACTTAAATTTTTAAACACTACATGAATTTAATTTTGAAAATAACCAATTTTTGAAAGATCCATGAAAAAATTGAAAACTTGTTACAACTGACCTTATAAAACCTGATTTCAAAATCAAATAATTTTTATAGAATCTCATATCTCTCAAAATAAATTCCCTAAAAAACTAAATAACATGAATCATCAAAACTCAAGAATAATAAAACCCAAAATCATCAAAATATAATAAAAAGATATCTTTAATCCATCATAAATGAGTACCACATATCATTTGAATCCATTTGAGTGTCGAAGGAGGCCTCAACACAATTCCAAGATGGGTGCGGAGATGTGCACAGTTTAGACACACTTGTTGGAAAACCATGAAAAAAATATAAAATATTATCTATCAATATTACAGAATGACACATAGGCACTTCATGGTTTTTTAAACTGATAAAGATAACTGTACAACACCAGTTATTCTCCTATTCCCACCCCAAGTTTAAAATTTTCTCGCATAGTATATGATATAACTCAATGGGGATAAAATCACTGTTATAAAATGTTAAAATAATTCAATAATATTAAATATTGAAATAAAAATCCAAGAGTCAAATCCCATCTTCCACAAGAAACTCATGTATCATAATGAAAGGTGATGATCATGCATCTACTCATGAAATAACTCTTGATTCTCAACGATAAAAGCCTCCACAATACCATGACTCCTACAAAATAAAATGACGTAACTCTAATTCAATTTTTCCAGAAACTATTCTCGGTCGATGTGACCCATCACTCGTCCCACATCACAACAACTATTGTGGCACGTTCCTGATCACCGAAGGTTAACAACTAGTGTCGATGAATCAAAACATAACTAAGTGGGAAAATTCTCACCATCAAAAGATAATAATAAATCAACAAAAAATTATCTGATAATACACCATAGTGCCTATATTTTTTGGATTTCTAGGAATAATAAATTAGTAAACTAAAACAAATAAACAAACCAAATATATCCTAAAAACAATAATCAAAGAAAAATTTAAGAAATGATAAAAATCCAACTCACCATAAAATACACAGTGGAAGCAAACTACAAATTAAATATATAAACAAAAATAGGAAACATTTAAAATTAAAAGCATCATATGAAGTAATAAAATACAATGTAATCCCAATTAAAACAAAACATAACTCAAACCTTCAAACAGTGAAACTCCTCTATGTGACCTATAGTAACACACTATGTCACAAAAATAAAAGTGGAAAAACATCAATGAATACAATAAAGACTCATCATAAGAACCAAGTGAAAACATAAAAGCTATATACACATATATGTGTGTGTATGTAGGGTGTGATCTAAATAGGCTCAATAGGATTTTACCAAAGAGTTTTTTTTAATTCATTCTATAAGAAATTTTATATAATATAGTTTGAAACATATTCAAAAATTAGGATTTTAAATGGAAATATATATGTGTGCATGTGGGAGAGAGAGAGAGAGAGAACAAATAAAATTATCTAAATCGTTGAAATGAGAATAATTGGATTTGTAACATCAAAAAAAACATTTTCTTATTATCAAGAATATTATCAAAATTCTACTCACAAAATAGCATTTTCCATTTTAATTTCAATTCATCATGTTAAAATCCAATTTCTAAAAACAATTATAACTTCAAATAAATTATGAAAGAATAAAAAAATAATACAATTACGCACAATATCATAAATTAATTACCAAAACAATACAAGCCACAATCACAAAATGGGGTAACATAAATCAAGAAAAATGATGTTGGAATAATGTATGCTCGGAATCCTATATATGGTATCATTAACTGTAACAAGCCATCTGAGGAAACACACTATGTTCTAATGTAAAATTATTGTATACAGTACCCAAATAAACAAAAATTTAACCTATGTTGTCCTCCCGATCATAAAAACCCATCAAACATACTCCCACTAAACACGTGGGGGAACTCCCTCGACCATAATGTATCATACAAAAAGGATAAAAAATTTAGTGTGTTCTATAACTAGTGTGGAATAAATTAATACCACTCCCTTAGTAACCCATGTTCTTGTAACACGTCAAAGTTCAGGTTTGGAAAGCAAATTAACACATTCTCGTCACATAAATCATCAATGAACCCTAAAAACAAACTCTCATCTTACCTCAAAAACCCCCACATGAAACATCCCATTTCAAAAACATATATGAATCATATAATTATTTTAATAATCCCACATTCATGGAAATATATATAAAAGACAATCAAGGGCTTCAAATGAGTATATCACATACAACCACTAGAAACATCGTATAAAGTGACAAATGGGCATTGTAAATCAACATGGAAATCCAAGGCCCTATATTATCCTTTGAGAGACATAGTTTTATATACATATTTTTATAAATAATTTCCAAACCACCTTCTCATTAACAAAAAACTAAAATATTACTTTGAAATCAATAATTTATCTCTTTTGAAACCATTTGAGAACCAAAACACCTGTTTTATTTGAAATAACTTCTTAAAATAAAGACTATACTCTTGGGAAAATAAAATAGTTTAAAACACACCATTCAAAAAAAATTCAAGAGAACCTCTAACGAATTTACACAGACACTTAGCAAGCATAAAATAAGATTTCTGAAACCATATACTATAAAATCCTTGGAATAAATGTGTGTAGAGTGTAGAAATTATTGAATCCATTTTATAAAAACATATAAAATTATCTCATATTGGTATAATTTAAAACAATAACTATTTTAAAATCCCAAAAAATACATAACATGTAAAATAAATGAATTTAACAAAAACACCTATATCAACCAAATGGATCCAAATCGCCTGTGATGGGTTGAAAAATACCAAATCATGAAATGAAAACTAAAATCCTTATTCCACTAAAACCCTTAACTTGACACAATATAAACCCTAAATCCCACTCACATAGCCATTATGGTTCAATGGATAAGGGAAACCAAGAGAAAATGAATAAGGGTATGGAGGAGTAAAATAAAAAGGAAGAAATAAATGATTTATATTAGGGAACAACTATAAATTGGAGTTGTATAACAATATAAAAGAAAAATAAGGAGGATTATCCAAGGGGATCCACTTTGGTTTAGTTGTGTGAAGGGGAAATTAGTGATTTCAAAATACCCATAAAATCAGAGAGATATAGTATTATAATTCGATAAAACAAAAAATGGAAACTAATGCATTGATCTATACCTCCCCCATCAAAGCATGAATTACCCCCTTGAAGTTAGGTAGAGAAACATAATCACTTCTTAGGGACATTCAATGGAACAAAAAAACCTTAAAAGTGTTACAACCCCCATAGACTCGGTCTCTTATAATGAAACACCCCCCTTTATGCCATGAATCGTCCTCCCCATGCTAGATAGAATCACATCCCCTATATCAAAGACCAGGGTGCAGCATGATAGTACCTTCAAAGCGAAATGAATCACATCTCAATAATTAATAGAGGAAAAAACTGATAATTCATGTTACAATCTACTTATTGTGGTGTGACCTTTTTTATTCTAGAACTACTGATCTCCAAAAATATAAAAATGTTAAAAACACTTCTAACTCTAGAATACTTATAAAATTAAAAAAAAATCCAAAAATCATATAGTGTTAATAACTACAATTTCATGGGGGTGTTTTAATTTAAATATGTTGAAATTTTAATTTGGTTATCCCTATTAATTTTTCTATTAAGAAAAATCATAGTGTGCTTCTGTATTCCCTTGGGATTTGTGTTTTAAAGTGTATAAATTGAGTGAAAAAATATAGGTTGGCATTATTCAGTTTGTGAAAGTATTTTTTTTTTGGTATATATTTTTTTTGGGAATGGAATTATTTATAGTTTTAGGTGTATAAATTAATTAAAACATCAAGTTTAACTATTATAATTTTTTTCTGTTTTTATTTACATTTTTCAAATCTCTCAAAAAAAAATTTGGTTATTCTCAATTGTGAGACATAATTCTTGTAATATAGAAAAAATATATTCTGATTAATTATTTCTAGTGTAATATCAAAATTGTCTTATATGTGGAATCTATCTTTGATTCATTGGTTTGATGATAGAAATAAATCATTATACTGGTTTTTGGTTTTGTGTGATCACTAACATAGAGTTTTGAGTGATTGATGGGAAATAATCATCTATGAAATTTTTTATCTTCTTAAGAAATTAATTAATTTTGTTTTTTATTTTTTTGTTACATTATTCAAACAATTAATATTTATTATTATTGAATATTTTTTTCATTGATGTGGTTATTTTATTTACATTTATCAAGTAGTGTGTACATTAACTAATTGTATCTTATAGTGGAAACTTATTGAGTTTTTTGTTAGGTTTAAATTTATTGGATTACAAAATTTTTTCAATCATGAATTATGTCTATTCATCATCAATAGTTTGCATTATACAATTATTTGAGGGAATTAGTGGGGTTTAATGGATACTTTGCTCGAGATCTAGGTATTTTTTTCTAAATAATTTTGTTGATTTCCATAAAATTAACAATATATTTGATGTTTTTATTTATGTTGAACTCACAGTATATAATGGTTAATTATTTAATAGATTAATGTATTTGATATTGCTTTAATAGAAATATTATTTAGTTATATTTTATGGGGTAAAAATTGGCCAAATTTATAGGGTTGGATATTTACTATAAAAACCACCCAAATAGATAGGAATTCACCTCTATTATAGAAAAAATTCATATGTAACAAAATTTTCCATAAAAAGTGAATTAATAATTATTATAAAGTCATATTAAAGTGAGTAGGATATTTTTGTAAAATAATTGTAGAACATAGATTTGGATAAAGGATTGAATTATTTTTATGAAAGAAAGGTTTCATAAATCAATGAGATAATAAATTATTCAATTTTTTGTGTTATTTATTTATTTTCCATTGAATATTATAATACATGTAATAAATACATATTTCAAGAATAATATTTTAAATTTTAAAATACGATGATTTAAATGTACATATTCTATAAAATCCAAGTTGTAAAATTTATATATTTTCATGTATCATATAAACTATTAATTGAAAATTTATTTTAATTATTTTCTAATGTTTTCAGTATATTATCTATTTAATATAAAAATAATAAAAAATTTAAAATTCATTGGAATTAAATTTTTCGCTACCCCTGCTTATTAATTCCATAAAAATAATTATACATTTATATTTTATTTGGATTTTGAAAATAATGAATTTTGTATTCAAATTCTCAAAATCATGGAAATTATTATTTAAAAAAATCAATTTCATTAAATAATTAGCTTCATTAAATGAATTAATATTTCCATTATTGTTTTAAATCCAACTATATCACCTTCACCTTCAAAAATTTTAAAATTCGTAATCGTGATTATTTAAATATAATTAAAATTTTAATTACATTGAATATAAAATAGAAATAGTTATTCAAAAATGCATTTTAATATAAAATAACATAGTTATTATTTAATTAAATTATTTTATTATTGGTGTGCCTATGTTTTAAACCAAATTTTTTTCACCCCTATTATATATTTCTCGATTATAAAACCATTTTACTATTTGAAAAATTAATAATAATCATGGTAAGAGAAATTTATGACATGGAGGTGAGAGATATTTCTTTTTTTATTTAGTTAAATATATTTTTTGAAACCATATTACTATTTATTATTAAAAGGAAATAAAAAAATGTTTTCAGGGAATATACAATTCATTATAATATGAATATCGCAACATTAATTTTATATTTTATTTTACTATATTATGTTAAATAATTTTAATTCAAAAATTTATTTATTTTCTTTGATTTTATTCAAAACAATTATTTTAGATTAGGTTAAGTCACGATGTTTATATTTCGAACATTAATGTTATATATTTTTTAAAAATTAATGTTATCAAATAATAATGTTAATTTTTATATATACTTTGTGTATATAATTTATAAATTTCTCATAAATATTTATTTCTTAATCAAAAAATAAATATTATGTATGTATACATTGAATTAAATATTCTATTATCATTAAAATCATGTGTATAATCTATTTTTATCCTTAATGTACTAAATATTTAATTGGAGTGAATAAATATGACTTCACCTTTATGTTTGGGATCTTGATTTGGTAATCTTACAAAGAAACTAACTACATTTTTTATATTAGAACGGATGATGAAAATTGTATTTATAAAACATAGAAATGGATGAAGAGATTAAGTTTTATTTCCACATGAATGAGAAAATCAATTAACATTAATGTTGGATTTTCTGAAAATAGAAAATTTAAAAGAATTTTTGAAATATATAACAGGTCGATCTCAAATTGATGATAGGTTTATTTATGAAAAATTAATTTATACCATAACCACTATAATGTTTTATGATTCTCATGTTATAAATGAACAATTCATTTATATGATAAATATTGTGGAAAGATTGTTTTGATTTGGAATGAAATTATAAGAAATTTTCCTTCTATATTTTTTCCTAAATTTGTTACTATCAGAGTATAGACCATTCCAAATGAATTAAAAGACCATTATGTACAAATGGAATGTCCATGAATATATACAGTTTTATATCATAGGAAATAAATTATTGATTTCTAAATAATCCACTCCATCGATCACATATAGTATCAATGAGAAAAGTAGAATGTTTGAAGAAACATGGAAATGGAAAAAGAACAATATAATTTTAAAAATTACTCTAGTAAGAACCATAGTAACTAAAATAATTGGAAGTCAAATTAATTTCGTAATTTTGGATATCGCAAAATATATTGTTTTGAACTAAAAACCTTATTTAAAAATAATGGTAATAAAAAATTGTATATATGTTGTGGATCACATTTAACTAATGTCTCTTGTATTATAGTATGGATTGATTGTAGTTTTTTGGATTATTTTTCAAATATGGTATAGGGATTCCATTCAACCTAAATTAAAATCCCAAATAAAGATATTATTTTCAAGGATAAGATTGTAATGGTTTATATATAAGTGGTAAGAACTTATCATTTAATCCTTGACATTATATATTATATAATTTTATTGAAAAACAAATTATATACCACTTATATCTAAGAGTTTGTTTTATTTTCTAAATATTAATATTACTGGATAATCCATTATCTTTGGCTATATATGTTTAATAATACTTGTATAAATGGAAATAGTAAATTATTTTTTGGATTATAAAAAATAATAATAATTTTTAAAATCAAACAATTATAACTTGAATTTTTTATTATTGTATTTTTTTTAATAAAAGTTTAAATCATTTTTATAATGTAATTTTGACGAACTTAATTTCAATATAAATACATCCAAATCCGAATTTCATTCACATAAACATTTTTATGGGTCGTATTAAAGTAAAAAAACAAAACACAAAATAAAAGGTGTTAGTGTATGGACATAACTCAATGACATCTTGTATACCGATATATGTAGACCCTTAAATGTCAATTATTTTTGTGTGAGAAAAATATATCATCTCCATTATCAAAAAAAACTATTAAGGGTATGTATACTTACTTTATAATAAATTACATGAAATAAATTTAAATAATTTTTTTGTAAACTAATTTAGGAATCAATTTGACAAAAATTGAGAATCGTAAGGCCTAACATGGGTGGTAAATATGATGGAAATTTTGATAAAAGTGGCTAAATATCTTGTTTATTTACTAATTTACTATCATGTAATAGAATATATTTTGAATATAAGATACCAAGTACACCATAATAAAGTAGTGTAACAAAAATTTATAGGATAATGTTTATATATTTGGTTAGGAGGGGCAGTTCCTTGTAGTTATAACATGTTTGAATTTCCCAAGAACTTTGGGTCATGTAATTTGTCTTAATCCTATGGTCCATTTAATCACTTATCCTACGAGCCTTTTAAGGGTTACCCATCATCCCTTTAAAGGGGGGTTATCAAAAATCAATAAAAATTAAGGCTTTCGGGCCATTTAGGTGATAATCTACCTTTTTAATTAACATTGTTGATATATGTTTTTAGAAACTAATGTATATTTGTTTAATAGGGTTCCATGTATAATATTAAAAATGGAATTATTAGAACATAGTCAGGTAAGAAATGTATTTTTTAGATACATTCATGTATAATGATTATTTTGAAAAGAAAACATTTTATGATCCAAATGAAAAAAAATTGAATACAATAAAAATCAGTTGATATTTCATTTCTTACCCTAAAAATAAAATGGATATAGTTGTGTAATAACTATTTTATTTATTTATATTTTAGTATCCTTTAAATTCTTATGTCATATATATAATTTCACTTCAATAGATTATTGTAATGTGAGTGAGTAATTTTATGTTATGTTGAAGAAGTAAAAGTGGACTAATATGAAATAAGTTATCTTGACATTAAACCATAAGAACTCAAATGGTGTAGTTCATTATTTTTGGATAAGCAAAGGATTGTTCCAATGTGAAGTGGAAAAGTAATTTCATAAAGTTAATATTGTTCCCCTAACAAATTTAGGGAACGTTTCCCAATTCATAAAATACAAAGCTGGTTCAAAATTTCTTATCATCATATATAATTTCATGATCCAACATATATTCTGAAGGTGGAGTGTGAAATTTCAAGATATGAATATACCTACCATAGTTTTATATACATGAATTTAAAGATATATATTACAATACTAAGGTAATCAAACACAGTTGTGGAAGTTTGAAGCCAGAATTCTGAGAACATAATCTTAATAAAATCACCATATCATGTTAATAGAATAAGGGTAATGGATTCAAATCACTAGACATAGTTCACCAAACAAATATCATAATACATATATTTATGAACATTTTTTTTGTACAAATTATGATCTTTTGTAAAAAGGGTGTGTAAGGGAAACCCTGAATTCATAAATCCTATGGAAGGGGTTTCCCCATCTTCCCAAAGGAAATATAGAGGTAACATGTGCCTTGAATAATTGTAGTATTCCTATTTTATAAGGTTAAATGAAGATAAATGTAACAAAGCTTCTGGATAGACCAAGGTGGTTATTATAATAAAAAGAATAATAAGAAGTCTTGGTTTCTGATTTTATACACTTTCATACGAAGGATAAAAATGATAAAGAGGGATAGAATGTTATTAAACATATCCAAGAAATTGACAAATAATACTTATGTAACTGAAGTCTTTAGAAGTTAAACAATGTAGTCAACCATATTCAATGAATCATGTTTACCTAATAGTAATTGATGATTTTTCTATAATAACAGTATGTACAATATTCAACAAAAAAGTGTTTATAAAATTTTGTACGAATTTTGTGGTTATATGGTCTAGAAGAGAAAATATAAATGAATTGAAATTGGGTAAGTATATTAGATGAACTTCCCTCAGACAGACATACATCATGAAAACATTGACGTCACTAAATGAATATTTCTAGAGAATTTCTAGATAGAGGTTAATCATATAGATTTTCTTGGTAGATTAGAGGAACATTTATTTTCTTCAAACTCATATTTCTGAACAATTAGAAATTAGGTGGAGATGAAATGGATGAAGAATGATTTTGATATTTCATTGGATGAAAAATATTTTGGGGGTCCAAGAAAAAAGTTTCCATTAAGTTTGTTATGAAGTTAATTTCTTCTATTGGGAAAATTAAAAAAAATCATTCTAACCAATATTGAATACATTGGATAAGTCAAAAAAGTGTTTTGTCAAAGGATACATATGGATTATTGGTTGAATACCCATCTTATATATGATCATAAAATAGAGAAGAGTAGTGTTATCGAATAGATTATGGTTTAAAGGTAACCCAAAATGAGTTTTTAAAACTCAGAAGAGCATGATATTTGAGATGAGGCATGAAGAAAATATGATGATATTCCAATTGATCAGATAGAGCATATCAGTTGAACATTTTTAAGTCCATTTTATGGAGGAGTGAATTGTAGCATAATGGTTTAAAAGAGAAGTCCTATAAGGAGAACGGGTCAAAGTATTTCTGAATCCATTAGAACAAGAAAATGAAAAAATAAAGATCTGATAAAAAGAAGAGATAATTTGGAATTGTGAAAATAATCCTAAAGAATATATGTCAGATGGAGTACTAAGCAGCTTTCATAACATTGTAATGTCCCAAACATGATGATGATGTGTGGGTTTTTTTATTTATTTTGTATCTTGTTGAGATGGTTAGGTATGAACATGTACCTTAATGAATGATTTTATGGATGGTCGAACAGGGTTTCATAAGCTTGAGTTTAAAATATGCATTATGAATATTCGATAATTTTTTACAAGATTCTAGTAAATTCTAAATAAATTGGAAATTATAAATCAGAAATTATGTTAAGGGGTAAATTTTTGAGTTCACACACTTTTATATAGAGGCATGCCTATATAAAGTATAGATTAGAAAAAATTTACTAATACTGTTCAAGTATATAATAAGGATGAATTTCTAAATTATTTTAACAATAGATAGTTTCTAGCCAATGAAATACGTGGCTGAAGAAGAGGCCCTGAATAGAGGTACAAAAAAAAGAGAGTGTATTGGGAAGAGATATTGGTCTGAGATAATTTATTAGAGGTTCACTAGAAGGAATGTTTTGAAATGGAATTTGATTCATGGATTATTGAGGAAAAATGTTCAGAAGCACATCGAACATATGTATTCGGGGTGGAAGGTGAGGTTAATCGAATGTAACACTACAAAACAAAGTCTGTGGTGCACAAGATAGATAATACTGGATATAAAAAACAATAAGATATTTTTGGATGAGGATTTGGGGAGCTGTTTTTATGATTATCATATATTGGATAAGAAGATGAGAATGGTTTGTAACTAACGGCAGTAAATATAGTACTTCTTATTAGAAGATAGATGAATTCTAAGGGAATTTGGTCAAGTTTCTCATTGGGATAATTTAAGATATTTTCACAAGATATATCAACTATGGGATGTGGTATAAATATGATAAAATATTCTTGTTCAAAATATTGTTAGTAAACCATCCATGGACTTATGGGAATCACCACCTCAAGGATATAGTTTTTTCACATTGAGGATGATCCTTATAAAAATAAATGTGTGTTATTTTCCTCATATTATAAATATTTATAATGGTAAAATAGTGATGAAGAATTTTATAAATGTCCATACATCTTAAAAAATAATATAGGATTGATCAAATTAATATAAAAAAGAAGATAAGTTGATTATAATCGGTAAAAATTTGGTCACCGCTGATTCATGCCCCTTCCCCCACTCAGAGTGACTACATGTTGTAACAAGTGACTCTCAATTGGAATAGAAGCCTATTTTTCTTTTTTTAGATTTAAGTATATTATTTATAGTTTTTTAACTATTATATATGAATTGTAGTATATAAAATATAAAGAAATGTTTTCTCTTGAGGATAAAAAAGTTCAACTCAAGATGAACAACGCATAGGTCATTTCTAATTGTGGCAACATGAAGGTTTTATCCAAAATAATAATAAAATATAAGAATAAAGAAACTATGAAGAAAAAGAACTCATCCACTTAAAACTAGTGTACATAGTAACCACCACCACATAAATTTAACTTTGTGGTAAGAATTATTTTGAATCCAATAAAACTTGTTATTTGGAATAATATTTCTCAAATTATGATTCATTGGAAACTATTGAATATATCTATTTTGAAATAAGAACTTATATGAATAATTTACTTTTTAAAGCTACTAAATATATAATTTCACATATTAAGGAAATATAGGAAGCAATATCATAGCTAAAATCATGAATCAATAAATCAGAGTACAATTTTTGAGAGATGATATTATAACATACATCTATCACTAAACTTATTATGGGAAAGGAAGAAACTATGGTATGGTTTTAAATAAAATTTATCCTTATGGAGGAAATTATGTATATATAATTTTGTGATAATGTTATTATTAATGTTTTTTTGTGTAATAATTACAAGAATTATAATTTTGTGTTCTAGTACAGTACCCTCAATTAAAATACAAAGTTGGAAGAATAGAAGGGATTGAAATATTACTGTAGGATAGTCAAATAAATCAATAAAAACTTTAGAATGAGCATGTGTGTGAAGCCTTCACCAAGCCCACTGAGCTTAAAAAGATTCATCATATGTATATGAAGAAAATATCTCTCCTATAGAAGCATTATGGTTGTGGAGATTGTGTGAAGAAGATGTGTTGAAAAAAGTTATCATAGAAAATCTCCATGAACATGATGATACTCACAATGAAATTTTTGAAGTTAAGAATTCTCACCTAGATATTAATGAAAATTATTTAAAGGAACCTCATATTTCCTTCAAATAGGTATGTAAGTCTTGTAAAGAAAATATAAAAAATTTAAAATTTTTATGTGAAGGTAAATTGAGGTTTCAAAAAAATTAGGAGAACGCTTTAAAAATAAAGAGTTTTGGGAAAGAGGTGACAATGAAAAACGTAGAAGTTAACCAAACTAAATCTTCACATAATATTAAAAAATAACCTTTTACAAAGATTACAAGGAAATTATTACTACATAAAAGACTCTATATAGTTGTAGTATAAGTATGAAGTCATAAAAATCATCATCTTCGGATAAGATGAAGAAACATTTCACCCAACAATCTAATGAATCTGCTTCCACTAACTTTAGAAAAATTAGTACATTTTATAATTTTTGAAAAATATTAGTGAAGAAATATGAGACACCCACCTATCCTTAGAAGGTGCAATAAATAAATGAAATGGTAAAGATTTCCACCATATTAGTTGTGAATAATAATGTTAGCATCCAAATGTAAAAAACACAAAATGTCTTCAGTGCAAAAAATACATCACAATGGATGATGAAAAGGAAACTTGGTTACTGTTGGTGGAATAGAATGTTTTTTAACATGGATATAAATTTTTGGCATAGTTTTTCAAGATATGAAAAACATAGAAATATAACAATGACTGGGGTATAAAAAAGATACAATTTTATTAATTTTACACCGCATTCAAAAATGATGAAACAACTTTAGACATCAAGTAGATTTGAAGATCAAAATGATTTTTGTGTAATTTTTGGAAGAGTGTTTGATTGTGAATAAAAGTGTTGGTTTGTTTCAACCAAGATTAAGATAGGTAATATTAAGAGAAATATTCCATAATATATTAAAGAAAAATTATGGAATGTACATTGTAAATCAACCTTTAGGTGTAAAAAAATAGAAGTGAAGAAGATTCGTATACCTAAGAAAAAAGTTTCACAATATGCCATACCCAATAAAAGATGTCACTTTTTTAGAAGAAATGTTAATTTTAGGGATAGTTTTAAATTTTCTACAAACATTCATGATAATAGAAGGAATATCAAAAAAAAGTTAAATCAATCCAAAAAATAAATAAGTGTAATGGAATGGTGCAAGACATCTCTCGTGAAGATGTTAAATCTCATTGGATGTTACCTCTAGAGAGTAACCTACTAAAAGATCAATGTTTATGTAGAATATTCATGTTAGCCGACCACACTCCAGAAAATTTCATGAAAATTTAACGTTTATAGGAGATTTTGTACATAATACAGTTAGATCCTTTAAAATTAAATTTTGTGCTATAAGAAAAGTTAAACATGTGAATAATGTTATGTTTTGATGGTTTTCATGGTTGTTTGGCTAGAGTAGTTTAAGGAATCAAGGAAGTGAGAAGAACAAGAAAACAACAAAATTTCATGTCCCTAACTGGTTGTACTGAAGAGGACACCACTATGAATAGTTATTAAAAATGTGTGGTGAATAATCCCATGAAACCCCTTAAAATCAGTGTTCGAAAAATAATGTCAAAAGGCATAACGAAAATTAAAGTAATGAAGAATTTTGAGTTGAGAAAACATTCAAAACCATGTGGTTATAAACAATGATCTAGAAGTTCCACCTTATTTAATTATGAGATTTAGAGAACTTAAATATAAATGGGTGTACTTTCAGGTCATGATATTTAGGTGGATTAATGAGGTAGATTGATAAAGGTCATTTTTCTATAATCTTTGTAAAACCTTATAGAAATTAATTCTAACCAAACAAGGTATTCCAAAATTGGATATTAAGGATTTAGAGTGTAAAGACCCGGAATTTCCATGTATTTTTTCAAATAAATGGAAATTTTACGAGTTCGCAAAAATTGACGGCACGTGATTCCAAGGCCCAGTGTGCCCAGAATCAATTTCTGATGTTTTGTTCGAGTACGTTCATTAAATGTAGGAGTGGGTTTTTATAACTTTTGAGTCGGTACTCAGAATTGGAATATTAGGGCACCGATTAACTCGCAGTGCCAGTTTTCGCTTAAGGAGACTTTCACCTCGATGGTAATGGGTCGAGAATAAAATATAGTTTTTGGGTTTTTCATGAAAAATAATAAAATAAAATGAACTATAATTTATTTTATTTTTTATCCAACATGTGGAAGTTGGAGGTGGGGTCAACCAAAACTAAACATCCATGTGGGAGTTAAAGTGTGGGGACCACCCGACCATAACCTCCCATGAGAGGTTATGGTGGTGGGGCCCACCCGAACATAAACTCAAAGGAGAGGTTACGGTGGTGGGAACCACCTGAGACTAAAACCCCCATTTTAATTGTGGAGAACCTCTCAACTCCCCTCATTAATTAGGGAGAGTCTCTCAACCCCCTCCTTTAATGGTGTCAACCCTTCTTCTCTTTTAATTGTGCCAACCTCATGAATTAATTAAGTGGAGTCAACTTAATTAATTCACCCAATTTGAATTCTTATTCAAATGAATTAATAGATTTTATAATCTATTATTCTTGGCTACCAATTCTTTTGTTGGAAAAGGAGGAAAAAGTGTTTGAGAGAAAAGTTCTTGCCAACGAAGAACGATGAACGCGTTCTTCCAACGAAGAATGCTGGCAACGAGCGTATTCAACTTCCTCCTTGTGAAAGCAACTGACATGGGTCATCTTTGATGACCAACCCTCCATTATCATCATCTTCAATGAACCAATGCATGATATCAGGAGTGGAAGTGTGCGGCGGATGCGAAAAATGACGACAACTCCATCTTCTTCCTGGCAACTCTGTCAGCGAACAATGAACAAAGGTAGAGGATTTTTGTGATTGATTTTATTCCCTTGTTTCTTTCCTTGCAAAACAAAGAATGCAGACCAACTTACTATCAAGTTGATCCGCAGATGTTTTTCCGTATGGGTTGGGAATATTTTGTTTATGAGGGATTATTGTGAATTGATGTTTTTAAGATATCTTCCGCGTTCGTTCTATGTTTAGGTTATTGATGAACATATTGCTACCACTCTAAATGCGGAGGGTGCGGGCCAGACTAATAGGGCCCGACCCCCCTTCATCGTTCTCCTTAGTGATGTTCTTCAGCGTGGCGATGAGGCAACGATATGACAAAGGCGATGAAGGCAACATGCGTCGCCCCAGTGACGCCCCGCCGCCTCCGCGATGCTTCGCCGCCCCGGGCCGAATCGCGCCGCCCCGGCCGCACTGCTTGCCGGCCGTGCCGCCTGCCAGCCCCTGGCCTATGGAAGGTGGGCTTGGGGTCATCATGGCATTGGCCTCGAGGGACGGGTCGTGAAAAATTGGTATTAGAGCCAGGTTTTACTACAGAACTTAGGACTCTGATATTTCTTTTCTATGAAGAAATTGTGTTAAGAGTAGTGGGTGTGGTTTTCAGTTCGGGGAGTCCAGTGTTAGTGCAACGGCTGACGTATCCATACACCAGGACCCTGAATTTTGTTTTCCCACACAGTGCATGGAAACATTGATTGCGTGTGTGTTTTAAAAAGTTTTCTTCAAGTAAGCTCGACCAAGTATAATCTTTTGACAGTGTCGCATCTGTTTCTTTCAGGATGCCTCCTCGCACATGACTAGCTAGATTCCCGAGAGTTGTACGCATAGATAGCCCACCGAGCGACGAGGCCTCGATGCATGGCACTTTTCCAATGGAAGCACCAGCGGTACCACTCCCTATTGGGCCATCAATGCCACCAGCCTCAGTAGTAGATGATGCACGCCACTTGAGGACCAAACTTATAGGTGGACTACCGCATGGCTCGAGATTGGTTGTGCAGGGCTCCTAGAGTGGAGACATACATTCCAGGAGCGGGTAGTTTTTCACATGTGGTGGGCAGGGTCACATCGCTCGTGACTGTCTGACCCGTTGTTCGGATGATCAGCAGATGGTCGAAGGACCGCCCAGGCAAAGACATATATTCGATAGAGGTGTTCTACAGGGAGCAGGCGAACGTGGTAGAGGAGATGGTCGTGCAGCTGGCAGTGGACAACGTTTTGAGGTGTTACCACCACCACCACCAGGAGGTCCACCCCGACTGCAGGGAGTAGGTGGACAGGGGATTGCTCAGATCCAGGAAGCTGAGGCCTATGATCATGGTGATCTAAAAATGATTTGAGGTATGATCTATGTCTACTCCACCATAGTTGCAGTACTTATAGACACAGGTTTCAGTCACTCTTTCATTACAACTGCACTCATTCGGAGCTCGGAGATTTGGACAGAGCCGTTGGATCGATTCTTATGGCTAGAGCCTCCTACAGGAGCAGATTTGATGATTATGCACTGGTACCGGTAGTGTGAGATTACTCAAGGAGGTGAGAGATTCGGCTGGGATATTCTAGTTTGGGTGTGGAGGCCTTAAGATTTCATCTTGGGTATGGACTAGTTATCTACAGTCCATTCTCAGATATACTGTATTAGGCACAAAGTAATGTGTGTCTGCACGGATGGGACTAGGTTTACCTTCACCGGTGTGAATGGATCCTTTTCCGCACAGGATGGACTTTACTGGAGTAGAGTGCATCTTATCACTCATCATTTGGTTGCCCTTACCCTCGGAGTAGATGATGTGGAGAGTTCGAGCTATCCGACAGTGGTGGACTAGTACACGGATGTTTTCCCTGATGATGTCTCAGGTATACCTCCTCGTAGAGAGGTGGAATTTTACAATGAATTGTACCCCAAGAAGGCACCGATATCTACACCAGCGTATTGAATGGCTCCCATGGAGCTTCGTGAGCTACAGGTACAGCTAGAGGAATTGCAAGGGAAGGGATTCATCTGGCCTGGTGTTTCTCCATAGGCAGCCTCGATTCTGTTCGCCAAAAAGGTGGATGGGAGCATGAGGCTTTCTGTTGACTATCGGCACCTGAACCAGGTGACCGTGAAGAACAAGTACCCACTCCTGAGGATTGACGACCTCTTGGATCAGTTGAAGGGAGCATGGTGGTTCTCGAAGATAGACATTAGATTAGGCTATCACCATCTCAAAGTTCGAGAAGAGGATGTACAGAAGACGGCCTTCAGATGTCAGTATGGCCACTAAGAGTTCTTGGTTATGCATTTCAGCATAACCAAGGCTCCAACAATGTTCATGGGACATGTGAACAGTATTTTACAGCCATACATTGATCACTTTATCCTAGTCTTCATCGACGACATTCTGATCTACGCGACTACTAAGGAGGAGAATGCCTACCAATTGCGGGTAGTACTGGACACACTCCGAGAGCACTAGCTTTATGGTAAGCCCTCAAAGTGCCACATCTGGATCCAAGAGGTTCACTTTATAGGACATTTCATCTCAGAGGCTGGAGTTGCAGTGGATCTAGTGAGGATTGAGGTGGTACTTGCTTGGGAGCCCCCCAGGAGTGTGATGGACGTACGAAGTTTCCTGGGTTTGGCCAGATACTACCAGGTATTTGTGCCATATTTATAAAGAGTTTCAACACCACTATCATAATTGAAGAAGAAGGGGAAACACTTTGTGTGGTCAGAGAGATGCCAGCAGAGCTTTCAGGAGCTGAGGTAGAGGTTGAAAAGTGCCCCCATCTTGAGGCTTCCAGAGGAAGGCATTGGATACATAGTCTACTGTGAGGAATCAAGGACAGTACTCGGATGTGTCCTGATGAAGGAGCGAGCAGTGATCACTTATAGTTCACAAGAACTAAGACAACATGACAAGAACTACGCTACCCAAGACTTGGAGTTAGCAGGAGTGGTCTTCGCCTTAAAGATTTCGCGACACTATCTAATGGGTGAGTGTTTTACTGTGTACTCTGATCACAAAAGTCTTAGGTATATCTTCTCCAAGATGGACATGTACCTGAGACAGTGATGTTGGCATGAGTTCCTCTAGGACTGTGACTTTTAAATAGTCTATACTCCTAGAAAGGTGAATGTTATTGTAGATGCACTCAATTGGAGATCTGGTATACAGCTTCTAGATGAGGCGACAGAGCAGTTGGAGGCTTTACAGATATCTTTTGTCGATAGAGATGGAGCATCCTTACTTCAGGCTCTTACAGTCTCTCCCCCGCTTCTTCAGCTAGTCAGGGAGGCACAGTGTGAGGACACTGACTGTGAGACATAATGTGCTCAGATATCCACAGGGCAGGCACCTGATGTATTTTCTGAAGGTGGGGGGCACGTCATCCTCTTCAGAGGACGTACCATGGTAGCGGTGTCACTTTAGGAGGAAGTGTTGAGGGAGTTCCACACATCCCCTCTAGCTGTACATCTAGGAATGGTGATGATATACCAGGATTTTCGATGACACCACAGGTGGCCGGGAATAAAGAAAGCAGTTTTAGATTTTGTCTCTCGATGCCTCACTTGTCAGCAAGTGAAGGCAAAGCATTAGGTACCAGAAGTCTTGGTACAGCCATTAGAGTTCCTAGAGTGGAAGTGGGATGGGATATCCAGGGAGTTCCTAACAGGACATTCACATGCATCCAGGGGTCACGACTCAATTTTGGTGATCGTTGAAAGACTCACCAATTTGGCCAACTTCCTACCAATCAGAGAGTAGGGTTTAGTAGAGAGCTAGGGATGCCTCTACGTGCAAGAGATTGTGCGGCTACATCGAGTACCTTTGACGATTTTCTTCAATTATGACGTACGTTTTACTTCCCTGCGATGGAAGGGGTTGTAGGAATCTTTCAGGATGCAACTTCATTTGAGCACCACCTTCTATCCTCAAAAGGATGGTTAGAATGAGTGAACCATTCAGACCCTCGAAGACATGCAACGTGCTTGTGTCCTCAACTTCAGTCGCAGCTAGGAGGACCACTTACCTTTGGTGAAGTTTTCATACAACAATAGATATCACTCCACCATAAGGATGGTGCCTTTTGAGGCACTGTACGGGCCTCCTTGTAGATCACATTTGTGCTACACTGACCCAGGGGAGTCAATACTAGTGGGACCAGAGATGGTACGGGCTACCACAGAGAAGGTACAGATCATCTAGGAGTGGATGAAGACTGCACAGAGCAGGCAGAATTCATATGCCGACAGGAGACAGAGACCTCTAGAGTTCTAGGATGGTGACCACGTCTTTCTACGGGTCTCACACCGATGATCTCTATGGAGATTTCGCGGAGGCATCAAGTTATCTCCGATATTCCTTGGACCTTATCAGGTCCTCAGTAGAGTTGGAGAGGTGTCATACCGCTTAGATCTTCCATCACAGTTGCACCGGGTGCATGACGTCTTCCATGTTTCCCACCTGAGGAGATATGTGCACGACCATTCCCACATCATTGACCATGGAGAGCTGTACGTCAAAGATGGGGTGACTTTTACGGAGGTTCCAGTAAATATTTAGGATTAATAGAACTGGGTCCTTCATGGATGGTTGATGCCTCCAGTTCGCGTTCACTGGCAGTACAGGAACCTCCAAATGAGCACATGGGAGCGGGAGGCTCAGATTCGTGCTCAGTACCCCCACTTCTTCCCTTAGTTTGAGTTGTGTCTTACAGGGATCTAAATCCTGGGGTGGGGAGACTGTAAAGACCCAAAATTTCAATGTAATTTTTTTTTAATTAAATGGGAATTTTACGAGTCTGTGAAAATTGACGGCACGTGATTCTGAGGCCCAGTGTGCCCTGAATCAATTTCTGAAGTATTGTTCAGGTACGTTCTGTAAACGTACGAGCCGGTTTTTATAACTTTTGAACCGGTGCTCAGAATTGAAATTTGAGGGCACAGTTCGACTCGCAGTGCCGGTTTTCTCTTAAAGAGACTTTCACCTCAACGGAAGTGGGTCGAGAATAAAAGACAACTTTTGGGTTTTTCATGGAAAATAATAAAATAAAGTGAACTACACTTTATTTTATTTTTTGATCCACCATGTGGAAGTTGGAGGTGGGGTCCACCAGAACTAAACATCCTTGTGGGAGTTGAAGTGTGGGGACCACCCGACCATAACCTCCCATGAGAGGATATGGTGGTGGAGCCCACCCAAACCTAACATCCCGCAAGAGGTTACGGTGGTGGGGACCACCTGGGACTAACCACCCATTTTAATTATGGAAAACCTCTCAACCCCCCTCATTAATGAGGGAGAGTTTCTCTACCCCCCTCCTTTAATGGTGTCAACCCTTCCTCTCTTTTAATTGTGCAAACCTCATGAATTAATTTAGTGGAGCAGGCTTAATTAATTCACCCAATTTGAATTATTATGCCAATGACTTAATAGAATTTATAATATTTTAATCTTGGCTACCTATTCTTATGTTGGCATTGGAGGAAGGAGATTTTGAGTGAAAATCTCTCGCCAACGAAGAACGAAGAATGCGTTCTTCCAACAAAGATCGTCGGCAACGAGCATCTTCGACTTCTTCATTATAGAAGCAACCGATGTGGGACATCTTCAACGACCGACCCTACCTCCTCATCATGGTCAATGAACTGACGCACGAGCTCAGGATTGGAAGTGTGTGGCGGATGCAACGAACGATGAAAACTCCATCATCTTCCCCGTGACTCCATCAGTGAACAACGATCAAGGGTAGTTGATTTTTCTGATTGATTTTATTACCTTCTATCTTTCTTTCAAAAACAAATAATGCGGACCAAATTATCATCATGTTCATCCGCAGATTTTATTCCTTACGGGTTGGGAAGATTTTGTTAATGAGGGATTATGGAAAATTGATGTTTTTAATAAATCTTCCACGTTCGTTCTATTTTTATGTTCTTGATTAACCGATTTCTACCACCCTAAAAGTGGAGGGTGTGGGCCAAACTAACATGGCCTGACCCCCTTTTGTCGTTCTTCTTTGTGATGTTGTTCGGCATAGCGACGATGCGACGAGACGACGAAGGCGACGAAGGAACCTGTGTCGCCCCCGCGGTGCTCCACCGCTCCGGGGCTGAACCGCACTGCCCCGGCCGCACTGCCTGCCGATCGCCCCACCTTCCGGCTGAACCGGACCCCACCGTGCCGCACCCCACCCCGGCTTCTAGCCGCCACGCCTCCCGCGCCACTCGCGCCCCTCACGGCGCCCTCCTGAGCCCCGGCCGGGATGGCCTCCGTGCGCGCATCGTGCTCCTTGCAGCTCCGTCGTCCGCGAACCCCGCGTACACCGCGCACCCCATGGGCCCCACATAGCCGGTGGACAAATCGAACATTGTCCCCCATGCGCCACGCGCGCCCCGCAACTCCACCATATGTGCGTCGTACGGCTCCGCCGTCCGCGCGCCCCGCGACGCCTCGGCCAAGCCGGCCTCCCGGACCCGGCTGCGCCACCCCTGCCCCAGGCCGAGCCACCCCGAGTCGGCCCCTCGTGGCGCCCTCCGGGTCGAGCCACGCCCTCGCAGTGCCCTTCAAGCCGATCTGCCCACACGGCGCCCTCTGGGACGAACCGCACTCACGTCGACACGTGGCCAGTCCACGCCCTCGCGAACGGTCCGCGCTCTCGCGTCCATCTGCGACCCCTCGCAGCCAGCTGGGCTGGGCCCAGCGGGTCGGGCCGAACCTAATGGGTCATCCCGACTAACGGGTCCGGCTGATTCGACTCAGAGTGGGTCCTCCCAAGCTGGGTCGGGCCCGGTCGGACCGGACCCGAGCCCATTACGACTCGTTCACTTTCTTTTGTCTATATCTTTGTCACCAGATGTCTGTTTGACGAACTGTCAGCGGAGATGATAGTCTTGGAGTGTGGAAGTGCCTTTGAATATATTACACTAGAGTTTGGAGTAGAGTTGAGATACAATCAGGTTAGATCATGCATGAATCCAACCGGGCCCCCGGGAGTAAAAGGATAATAACTCACAGATCGGGTGTCCGATTGACGCACCGTTAGTTGCATTGAGACCTCTATGACATTGTGGAACTTCATGATACTTCTTCGCGGGACTTCAAGATAGTTGGAGTATCAACCAGTAGATCGTGGAGTGGATGCTTCCAGAGACGAGCGGACCGAGTGCGAAGACCTTATAGCCGGCTAAGACTTTATGACTACTGACTGATTGACTCGGAGTGACTCGACTAGCCTAGTGCGGAGCACCTGGTTGTGGTGGAAAACCCACGGCAGAGGAGCGTCTGGTTGTGGAGGAAGACCCACGGTACTCGACAGGAGGAGTACCTCTGCATGCTATTCGGGGGAGCACCTAGTAGTGGTGGCAGACCCATGGTACTCGATAGGAGGAGTACCTCTGCATGCTATTCGGGGGAGCGCCTGGTTGTGGCGGTAGAACCATGGTGGGGAGCGTCCTTGTGTGATGCGGTAGACCCATGGTACTTGATAGAAGGAGTAATTCAGCAGTCCAACGTTAGTGGGAAGCGCCTTGGTGTCATGGAAGGCCCAATGTACTTGATAGAGGAGGAGTTCTCCAGTAGCCAAGGTTCCGATATTGTGAATAAAAATCCTGGTTGAGCTGAGTCAGTAACTTTTTTGTTTTCCTCATGATTGAGATTGATTACTTGATAACTTAGGTATATGTATGGGAATATACCTAAGTGCGGTTATCTATTGATTTCATAGTTTTTGGTTTATCCTTGTTGGTTTTTGTGAGACCTTGAGGGTCCCGGGGTCCTAACTGGGTATCGTTATACTCACCTCTGCACAGTCAATACCCGCACCTCGTTGTGGTGGATGAAGACGACGAAGAGTTCTGACTGAGGCTGAGAGCACCAGGACAGGACGGTACCCAGAGGTGGACCATACGGCATGATGGTAGACGGAGGAGATACATGGACCTGGAGTGCTGAGGAGGAGATATGTACCTACCCTTCAGGTAGGAACCTCAGGGGATGACCCAGCAGCAGTTTTTTTTCTTCAGTCGTACTTTCAGTTTCTTGTACTTTACAGTTGGGCTTGTATTTCTAGACCCTTTTACTTTCAACACAATTTTGTTATACAGTTTTATGTAGTGTTTTGTTTCCAGCTTGTGCTCTCACTACAAAATATTTCACTTTTTCCAAAAGGGATATATCTGTTAGTAAAAGTGAATTTTCTATAGGTAAAACGTTTTACCCACATATATGTCTCTATCACTAAAATGTTGGTAAAAACTCTATCGCTAAATTTTTTTGTGACAGATAAAATAATTCTATTGCAATTATAATTATACCAACAGAAAATATGTATGTTGGTTAAAGTTTTTAGCAAAAGGTTATTGTGACAAATTTATCTGTTTGTAATAATGTTACAAATATATAATATATATTTGTTTATAAATTATATTTTAATAAAAATTATAAATTTTTATTGCTAGTAAAATTTCGTATTATATTTATTATTTTATTATATATAATACATAAAATATGATTTTAACACATGTCCAAACTCAGAAATAAAATTAATTATATTAATAATGAAATATTTTATACAAAAAGTTGGATCCCCTAATCCCGCCCCCATGATGGATCCCCCAATAGGGTCTACCCTCACAGGCGACCCATCCAAGCCAGGCGACCCATCCATGCCATCTAGTCAGCTCCAGCTCCATCGCCCCAACTATGCGAGCGACTCATCCATGTCATCTTGTTAGCTCTAGCTCCAGCACCTCAACCGTGCTAGTGACCCATTCATTCCATTTAGTCACCTCCAGCTCCGGAGACCAGCTCAAGATAAAAGCAAGATTAACTTTGACGGGAAATAGAGGTTTTGGTATAGCTGATGCACATCATGATCCAGCACCATGATGGAAGGCCCATGTTGCTTCTCATACTCCCCTAGAATCAACCCATGGTCTTCCAAAATCAACTTACTTCAGTAATAATTCTATAGAAAAGTAGTATTTCCCCAAATTATATTCAAAACAACAAAAAATAGAAACTCTAGGAGTAATGCAATAAGTAAATTCAAAACAGAAACTCAGCCTATTAAAAAACCATAAAACCAAGCAGCATCTCATACTTTTATAGCATCCATCAATGATCTTCCAACACCAGTTGTCACTACAGTGATTAATACACGAAATCTATTTCTCTCATTCTCCTAGCAATGTTACCTTTACATTTTCCAACTAAATACATCAATATACCAATGGGATATCAATATTCAATCAAAATCCAATTTCTTTTAATTTAAATTGTAAGTTCTTGTATGGAAGAAGACTTACATTTTTGTAAGTGTTACAATACCTACAAGTGAAACTAAATCTATCAATAGAGAAATAATCTTTAAAATTTCAATTATTTTTTATATGGAAAAATATGTTAAAAACCAAGTGAAAGATAAAAAATAGGCTATACTTAAAAGAATGAAATGCTAACCAAGATGAGTGTAGTGAACTGGAGCCTGAAACATTCAAATTCTGGGACACCATAACACTGCGATAGAATCCCTGAAAACCCCTACAAATAACAACATATTAGACCTCCAGTATATTTCTTCCATCCTTATCTTCTATTAAGTCAAATAGTGCCATGATTTAATGATAATGGTCATAAAGAGTAAAGGAAATAGAAAAAATGATAACCTCAAATCATTCATGTATTTCTCGCCATTGGATTCAATCACACATAGTTGTCAAGTCACAGATCCTAACATCATATTGATCCTCTTCCACCCACTTCAGAGCATACTTCATTCTAGTCATTCACCCTCAGTATATAGGAGGGGTCCAAAATAAGAGAAATGTTTCACCTTCATATTTCTAGTAAAATATTAGATCTATAAGAATCGTTAATCTTTTGGAGAAAGAAATCATTTTGAATAATTAGCATATAGAAGGAAGCATAAAGATCTATTAAAAAATCCAACACCCTTACTAGGTAATCATAGTCCCCGACTGTCACTCGGTTCACAACCTACCTTGGAAAATCACTAGACTTGAAATAGACTCTAGTGCGGTAGTCTTCTATGTCTATGAAAAATTATGACACATTCAATTGTTTCCCTCATGTGCATGTTTCTTAGTATTGGTACAGTGATATGAGGTCACACATCCCAAGTTGTTCCTGAGCTTCAGCATGCATAAGAAGAGTCCTAGTTTCCAAATAGTGCATGAAATCAATGTGTGAGACAACTGTTTGCATCTCAGTTCTCTAATCAACAAGATATCTATAATATTGGTCAGGGCATCCAAGAATAATTTCAGTGAGACGATCAATGAAACAATATAAAATAAAGGTAAATCCTACAAACCATGGTCACTTTACATGGGAAAGTAAAAGAAGGAGAAATACCACAAGATCATGAGAATAATGGGTTCGATGGTGCGTCCAAATGAAATCATGACCTGGAAAAACAATCCCTCCACCTGAAGACCCAAAGCAAAGAAAAAATCCATATCCACCTTAGGATTTCCTGCAGAAATGATGATCAAACACCCACAGCCTACACCCTTGAGGCAAACCATATTACTCTCCCTTTGTTTTCCCCTGTCATCACATGGATTCAGAATCCAAGCCACTTGTTTCCACACTACACCACAAAAACGATCCCAATGTTAATGAACACTCTAAATAATAGTCATACCTTTAACTCCCCCCACCCTTGAATAACTACTTTGAATCTAGTGATGGACACCCACCATGAACACTACATCACACCACTAAAAACCATCCATGAAATCCAAATTACACCTGAAAAAAAAACTAAAAATGATTCATCAATTCCAAAATAGAACAAGAAAAGTAAATAAAACACAGCCTATACCAATCCATAAAAACACACATAAAATAGGTGCACCATTGGAGATTTATCAAAGGGAATGTCCTCTATTGTTCACAGCAATCAGTAAATGAAAAGGGAGACCATGAACAACCAAATTTTCTCCAAACTTTCAAACTCGCGATTAAAGATCACATGGTAAGTGATCAAACCTTCAACCTAGAGATGATGAGTGACCATGAAGTACACAAAAAAATCAACGTGAACCAAAAAAACATGACGAACCATATCAAATAAACTAGCTCATACCAAAAAATAACAAATAAAACATTCAACCTAATCAAACATCGTTAATTTTTTCAAGCAATCACTCAATGACCAAGAAACAATGATTATATAAATGATTGAATAAATTAAAAAAATATAAAATATCTAAATTATTTATTAGGATCGTTTTCATGTTCAGGAAATAAATAATCAGTAAACCAATTCAATAACATATTCCACTCTGTAGAAGATGAAAGATAACCAGCAAATACTAGACCAAAATTATATTTTAGTTGTAGAATCAAATAACAAAAACATGCAAAGCCTTCTTCATGTACTACTTCTCACATGGTAGAAGATTCAAAGTAGCGGTATAATATTTTCCTCACCTAAGAAGTAATTTATGTTTTCTGCCTAAATTTTTATACGAAATGAAAATCTGTAAGTGAAGAAAATAATAATTAAAACCCGAAAAACAAAAGAAAAAAGAATAAACAGCATTACAGTACAAAAATATAGAAATGTGTAACACTTTACTCACCCAAATCACCATCGATTGTTCTTCTACAGCTAGCCAATTTAGTGTTTGGAGTTCTCTTACAAATCAGTTTTCGCTACCATAGAAGAAACAAAAATTACAACATATATCAATTAATATGTTTCCCTCACACATCTATTGTCGTTATCGTGGTAGGGAATACGCATGCAATTCACCCACTCATACATGACATCGCCACAATTTTCTATCATCTTCCATGGGAATATAGTTCAAATATCCCAACACAAACAAGTACAAGGTTACAAAATTAGAATAATGGAAAAGGAAAAATGTCTTTTGTATAAAATTAGATTGAAGAAGGGTTCACCTATGTAACACCATACCTAAAAATGGAAATGATTTATAGATTCATGAGAACTTTTAATGTGCTTCCATGATCTAGAGAGTCACACCAACAACAGATATAAATTTCAATATTGGAACTTGAATTAGATGACATTACAAATAAATTATTTACTTAAATAATAAAAATTATCAAATCATGAAACCATTTTTTTCAAACACATACAGTTCATGGGAATAATTCCTTTTGTACATGTTTAAATGTTCCAACACCACAAAAAATAGGACCCTACAAAGACTGTTATAATACAAGACTCTAAGACTCTAATTATCCGCATCAACACGGTTCTTCATACTCTCAACATACAAAACACTCTTAAAACCCATATCAAAATCATATGTTTCCAATATTACAGAATTCCTGTCATATATGCCCACAATAAATTTTTCCATATATCACTTGGATAATATAAAATTTAATGAGGTTTAATAAAGCTAATAAATAACAGAGAAACATCACACTAAGAAAAACCCACTCCACAACAATCAGTTGCACCATCAGTAGTTTTTGAACATTGCTTATCCAATCATGAACACACCAAGTGTGAATCGGGGAATAAGGTGTGCCTTCACAATATCCAATCATCAAAGGCTATAGCTAACATAATTTTCACTAAAATATTCTATAGTAATTTTTTAAGCCTACAAAAAAAGATTTAAAGGATGAAATTGTAGTTCTTGTCAAGATTATGATGCATATAAATGTGAATGATCATTTTGTAATTCTTGGAAAATTGAATAGTTGCATTGGTACAAATTTACTATCCAATTCAGGGATATCATATCAGATTTAGCACTCGATGATATGACAATAATTGGCATGGACCTTCGTCAAGGTTTTCAAGACCTTAACATTATGTAAATAAAGGTTGAATATGTCTTCAGCTTCTAATTAGAGGATTCAAAAGTTCTTAAAGGTGTAATGTTCAAAAAAGGCTTTATTACCCACGAAAAAAAAATGATAAAAAGGATTGTGAACCCCCACATCCTTATTCTTGATTTTCCTCTAGAGTAAAAGAAGTTGGAGAACCAAAAAAATGTATAGTTGGTGAGAGAAGATGCTTTGGGGGTGAAAAATGAAAAGTACATTGTGAATCTTGACATATAGATCCATATTTCAAACCTGATTTGGCTATAACCAAGAGAGGACTGAGTGATTTGGAATTCCATTACTTGATAAAATTTGAATTCATTGTATTTATATGACTAAGAAAAGAAGACAAAAAGGTAATGCAGGATTTTGGAAATTTCTTTTCTAAATAGACCAATGAACAGGAAACCTATGTGGGAACAAAAGTTGGGATTTTTTTAGGTCAAGTGGATCAGTGACCAATTTTAATCTTTTATCATCGAGCGTTCAAAGTCAAAAGCTTGCACCATTATAACAACGGGTGCTATAACGGATCTTCTAAATAAAATGTAAAGGAATTTTCAAGTTTTTATATGCTAGGAAGAAACGTTCTCAAGAATCCAAAGTTCATACCTAATGGTAGTGCTACTGGGATTACCATGTATTCCACTTTGATGTAGAAGAGGTCATCTATTGAAGGCATTGAGAATTAGACTTATGAAGCTTCTGTTATTTCTTTTGAAGCATTACCCAGAACCATAACATAAAAAATTAGTTTTAATGTGATTAGGACTATGACCTCCCTATATGTAAATTATGTGAAAAGTGAAAAAGCATGAATTAGAAAAGACGGGCGTACGGGTGTCATTGCTGACATGAAAGTACACAAGATATGGGATGATTATAACTTGAACGATAAAAATATATGGGATACTTTCAAGGAAAAATATGTTAAAAAACAAATGGAAAATAATGATTACGTTCCAGACATGAATAATGCAGTGCTTACCAGGTGAGTGTAGTGAATAGGAGCGTTAATGTTTCCAATTCTAGGAAACCATAACAATAAGAGTCATTCAAAAAAACCTAGAATAACATCATATAAGACATCATGTATCATCCTTTCATTCATGTCATCAAAAGGAAATCAAACTAACTCACCTCCAGCATATACATCACTTCAATGACCACTCCAATGAACTGTGCATACAACCCCTGATTCCTAAAAGAACACTCACAAATGAGATAAAAATATCCAACAAAAAAACTAAATAAAATAAAATTGATCCAGAGAACAAAGGTGTACCCATCCTCACCTCTTAATGAAAGGGAAACAGGAAAATTAAATCTAGTTGAGCTTCGATCTAAGATGATGAGGAAGAATCTTTAAAAATAAAACACCAATAGAAACCTAAAGAACACTAAAATCACCATACAAGACCAAACCTGCACAACATCACCTCCAATTGCATATTTTTATATTTTCAAAAAATAAAATTATGGTGAGAGAGACAAAATTCAAAATATCTAATGCAAAATTAAAACGACGGAACCTGTCAACTAAATTCAATCAATAAAAGGATTCAAATTTCAAAAGAAGCTCGAATTAAAGAAAGGAATATGTCAAAGTCTTGGAATGCAAATGGCCTACAGCCACACAGCCTGTCTATCACCTTCCCAAGGCTATAGCACTGCATCATCATTGTCAAACATCCACCGCAGAACCAAAACAGAGTCACCAGAATCCATCGTCACCGCTGTTGAACCACCATCATCACCGCCATTTCTGAACCACCATAATGAAAACAGCCACCAAACCACCACCACCACCAAGAATGAAAACAGCATGATCAACCAAAAATCAGGAAGCATCACTGTCATTACTAAGTGTCACCGAACAAAACCAGCAACCAGACGATTCAAAATTGAACCAAAATAAAAAAGAAACCACAGAACGTTGGGCACACAACCAGAAACTTGAATCCATGATGAGTGAAAATTGACGCCATCGAACAGAAACAAACCAAAAAAAGAACGCAACCATGAAAGAGGGAAAGCGAACCAAAGAGGGAAAAGTCACAGCGACCGAGGCCCATGAAGCTACAACAAAATGAAGCAATTCCAATAAAAATGACGAAGGAAGAAAAAAAAGGAGATGAACTGCGACAAGAGGAAAACATGGGGACGAGCATGAGAAAGGAGGAGCACACCGGAGAGAAACCACTCACCATGAGGGCGACGACGAGAGGGAGGGAGCGGAGACACTGGGAAGAAACCCCAGCGTGAGGAAAATCGGGAGACCCGGGGAGTGGGGATCCATACCTTCACAAAATCACATTCAAGAAGAGGAACGCATCACCGAAAGAGGGTGAAGAGAGAACTGAGCAATAATTGGAAATACATGGGAGATAGATCCTTTCCTGGGGAGAACGGCGATTAACCGGGTTTGTGAGTGCGGGAAGACCACTGATGTGGAGGTGGTGGGTGACAAAGAAGAAAGAGGCACAAGGAATAAACGAGGAATGGGGGATGCGAGGACAATGGGAGGCGAGGGCGATGGGAGGTGTGGCCGAGGCGGGATGTGAGGTAGGGCGGCCGGAGGCAAGGCGGGGTGGCGGGATAGGTGCGTGGGCGGCGATTGCAATGAGGAATAGTCGATTGGGGTAGTGTTATTTTTATAAAAATTATTTAAAAGTATATTAAATAAATAATATTGAAAAATATAAAAATAGTTAATGTTTAGAGATAATTGAATAAACAATATTTAAAAATATAAAATCATATAATATTTCTAAAAAGTAGAAAACTAAAATCAATTATGATATGTTTTTAATAAAACATAGGGAAAAAATACTTTTATTGTAAAAATAATATATATATATATATATTATGTTTCTCTTAATTGGTTATTGATAAAAAAAATTTGTTATTGTATGGTTTATTGTAACATTTTTTATTGATGGAAAAAGATTTTTTGGTAATAGTCATTATTAATAACACATTCCTGTGTTGGTAAAAAAAATATTGGTATTATAATGATAATGTAATAGATTCAACTGTTGGTAAATGATATGTTGGTATTGAAAATCCAACGCTAATAGATATATCTGTTGTAAAAAATAAGTGTTGGTATTGAAAATTAATACCAATAAAACTTAATATTTGTTGGAAATACTCACTTTTACCAACAGATATATTATCTGTTAATAATTTTTTGTTAGTATAAGCCATTTTTTTTGTAGTGTCTGTTGTGTGTGTATATAGGTTATAAAGGCAATGTCTTCCCAGTTTTAGGGAATTACGCCTTTCGTGCTAGTCGTCAACCCCTGGCCTATGGAAGGCGGGCTTGGGGTAGTCACGGAATGGGCCCTGGGGAATGAGTCGTTACATGGAGTTTTAAAATTTCATTTCAACCTCAAGGTACATTATCTATCTCCCATGTTCAAAATAATAGTGAGGTATAAAAATTGTTAACTATATTGTCGATGAAAAATTTTGTTTTGTCTCACGAAAAAGAGAGAAATATTCCCATCATCATACATAAATGTTTTTGATATATTTTTTTAGATAGATGCATGAAATTACATCAAATGAAAATAAAATAAACTTTCCCCCTAAAGATTTTTTAAAAAAATGTGTCATCACATTTGAAAACTCATGGATAGCTTTAAATTCTTAACTGATAACCCTTGTTTTATAAATTGATCATTAATCATGTTGACATAGATTTGTTTTATTTAATGATTGTTTCTTTATGAAAATTTATTCTTTCTTAATGTTAATAAGTTCAAAAACAATTACAAGGTATGGAATAAGAAAAGGGGTGAATAATATTCATACCTCACTAAAAAAGTGAACATGGGAGACTCAATATTCAGATAATAAAGGGGGGAAACTATTCCCTCACATAATGCTCTTTGAAAAACAATGAGACTTCGAATTCATTTTCAACAAGTTTGAAAAATTTATCATTGACCTTCAAGTGAATCTAGTATTTAAAACAAATAAAAAGTAGTATATTGGAGATCCATTGGATGTTTTTGTAAATTATTATATATATTTTTTCAATAAAATTTGGAAACTTCGATGAGTAATTCGATGGTAAGTTGAAGAATTGAGTTCTAGAAGATATGAAGGAATTTTTACTGAAGGTAATACCATTAAAAGTGAAGCGGTGAAGTTGAAAGTTACTAGAGAAGCTAAGAAAGTTTTTCATGTGAAGTTCCAAAGGAATTTTAGGAAGTTTATAATGTTTCCTTGATAATTATAGGGAATTGTATCACCCCTGTTTCGTGTATGTAACCCTTTATTCAAGTTTTTTTATTATATAATGTGTTTGTTTAAAGTTTGGGAGGTTTTGGGTGGATTTTGGAATCTTTTGGGGGACTTTCTAATGGTACACGGTTACTGAAAACCATCAACATCGTATAGGAAACCGTGAAAGATGAAATAGGGGCTTCTAGGTAGGCGCATGGATAAGGACAAGGGTTTGGCCAAACCGTGTGTCCACCCAACAGAAATCAAGTCGCATGTCACAGTGAGATTTGTCATGGTTGGTGCATGGTTTGTCTAATCGTGCAATCCAACCATGTGAGGCCTCCCTTGAGGTGGGAGGTGGAACACGGTTAGTTCTTGGAATTCCTAAACATCTGACTAATAATTCAAGGTTTAAAAACAAGATCCACAAAAAGTGGATCTATGTTGGGATTGAATTTTGACCCCTAATTTTTTTCCCAAAAAAATACATAACTCTAAATTTTATCCTCCCAAAGGCAATATAAGCTTCTACCATTAATACAAAGGTGATCTGAAGGCTTCTCTTGGTGCGTTGAAGACAAATTTGCAGGGTAAGTCATTGTTCTTTTTAGTTCATAGTAGATTTTTATAGATCAACTTCTGACGTGGATAGATCTAATCTAGTTGATTAAAATTATTATTAAAATTGGATTTTTTTTATTATAGAGAAAGATATATAAGGAGGGTTTTGAGGATATTCAACCTTGTTCTCGGGAAGTTTTCATTCCATTTTCATTTTGGACATAATTTCTGAGGTACGTGGCTTCATTATTAACTAATCAATTTAGAACATGAAGGGTTGATTTCAAAATAGTATTTTTGTCTAAAATTTGTTGGGAAATTGTTGTTCAAAGATTTTTGTAAGCCTTATTTGGTGACGTTTTGTGGTATTCTGAAAAAATTGTAGAGTTGGACAAAGGTTAATTTGGAAACATGATTTTAAAATAAAGATTTCAAAATAGAGATCTGGTTTTCTTACTTAGAAAATTTTTTTCCATCAAGGATGGGTTTTATTGAAATGGTTAGACAAAAAAATTATTTTCAATAAAAGGTTAGTTTTATTGAATTGGGTTGCGGTTATGGGTTTCAATAAAAGTATGGTTTCATTGAATTGATTGAGTTATGTGGAAATGGTTTTATTGGCATGTGATATTGGTTAAATGGTTATGCATTGTGGGTTGGATGGATATTGATCATGATGAACCACCATAAAAGGGTATGGGCTATGGATGTGATGTTCCAGCGTAATGGTAACACTGAGCATGTATGTGGGTGTGGGTGTGTGTGTAGCTATGTGATATGGAATTGGTACTACCAATTAAATTAATGAAATTATTATATTGACATGATTGGTTTAATTCCTTGGAAATTGGTTTATTTGAGAAAACTTGTTTGGTATGGAATTATTTGGACTTGTGATAAACTATTGAACTATTTTACAATTATTTTATTTAAATTGTTAAATATAATTGTTCAAGCTTATAGTATGTAATTGGAGTTAGTAGGGAACTCTTTTGGGGAAATCCTCTTGAATTTTATTACTCACCCATACTTTTGAACTTCGGTGATATTTCATATTTTGTTTATCATGACTTGGGAAAATGTAAAGTACCACAATTCTCTAGTGGCACTTCATGATACCTAGGATGTTTTATGGATTTTGGATCACTGATCATGTTTGGAGCTTTATAGTAGTGTATTTTGAGCCTTTGGGTTTTATTGGTTTTATATTATTCTATATACTTTGATATTGAAGTATTCCATTGCGGTGATTGGTTTTAGTTTGATTTTAAAATCAATTGAATTTTGTTGAGTTATCTTTCATGCTATCATGCATCGTGAATTGGTTTAATTGGTAATGGAATGTTTTGTTGGTTGTTTTACATTAAAAATGTAAAATCAAACCACACATGTATTAAATCCCTTGGAACTTATTTACAGCCTTTGGTACATTGGGGAGGTCACATAAATCTATGTAATGTCCTTCTACCTTATCAAAAAATTAGAGATGGTATGTTACAAGTGGTATCAATCTTGGTCTTTCCAAATATATTTTTGGAACAAGTGATCATTATTTTTTTCAGTCTCAAATTTGAAATTCATTCTAGTCGATTCCTTTCATTGGGTTGGTAGAAAGGAGTCATATTGTCAAGACCTGAAATGTAGAGAATAAAAATATGTAACTAACCTTTTTATTCTGAACATCATGTTACCAGGGATTTGGGTACATAATTGGTTTAGAGACACTTATAAAAATTTGGATATCATTGTCATGGGTTTATCCCATGATATTAGATGGAAATTTATTGTAGAGGAGTGAAATCCCACTACGAATTAATATTTCAAATTGATTAATGATGTTTGATTTGGTTCAATGTGTTGATTTTTGAAAAAAAAAATTATATTGGTTTAAAAATGAAATATTTTGAAAAGTGTGTGGTTGTGATATTTTGAAAATGGATGGATTTTCCAAATAAAGATGAAATTTTTCAAAAATAGTTGAACATTGTAAAGGATGATTTTGGAAAGCACGGTTGTGATAATATGTTGTGGTATAATTTAAAACTCAAATCCTTCAACTGATAGGGAGTGAGACATCTGGTGTTTGATGTATGCATAGAAAATGGAACCTAGGAGGCGCCATACAAACCAATTAGAGGAAACTGTTAATAATGTGGTTTCACCTGATCCTTAGGTGAACCAACAACTGGTTCTGATTTTTGTCCAAGATTTTCAATTATTAATTCTGGGAAAAATAGGGATAAACCAAGGTAAGTGGATCACTCCATCCAGTTCCAGAAGCATAATCCAACCATCTTTTTGCATGATTCTGAACCTTAAAATGCAGAGGTGTGGATGAATAGGATGAATCATATATTTGATTTCCTTAGCACACCATAGGAGTTCAAAGTCAAGATTGAAACATATATGCAGGAATATCTTGCACAATGATTGTGGGATTTAGCAGTTCAGGATAAATTAGACCAAGGTCATACCTGGGATGTTTTTGGATAATTATTCAATAGATTATTCTATCATTAAATATTCAGAATTAAAATAACGACAAACTTTATTTTTCTTGATGAAAGAAAATATTTATTTCATGGAGTACGCAACTAAATTGATTAATTTAGTCTACTTTGTACCTCAAGTTACCTCTAGTGCATCCTTGAAGGCACGTATCTTTGAATCCATTCTGAGGTAGGAAATTCAATCAAATATCGTTTTACTCTATATTACGAATTATGTAGAGATGGTTAATAGAGTTTAAATGGTTCAAAGGTACATCTCATGAGCTACATGGGGAGGAAGTATGTTGATACCTAAGGTAAATGGTGGGAATATATCTCCGAATTAGATGGTTGGATCAATAAATATTCATCCAAGGCCTAAAAGTAATAAGTGATGTTTCAAATGTGGCTCTCTTAGTCACATTAAGTAATAATGTACAACACCACCTATTTCATTCAAAAATTCCAATGGTATGAGGCATCTTCATTGTTATTTTTCTAGTGCTTTGAGGTTTATTGTTCAAAACACTTCTTAGGCATCACTGACATCATATAATTGGACAGGAAAATGGAAGAAGAATCAATCTCATCAAGAGAACAAAGAGAGATATGGTTATTATAGGAATAACATGAATACTCATGATGTGAAATCTTAGTAGGGAAATAATGAACAATTTGTTATGAGACAGCAATTTTACGGAGCTAATTAGGTCATTGTTAATGATCAGTTTAGATCATAGTTAGTGAGAGGTATGGATCTTTTGACTTATATCCCAATTCTAGATTTGTTTGATACAGGTGAAACTAATTCCATTATTTCCTCTCATTCCATTTATTTTATGAGTTTAAAAGTTGATATGATGCCTTCTAGGTTAAAACTTCAAAATCATCGAGGTCAAAAAGATGGTCGAGCCATTATGTGTAAAAAATTTCTATAACTATTGATGGAGCTGATTTGATATGGGTTTTTTATGTTCTTGATATGGATTTCTATGATATAATCCTAGGTATTTATTGGTTGACTATGTTCAAGGCTCACATCGATTATTACACAACAAGAGTTAGTTTTACAATTGATGATGGAGTTGACCATCTTTTTCGATACTGGAGTGTAAAGTAAGGTGAAAAAGTCTTGTTAGGACCAGAAGTCTGAACCATATAGTACCAGTTGGTGGTTTGATGTTAGAATCGATGGAAGAGCCTAAGAATATTAGTTTTCCATTAGTTGTGGATAATTTTCCTAATGTTTTACACGATCATTTCTTAGGGTTTCCACCTATGAGAAAAGTATAGTATATGATTGATCTTTTTTCAAGGAACATTCTGATTTCCCTTCAATCTTATATGATTGAACCAATAAAATTAAAGGAATTGAATGTTTTTTTGGAAGAGATATAAATAAATGGTTTAATTTGGCTGATCACATCTCTGTGGGATTCAACGATCTTATTTTTCAAAAAGGCACTACTATAAATAAAACTATTAGCGACCGCCATTGGCGGTCGCTAAAGTTCTGTAGCGGCCGCGCAGCGACCGCCATTGGCGGTCGCTGTTGCCTCGTCGCTAGAGGCCTTTAGCGACCGCCAATGGCGGTCGCTATAGAAGGCTGGCAGATCGGCCTTCAGCGACCGCCTCTGGCGGTCGCTATTCAAAAAAAAAAAAATTTTAAAATTTTTTTTATTGAATTCAATATAAATATATATATATATATTTATGTAAAAATATTCATATATATACTATTAAATACAATATTTTAAATATATATATATATATAATATATTTTAAATGTTTTAATATATATTTAATACATATATAACATCAAATCATTGTGTTATAATAATTTAAAAACTTCGATTCAAGAAATAATCTCATTTCAGGTCGTTCGGAGCACGTTTGCTCCGAATGGGACCGCCGCACGCCGTTTTGGTGTTTTATGGCGCCGGAAACGCGTTTCCGGCCGCCGCGGTCACACGGCACCTCTGAATGAGGTGCCGTCTGGCCGACCATTTCACAATTCACGCCCCGGATGTTGTCGTACGGTTTCGTGGCATTCGGAGGTCGTTCGTGTGGTTTTGACCCCCCCAACGCGCCATTTCAGCGCGCGCCGCGCTGCTGAAAACGCCACAATCGGACGTGCCGCGCGCACCGCACGTCCGATGGACGTGCAGCCTCCTCCTGCATCTCAGGAATAATATTTCTATCGTTCCCGTGCGGTTTCAGGTCGTTCGGAGCACGTTTGCTCCGAATTGGACCGCCGCACGCCGTTTTGGTGTTTTATGGCGCCGGAAACGCGTTTCCGGCCGCCGCGGTCACACGGCACCTCCGAATGAGGTGCCGTCTGGCCGACCATTTCACAATTCACGCCGCGGATGTTGTCATACGGTTTCGTGGCATTTGGAGGTTGTTCGTGTGGTTTTGACCCCCCAACGCGCCATTTCAGCGCGCGCCGCGCTGCAGAAAACGGCACAATCGGATGTGCCGCGCGCACCGCACGTCCGATGGACGTGCGGCCTCCTCCTGCATCTCAGGAATAATAGTTCTATCGTTCCCGTGCGGTTTCAGGTCGTTCGGAGCACGTTTTCTCCGAATTGGACCGCCGCACGCCGTTTTGGTGTTTAATGGCGCCGGAAACGCGTTTCCGGCCGCCACGGTCACACGGCACATCCGAATGAGGTGCCGTCTGGCCGACCATTTCACAATTCACGCCCCGGATTTTTTCGTACGGTTTCGTGGCATTCGGAGGTCGTTCGGGTGGTTTTGACCCCCCAACGCGCCATTTCAGCGCGCGCCGCGCTGCTGAAAACGGCACAATCGGACGTCCCGCATGCACCGCACGTCCGATGGACGTGCGGCCTCCTCCTGCATCTCAGGAATAATATTTCTATCGTTCTCGTGCGGTTTCAGGTCGTTCGGAGCACGTTTGCTCCGAATTGGACCGCCGCACGCCGTTTTGGTGTTTAATGGCGCCGGAAACGCGTTTCCGGCCGCCGCGGTCACACGGCACATCCGAATGAGGTGCCGTCTGGCCGACCATTTCACAATTCACTCCCCGGATGTTGTCGTACGGTTTCGTGGCATTCGGAGGTCGTTCGGGTGGTTTTGACCCCCCAACGCGCCATTTCAGCGCGCGCCGCGCTGCTGAAAACGGCACAATCGGACGTGCCGCGCGCACCGCACGTCCGATGGATGTGCGGCCTCCTCCTGCATCTCAGGAATAATATTTCTATCGTTCCCGTGCTGTTTCAGGTCGTTCGGAGTACGTTTGCTCCGAATTGGACAGCCGCACGCCGTTTTGGTGTTTAATGGCGCCGGAAACGCGTTTCCGGCCGCCGCGGTCACACGGCACATCCGAATGAGGTTCCGTCTGGCCGAACATTTCACAATTCACGCCCCGGATGTTGTCGTACGGTTTCGTGGCATTCGGAGGTCGTTCGGGTGGTTTTGACCCCCCAACGCGCTATTTCAGCGCGCGCCGCGCTGCTGAAAACGGCACAATCGGACGTGCCGCGCGCACCGCACGTCCGATGGACGTGCGGACTCCTCTTGCATCTCAGGAATAATATTTCTATCGTTCCCGTGCGGTTTCAGGTCGTTCGGAGCACGTTTGCTCCGAATTGGACCGCCGCACGACGTTTTGGTGTTTAATGGCGCCAGAAACGCGTTTCCGGCCACCGCGGTCACACGGCACATTCGAATGAGGTGCCGTCTGGCCGACCATTTCAAAATTCATGCCCCGGATGTTGTCGTACGGTTTCGTGGCATTCGGAGGTCGTTCGGGTGGTTTTGACCCCCCAACGCGCCATTTCAGCGCGCGCCGCGCTGCTGAAAACGGCACAATCGGACGTGCCGCGCGCACCGCACGTCCGATGGACGTGCGGCCTCGTCCTGCATCTCAGGAATAATATTTCTATCATTCCCGTGCGGTTTCAGGTCGTTCGGAGCACGTTTGCTCCGAATTGGACCGCCGCACGACGTTTTGGTGTTTAGTGGCGCCGGAAACGCGTTTCCGGCCGCCGCGGTCACACGGCACATCCGAATGAGGTGCCGTCTGGCCGACCATTTCACAATTCACGCCCCGGATGTTGTCGTACGGTTTCGTGGCATTCGAAGGTCGTTCGGGTGGTTTTGACCCCCCAACGCGCCATTTCAGCGCGCGCCGCGCTGCTGAAAACGGCACAATCGGACGTGCGGCCTCCTCCTGCATCTCAGGAATAATATTTATATCGTTCCCGTGCGGTTTCAGGTCGTTCGGAGCACGTTTGCTCCGACTTGGACCGCCGCACGACGTTTTGGTGTTTAATGGCGCCGGAAACGCGTTTCCGGCCGCCGCGGTCACACGGCACATCCGAATGAGGTGCCGTCTGGCCGACCATTTCACAATTCACGCCCCGGATGTTGTCGTACGGTTTCGTGGCATTCGGAGGTCGTTCGGGTGGTTTTGACCCCCAACGCGCCATTTCAGCGCGCGCCGCGCTGCTGAAAACGGCACAATCGGACGTGCCGCGCGCACCGCACGTCCGATGGACGTGCGGCCTCCTCCTGCATCTCAGGAATAATATTTCTATCGTTCCCGTGCGGTTTCAGGTCGTTCGGAGCACGTTTGCTCCGAATTGGACCGCCGCACGCCGTTTTGGTGTTTAATGGCGCCGGAAACGCGTTTCCGGCCGCCGCGGTCACACGGCACATCCGAATGAGGTGCCGTCTGGCCGACCATTTTACAATTCACGCCCCGGATGTTTTCGTACGGTTTCGTGGCATTCGGAGGTCGTTCGGGTGGTTTTGACCCCCCAACGCGCCATTTCAGCGCGCGCCGCGCTGCTGAAAACGGCACAATCGGACGTGCCGCGCGAACCGCACGTCCGATGGACGTGCGGCCTCCTCCTGCATCACAGGAATAATATTTCTATCGTTCCCGTGCGGTTTCAGGTCGTTCGGAGCACGTTTGCTCCGAATTGGACCGGCGCACGCCGTTTTGGTGTTTAATGGCGCCGGAAACGCGTTTCCGGCCGCCGCGGTCACACGGCACCTCCGAATGAGGTTCCGTCTAGCCGACCATTTCACAATTCACGCCTCGGATGTTGTCGTACGGTTTCGTGGCATTCGGAGGTCGTTCGGGTGGTTTTGACCCCCCAACGCGCCATTTCAGCGCGCGCCGCGCTGCTGAAAACGGCCCAATCGGACGTGCCGCGCGAACCGCACGTCTGATGGACGTGCGGACTCCTCCTGCATCTCAGGAATAATATTTCAATCGTTCCCGTGCGGTTTCAGGTCGTTCGGAGCACGTTTGCTCCGAATTGGACCGGCGCACGCCGTTTTGGTGTTTAATGGCGCCGGAAACGCGTTTCCGGCCGCCGCGGTCACATGGAACCTCCGAATGAGGTGCCGTCTGGCTGACCATTTCACAATTCACGCCCCGGATGTTGTCGTACGGTTTCGTGGCATTCGGAGGTCGTTCGGGTGGTTTTGACCCCCCAACACGCCATTTCAGCGCGCGCCGCGCTGCTGAAAACGGCACAATCGGACGTGCCGCGCGCACCGCACGTCCGATGGACGTGCGGCCTCCTCCTGCATCTCAGGAATAATATTTCTATCGTTCCCGTGCGGTTTCAGGTCGTTCGGAGCACGTTTGCTCCGAATTGGACCGCCGCACGCCGTTTTGGTGTTTAATGGCGCCGGAAACGCGTTTCCGGCCGCCGCGGTCACACGGCACATCCGAATGAGGTTCCGTCTGGCCGACCATTTCACAATTCACGCCCCGGATGTTGTCGTATGGTTTCGTGGCATTCGGAGGTCGTTCGGGTGGTTTTGACCCCCCAACGCGCCATTTCAGCGCGCGCCGCGCTGCTGAAAACGGCACAATCGGACGTGCCGCGCGAACCGCACGTCCGATATACGTGTGGCCTCCTCCTGCATCTCAGGAATAATATTTCTATCGTTCCCGTGCGGTTTCAGGTCGTTCGGAGCACGTTTGCTCCGAATTGGACCGGCGCACGCCGTTTTGGTGTTTAATGGCGCCGGAAACGCGTTTCCGGCCGCCGCGGTCACACGGCACCTCCGAATGAGGTTCCGTCTGGCCGACCATTTCACAATTCACGCCCCGGATGTTGTCGTACGGTTTCGTGGCATTCGGAGGTCGTTCGGGTGGTTTTGACCCCCCAACGCGTCATTTCAGCGCGCGTCGCGCTGCTGAAAACGGCACAATCGGACGTGCCGTGCGCACCGCACGTCCGATGGACGTGCGGCCTCCTCCTGCATCTCAGGAATAATATTTCTATCGTTCCCGTGCGGTTTCAGGTCGTTCGTAGCACATTTGCTCCGAATTGGACCGCCGCACGCCGTTTTGGTGTTTAATGGCGCCGGAAACGCGTTTCCGGCCGCCGCGGTCACACGGCACATCCGAATGAGGTGCCGTCTGGCCTACCATTTCACAATTCACGTCCCGGATGTTGTCGTACGGTTTCGTGGCATTCGGAGGTCGTTCGGCTGGTTTTGACCCCCCAACGCGCCATTTCAGCGCGCGCCGCGCTGCTGAAAACGGCACAATCGGACGTGCCGCGCGAACCGCACGTCCGATGGACGTGCGGCCTCCTCCTGCATCTCAAGAATAATATTTCTATCGTTCCCGTGCGGTTTCAGGTCGTTCGGAGCACGTTTGCTCCGAATTGGACCGGCGCACGCCGTTTTGGTGTTTAATGGCGCCGGAAACGCGTTTCCGGCCGCCGCGGTCACACGGCACATCCGAATGAGGTGCCGTCTGGCCGACCATTTCAAAATTCACGCCCCGGATGTTGTCGTACGGTTTCGTGGCATTCGGAGGTCGTTCGGGTGGTTTTGACCCCCCAACGCGCCCTTTCAGCGCGCGCCGCGCTGCTGAAAACGGCACAATCGGACGTGCCGCGCGCACCGCACGTCCGATGGACGTGCGGACTCCTCCTGCATCTCAGGAATAATATTTCTATCGTTTCTGTGCGGTTTCAGGTCGTTCGGAGCACGTTTGCTCCGAATTGGACCGCCGCACGCCGTTTTGGTGTTTAATGGCGCCGGAAACGCGTTTCCGGCCGCCGCGGTCACACGGCACATCCGAATGAGGTGCCGTCTGGCCGACCATTTCACAATTCACGCCCCGGATGTTTTCGTACGGTTTCGTGGCATTCGGAGGTCGTTCGGGTGGTTTTGACCCCCCAACACGCCATTTCAGCGCGCGCCGCGCTGCTGAAAACGGCACAATCGGACGTGTCGCGCGAACCGCACGTCCGATGGACGTGCGGCCTTCTCCTGCATCTCAGGAATAATATTTCTATCATTCCCGTGCGGTTTCAGGTCGTTCGGAGCACGTTTGCTCCGAATTGGACCGGCGCACGCCGTTTTGGTGTTTAATGGCGCCGGAAACGCGTTTCCGGCCGCCGCGGTCACACGGCACCTCCGAATGAGGTGCCGTCTGGCCGACCATTTCCCAATTCACGCCCCGGATGTTTTCGTACGGTTTCGTGGCATTCAGAGGTCGTTCGGGTGGTTTTGACCCCTCAACGCGCCATTTCAGCGCGCGCCGCGCTGCAGAAAACGGCACAATCGGACGTGCCGCGCGAACCGAACGTCCGATGGACGTGCGGCCTCCTCCTGCATCTCAGGAATAATATTTCTATCGTTCCCGTGCGGTTTCAGGTCGTTCGGAGCACGTTTGCTCCGAATTGGACCGGCGCACGCCGTTTTGGTGTTTAATGGCGCCGGAAACGCGTTTCCGGCCGCCGCGGTCACACGGCACATCCGAATGAGGTGCCGTCTGGCCGACCATTTCAAAATTCACGCCCCGGATGTTGTCGTACGGTTTCGGGGCATTCGGAGGTCGTTCGGGTGGTTTTGACCCCCCAACGCGCCATTTCAGCGCGCGCCGCGCTGCTGAAAACGGCACAATCGGGGGGCTGTACGGGGGTGGCGGGGGCCTGTACGGGGGTGGCGGGGGGATGTACGGGGGTGCGGGGGGCTGTACGGGGGTGCGGGGGGCTGTACGGGGTTGCGGGGGGCTGTACGGGGGTGGCGGGGGGCTGTACGGGGGTGGCGGGGGCCTGTACGGGGGTGGCGGGGGGCAGTACGGGGGTGCGGGGGACTGTACGGGGGTGGCGGGGGGCTGTACGGGGGTGCGGGGGGCTGTACGGGGGTGGCGGGGGGCTGTACGGGGGTGCGGGGGGCTGTACGGGGGTGGCGGGGGGCTGTACGGGGGTGGCGGGGGGCTGTACGGGGGTGGCGGGGGGCTGTACGGGGGTGGCGGGGGGCTGTACGGGGGTGCGTGGGGCTGTACGGGGGTGCGGGGGGCTGTACGGGGGTGGCGGGGGGCTGTACGGGGGTGGCGGGGGCCTGTACGGGGGTGCGGGGGGCAGTACGGGGGTGCGGGGGGCTGTACGGGGGTGGCGGGGGGCTGTACGGGGGTGGTGGGGGGCTGTACGGGGGTGGCGGGGGGCTGTACGGGGGTGCGGGGGGCTGTACGGGGGTGGAGGGGGGCTGTACGGGGGTGGCGGGGGGGCTGTACGGGGGTGGCGGGGGGCTGTACGGGGGTGGCGGGGGGCTGTACGGGGGTGGCGGGGGGCTGTACGGGGGTGGCGGGGGGCTGTACGGGGGTGGAGGGGGGCTGTACGGGGGTGGCGGGGGGCTGTACGGGGGTGCGGGGGGCTGTACGGGGGTGGCGGGGGGCTGTACGGGGGTGGCGGGGGCCTGTACGGGGGTGGCGGGGGGCAGTACGGGGGTGCGGGGGGCTGTACGGGTGTGGCGGGGGGCTGTACGGGGGTGGCGGGGGGCTGTACGGGGGTGGCGGGGGGCTGTACGGGGGTGCGGGGGGCTGTACGGGGGTGGAGGGGGGCTGTACGGGGGTGGCGGGGGGCTGTACGGGGATGCGGGGGGGGGGGGGGGGGGGCTGTACGGGGGTGCGGGGGGCTGTACGGGGGTGCCAGGGGGCTGTACGGGGGTGGCAGGGGGCTGTACGGGGGTGCGGGGGGGGGGGGGGGCTGTACGTGGGTGCGGGGGGCTGTACGGGGGTGGCGGGGGGCTGTACGGGGGTGGCGGGGGGCAGTACGGGGGTGCGGGGGGTTCTCCGGGGCTGCAAAGGCCATCCCATTGATTACAAAAGTGAAAAATAAAAGTGATAACATCTAATTAATACATATTTATTTTATCGATACCATACAGAAATTTATAAAAAATATATTAATAATACATAATCTATAATATCAGATTTATTGATCTGTTGGAATTAGTTCGACTTTTTCAAATGTAGAATCATTCAAGATTATCTGATCAAAAACTCAATGTGTATAAAATATTTAAAAGACCACCATGGATGGTAATAATGCATTACTTAAATGAATAAATACAGTACATCAATGTCAACCCTACCAGTAAAAACAAAAAACATATCTCGTGAATATATAGTGCGTCACGCGTTGCCATCACTGCTACCTCCTTCTGGTGGGCCAGGTGCCTACAACAAATAAACATTATAAATATTTTAATAACAAAAATAATTTAAATTAAATAAATAAATACAGTATATACCTGCGTCGTATGATCCCCTGTACCATCAGCTCGACGCACATATTCCCGCAGTGCTCTAACCTCAGCTGTCAATTATGCATTTGTCTCCTCGGAAGCGCGCAGCCGTGCCTCAAAATCTGACATCTGCTGTGTCATATGAGCAACAGCAGGACCGACAACCGCAGCACGTGACACTACAGAACGAGGAATCCCTGCTCCATAGGTCAAACTATAGCCATGCCCGTCCCGACCAATAATGCGATGAAAGATCTCATCCCGTCGCATGGGAAGCTGTCGCTGGTCCTCTGGCAGATGTTCTAACTCAGCTTCAAATTGATCCTGTGAAATATTTAAATATATATAAATATATATATGTTAATATATAGATTTATGTAATTATTGGTAAGTACAGACACTTACTATCAATGCTGCAACCTCTGGATCATTGCGATCACGAGTCCTTATCCACACCGACATTTTATCAGTTGCTGCACCTTTCCCTCGCAACTGTATATTAAAAGAATATAAACACAAAACCATATTAATTAATAAATTAAAAAATGAATAATATATACCTCATGTCGGATCTGAGACACGTGACGAGTCCCGAGCCTGTGAGCTGGTCCCTGCAACGCTCGATTCTCCGAATGGCGTGTTGACACCTCCTACATTCAATTCATTCAAATTTCAAACAAATCACATATTTTTGAAAATATATATACAGAAAAATAATTAATATACTAACCGCAACACCCTCAGTAGACCAATATGCAACCAAGTCACGCCACTGAGCTGGGAGGACACCTCTCGGGACCTTTTCCAAAATGTCAAGGGCACCCACATTTGGTATCCAGTGGTCCCTCTTCACTTTGCCTTTATAATATTTCCACAGCTTACGGCATTTGCTCATACACACCGGCCGAAAATCTTCAGGGCATACTTTCAAATTTTGCTATAATGAAAATAATCAAACATATTAGTATTATTTATAAATAGAAAATAAAGTAAAATTATTTTCTTACCTGAACCTCCCTCCATAGACGATCTAATGTGTCCTGAGGGATAGAAGCCCAATCACGCGTGGTCAATGGAAATCGATGTGGGTCACGTATGATATGACCCAGCCGACGAATAAATGCCGGGGCATTCGGTCCCACGGGATGAAATACCTCATCAAATGAAACATCTATCGTCGTGTCGGAATTCCATGATAATATGCCAAGACCAGGGCCTCTCCTGCGAGAGGAAGAAGCAGCCGAGTCTGATCCTGTTGAAAACAATTTTATATATAAATTGACAAATGTTATATATATATATATATATATGTCAATTACATAAAAAATATAGACAATGACATTCAAACATACCTCGACCCTGAGACGTAGATGCCTCAGATGGATGATGTGGATTTTCTGCCTCTTCCCCTGACATGTCTACAGTCATACAAAATATCAGTAATGAGTCCAAAGTGTTTAAAAGATAAATTGGATTGTTCTTAATAAATCAAACTTGTACAACTGTTAATCAAACAAAAAATGGATTGAATAATTAGTTGTGAATGAATTTTAAAAAATCAGAAAGTTAATCAACCTAAATATTTATGACTGAATTAACTTACAAAAGTGAGGATTAAAACTTATAAGGATTTATAAAATGATTAGATAATTTATGATATCCTAGGACATTCTACTGAATAGCGGGAAAACAATTATACCTTTCATTAAGCATGAAAATCGACCGTTTCTCCTTCAACAGCCGCTCTGACCCAATAAATATCTTCTTCACGTTGAACTACGGTATGTTGATCAAGTTGTTGGTAAACAAACGGAACAGTCTCGGGTTCATCTTCTTCAAATAAAAACACTCCTCGCCGAGACATTTTGACAACAACTTGCCAACTTGGATCCGAAGGCAAAGTAACGAAGAATACTTGTTCCGCTTGTGATGTCAAAATGAAAGGTTCATTCTCAACTCGTTCATTATTTCTGTATAACATATAGTTAAAATTCACCAATGAAAACTGATATTGATCGACTTTACATCCACGCACTGGATCAACCCAATTACACTTTAACAATATGTACTTCAAACCGTGTGTATATACAACTTCAATGATGTCTATCAATTGACCATAGTAATAACCAGAATCGACAAAGGGACAACCGATGCCACTGTTTTGTGTTGCTCGTTTGTCGTCAACATCTTTAATGCGAAATCGAAAACCATTAGCATCAATAGCTTTATAACGACGAGCCGTTATAGATGGACCCTTAGCCAGTTGGATAAATACTTCAGGTAGCGTGGGGTCCCCTAACTCCCTCAGCTTACGAACCTACATAATTTATAAAAATCAATACTGATATATGCAGAAAGAATTAGTTTAATACTTCACTCATAATGAAAATCAATTTATACATGCATAATCCTTGAACCAATCATGAAATGTCGCATAATGAGATTGTTGAATTTGCAACTCAGTCGCACGATGCATCTCTTCTTTTATCTCATTAATGTGTTTCCTGCAAATGATTACGCGATGTTTAAAAGATCAACTTATGCAAAGAAAACATGTAAAAGTTATACAAGCACATTGATAAGATACTTACTGCATTAATGGTGCAACTGATGGAGTATTGAACAAGATATATCGATGTGCTTGTATCCACTCGATGTTGTCCATATCAAATGTGGTTCCTTCTCCAACTGGACCATCATGAATCCGAGAGGGCTTATCTAATTTTGTTTCAACATCCGTAAGATATTCTGCACAAAAGGTAGTACACTCATCCATCAAATAACCATTGGCTATTGATGCCTCTGGACGAGCTCTGTTGCGTACAAATCTTTTCAATGTACTCAAATACCGTTCAATAGGATACATCCACCTGAATTGCACTGGACCAGCAGCCATTACTTCATCAGTTAGGTGCACTGTCAAGTGGACCATAACATCGAAAAATGAGGGGGGGGAAAGTTTCTCAAAGTGACAAAGCGTAAGTACAATTCGGTCCTGCAAACTTTTTAAATCACTCATTCGTTGATTTCTTAAACAAAGCTGTCTAAATAAATTACTCATCTCAATCAAGGGATGAACAACATTGGGGGATAAACAATCACAAATTGCGATTGGAATCAACTGCTGAAGTAATATGTGATTGTCATGACTTTTCAACCCTTGCAATGTCTTGCTCGTCAGATTCACACACTTTGAAATATTAGAAGAGTAACCATCAGGCACCTTGACCATCTTCAAAATGGAAAGAAATGTCTTTTTCTCCTCTGTAGTCATCGAATACTGTGCAGCAGGCATATATGCCTTGTTTCCCTCAGCTAACTGTAAATGCAACTGTTTCCTTAAACCCATTTCTTCCAAATCACGGCGTGCATTAACATGGTCCTTTGACTTTCCACTGACACCTAAAATGGTCCACAATATGTTATCACAAACATTTTTTTCAATGTGCATGACATCCAAATTATGCCTCAACATGTTAGTTTTCCAATACGGAAGACTATAAAAAATACTTTTCTTTTTCCAATTGTGACTGCGCTGCCTACCCGCAGCACGAATATTACGTACTGGAGGAGCCACCAAATCCTGAATTTCATATACCGTGCGAATGTTTTCTTCCTCAATCTGCGATAACATTTCGACTCCTGTCATGATCTTTGGTGCTGGGCTGAACTCTCTAGAACCATCAAATGCCACTCTGTCCTTTCTAAACCTGTGCTGGGGAGGGAGAAAACGCCTGTGACCCATGTATGCCCATTTTTTGGAATGTTTAAGCCATACAGATTTTTTACTTTTATTGCAACAAGGGCAAGCAAATTCCCCTTTCGTACTCCAGCCTGATAAATTTGCATAAGCTGGGAAGTCATTGATTGTCCACAATAAAGCTGCATGCAGTTTGAACATTTCATTCGTTTCGCAGTCATAAGTCATCACACCATCGCCCCAAAATTCATTCAACTCATCAATCAATGGCTGAAGGTAAACATCAATCTTATCCCCCGGACTTTTAGGTCCATCAATAAGAGTGGAAAGTAATATAAATTGTTGCTTCATACAAAGCCACGGAGGAAGATTATATGGAACCAACACCACGGGCCATGTGCTATGAGTTGCACCAACCATAGACTTGAATGGATTGAAACCATCTGCTGCCAATCCCAATCGGACATTACGAACATCTTTAGCAAAGTCGGGATGTCTCTTATCAAAATCCTTCCATGCATGAGAGTCTGCCGGGTGGGTTAACATGTCACTTTCATGAACTCTTTCTGCATGCCATCTCATTAAATTAGAAACTTTAGATGACATAAAAAATCTTTTCAACCTCGGTTTAAGGGGAAAGTAACGCATTTGCTTTACGGCAATCGGTTTCCCCTGTATCGCAATCTGACTTTGATGAGTCTTATTTCCCCTGTTCTCTTTCCACCTGGAAGCGCCACAAACCGTACAAATATCCAAATGAGCAGTTTCATTTCTAAACAACATAAAGTTGTTTGCACATGCATCTATAGTCTCATATGTAAAACCTAAGTTCTCTGCCAACTTACGAGCATAGTAATACGACTCAGGAATCTTAGCGTCGACAGGAAGAACTTTTTTCAATAAAACCAAAAGCATGTCGAATGATGTGTCTGACCAATTATTCAAAGTCTTCAAATGCAACAACTCCACGATAAACGACAGTTTATTGTAAGAAGTACATCCAGGATATAATTCTGTTTTCGCATCATCAAGTACTTCATAAAACCTCCTCGAATCACGATCTGCACCAGAGCGAAGATTTATCTCACCGGTCTCAAGATTCTGGATGTCAATGCCTTCAGGATCAAACCCACGTACCATTTCAGTAAGCATTTCATGCATTGGATCAGTCATCCTTGCATCAACATCCATCTGAGCTGCATCTGTATTTTGAAAACGAACATATTCTTCTCCATGACGAGTCCAACTCTTATAATTTTTCAGAAATCCATTAAAGAAAAGGTGCTCCCTCACAGTATCTCGTGTGAATTGATATCTGTTAGCACATTTTCTACATGGACAACTAATATAGTCACTTTCAAATCCTCTCGTGAACTCAATAAACTGCATAATGCCATTGAAATATTCTCTAGACGTTCGATTTGGAAGATCAATCCAACTCTTATCCATAATAATATCTGTATAACAAACATTTACACAATACTTATTACATTTACATTTTTCAAATCAACTATATTCAAAATAAATATTAACCATTTGTTTATGAACCATTGATAAAATAATAATGTAACTGAAAGCTCATGTTACCTGATTGAGCTACAAACCTGAAAGGGAGGGGAGCCGAAGGCTGTGCTGCGAGGGAGAGGAGGCAGCGAAGGGGAGCCGGAGCCAAAGGCGGTGCGGCAAGGGAGGGGACGGGCGGCGGCGGCGGTGGGGAGCTGGAGGAGAGGAGGCGGTGAGGGGACGGGGGATGGGCAGCGAGGGGGGGGGGGTGTCCGGGGTCGGGGGGGGGGGGGGGGGGGGGCTGTCCGAGGTGCGGGGAGGGGTGTCCGGGGTGTCGGGGGCCTGTCAGGGGTGCGGGCAGGGGTGTTCGGGGTGCGGGGGTGTCCGGGGTGCGGGGGAGGGGGGGGGGGCTGTCTGGGGTGCAGGGGGGCTGTCGGGGGTGCGGGGTGGGGTGTCCGGGGTGCGGGGGGCCTGTCCGGGGTGCGGGGGGGGGGGGGGGGGGCTGTCCGGGTTCGGAGGGGGGGTGTCCGAGTGCGGGGGGGGGGGGGGGGGCTGTCCGGGGTGCGGAGGGGCTGTCCGGGTTCGGAGGGGGGTGTCCGAGTGCAGGGGGGGGCTGTCCGGGGTGCGGGGAGGCGTCCGGGGTGCGGGGGGCGGTCCGGAGTGCGCGGGGGGGGGGGGGGGGGGTGCTGTCCGGGGTGCGGGGATGCGTCCGGGGTGCGGGGGGCGGTCCGGAGTGCGCGGGGGGGTGCTGTCCGGGGTGCGGGGAGGTGTCCGGGGTGCGGGGGGCGGTCCGGAGTGCGCGCCGGGGGCTGTCCGGGGTGCGGGTGCCGTCCGGGGTGGGGGGGGGGAGGGCCGAGAGGCCGGAGGGCGGCGGCCTGAGTCCCGAAGGCGGAGGGCGGCGGCCGGAGGGCGGAATGCAGGCGGCGGGGGAGGCCGGGCGGCGGGGGAGGGCGGGCGGCGGGGGAGGCCGGGCGGCGGGGGAGGCCGGGCGGCGGGGGAGGCCGGGCGGAGGGGGAGGTCGGGCGGCAGGGGAGGCCGGGCGGCGGGGGAGGGCGGGCGGCGGGGGAGGGCGGGCGGCGGGGGAGGCCGGACGGCGGGGGAGGCCGGGCGGCGGGGGAGGGGAGGGTGGCGCGAGGGAGGGCGGCGAGGGGTTAGGGCGAGATCGAGGGCGCGGGGGGGGGGGGGGCAGAAACCCCCCGAATATTTTTAGGCAGGTTAGCGACCGCCATTGGCGGTCGCTAATGGTGGGCTATAGCGACCGCCAATGGTGGTCGCCCGAGTCAGGGGGCCTCCACTGCCCCCTTTTCTAGTAGTGAGTCAAATAGAACACTTCAGTGGTTTGTGTATTATTGTTATATTTACCATGTTACGATAAATAATTGTAATCAATTTCCAAACATTGATGATCTTTTTGATCAATTTAGGGGAGCTCAACAGTTCTCCAAAATTTACAGTCAATCAGGATATCACCAATTGAAAGTTTGGGAGAAGGATATTCTATAGTTAGGTTTTAGGAGTAGATGTAGACTTTATTAATATGTGGTAATTCCTTGAAGTCTTCTGAATTCACTATAATTATTTATAGAATAAATGAATCAAATATTTTAAAGGTATCTTGATTTATTTGTGGTGGTGTGTGTGGATGAATATTGGTGTATTTGAGGACAAAGGCTGAGAATTTGAAACACTTGGTGATATTGTTGGGAATCATGGGGGATTGTCATTTTATGAGAAATTATCAATGTGTGATTTGTTGATACAATAGTTACATTTCCTTGGCCATATAATCTTTGAAAAAGGTGTTTAATTTGTTCTAGAAAATGTAGAAGTTATTATCTCTTGGTAACCACTAAAGAGTTTCTTTGAGATATGGAGTTCCCTTGGTCTACCTAATTATTAATGATGCTTTGTACATGATTTTTCATGAATAGATTCTCATATGACATCTTTGAAAAAGAAGTGTGTTCCATTCCAATGGAATGAGGAGTGCCAGAATACTTTTCAAGAGCTTAATGTTCTCCTTACATCATCACCAATGTGGATTTTTCTAGAATCAAGAGATGGGTATGTGGTGTATTGTGATGCTTCAAGATCTGGGTTGGGATGTTTTCTTATGAATGGAGACCATGTTTTTGCATATTTCTAATGGAATTTGTGGTTACATGAGAATAACTACCAAAAAAAATATTTATAGTAAGCTATTTTAGTCCATGATTTAAATACCTGACACCATTATCTATTTGGTGAGAAATTGATTTTGTTTACATACCATAAAATCATGAAGTATATTTTCTCAAAAATTAATTTGATTTAAGGACATATAAGATGGATGTAGTATTTCCAATTGTTTGAGTTTTACATTATGTATACACGGATTGAAGGCAATTAGGTAGGCGATGTATTAAGCAGAACATTGTATGCTTAGTTGAAAAAAGAAGATTTAGATGGGTATGTTGTATCATCCTCTGATGTATGGGAAATTTGAAAGGATGAAAAAAACATTAGAAGACATATATTGATATTGTGTAATAGATTTTCATGGCTCATGGAAAGATCACATATAATTAGTGGAGTTATCTTATAACAATAGTTAACAGGCCTCAATAAATATGGCTTATTTTGAAGTATTGTACGGGCATCCTTTTCGTTCTCTGATTTGTTGGGTATAAATAGGTGAGACTTTACATGTTGGGTCGACCGTTATCCAATAGATAATGGAGAATATTTATTTGATTAGTAAAGGGATTGAGATGGAACAAAGTCATTAGAAAACATATATGCATCATTTTCGATGGTTGTTTTCATTCAAAGTGAGTTATCATTTGTTCTTTAGAATCTCACCATGTATTTCACATCATTATTTTGGAAAGTGGGTAAACTTATCTCCTCCATACATAAGACCTTTTTAGATATTGAAAAATATTGGAAAGGTGGAATATCAGTAGGCATCGCCACCATGATTCAGTGCTATGAATAATGTTTTTCATGTATCTTAGTTGAAAAACTATTATATAGATCATGACCATGTGACTTGATGGGATAACGATAACAAAGAATTGGATTATTCATTTGTGTATGTGTTGTGTAGATTATAGATAATAAAGAGAAAGTATTGCATGGAAAATGCATCAATCTAGTGAAAGTTTCTAGGAAACATAGTGATATTTAAGAAGATACTTCAGAATGGGAGAAGGAAATGCTTGAGAAATAGCCCAAAATTATTCTGATTAATTATGTTTTTTTAATTTATAATAATAATGACCAATTGTGTGGAGAATGTATCACCATCGATTTCAATTAAGTAACCCTTTATTTATTATTTATAAGTATATAAACTGGTTGGGTGATGGTTCGGAGGGTTTGAAAGACTTTTGGAATATTTTTTGGGTCTTTATAAAGGTTCAAGATTAGTTCACGGTTAGTGAAAACTGTTCAACTCAAATAAGAAACCGTGAGAGATGAAACAATAGCTTCTTTTTGGGAACAAGATTAAAGAGCATGGTTTGGCCACCCAATAGAATCCTTACAACATGGGATAGTTATTTTTCTCAAATTTTAGGCACAATTTTTGTAATCTTGAAATACAATAATGTAATCCCCCCCACACTTGAGGTAGTATTCGGTGCACGGTTAGCGCATGATTTTCCTAACCGTGTGACTAACCATTCATAGTTTAAAAACAAGATCCATAAATAGTGGATCTAAGTCGATATTATGTTTAAACAACTATTTTTACCCCAAACTCAACATAACTCAATATTTTAACCTAATGAATGCAGTAGAGGCTTCTCCCATCAATCCAGACTTGATACAAAGGCTTCTCTTGATCCGTTGAAGCTAGATTCTCATGATAAGTCATCGCTTTTAGTAATTCTTGGACGTTTTTCTTAGATATAATTCTATCTATCTCTATCTCTTGGTTTCATAGATCTACTTCTAATGTGAATATATCTAAGTTAGTTGATTCCAAATATGACTAGATCTAACCTTTTTGATGATATGGGAAGAAATCTAAGGTGGGTTTCTAGATATTCAATTTAGTTTCATAGAAGTTTTTTTGCCATATTTCCTTTTCACAAAGAATTTAGAGGTTGGTGAATCCACTCTAAAATCCCCTATTTAAAAAATTAAGGCTTGATTACATACTAGTTACTTTTTGTGAAATTGTTGTGAAATATTTGTTGGAAGCCTTCTTTGGTGAAGGTTTATGGTATTATGAAAAATTGGGTTTATTTGACAAAGGTGAATTTGGTAACATGATTTTAAAATTATGATTTTAAATTGGTTATTTTTTTTGGATACTTGTAAAATGGTTTTCAATAAAATATGAGTTTTATTGAAATGGTTTTTTGGAAAAAAACATTTTCATTAAAAGGATTGTTTTATTTAATTGGTCTGTGTTTAAGGATTTCAATAAAATGGTAGTTTTATTGAATTGATTGAACTGTGTGGTGATGGTTTAATTGGCATGTGATATGTATTAAATGGTTAAGAGTGTCTGGAATGGGTGGATATTGGTCATGAATCAGAACCATCATAGGGTACATATTATGAATGTGAAGTTCCACCATAATGATAACACCAAACTTATGTGGGGTGTGTGTGTGTGTGTGTGTGTGGCTATGTGATATGGAATGGGTAATTCCCATTAAATCAATGAAACAATTAGAATGATATTTTTGGTTACTTTCCATTTAAAATGGTTTATTTAAGAAAAATAATAGGTATAGAATTATTTTTCCATGTGATAAAATCTTGTACGGTTTTCTAATTGTTTTATAAAAAAAATTATATAAATGTGATAACTTGTTCTATCATAGTTTTGTGAGTAGGGAAGTCATTTGGGGAAAGATTACTGAGTTTTATTATGCATCCCTGATTTGGAATTATAGTGCTCTTGTAGATGTTGTTTATAAGGACTTGGGAAAAGGTAAAGTATCACACTTTTCTAGTGACGCTTCATGATACTTGGGTTGAATTTTGGATTTTGGATCATGGATAATGTTTGAAAATTTGAAGTTATTTCATTGGAGTATTTTTTATTGGTTTTTTCATCCAATGTGTACTTTGATATTGTAGTCTTCCACTATGGTACTTGGTTTTAGTTTTATTTTTATATAAATAGTATTACTTTGAGTTGTCCTTCCTAATATCATGTATCATGTAGTGGTTTAATTAGTAACGGTGTGTTTGGTTTGTTGTATTACTTTAAAAAGGTAAATTCATCACCCATGTGTATTGAATACCTTTGCATTTATTTTAAGCCTTTGGTGACTTAGGGATATGTCTTAAGGACCAGTAATGTCCCTCCGCCTTCTCAAGCCAATGTGGTGGGGCAGGATGTTATAGAAACTTTCCTTAAGTTATACGATTATAATATATTCAACAATTTCTCAACATCATGAATAATTTCATGATTCAATCTAGACCTTGAAGGTTGATTTTTAATTTTTTAGAAATATATTTTATGAACAAGGTTTTTGATACACATATTTTCAAACATACATTTCTAGAAGGAGGTAACCAGAAAACGTTTTTGATGTTTGAAGTTGGAATTTATAGAACTTAATCAAAAGAAAATTAGTATATCAAGTTTCTAGTCTGATTGAAACATGCTCATATCATCAAACATAGTTCATTGGATGCAGATCACCAGTTGAATAATTCTAGACATATGTTTTTTTACAATGTTTGAGTTGTTGTACAAAGGGTTCATAAGGGTCTCACTAAAATCCTATCTCATATATGAGGGTTTTTTCAAGTTTCAAATGGTTATGTAAAGGTAATGCATGCCCTTATAGATCATACTAAGTTAAATGGTAAAATATATTTAGGTTCCTATGATTTCACCTGGATTCATTCCTATATAAAGAACAATGCTAAAAATCACACTAATACTATTCATGCATTTAAGAAGTTTATTTTTTAAATCCTTTTTAATAGATAGATTTTTCAACCATGGATATACATTGTTCAAGAAGAGGTATCACATATAGGTACACCAAAAAAGAAACTATATTATACAGTGGTACCAGTATGAGGGTATTGATTAGAGTCTCACTAGATAGAGAATTTCTAGATTGAATTTGATGCATAGATTATTGAGAAGCTAAGTTAAAAATAGAATCATACAAATTCATTTCATTTCTAAGGTGGGGTGTATCATATGGAGAATTATTGGATAAAGGCATAGGCACACCATATGAAGTATATAGGATGGAAAAATTACACAAGTACTTCCATATGAAGTTATAGGGATTTGTTTACATGATTATATTATATTCTCTCAAAAGATAAGAAGAGTTTGTAACTAAGGGGAGAGAGTAAAATATTTTCTTTTGAGATATAGAAGGATTTTAAAAGGATTTGACTTAGGTTTCCTATCAGGATAAAGGTAGATCATTTCATGAGATATTTCAACTATGGAATGAAAAATAAATACCCACAAATTTACTTATTTGTATGATTACTAGTAAAAAACCAGGGATCAATTGTCTCCCCCATGTGAATGATATAGATTCTAAAACTAATCCAAAATAATGTAAAACTATGTGTGGTATATTTTACTCATATCATCATCATTGCATAAAGATAAATAGTGATATAAGTTTTATAAATATCTACACATCGTAACCATCAATAGAGGTTTGATAAACCTAACATAAGAAATAACTTTAGTTGAGTATATTTTTTAAAAATATTATTACCACTGATTCATCCCCTTCCACCCTCTAAGTGACTTCACAATCTAATATGGTACATTCAATATTAGTTAACGTATTATTAAAAATTAAAATTGGGAATAAATTCTTAAATTTTATACTCATTTAATTTTTTTGTATGATGATAAATATAGTTATATTTTTCATTTAGGGATATTTAATGTGGGTATTTAGATATGCTGAGATAATTAAAAAGATCTTGTAGTTGGAGTTTTTTAGAGTTTTATAATTTTAATTTTAAGGAGGTGGAAGTAGAAATCCACCAGGTACCTAGTATAATAACATCATGTACCATGTGAGTTTTCCCATTCAGGGATATCCTTTCAGTTTCTACCAGACGGAATATGGACATCCATTAAGACTCCATTGAAACACTATGTATTTGTTGTGCATTCACGAGATACCTGGTAGAACTATTCATTGTTTTTTACAAAATTAGAAATGATATTTTCCAGAATTTTTTTAAACCCCTTTTGGTTTTCTTTGATCTTAAATATTCTTAGTTTCTCAAATAATGGAGAGTAATATACCATCATCTTATTTCCCATTCTTTTACCACATCAATGTAATGAGTCCTAGGGTGTTTTGAATCACTAGATTGATATTTTTATTCCCCTTCCATCCCATCTTTCCTCCTCTATTTTTTTTTGTTATTTTTTGATTATGTTAAGGATTTTAGTGTGTAAGTGTTCCAAATCATGATGAAATCACACTAATATATAGTTATTTAGAATTTTTAATATCTGAAATGTCTATTAATGACTAATTTCATTCAATTAAACATATATTTTTAAGATACATCTTTTTGGAGGACTACATAAGTGATTAAATAATCCTCACTAAAAATTAATTAATGTACATGTCATAGTGTAAGGAAATTTTGGTTTTTTCCTATAATTAGTATGTCAATAGCTATATACCATTATAGTAACTTATTAATTTTTATATAGCATATTTATAACTTTAGTTTCAATTTTTAAGATGATTTCATATGGTTTTCATAGTATGATAAAATCACTAATAGTTTATAATGGAAGGTGGTCTCAAATTCCCTTGGGTTTAATGGAATGTTTTTTATTATATGCCAAAACATTTTTTCAATTTCATGATAAAATATAATTAACTATTTTTATAAATAAAAAATATAGTTTTGAATAATTTTATTTCCATTTTAAATTTATTTTTTTATATATTAATGTTGTTGAGCATGTTCACTTCATTTAGTTACGTCTTCCACTTTCCCTAGCCTTGTAATGTTATCACATAAACTACAAATTTATTGAATGGAAAATTTATTATGATTAATTTCTTTAATTTAAGATGAAATGTTTTTCCAAAATTTTTATATAACAGCCAAAAAAAATTGGTGATTTATGTTAGTAATCACATTCTTTTTCCTTAGTTCTAAAATCTAGGTCATTTCTCATATTCCTATTGGTTGTGTTAAAAATATATTTTTCAATATATATGATTTAGAAGGTTGATAATTTCTTTAATATTTAACCATGATTAATTAAAATTCAACTATGACACCCATTGGTCATTGTAGTCTTTATTTAATATTATTTCTATATAATTTAAATTTTTATATGTTCCAGCTTTTAAACATTAATTTTTCTGAAAATTTTACTTTTGTTTCAGGATTAGTATTCATGTGTTTTGGTAAACCATACATGAAGTCATGTGTGGGGGTATTTATAGTTTATTTGTTTATCACGTGATTAATCATTATAGTTTTCACACAGTTTTTTAAATTGTGGGATTTCTAGTTGTAACTATGTGATTCCTTTTGGGATTGGACTCTTAGTGAATAGTTGTGCATGGTTTGGAGAAACAATTTATGACTATATTGTGTAGTTTTTCGAGTTCATTCTTGTTTCTCCACCATTTTTACCACATGGTTTGGTAAATAATGAATCCTAACCATTTAAGTTGTATAGAATCACATAAAAGTGAGTTTTCTGTACCACGCTTCTTATTTTTTAAGTGTTTTGACCTCCCATTATCCCCCTCTCATTTCCTCGACCATGGGGGTGTGCATTGGGATATCTCACTCCATTACACTTGAATTTTTGTTCCTCACTCCGTTGATTTCAATTGGATCTGTCATGTAATCTACCTCTTTTATCCTCTCTTCCTCATTCATCCTCTCCTTTCAAATTCCCTTCTTCCACAAACCCTAATCACTATTTTTTTGGATTTATATCTTTGGATGTATGTAATGGTAGTTTTTTATGGTTTTTCTAATTATGAAAATTTTTCAGGAATGGAATGTGTGTATGAAAATATTTATACACCTTATGTCAAAATATTCTTCTTTATTAAATTCATTTAATCCAAATTTGGTCCTAAAATAGGGTAAAGCATGTTTTACATTGATTTATTTGAAAATAAAAAATATATTTATATTTAATAAATGGTTTTAAATGAAATTAGGTCTCATTTAAAATGGTTCTACATGTATCTTTCAATGATTTAGATTCAGTGACTCTTTTAATTCATTATTTCAGATGGTATGAAATATACTTTCATATGTAGATGTTCTTTAATGAAAGTAACAATTTTAATTTTATAGTGAGTTCAATGATATATGGATAACCCTCCATTAACACACTTACATTTCTACCACTTGATATAAATTATTTTTCCCAAGGTGGATGTTTAACATCATTATTATATTTTTTTTATTCGTACTCTTTTGAAAACATTATTTTATTGTGTGAGGGTGTTGGTCGTGAGATTTGATATTTATTTATTGTTCTTTATTACTTATCTTGTGATGATCCTTGTATTTATTATGTGATAGCCTCTATTTTTTACATTTAATGGGAATATTTGGAAGTTAGTAAATTTACATGATGAGTAAAATGCCTTGTGTACATTCTATGGTCACAATGGTATGTTTCTGGGTTATACAGAATGAGTTATAGTTGGATCAATTATTTTTCTCATGGTATCTTGTCACTCATGGGATGGATTATATATCTTGGTTAGCTTTATAGGACTATAGGTACGATTAAGGTTTTTTTAGGTTGTCCTAGTGTTCCAAGACATCATGGTTAGGTTTAGGTTACAATGGTCCTAGGTAATTTCCCATGATTCATTATCTATATTGAATATTATGCAGTTGATATAATCAAATACTTTCTATGGTGCCCTGAAAAAACTAATGTAAGTACCATGTATTCGATAGCGTGTATAACACATGAAAAAAGAACATATGGTAATATAATTTCTGTATACTTTATAATATATATTTAAAAATTATTCTATATAGTTCAACACATGCGACACCAATTTAGCATGCATTACACGCAAGAGCTACCTTCCATGAAATCTTGTGTTATACACCAGACCGAGTTTCACCAAAAAATGATATATTATTAAAATATTATTTTAATAAGACAAAAACTAGTCATTATTAATATTATTAAATAACTTATGAAAATATATTGTTTATAATAATAATCTATTAATTCATATGTTACAAATTATTTATAAATTAATATAGGAACCAATTGAATATAAACATAACGTTTTTATATAAAACCATTTTTATGCTCACAAATCTGTTTTACCATAATAAATTAAAGTAATTACAATTAGTTGATTGTTTTAATGTTATAAAAATGTTATATATTCAATAAATTATTTTTGATATTCATCCATTAGGTTTTATGAACATAAGACAAGAACAAACCCTATTTCACATATAAAAACCTATATTTTTTAAAGACAATGTTACCGCCTTTTAATGGAGAACCAATTTTAAATTTGAATTTTGAAACTTTAATTTCTCTAATATGTCCAAATAAACTTCATATTTGAATGTGAAACATTATATTTAGGTTAAGGTGAAATTTTGATATTTTTCGGTGACATTTCGGTTATTAATGAATATTTAAAAATACAGAATTTAGGTTCAAAAATGATTTGTAAGATAACTTATTTATAATATTAAATAACACTTTAAATTGTTTTTAAAGTTTAATTAGAGAATATTTTTATCAATTAATAAAATTTATGTTATTGGGATCAATTTCAAATTGAAATGGATTATAAAAACATTCCCAAAATTCGGACGTTTTTACTTTAAAAACTCACATCATCGTCCCGTCTGAGGGATTAATTTTAATTTAATTTCTACCACTTATGAGATTTTAATTTGTCAAAATGGATTCCATATTTTAAATTATAATAATTTATAATTTCTAATAATACCTACTTTTTTTACCAAAATTATTAGTGAAAGTGATTAAAATTAATTTCAATTATTACGGAAAAAATAAGCTTAATAAAGGACTAAGCCTTTAATTTAAGTGCACAAATGACCTATAAACTTGTCCAACACACATAGGATAGAAATATATCATCCAGGAACCATTAATTGTTGAGTTCTATATATTATTTGTTATATTTTTAGGTAAAATCATGTGCACACCCAACTTGTTTAAGAAACTCCCAAGTGAGTCATTTTCCTTCCCTAAAAAGACCACCAACTCTTCCACTTATTCACACATCTAAAAACTCTTTGATTCAACCAGACTCTGCCAAAATATTTTTCCAACCTCCATCCCATTGACATAGTAGCCTCCACTTGGGCAGAAAAAAATTCAATGAGTCTTTTGGTTCAAACCAAAAGAAGTTACCCGATTAAGAGGTAACGTCTTCTCTCAAACTCTCTAGTTTCATTTCCAATATCCACACCATAAAAAATATTTTTCTCTATTATTGTACAAAAAAACAAGTATAATGAATATATTATGATTTTTTATGATAATATTTCGACTTAACTTACACACACCTCCATCTAATGGGTAACGAACATATAGTTTCTTTGTACGCCGAACTACTGCCTCACGAATCGAAGATTGTTCAATTATCCTTACCACCTCTCATGCTGTAAATTATGATGGAAAATATATTTATATATTTTATATATGATATTTATTATGTATTTATACTTATTTAAACTATTTATAATACATACATTTAATGCATTCCATTTTACTAGGAAGTGTGGACTACTGCCCCCTCTAAGCGATGTGATTCGTTCACACGATACATTGAATGTCTAAATGATGGTTATAATAAAAAATATGAGACATAAAAATCAATATATTATATAAATTAAATAATTACCTTTATTTATATACAATATATATGTATATATAATTTTCTTTATTACACTTTCACACACTTTAAAAAAGATAACGTCTTTCGTGGGCATGTAGACTACCACCTCCTTGACAAGATGTGGTTGATTTTTTATAAAAGAATTATATATATATAAGTGTATATGACTAAATAATATAGTATTTATTATATTATTATTATTCTATAATGATATGGTGTTACTTACCTTCCTTCTATAATGATAATTTCAATATGTAAATGTTACTCAAGCTTATGTACGGCCTACCGTCTCCATGATTGTAACGTTGGATCATTTTTCATAACCATATTTAATGGTTGATTTTAAAAGTATAATTGATGTATAAATATAATAATTATTCCATTATTATATTCTAGATATTTTTATTTAATGACCCATTACACCATAGTTGACCTACCAAATCTATTTTTGACACATAAACTAAATTTATGAAAAAAACTGACGTAAACTTAATTATTTAAGTAGTTGAACACAACATGGTAACAAGTGAAATAAAGGTAATTAAAAAACTGAATAAGGTTACAAATCAAGTATAAAATAATTATAATTTTTTTATATATGATGTTAACGGATGTTCACCCTAAATGAAAGTCTAAATAAGCGACTTCCATCTCAATTTTTACATTCATGAGATAAATGTTGTCCTAACTACTTACATCTTTTGTGTGGTGTATCAACTATCCATTTTTATATATTATATCATGAATTACTTTTAATTCATGGTATTTAATGACCATTTTCCAACAAACCCTTTAATCTTTATCTGGTTATTAATGATCATTTCAATTGTCAGTACCATTTTCCACTCTTTGGTACAAAGATGTTTTTAGAAAATGTTTCTTTTGGAAGACCCGACATTATATCTCTCTTTTATCATAGAACCTTTTTTTTCTAAAAACTATGTTTTATTAAATTGTTTTCAAAAAAATTTTAAAATGAATTTGTAAATAAATTTTTCACCTTTTTCTATTTTACTATTTTTTTTAAAGTAATCTTATTATCTCTTTCCTAAAGAGGAATTTTAAAACCTTTTGTCATACCAATGGAATATTCTTGTAACCTCATATGACATGTACAAATTTATCTACATTCATTTCCTTTAAGACTACTTCTCAATGTTTCTAAAAATGTATTTTCAATAAAAAATATTTTCAAAAGGCTTCTCAAAAGAAAATGATATTTTCATCAAGAATATTTTTAACTTTATTCTCTTATTTCATCAATGAAAACAACCCTATATTTTTTATACATAAGGGATTTTATGTATTGATACCATATTTAATCTTCCTATGGATGGTTTATGATTTATTTGGACAAATATAGTATTCACATTAACTTCATTGATTTGTTTTTTAATAACCTCGAAATATTCAATCTCTTATGAACATTGAACATTGAATTTCCCCAAAATTATCCATTTTATTTATCTAGATATTACTATTTCCTAAACCATATACCATTTTACATATGGTGCCTACTTTGAAATTTATTGGATTACTTTGAAAAATATTTATAAATATTTATACTTTATTTAATATAGATATTTTCTAAGGAACATTTTGTGTTGGATATGTGAGGAATGCTTCGGACATGAAATACACGGGTTGGGGTGTATTTAAGGAAATCCATATGGTTTGGGGACTGGTGAAAGAAACCCCTTTATGCATCAGTAGTCTCATGGGATAAATTAGTTGAGAAAATTAGTATGGTTAAACTATATTTTGACGGTAATGGTTCTATGTACCAAGATAAACCTGGCTCCCAATAATCAATTACTAGACCTTATTTAGTTTCAGTTATTTTTCATCTATAAGATTTTGTATCGACATATCTATGGATACATTTCCTTTTCAGTTATTTGAATGAAATGTATCTCCATTTATTACCTATCCATATTAAATGTTATCATTGATTCATTGTTTCTTCTGCAATATTTTTTTCTTACTGAGCATTTGAGCTCACCCTTATTATGTTTCTTTACCTAGGAATCAAAAAATCTCACTATGACAGATTTTCAAATATTTACTAGAAGTATTAGAGTTATCATTAAAGTTGTTTATTTATTTATTTATTTAGAGGAAAAAAATATATTTTAATTAATGTATCTATTTTTAATAAATTCTTATTTATGCATCTAGTTTTCCAAAACTACTAAACTGATCAGTCCTTCAGGGTTGGATTCTTTGTAATCATGCCAATGTAATTAATAGCAGACACTGACATCTGGCTATCTAGGGCTGGGTAACTACACTTTCTCTGTATTCCTTATCATTTAGATTCATTTTCATGGCACCATCACATCATTTGTTTATCTTGTTATGTTTTATTATGAGTTTATTTCTCATATGTGTTTATATTTCATTTTAGTGGTGGTTATGTTTTAAATTCAAATCAGTTTAAAAATATTTTGGAAATTGAGATATTAAGAAAAAATTATGTTCATTTCATAAAAATGTGTTGGATAAATGGTTTTTTGAAATAGAAAATTAAATTGAGTTTATTTTCAAAAAATTTATAATAGAACCCCTTTCTATGGTTTAAAGTTATTTTTATAAAAATTTAATGGTTCCATCGTTATTTATTTTATATAAGGGTTATAATTTATTAAAGTGATTAGGGAGTGACATTTGGATTTATTTCACTCTCAGGTAAAAAACATATTTTCTATTTACATTTATAAATAGAATAAATGAAATGTATTTTGAATAGAATTTCACAAACTCTTTACTGAAATACAACAAGTCATGTTTATCTCATGCCCTGCATAAATTATTGGGTGTATGTAGCTCTCATATATTCTCCCATGTGACTTTTATATTTTCTCTTTTGATGTTTATGTCTTGATTTTATAATGATGAATGGTGTGGGATATAATGCATGACTTTGGATCACCTAGATATCAATGTTTTAGTTTAAGTTATTTTTTCCTTTTTAAATTTAGATGTATTGACCTTATTGAATTAGATCTATGTTCTCATTTTTCCTTATATGGTGATATTTGTTTCAGTATGTTCAATTTATACACTAACGTGCTTTATGAGTTATTATGATTATGTATATTGTGTATTACTCTATTAAACAATTGTATAGATTCAAAGAAATAACTATTATATTGTTTGGTTGTTTTTATTATAGAAAAACTAATAATTCATACGCATTGGTGTCCAATGTATGGTCCAGTCATTCCGGATTTTTAGTAGCTTCCATTGTTCGTTTATATTATTTTATGGTGGTGAAATCATTCCAAAGTGTAAATTCTTGATAGTATGGAACTATTTATCAGTCCATAGGGAATGGAAATTCCCTTTTCCGAGTGATAGACCGGGTCAAGTAATGAGTTAGGGTTTCGTGATTCAATTTTTTACAAATGAACAATACTTAACATTTGATTAAGTGGTTGCATCAGTAGAAATGTAATAAATATTTCTTATGGATTAAAAAGGGATGATTCATTGTTATGATATTTAAAAGGTTTTAATTAAATTAACAATTATTTATAATGAATCAGTTTGACAAGGCCAAACCTTCTTTCTTATGGTAAGATTTAATGGCATAGTGACTTATGTATGGATTTTTTGTTTAGTACATTAGTATAATGGGTGAAATAAGATAAGAAATTAGATTATATTCTTTATGTGGTAGGTTTTTCTACTTGACTTCATTTATTCCATTTTTTTCAATCATGTCTTAACTGTTAGTTTGATCAATCATGCCTTTGAATTATTGATTCTCTCACTTCCTTTGATTCCCTCATTGAGGTCTATTTAGTGAACTATTTATATTGACACTATTTTTACATTTCTTTAGTTTAGGTTTGTAAGGGTTTTTATTCATTCTTTACAGGGTGTTTGTGAGGCCTAGATGATGTTTGATAACCTCTAATAGGGGGAGTGAATCAATGGTTCCAAAAAAATTAAATCTAAACCCATGTTTTTATTGATTTTTTGTGATTATATCTCAAATGTGATGATATGATGATGAGTATAGAGTGAGAAATAGAAAACATTGCATAAGGTATTTTACAAGGTTATATCCCACTTATTATCAAGTGTTCAATACTTAGTGAACATTAGTTGTGATTTTATTTCCTATGTTACAATATTATTATCAACAAGAATAAAAAATAATACATGTAGATGGTCCTAAACTCCAAGTAAAGGAATGAAATACAAGCCTTAATTAGTTGATGTTCTTCACTTCCTGACACCAAGTTCCTCTATAATTTATATTATACTTTCACCATTATTCCTCTCCTTAATATTTTTATTTTTCTTTTTCCAAATCAAAATATACCTTGAATGGGTATCTAATCATCTCATGTTTTCATATCCTTTTAAATCACGCATAGGTTTTTGTAAAACTCATCATAATTAAATATTTCTCATGAAATATGATGGTACACCTCTATCTATGGTGGGATGATCATATCTTGAATATATAAAAAATATCACTTTCCAAATAATTTAATGGATCCCAAAAATATATACTCTTATTATAAAATTTCCACTTTTATTGAATCCTTGTCTATATTTCTCCTCATATCTATTGAAGAACCACATTTTTTTAGATTAGATCACTATAGTGTGTACATCTTTTTTATTTTAGGATTCCTTAGTTTGCAGAGTGACCTTATGCAGATTCCAAAGCATTACTACACTAATATTTAATAGCCTCTATATAACAGAATAATCTATTCCCTACAATATATTATTAATAAAATTCATGGTGGAACTATTCTTTTTGTGGAATGACTCGTCTATATAAGAGAAAATTATTCATTTGTCCTCTCCCAATTATGGTGAAACACTTGGAACTGTAGTGTGATCTTATAAATAAGAGTAAAAAAGTTATCTAACACTTCCCCTTCATGACGAAACTAAACCCATCATGTCACAAAAATCATAAGTTCACCAAATATTTATTTATTTACTTCCCATATCCACTCTAACATTCCATCAAAATATACTTGAGTATATTTTAAATGAATAAAATATGAAAACACCATAAAACATCATGAATGAATTGCTTTAGGAAATTTGTCGAAATATGACTCTAATGTAAATATTATTTAGACACCACATTATATGATATAATGGGGTTTCTATGAGTTATCAAACCTCTCTGTGTATTTAATAATACTATATTTACCATGTATAAATTAAGAACAGCTCACGCATCCCCATTTGTGAATTCACTTCATGAAGGATTATCATTCTCCCCAATGTTATTTGTATTAAATAGGTGAAACACTATATGATATCATCACTAATATCAATCTAGACACACCTTAAGAATCCCATATTAATGAAAGTGTTATAATATTATTTTCCTTCATCATCTCCTGAAAAAATAGATTATCTCCCCCTTTGAAATATGATTTAATTTTGTATTCTCTCCCTTTTTCAACAAATTCTATGGAATGAAATATATAAAATAACTCTAAAAACTTACTTGAATTTTGGGAGACAAATAACTCCCAATGAATTCTCAGTTGTTGTAAGGCATCCGTTGTTTGTGTCATTGTCAAGATAATGGAAACTTACTCCATAATTGAAACACATTCCATTGAAATGTCTTTATTCTACATATTATCAATGATTAATAACTAATTGATGTAAATATTATTTAAAAAAACATTATAACAATTTATTTTATAAATTTATGGAAATTTGATTATGAAACCCAATTAGAAAAGGGTACAAATCATTCACCCACATGTCTTAAATATATGACTTTATCCATATCATTTTATTCATGAAATGTAATTCAAAAATAGTTCAGTTTCTAATGATTGAAAAACACTTTTTCTATTTAGTGGAAGAAATTAGAAAACATATAACTCTATAACATTAAGTATCAAAATCGAAATAATGTATAAATAGAAAATGAAGAACACAACTACCTTGAAATAATGATGGATTCCACTCTATTTATCTTCAAACATAAGATTTATAAAGATAACTAAGAGGAATAAAACATACACTATACTTTTGGTGTATCCACAAGTTGGATGAATCACCTGATGCATAGGTGGGATACCTATTGAATCCATCATTTTCTAATAACTCTTGGAATATATGGAATTATAAGAATAATTCTTTGGGGTGAGGGGTAATCAGCAAGAGACTTATATAACTTAGAGACCCATATTACAATTTCTAGACTCCTTATATAGGACCTCTGCACAATCATAAGGATATATTCATTTACACAAACTTTCAAAATGTATGAGTAAAATAAATTTCAGTTAAATATCATTGTAACCATTTAGTTATCAAAACTCCCCCATATGCTTTATGAAATTATTAGTATGGATAGAAAAATTTGATGAAGGATATGATTGATAAAGGTTTAATGTTATTTATATGCTTAATAATTATAGGGGGACACATGAATCTCATGATATTATTTGACATATTATGACACTTTTAAAACAATCTTATGATATGGACACAATATTATCTTTGATATGCCTAAATCATAAGTAGTGATATAACTATAAGACATGTGATATGCCTTTACATTATTACTTTCATAACATATAACATCCCATATTTTTTTATATGATATGATCTAAAATGTATCATATATATAAGTTTTGAGTGGAATACATCCATAAATATCTCACTTGAAGAAAATACTTATATAATTTTTAAAATTTCCCAACACATTTAACCATATTCAATATTTGTTTGAAACCTATCCAGAACTCCTTTTTTATATTTTCCAAAACACATGGATATCTATCATCAATTTCATCTTATATCAAATCATATGAAACACCTAGGGAATATCCATACAAAACACTTTTTGTATAAACTATAATATAGTTTTTTTAAGCTCTTAGAGTATTGTAATACACAATCCATAGTATTCCATAAACAAAGTGCAACCACATGGTACTTTATAGAATTAAAAATAAATTTGAATTCATAAATTCATAAATTTATGAAAAGAGTTCCCTCTAAAAAAACATTAGTAATAGTCAAGGTATAGTGGGATCATAGATGATATCTATTAAACTCATGAATAACTATTCCAATTTACACGAGTTGCATCTTATAAAAGTATTCATAATAATATAATCATTTTGTATGAAATATAGAGTGACTATAAAACATGGAGTAAATAAATACCATATAGCCACCTCATATGTCATTGATTCTGTAACACCCCAGGTAAATAAAGAGTATGAAATTTTCAAATTTATCCATATTTGTGAATAAAATATTAATATGACTTTAAAGGGGACGCTATGCTCGATGGCGTACCCAACACGCAACAACGAGTTTCTTGGGAATCTTACGTTGCACTCTAATAATAAAATAATATTATAGTCGTTGTAATGGTAGGAATGAACATAACTAACTACAAAATGATTATATATGTTTGTAAAATATTTTTACTTTTTACAATAAATGTTAGATGATTAAAAATGCGAATGAATCCAATTTTAAGCGTAAACATTCTAATATTCTTTAAAAGGTCGATTAACCGACTTTTGATGGAGAACCTCTTTTAAATCCACTTTTTGACAATTTTATGTGTTATATTTTATGAAATAAAATTATTCTTTAGAATCGGGACATCAAAATTTACTTTTTGTAAATTTTTGGTATTTTTCCAAAAAAGTTCAATTTTTAATGAATAGTGAAAAATGTTTTATTTTAATTCAAAACCACTTTTTAATCTAATTAATTTATATGATTAGAGTATCTTTTGAATTGGTTTTAAAGTGAAATTAGATTATATTTTTACCATTTAATCCAATAGTGGTCATTGGAATTAATTTCTCTTTGAAATCGGACTTAAACTAGTGTCAATATTTTGATACATTTTGTTTCATAAAAACACGTTATTTGTTTTGACAGCGGGAATTAATTAGTAAATTAATTAATGCAACTTATATGTTTTGAATTTTTTAAAATAGACATCATTTTTGAATTCAGAATATAAAATATAGCTTAGGGTGAATATTTGGTAATTTTCTGAAAAAGTTCAATTTTTGATGAATAGTGAAACCACTAAGTGGTACTTATAAAAACTGATTTTCATTTTAAATGAAATTTTTCCATCTTTGTGTTTTGAATTTCAAAAATCCGACATACATGGTTGTCATTAAGAAGTAAAATTTGGTTCAATGGGATTAAAATAATTTTTTGGTGAATAATAACTTATTAAGTTTTTAATCGCGATTAGAGGTAATTAGTGTAGTTTATGGTAAGAATAATGTTTTAATAAAATGAAATTACCTATACACATGTCCTAACCTCATTGTATGTGTCATGGCCGACCAAGAAAATCCATGGGTCAACTTGGGGACCCCATGGAGCCACTTTGGTGGGAAAATGACATAAATACCTTTTTATTTAATGTTAATGTAAAAATGACACAAACATGAGATGTTTTAGTAAAACAATTTTTACATGGGGTTATACAAGTCAGATTTTTGACTATAAATAGTCATTGGAAATATAAAAATATTTCATACATCATAGTATTTTTTAAAATTTTTAGACATTAAATAAATTTAATTCTTTATGACATCATGATGATGCAGCGATGACCTCATTATTTAACGATTTAAATAAAATGGAAAGATAATGTAAAATCTAAGACCTACACATGTCAAAAAACTATTATATGGGTGTATTTAGAACCCTTATCACATTATATTTGAAAAACATCAATGTGGGACCATTAAAATCCGAAACTCATTCTAAAATAAAGTAACATTACCTTACGTTCCAAGAGTGCCCCTCCTCTCCTCTTATAAAAGGCCCCCACCTCTACCTCCTTACCCACACTTAAAAAGCCTTTTGCTCAGCCAAACCCTTCCCATTTTGTCTCTTCACATCCCTCTATAACTCCTTGAAGCCTCACTTTGGGCAGAAGTCTTCCCAAGGAATCCTTTGAGCTCAAACCAAAGAGAGTTACCCAATTTTAAGGTAATGTCTTCACTTGTGTCATTTTGTTTTATTTTGATTCTCCAACCTCTTTTTATTAATTTATTTTGTTACAAATACAGTATCTCCAATATACTAGGATGTTTTGATAATAATTATTCTAGCTACACTTACACACACCTACATCTAATGGTTAAAAAACATACTATTTTTGTGGATGGCGAATTTCTGCCTCACGAAACAATGATTGTTCAACATTCATCTAGCACCTTCAAATGTGTCCATTAAGATGACACTATATTTATATATGATATATAATATATTTATTTTTTACTTAAGATTCTGTATTTTTCATTTATTGCATACCATTATGGTTTCCATTATGGGTAAACGCGATATCTTCATTTAAGGAAGTGCGGACTACGGCCCCCTCAAAGTGATTTGATTCGTTAATACCATATGTGGTATGTATAAAGGATATATTTAATGATATTATATATGATACCATACTGGAATTAAAATACTATTATGTATCATTATGTTTTAATTCCATTAAATATGAAATAGAAATGGAAGTAGCGTTCATGCGTACGTACGGCTTACCGTCGCCATGAACGATACATTTCATTTCTTATCTCAAAATGTTATGTACTATTATAAGTACATATATATATTTGATATATATGTAATATATTACATCTAAATTATGGATATCATTCTGGAGTTATAACATATATATATATATATATCTCATTTTGTTTTAATTCCATTAATACGACAAAAAATGAAAGTAGCGTTCATGCGTACGTACGGCCTACCGTCTCCATGAACGGTGATTTTAATTTTTATCTCCAAATGATAAGGAACAGTATAAAATGAATATATACTGGATATATATGATATTTAAAACATCAATACTATTCTGGATATGATGTACCTATAACTACATGGAAAATTATCTTCCAACAAGTTCAATTTTTGACTCATGTAGCAAACATCGACAAAAACGTCTGATATGAACTCATATTATTAACCAATTATTATAACATTAAAATATGTGATATTAACTAAATAATAATCTCTATATGAGGCCCTTAATCAATTATAAATTGACCAAAGTTTATTATTCGGGAATATAAAGAAACAAACAAGACAAGTTGGACTTGAGGTAAGGGATCCTACTCCTCTCTTTCTTTTTAAGTACACTCTTTTATGTCATTCCTTTTAAGCTCATATTTCTTTTGATTGGGATGTTATTTTATATTACTCTTACTGTAATTTTTATGTTCATATTATGAGAGACCATATTTCCTCTCATAAATCCATTTTGGAAGTTTTAAGTGGCGCTGTTAGGCTGTCGAGTTTTCGTAAGAGATTTTTCATCTCACTTTTATTCCCGTGAGATTTATGCTACATTTGCCACAATTTCCTTTGATTGGTTTATGTACTGCCCATTATTATACACTTTTTGTAGTATAATTTCATTTATGCGTATTCACATCTTAATTGTATGACCCTTCTTCTATGGGGTGTACGTTTTGAAAGTTACCCAACTCGGTAAGGGGACCTTTCACCCTACTCTTTTTAAAAGACTTCTTTTGTTATGTCTTTTAATTCACATACTATTATGTTGGGATATGTTATTTTATATCCTTATTGATGTAAATTTTATGTCCAAGTGATGATATGCCCTTTTTATCTCTCATTAACTCATTTTCTGAATTTTGAAGTTATGTCGTTAGGCTGTCGAATTTTACCAAGGGAACTTTTTAACCCAATTTCAATATCTTTGGGTTCAACATGTAGTTATCGAATATGTCATCTTTTGAATATGTTTGAATGAACTTTTATTGTTTTACACTTAATATCCACTTATATTGGGTGTATTTATATTTGTCACACATAATTTTGAGATTGAATTATCCTTAATTTATGGATACCTTCTTTATAAGGGAATTCATCACATTTGACATTTCTATTGAGACTTCATTGTTGTTATGCACCAATTCACTCTTATATGGTGTATATACTATCCTTTAGAATATTATATCATGAATCCATTTATTATCATGATATTATAATGTTCTGACTAAATGTTATTCCTCAATTATTGTATTCAAGTGTCTCAAATTTTGGTAGAACCCCTTTAACCAAAATATCGCTTTAGATGTTTTAATTTTTTGTTCTTATTAATATCCATGTTTTCAAAATGTTTTTAAGGATTTATTTATATGGATATTAATGGTTTAAATTTTTAAAATCTTCAAGGTGGTATGGGACACTTTGATTCAAAAATCTCTTTATTAAATGTTTTAAATGGTTTTGGAAATGGTTTCTTTTTGAATGGATTCGTTATTTCAATATACTAAAATGTTATATTGTGATTGAAATGTGGAAATGTTATGTTTTATTTATGCATGTTTTATGTGATACGTTTATGTTATGGTCCTTGGGCATTGTTATGAAAACGGGTGGTTCCGTGATAAACTAAGGGCGGGTGGGCTCGATATAGCTCTCCAATGCATTGGATAACGCCAAGGAGTGAAACGTTAAGGTTTCTCTGAAGAGATTTAGGGAATATACTGTTGTGGGTATTCCAAACATAAACAAGTGGGTTACTCCCTACGTAAGAATGTTATGAATGCCTCAAGGTACCTTTATGTCTTATGATTTCTATGATTTATTCATGATTTAATGAGGTATGTTAAAGTGCTTAGGTTTTATGAGAAAAGTATGATTTCATTGATTCTTATGTGTACATGTACTCATGTTTCCTTTCCATATATTTTTATATCCTTTACTGAGCTTTTTATGCTCATCCCAAGTTTTTGAAATGTTTTTCACAGGTCAAGGGAAAGGTACATGATATGATGATAGTGTCAAGGAAGTGTCAAGAAAGAATCCACGTTTTATTTTAAATGTGTTTCCGTTGATGGGAAAAAATGGAAACTATATTTTATGTAAGCACTTTTTTAAAATGTGGAATGTAATGCGAGTTTATGATCTCATTCTCTAAAACTCTAAACCTGAAAAGATCCTCAATGTGTAATCTTGTATTAACTAAAGATTAAGTAAGGTTTAAGGCTGGGGCCTTATAGTTGGTATCAGAGGTCGGTTTAGATAACTTTAGAGGTTAGGGTATTCTCTAAGCATAAGTGACAGTACCATAATGGTTAGGATTTCATAAGCAGTCGTAGTTTTAGATAAAGTGAATGAGTAAGTATATATTAGTGTTTACCTTCCTCATTAGTACATGATGGTTTTGTTGATATACTCACACTGACATTTCTGTTTTTAGTGAATGGATGGATCTAGCAGGCACCAAAGAGACAACAGGTTTGAAGGAAACTATGGTGGTTCTCTGATTAAGATACTAGATAAAATGGGGGATTCAATGAGGAAACTCGTGGTTGTTCTAAACCAACTATCAACGAGTCATGATCAACCACTTGAACCTTGGTATGTTCTGTATTGAATCATGTACGAGATGACCAATTGATGAGGAATTTCAGGTAACAATTATAAAGGTAACCATTAGAGTTTATATGATCCTTACTTTTGAGGTAATTATGGGTTATTATATGTTATGATGGAAAATGAAAGGCATGAGATAAACTTGAGGTTAAAATATGTTATGATTATTTTTAAAGATTTTATCTCGTTTTGGGGAATGTTTTAATAATTATATAGTTTTGGAAAAAGGACAACACGTAGGCCATGTGACAACCCGTCGCGTTGGACAAAGCTGCGGTAATCGAACCCACAACCAAAGTGCAACTGGTATTTATCGCCTACCATTGGACTACGTGAAGTCCCTGGTTATTTTGACTAATTATTTTTAGTTAGATTATTTTAGGAATCAAGAGTAAGTTTATTTTGGGTTATCTATGGAAATGATTAAACTATCATGGAGGATATGTGATTAGGTTAATTACTTTTCAATATGAGAATTTAAGAGCAACTGATGTTATTTGGAGATAAAAGTTAATTGGTACCTTGGAAGACTAGGTGAATAAATCCTTAAAATATTTGGGTTTCAATCTTAGTTTGGTCTACTTTGAAGAATTTCATGGACAATTGTTTATCGAATGGTCTTCGCTGAACTTTGGGTTTTTTTTGTGGACAAATTTTGGAGATTAAGAATGGATTTTCTTTTTATAAAGGATTATACTTTTTGGGTTATCTGATATCATACTAACAATTTTGGTTTTGGATTTTGTCTAAATACATGGGAAATATATAGTTCTCTTTTGTGGATTAGGTTATTCTCAGGAGGTTGATTATAGTACTCTTAATGCGAACAAGTCTTCCTAAATACTCGTCTTTTGGAGAAAATATGAGTTTGATTAAGGAATCTAGTAAAAGTTGGAAGTCTACGTGACAAGTAAGTATGTTTCATTATGATTTAGTTAAGCTCAAAAATAAATTCCTCAATGAAGATAAACTTAAAACAAAAATGTTGTCTGTTAACTTTTCCTACTGGGGAATCGAATACTGTTTAACCCATCACAAGTTTGTGATTTTCTGTGGTTAGCTTTCTCCTAAACATGTTTTCTATCACTCTCCATCAGAACATGACCCTATCTTTTCTCCCCCATGTCCATGTTTTCCTACATGGAATCCTAGTATGGGTTTACTCAGGTGAATAAAATATTAATATGACATTAAAGGGGACGCAATGCTCGATGGCGTACCCAACACGCAACAATGAGTTTCTTGGAAATCTTACATCGCACTCTAATAATAAAATAATATTATAGCCGTTGTAATGGTGGGAATGAACAGAACTAACTACAAAATGATTATATATGTTTGTAAAATATTTTTACTTTTTACAATAAATGTTAGAGGATTAAAAATGCTAATGAATCCAATTTTAAGTGTAAACATTCTAATATTCTTTAAAAGGTCGATTAACCGCCTTTTGATGGCGAACCTCTTTTAAATCCACTTTTCGAAAATTTTATGTGTTATATTTGACGAAATAAAATTCTTCTTTAGAATCGGGACATCAAAATTTACTTTGTGTAAATTTTTGGTATTTTTCCGAAAAAGTTCAATTTTTAATGAATAGTTAAAAATGTTGTATTTTAATTCAAAACCTCTTTTTAATGTAATTTATTTATATTATTAGATTATATTTTGAATTGGTTTTAAAGTTAAATTAGAATATATTTTTACCATTTAATCCAATAGTGGTCGTTGGAATTAATTTCACTTTGAAATCAGACTTAAACTAGTGTCAATCTTTTGATACATTTTGTTTCATAAAAACACGCTATTTGTTTTGACAGTGGGAATTAATTATTAAATTAATTAATACAACCTATATGTTTTGAATTTTGTAAAATAGATATCATTTTTGAATTCGGAATATCAAATATATCTTAGGGTGAATTTTTGGTAATTTTCTTAAAAACATCAATTTTTGATGAATAGTGAAACCACTAAGTGGTACTTATAAAAACTGATTTTCCGTTTAAATTAAATTTCGCCATCTTTGTGTTTTTAATTTCAAAAATCCGACATACATGGTTGTCATTAAGAAGTAAAATGTGGTTCAATGGGATTAAAATAATTTTTTTGTGAATAGTAACTTGTTATGTTTTTAATCGTGATTAGGGGTAATTAGTTTAGTTTAAGGTAAGAATAATGTTTTAATAAAATGACATGACCTAGAAAAATGTCTTACCCTCATTGGATGTGTCATGGACGACCAAGACAATCCATGGGTCAACTTGGGGACCCCATGGAGCCACTTTGGTTAGAAAATGATATAAATAACTTTTTATTTAATGTTAAAGTAAAAATGACACAAACATGAGATGTTTTACTAAATCAATTTTTACATGGGGTTATACAAGTCATATTTTGGACTATAAATAGTAATTGTAAAGATAAAAGGATTTCATACATCATAGTATTTTTTTTATAATTTTTATACATTAAATAAATTAAATTCTTTCTGACATCATGATGATGTAACGATGACCTCATTATTTAATGATTTAAATAAAATGGAATGATAATGTAAAATCTAAGACCTAAACATGTCCATAACCTATTTTATGGGTGTATTTTGAACCCGTATCACATTATACTTGAAAAACATCAATTTGGGACCATTAAAATCCGAAACTCATTCTAAAATAAAGTAACATTACCTTACTTTCCAAGAGTGCCCCTCCTCTCCTCTTATAAAAGGCCCCCACCTCTACCTCCTTACCCACACTTCCAAAGCCTTTGTCTCGGCCAACCCCTGCCCATTTTGTCTCTTCACATCCCTCTATAACTCCTTGAAGCCTCACATTGGGCAGAAGTCTTCCCAAGGAAGCCTTTGAGCTCAAACCAAAGGGAGTTCCCCGATTTTAAGGTAATGTCTTCACTTGTGTCCTTTTGTTTTATTTTGATTCTCCAACCCCTAAACTCTTTTTAGTCATTTATTTTGTAACAAATAAAATATCTTAAATATACTAGGATGTTTTTATAAGAATTATTAGAGCTACACTTACACACACCTACATCTAATGGTTAAAGAACATACTGTTTCTGTGGATAGCGAATTTCTGCCTCACGAAATGATGATTGTTCAACATTCTTCTAACACCTTAAATGGTGGCCATTAAGATGACACTATATTTATATATGATATATAATATGTTTATGTTTTACTTAAGCTTCTGTATTTTTAATTTATGGCATACCTTTATGGTTTTCATTATGGGTAAACGTGATATCTTCATTTAAGGAAGTGAGGACTACCGCCCCCTCAAAGTGATTTGATTCGTTAATACCATATGTGGTACGTATAAAGGATATATTTAATGATATTATATATGATACCATACTGTAATTAAAATAATATTATGTATCATTATGTTTTAATTCCATTAAATATGAAATAGAAATGGAAGTAGCGTTAATGCGTACGTACGACTTACCGTCTCCATGAACGGTACATTTCATTTCTTATCTCAAAATGTTATGTACTATTATAAGTACATATATATAATGGATATATATGTAATATATTACTTCTAAATTATGGATTTCATTCTGGAGTAATATCATATATATATATATATCTCATTTTTTTAATTCCATTAATATGACAAAAAATGAAAGTAGCGTTCATGCGTACGTACGGCCTACCGTCTCCATGAACGGTGCTTTTAATTTTTATCTCCAAATGATAAGGAATAGAATAAAATGAATATATACTGGATATATATGATATTTAAAATATCAATACTATTCTGGATATGATGTACCTATAACTACATGGAAAATTATTTTCCAACAAGTTCAATCTTTGACTCATGTACCAAACATCGACAAAAACGTGTCATATGAACTCATATTATTAACCAATTATTATAACATTAAAATATGTGATATGAACTAAATAATAATCTTTATAGGAGTCCCTTAACAAATTATAAATTGACCAAAGTTTATTATTCCATAATATAAAGAAACAAACAAGACAAGTTGGACTTGAGGTAAGGGATCCTACTCCTATCTTTCTTTTTAAGTACACTCTTTTATGTCATTCAATTTAAGCTCATATTTCTTGTTATTGGGATGTTCTTTTATATTAATCTTACTGTAATTTTTATGTTCATATGATATGAGACCCTATTTCCTCTCATCAATCCATTTTGGAAGTTTTAAGTGGCGCTGTTAGGCTGCCGAGTTTTCGTAAGGGATTTTTCATCCCACTTTTATTCCCATGACATTTATGCTACATTTGCCACAATTTCCTTTGAGTGGTGTATGTACTGCCCATTATTATACACTTGGTGTAGTATAATTTCATTTATTGGTATTCACATCTTCATTGTATTACCCTTCTTCCATGGGGTGTACGTTTCGAAAGTTACCCAACTCGGTAAGGGGACCTTTCACCCTCCTCTTTTTTAAAACACTTATTTTGTTATGTCTTTTAATTCACATGCTATTATGTTGGGATATGTTCTTTTATATAATTATTGATGTAAATTTTTTGTCCAAGTGATGAGAGGCCCTTTTTATCTCTCATCAACTCATTTTCTGAATTTTGAAGTGATGCCGTTAGGCTGTCGAATTTTACCAAGGGAAATTTTTAACCCAATTTCGATTTCTTTGGGTTCAACATGTAGTTATTGAATATGTCATCTTTTGAATATGTGTGAATGAACTTTTATTGTATTACACTTAATATACACTTATATTGGTTGTATTTATATTTTTCACACATAATTTTGAGATTGAATTATCCTTAATTTAAGGATACCTTCTTTATAAGGGAATTCATCACATTTGACATTTCTATTGAGACTTCATTGTTGTTATGCACCAATTCACTCTTATATGGTGTATATACGGTCAATTGGAATATTATATCATGAATCCATTTATTCTCATGATATTATAAAGTTCTGAATAAATGTTATTCCTCAATTATTGTATTCAAGTGTCTCTAATTTTGGTAGAACCCCTTTAACCAAAATATCACTTTAAATGTTTTAATTATTTGTTCTTATTAATATCCATGTTTTCAAAATGGTTTTAAGGATTTATTTATATGGATATCAATGGTTTAAAATTTTAAAAGCTTCAAGGTGGTATAGGACACTTTGATTCAAAAATCTCTTTAATAAATGTTTTAAATGGTTTTGGAAATGGTTTCTTTTTGAATGGATTCGTTATTTCAATATACTAAAATGTTATATTGTGATTGAAATGTGGAATTGTTATGTTTCATTTATTCATGTTTTATGTGATACGTTTATGTTATGGTTCTTGGGCATTGTAATGATAACGGGTGGTTCCGTGATAAACTAAGGGCAGGTGAGACCGATATAGCTCTCCAATGCATTGGGTAACGTGAAGAAGTGAAATGTTAAGGTTTCTCTGAAGAGATTTAGGGAATATATTGTGGTGGGTATTCCAAACGTAACCAAGAGGGTTACTCCCTACGTAAGAATGTTATGAATGCCTCAAGTTACCTTTATGTCTTATGATTTCTATGATTTATTCATGATTTGATGAGGTATGTTAAAGTGCTTATGTTTTATGAGCAAAGTATGATTTCATTGATTCTTATGTGTAAATGTACTCATGTTTCCTTTCTATATATTTTTATATCCCTTTCTGAGCTTTTTATGCTCATCCCATGTTTTTTAAATGTTTTTCACAGGTCAAGGGAAAGGTACATGATATGATGATAGTGTCAAGGAAGTGTCAAGAAAGAATCTATGTTTTATTTTAAATATGTTTTCGTTGATAGTAAAAAATGGATACTATATTTTATGTAACCACTTTGTTTAAATGTGGAATGTAATGCGAGTTTATCATCTAATTCCCTAAAACACTAAACCTGAAGAGATCCTCAATGTGTAATCTTGTATTAACTAAAGATCACGTAAGGTTTAAGGCTGGGGCCTTATAGATTCTCTATTTATAAATTGTTTGGGTTGACGAATACATCACATGTCATTCTAGTTTACAGATGAGTACATCGCATTCCCATCATCTGGTAAATAATCAGATCTCTTTTATTATCTAGGTACTAATATAAACTTATATATACTATATCAATTGAGGGAATATATGAGATAATATTCATACTAGAGGAAAAATCGAATCTTAGTTAATCTTCAATCGATGACGTGATCAGTAACATATCAAAACACACTAGATTAAAAAGCATTAAGGATTTCATATAAAAGGTTTTAAATTATAAATGATTTTATCCTAGATTTCCTAGCATCCTTATGTTAGAGGATTGAAATATGAAACACACACCTCTGTTATACCAATATTATAGTGTATGACTCTCCATTTTCTATACATGATGGTTCATCGAGCACAAAAAAACTGATTTATACCTCCATGAGAATAGTATATATAACTATATGAAATCCTAACCACATTAAAATTGAAATTTCATACCAACCTATAACACACCATGAAATACATTAGTTAAGTATAGCACAGGTTTATACTTTTGGAGGCCAGTTATCATTTCATTGCATGAGTATAGGAAACCAACATGAATGAATGATAAATTAGAGACTTTATTTATTATAACATGGTACATTATATATTCTTAAACACGTTTATGAATTATAAATAATAATATTCAAAAGAACATATCTAATTGGTAATATCTAATTCCTACTAAATTTTTATGTGATCTTATACAAAAATACTCACCACTGAACTATTTAATGGGTAATATCCAAAAACTAATAAAGTACGAATAATAGTGATACATATAAAAAATATTTATAATGTTCAACTACTTAAATAAAGTATTTAGAAACCATTAATTCACAACATCTAATGTTATCATGTTAATATATTTTTTTCTACTTATAACTCTTCCTAATTTCATCTTCTTCATAATTCTTGGAACTCTATCTATCAAAAAATTTCCTTCAGATCAGTTATATAACATTTTAATGACAAACCCAAAGACCTTTAGTGAATATAGTGACACTCACACAGAATTTTTACTAGCACAATCCCTAATTTGATAACTTTCAGTCTTCACGTAGTCCAAACTTACTTTCATTATCCTCTTAGAGAATGCATTCCCTCCAAAATATCATGCTAAGATACAAGAACCCCATTTTCAAAAAATAACACATATTTAATTTTACTATTAAAAAAATAAACTATTATATCTATAACAGATATGATATTCTATATGTTTCATGTTTTATCCATATATAATTCATAAATATTCTTTTTCATTCTGATATTTGATTTAGATACTCTTTGATTAATCAATGGAATGAAAACATAATTCTCTGATAATTATTTCCTTTATTTCAGACAACTTTATATAAACAACACATTTAAAACTAATAGTTTGTATAATATACCCGAGAAAACTAAAGAATTGATTTTTTATAACAATGATACTTATTATGTACATTCCATGGAGTTTCCCAAACTCATTTAGGTGTTCTAGAAAACTCCATAAAATTTTTACCCATTTCCCCCACCTACTTGAAACATCTTTTGGGTTTCAATTACCAAGGATGACTATTCTAAAATCTAATATTATATTTCAATCTTAAACCTTTACCCTTTTTGTGATGTTAGGACAACAATTGAGCATAAATATCACATGACATGCCTATCTATCTACAGTTTTTTGAGAAAATATGGTAACCATTTATTGAATCCATTCACATTGTCAAAATATTTCCAAAAATGATTCTAGAATTAACTCTTTATCTGGAACAAGACATAAATGATGTATCTAGTCTCTCCTAATCATTATAATACTTAACAAAATTGAATATATGAGTTCAGAATAAATTTCCTTAGGCAATTTTTCATCTAATTCCTTTGAAACAATATATGAATTCATCTATTATTCTTATAAGTATCTAGATTCACTTGTTGAACAACCTCAATAGTTGGTTACGTAAGTATATTTATTACTCAAACACTTATATTTTTTCTCCCTTGATTAATAATAGTTCATTCAAATTATTCCAATCTTAGAAGTTTCTTACATTATGATTTTTCATTCAATATGATTCATCTCAATATAAATTTCATTGATTATGATTAAATAAATTTATATATAAATGTTATAACAAGAAAATACAATGTTTTACAATCATTTAGTAATACCTTTCATAAAATTTTCTCCCACTAAAATGGTGATCCATTTTTAAATCTCTTCATAACTTTTAGTAGGCCAAGAATAACTTCATCATAACTTTTAGTGGGTAAATATCCTAATTTCACTAAGTCATGGGTCTTTATTGGGGTTCCTATCACAACTTATCGGTTTAGGTAGGACATCATGCTAGTCATATTATATATTAACCTTGGATAATTGAGAAGATAAAATTTTTCCCAACCTATCGTATGGATATAATCAACTCTATTCTTCTAGAAACATAATCCAGTTGGGGTCCACTTGCATAGTGTATCCCAAATAAAATTTCAAGAATGGGAAGTTCATTCATTTAAGTTCACCCATTACAATCTTTTATTACTCAAAATAATACCATGTAACCCATATTTAACATGACCTATTTGGTTTTATGATCAAGGTTTGGAATTTTTTTAATTTGGATAGAATATTACACTAAATATATTAAAAGGGGAACTAAATATCACCATATAACCTCATGTTATACCCCTAACATATATTCAATCTTATAATTATTTAGTTTGGAATCATTTTCATTCCATCAAATCAATGTGTAAAACCCATATTGGTGTGTAACTCTTACATAACTCACATGTTGTATTAATAAACTAAATTAAAATCCAGCTATATGCATAAATATAAAAATTCATACCACACATTAAGTACATGAAAAACTATCATGTAAAGACTTAAAACCAAATGAAATTAAAATTTCCAAATAGATTAATCATGGAGTGATAGATAACCAACCTCGATTTTCTCGAAGAGGCATAAGCATATAAGACAGTTAGTAGTTTGACCAAAAATCCCTTTTCCAATGGATACTATATATATTATAGACATCAATTCTGTCATAATTCTGACACAAAAAATTTATAAACTATAATCAACTACGCAATTTTAATTCATAACCCAATACAATCCAAATTCAAGGTATAATAAAACTAAGCAATTATCATACCCAATATGTAACTCATTAAATGGATGTGTGAGAATTTATAGAATTAGTTTAAAACATTAAACTAAATTTAATAAATATTTATAATATAAAAATTTTATTTATGAATAAAAATAGAATATTTAAAAAATGAAAAATTCATATATTTATAAATAATAGGTAAACAATTTATGACCAATCCATAAATAAAAAGTTACAAACATTTAAAATTTATCCATGCATTAGGTAAATTCCATAATTATATAAATATAAGAATTTATATTTATTACTAACCTGAGATCCTTATTGTTATCCTCTATTTGAAATTATTCTTAAATATAAAAAATTTAATGAAATGTAAACATTTTATATTAAAATTATATTATGTAAATAATTTTAATAATCTAAATATAATATTTTTAATATAATTAAAATATTGATCATATTAGTTATCAAAAATCAATCTGATATAGTTTAAATAATTTCTCAAATAAGGCCTTTATTTTGAACATTTCAAATTAAATATTACAAAAATCTCATAATTATAAATATACACTATTTATATTTTTCCTTATTTTTTTAATTTATAACCACCTAAACAATTACTCTTATAATTTACATTTAAACATTATATATATATATATTATAAGGAATTTCTTATTTTTATAAAAGTAATTAATATTAATACTTAATACTAAGGAAAATTATTTTTTAAAATTTTCATAAAGATTTAATAATTTATTATAACCATTAAATAGTACATTTATTTATAAAAACAATAATATAAAAGAGTAAAAAATAATATTTTCCATAATTATAAACTATTCATAAAATATTTAAATAAATTATTAATTGAAATATAAAAAAATCAAAATTTTCAATTATATTGTTTTTGATGGTAAGGCCTATATCATAATAAACAATTGATAAGTTTTGGAATTCAAACCCCATTTTGAAACAATAATTTGTAATATATAATTGATAATCTATTTTTCATAACACAAACTTTGTGATGTGTAATATTAACTCAATGTTTATTGGATCTTGTTAAGGGATAGTCCAATGTAACATTAACTAACCACATAGAGACTCGTTTAAGATAAAGCTATTAGTGAATATGCATAACGTTTTATGAGTTACTTATCTAACATAAATAAATCAACACATTGAAATCATATTCTTTTCTTAGCACCAATATCAACTAAGTGATAACATTATCAATTTTAATACCACAAAAATAGTTTTGGAAAATGAAATTCAAAAATATGATTCCCTATACTATACATATTATGTATTAAAACTATAGAATTTATAATGGATTGAATTTTATGATATAATAAATCAAATGGATCGGACTTATCATAGACAATGATATTATATATCATATATCAATCCACATAACAAAATATCAATTTTTTATTAGGATATTCATTATGATATATGATTTAATTTTATTTTCATCATTTCCAAACATCATTTGGTGAATCAAAAAACACAGAAAGCTCTGATACCACTATTAGATTCCCATGGACCAAATAAAACTTGTTAAATGCATTAAGAGGAATTCAAAACCATAAAAACTAATTAAATCATACATTGAAACTAAAAAATTTTATAAATAGTATATGAACAACTCATTTACCATACACTAATGATGGATATTGCTCCACCATTCTTCCAACATAAGCTTGCTAAAGACCAATAAAGGGTAGCTAAAAAACATCCTCCTCCATATTGTATACTTAGATTGAATGAATTATACCACTATAAATTGTGATCCCTCTTGTATCCATGATGTGCTAGTATCTTTGGGAATCTGAGGAGAATAATAGATCTACACAGATAGAGAGAATCCAAAGGAGGATAAAATCACTCAAGGGTCGGCCTTGATCAAACAAACCACCTTATTTATCCCCTCATGATGCCAAGAATTATCCACTCATTTACACATATGTTAATAGGATATTATTAAATGGAATATTAGTTATAAATATATTTAATCGTTAAGTTGTTACAACTATCTAATACAATTTCTCTTATGAAATTATTTTTAATGGTAGTCGATGTGAATGGCAGATTCAAACATTAACTACTTAATAGTCATTTTTCATTCATAATAATAGGAAGATACATGAATAACATAATATGAATTTCCATATTATAACACTAATAATATGATCTTATGATACGTCCAAAGTCATTAATATGATATCCCCATATAATCAGAAATGATATACTCGTAAGTTATTAGAAATAACTTCACATTGTTTATATCATACCATACGATATTATATATATTCTGATATTATATAAGACAAAATATATAATTCATATAAAATTATTTAACTAAATATATCAATAAATAACATAATCATATTTAATTAAGATAAGAGTGAATAAATGTTTCATCTTAGAGTTCAACAATACACACATTTTTCAACAATGAATGCACCTCCAATTGATAGCTTTTGATCACAAAAATTTACTGCACAATCCAAATATATATAGCCATAAAATTGAAAATACATAACATTATAATACCTCAAACCATAATAGGGATTCTGTTTTACATATTATAAGATCATTTTCACCATTAGAAGATGTGATTCCCTTTGAATTTTCTAGAATGATGCACACGTAGAAATCGAAAAGCAATTTCCATTCTAGATGCAAGAAAATAGTGTATATGACAACCCTACTCTTTATTACAATATAATTCATGATATATGATATAATAATACACATAATAAAACCTAGAATATCAAGAAGTCTAGTTTATCTTCAAATTAGGAACATTATATAACAACTTAAATCATGAAATATAGCAACTTTATTGAAAACTTCCTTAACATACTCATACGTAAAACTGCATGGGATAATCTGGGGACATACATAAGAAAGGGGGAGTTATAAAGCACAGTAAGGTAATAATCATGGAATAACATGAAGAAGATAACTCATATTAGATACTCATCATATAAATAGGTCATAAAAGGGGTGAGATACATAAACATTAACAATGAGGCATGATATATCATGATTATCATGAAGGAAACATGGGAAATTTGGAAACATCTTAAAACATTGTATCATAAAAATAAGTCATGGATAAATGACAACAGATCATGATGGAAAAAGTTACATAAAGGAATCAAGTTGACTTTATATCCTCAAATGACATCTCATAAGACTAAACATTTTCCATTGTATTGGAGCACTATATAATTCTAGGTGCACCCATCACTTTCATTTCATTTTCATGCTTAAGTGTTCCACAAAGATCATACAACATGGATTCATTAATCATTAGATTTTATCCTATGATCTTGGAGTGTGTAAAAAATACATTTAAGTCCCAAGATAAAGAATTATGATTGTATAAATGTGAATTCTCTTAATAATAAATGGTTATGGTTTTCATTACGTAATTGTTTTGGCAGAGAAAATCACGGTAAAATTTTGGCACCATAACAGCATCACTTAAAAATTCATAAAATTGGTTAAGGAGAGAGAAATGGTTATATAATAATTAAATCATAAAATTAGTAGTAATATGGATATATAAATACAAATCCCATCATTAAGAATTGGAAATAGTAGTCATAAGATATAAATAAACTTTAATAAATTGGAGAATGGGAGGATCCCTCACTACCACAAAACTGGGCAAGGCATGCGCCTGCCTTTATCAGCACTAACGGAAAAGCGCTGATAAAGGTCCTCCCCTTTATCAGCACTTTTTTAGAGCTGATAAAGTGGACCTTTATCAGCACTTTTTTTAGCGCTGATAAAGGTTGTATTTATCAGCGCTTTTCATTTTAGCGCTGATAAATGCATCCTTTATCAGCGCTTTTTACTAGCGCTGATAAAGGCTCACACAGATTTGTTAAAAACCCGCGGGTCCTCTTCCTCCTCCCTGCACCCGGTCAAGCTCTCGCGGAAGCCCTCCTCTGCACCGCTGCCGCCGCCTCCTCCTCCTCCGCCGTGGCCGCCGCCTCCTCCTGCACCTCCTCCTCCGGCCGCCGCCTCCTCCTCCAGCCGCCGCCTCCTCCTTCTCCTCCTCCTCCGGTCGTCACCTCCTCCTCCGGCCGCCGCCTCCTCCTTCTTCTCCTCCTCCAGCCGCCTCCTCCTCCTCCTCCTCTGCTCCTCCTCCTCCTACTCCTTCTCCTCCACCGTAGCCTCATCCTCCTCCTCCTCCACCGGCGCTTCCTCCTCCTCCTCCTAGTCCGCTGCCTCATCCTCCTCCTCCACCGGCACCTCCTCCTCCTCCTCCTCTGCCTACTCTGATGACTCCTCCTCCACCGCGGTTTGAGAGGTGCCTCAAGTACTCAGGTGAGTCTCAAAATCTTTATTTAAGTTTTATATGATGTTTTTTTGGAGATTTTTCAAATGAAACATGGTTTTGTGTTCATATTTTTTGAGAAACAATGTAGACCTTGAGCATGAGGAGGTTTTCAGACCTCTTTCTAAATCACATAGTTGACTTTCGTGGTTAGTGAAGGTTAACCATGGGATATCTTAGAGGAAACCATGTGAGGTGGATTTTATTTAGGGATTAACATACCATTTTTTCATGATTTCTGACAAAACATGTGAAATTTTGTAGACTGAGGTAGTTCTAATTTACATAATTAATGCATAGTTTGGTAAACTATGTTGACCAAATATTTGAAGGGGTTTTCTTGTACAGTGCCACCACATTATTAATATATGGTTTGGAAAATTGTGTAGAACATTAAAATTATATTTTCATCATTTTCCCTCTGAAATTCCAATAGGGGAAGCCCCCATTTCTCATCCTCCCTCTTATACAATGCCCAATCGACCCACCCCCTTATTCCTCTTTGATTCCCCTTTCCATGGGGAGTTTTTTAGCGGATTTATTCAACAATTCTAAGTGATTTCACCATCTTCCTTACCATTTTATTATTTATATTTTGTTTATATTGATTTTTGATTTATCTAGATTAGGTTTTATGGGTGATTCAACTAGAGCATGGTGGTATCATATTGATTTGATGGGGGTGTTTTCCTACCTCATGTATAAGAGGCATCATGATGGTATCTGCAAGTCACCAATCATTATGAAGGATTTGTGTTTCCTTCTTTAGTTTTCATGGATATTGGATCAAATTATATAATGTTGTCTATGGATTTGGTTCTGATGGTTGGGTATTTTTCCTAAGATGGCACTAAGATCCCACTTCAGAACTTATATGGATTTTTTGTCTTGGTTCTAACATGAAAATTCCACAAGATGAGTTTCTAGTGAATATAACAAGTTTAAATTGATTTGGAAAATTATTATAAATGTTATAATTTAATAATTTTGGTTTTTTGGATAGAGGAAGGAGCTATATTGATGAGTTGATCTTGGGGTAGACAAATGGACGAGGCTTAGCGAGCCTAGGAAAAATTTTCAACTTGGAATTAAAACAGTAGAAACATATAAAATAGGTATGTGGTCCTGGTAATTTCTTTATGGATTTATAAATTCCTTAATGGGTGTTATTAGAGTGAGTGTGACTTAGAGGACCTTGTTAGGGGGAACCCGGAGACCTCTTGGAATACATTCTGTGACTTTTATGTATTTGTTCCCATAGGCCACACATGGAACTAGTGATACATCAGAGCTCTTGGCCTTATTGAATTGAACCTAAAGTGTGTGAACATCCCCCTTGGGGATGTGACTACTTGGGTGGGAATAACTTTGTAAGGTTGTTGATAGGCTGGATGTGAAGGCTGACCCAGAACAAACCTATATATTGAAATGGGACATGAGGCATCTCTTGAGACTATTTATAGTATGGAATATTACCATGTAAATATTATGAGGCTATACCATGTAAGACACTGATAAATAATATGATGCTCTCATGCGATGAGTGTTTCACTACATCATGTGCTTCTGTTGGATGGTGACGTTGCAATGATGGTATTCATTCTTAACAGCTTATTGATCCAAACCTTTAATGGTTTTCCTTTCTAAACATTGGTTTTAATGTATTAAGGTCTTTCTGAGGTTTCATTTCAGCCCTTCATTTTAAAATAACAACTGTATAACAGCATGAATAACATAACTCAAGTTGATAGAGAAGAAAATTTATGAAGGCATTGGATTCCCTTCGAGCCAGATGGATTAGTGTTGTCCCCATGGATAGTAAAACCCCTTTTGGAGATCATGGAATAGTTGATAATAGGTTGTTTGGATCATTCATTGCTTCTAGATATTTTTCCAGATTTTCCTTGGTGTTTTTGGTTTATACTTCTCTCAATCCCTACTGGTGTAAGTTCTTTTCACCCTGTGTTTGTACTTATACTCTTTTTTTTAATTGAGTCCTTTGGGGTATGAATTAGGTGACCAATTCATGTCACCACTTTTATTAAAAAAATGACCTTGAGGTGGTATTTTATTGAAATGGAAAAAATTACATAGTAGTGAGGTCTATGATACTACTAATAGGGATGCCATTGATTTTGATTAGTGATTATATTTGTTATGAAAAGTGGATAGGTGAGAGATTTCAGTCCTTATTGTGTATTTGGCATGTTTGGTTGAGTGTCCTGCACTACTGGGGTTAAGTTGTTGGGAACAATTTTATACTAGTATGGATACTACTCAAGTTGTGATAATGGGATGGAGGTTTTCCAGGTTATTATCATATTCACCAGGGTGAGTTTATATCTACAGTAATTATCAATGTATACTAGGGTGAAAGACCTCATGATTATTGTTATGGTTGGTATAGTCATCACAATGTTCTCAAATACACTTTGGCACTAGCCAAAGTTGGTATGGATGATCGAGGCTACGAACCTGAGGATCAATGATGATTTAATTATTTATTTATTAGATATTATTTATTTATTCAGAGCATGAAACATGCACATATTACTAAAAATTAGAATTTATTAAACCACATTGGTGGTTCCCTACTGAGTACCCAAGAAATCCTCATGTATTGAAGGTCAGGTAGAATTGGGTCCCAGTGTTGCCAGATCGAGTTGGAGTAACTTTGATGGGTTTTAGAGATCTAGATGATGTAAGGCTTGGGGATTGTAGTGGTTCCCAATATATTTTTTATTTTGGTATTTATTTATTCCTTTATTTCCTTGAAGTATCTTTTTTTTATCTAAATTATACTCATCTTCCTTCTCCTTTAACCTATATACTTATCCTATGGATTTTAAATAGGATGAATATAAATAATGAATGGATGAATGCCAATCGGTTGAAAAAAGAGTATGAAGAAGGCGTGAAAGAATTTATCAAGTTTGCAATAGATCATGCGTGTGACTCTTCTCAAATCCTTTGTCTGTGTTTACACTGTTGTTATTCAAAACAAATTAGTCCAGATGAGTTGGAAGAAAACTTGATCTATCACGGAATAGATCAAAGTTATACATGTTGGAATAAACACGGGGAAACAACGAATGTAGGTAGTGAATGGGGTGACACTGCGTTGTATGGATCATCTGATATGATTACAAACATGAACAATGAAGATGACCGTATGGAGGATGTGATTACAGATGTGAATGATGATGAAGATCGTATTGAGAAAATGACAAGGACCTTCGAAGATGAACTTCGTGATTGCCCAAAATTGTTTGAGAAGTTAAAAAGTTGTGCAAAGACGCCATTGTATACTGGTTGCACTAAATATACAGCATTGACAGCCGTACTGAAGCTGTATAATTTGAAAGCAGATAATGGGTGGAGTGACGACAGTTTTACGAAGCTACTTGCCCTCTTGAATGACATGCTCCCAGAAGACAATGAGCTCCCGAGCCGAACATACGATGCCAAACGAATGCTACGCTCTATGGGTATGATCTCTGAAAGAATACACGCCTGCCCGAATGACAGTATATTGTTTCTCAAGGACCAAAAATCACTTAAAGAATGCCCAAAGTGTGGTGCTTCTCGATACAAGAAAGATGAATCCAGTCCTACTAAAGTTCTATGGTACTTTCCAATCATTCCAAGGTTTAGACGCCTATATGGAAGTGAGGAGACTGCAGAACAATTAACATGGCATGTAGATACAAGAATTAAAGAAGGGATACTACGTCACCCGGCAGACTCTCCTCAGTGGAAGAGAATCGATCATGAGTATCCTGAATTTGAAAACGAGTCGAGAAACCTTCGTCTTGCGTTATCTACAGATGGAGTGAATCCTTTTGGTTTTAAAAGAAGCAGTCACAGTACATGGCTGGTTATGTTGATAAATTATAACTTACCACCGTGGTTTTGCATGAAACGAATATACATCATGTTATCTATTCTTATATCAGGACCAAAACAACCGGGTAATGATATTGATGTTTATTTAGCTCCATTGATCGAAGATTTGAAATTATTGTGGGATTCAGGTGTTACATTGTATGATGCTTACAGAACGGAAGATTTCACTTTGAGAGTCATGTTTTATGGGACGATAAATGACTTCCTAGCTTATGGAAATTTGTTAGGATATAGCATTAAAGGAACTCAAGGCTGTCCCATTTGAGAAGAAGGTACACAATCAATTAGGTTGAACCATTCATTGAAAACCGTGTTTCTAGGACATCGTAGATTTCTACCGCGATGACATAAGTACCATTCTTGGAAGACATCATTTGATGGAAGTTCAGAAGAACGTACAACACTGTCTCCACTAACAGGCGATCAATTTTTCGAGAAAGTTAAAAATTTGGACACTACTTTTGGTAAACCGGCTTCGAAAAACCATACGAAAATCGGTTGGAAAAAGAGATCAATTTTTTTTGAATTACAATACTGGAATTGTCTGTATGTAAGACATTTTTTTGATGTTATGCATGTAGAAAAAAATATATTTGACAGTGTTATCGGCACGTTGATAAATACATCTGGAAAAAAAAAAGATGGAATTAAGGCTAGGTTGGACATGGTTAAGATGGGAATACGAGAAGAGTTGGCACCAGTAAAGGGTGAAAAATGAACATTTCTTCCTCCTGTTGCTTACACTCTTTCCAGGCAGGAGAGATATCAGTTTTGCAACTTCTTGAATTACGTAAAGGTTCCAGAGGGGTATTCGTCAAATATCAGTAACCTTGTGGTAATGAGAAACTTGAAGTTAAAAGGTCTGAAATCACATGACTGTCATGTTTTGATGCAAAATCTCATTCCAATTTCTTTACGTTGCATTTTTCCCAAGAATGTCCACCATACATTAACGAAACTGTGTTTCTTCTTCAAAGCTATATGCAGCAAAGTTATAGACCCGGTGAAATTGCCAGCTATGGAAAAAGAAATTGCCGTCATATTATGTGAATTAGAAATGTTCTTCCCGCCTTCATTTTTTGATATGATGGTTCATTTGATGGTCCACTTGGTGAGAGAGATTCGACTATGTGGTCCTGTACATTACAGATGGATGTACCCCATTGAACGGTATATGAAGATTTTGAAAGGGTATGTCAAAAATCGAAGTCGGCCAGAGGGTTGTATTGCATAGAGAAATATTATTGAGGAAGTCGTTGAATTCTGTACTGAATACTTGTCTAGTGTGGAAAGCATTGGCTTACCGAAATCGCGTCACACTGGGCGGTTAGAGGGTGAAGGAATTTCTGGAAGAAAGGTCGTCACAATCAATATTACAGATCGGGAGCAGACTCACCTTTATGTTTTGCATAACAGTTTGGACGTTGACCCATATGTTGATATCCACAAAGAAATTCTTAGGCAATTGAATCCATCAAGGGCTAAAAAATGGATATAAGATACACATAATAGACAGTTTATAGGATGGTTTCGAGATCATATTTTTAAGAAGTCAGATGAAAATCCAAAGTCTATTTTGGAACGACTTTGATGGCTAGCCGGAGGACCAAGTGTGTATGCATTATCTTACAATGCTTATGTAGTTAATGGTTATACATTTTATAGTAATGAACATGATGAAGACAGTACCATGAAGAATAGTGGGGTTACACTTGTGGCTGAAGCGATGCATGTTTCTGGTGCTAAGGACAGAAATCCAATTTATGCGAATATGTCATACTTTGGCATCATCGAACAAATATGGGAGTTGGATTATACAGAATTTCAAGTTCTGATATTTCAATGCAAGTAGGTTGATAACAGGAGTGCTGTTAAAATAGATGATTTGGGATTTGTGAAAGTTGATTTCAGTAAGGAAGGGGAGAAAGACGAACCATTTATAATGGCATCACAGGTAGTGCAAGTATTTTATGTTCCCGATCCCACAAACCGAAACTGGTCAATTGTTCTGTTATCGACCAAAATAGCTAAAGGGTCAGATGAAAATTCAACGGAAGATGATCCTTTCATTGGGATTTCGCAATCATTTCGCAGTGGTCCCAATGTAGATGACGTTTTGTATTTCAGAGGAGACCACAATGAAGGGATATGGATAGTTGATAGAGGGGTCAAATCCCTTCAGCCTTTTAAAAAAAAAGGAGTTCAATAATCTGGTTATTGATTTTTATTTTAATATAGATTGTGTTACATTATGTTATTATCTGTTCGCTACTGCTTTTATGTGATCCAACTTAAATTTTAAACCAGTTCTGCGGATAATGACTTCTTCACCTACTGATGCACCCAATCCCGAGACACAACACATATCTCAACATATTGCAGCTGGTCCCATTGCTGAGAGACAACAGGTCTCTCAACCTGTTGCAGCTGGTCCCACTGCTGACGTACAATAGGTCTCTCAACCTGTTGCAGCTGGTCCCACTGCTGAGAGACAACAGGTCTCTCAACCTGTTGCAGCTAGTCCCACTGCTGACGTACAATAGGTCTCTCAACCTGTTGCAGCTGGTGTCAGTGTCGAAGCTAGCGCTTCGGAGAAACATAATGATGATGCAGAAACTGAGGAAATGGTAGGCGATGAAACCCCAGCGACACAAAAAAAAACAGGTGCTCCGTAGTTTGATAGTTTTAGCAAAAATCCTTAAGGCAAAATCAAAAGGCATAAAATATGAGGTGGGATGGAATAAGTTAGGCCAGCATGTAAACCGAAACAAAGCCATGTTTAGTAGCTATATTGGAATCATCACTCGACAACACGTGCCGATTGACGTAGAGTCGTGGAACCATGTTTTCAGTGGGTTGAAAACATTAATGTGGGAAGAGATTATGGTAACATTATGATATCATCTATTTAATTTATTAAAATAAAATAAAATATTGAAATATTGACTAACCCTTCATCATCTCTTGCAGAGTGCATTTATAGTAGATATTTCGCACAAAGAATATGTTTTCAGACAGGCAGGAAGAATTCATAGAGGCTTTCGCACCATTTTAACGAAAAATCATCTGAAAGATGCCGAAGGGAAAATCAAGCCGCACCCGCCTCCTCTTTATGCACACTTGATATCCCAAGGAACGTGGGATGCATTTTGCAACCGTCGTGCGGAAAATAATTTTCAGGTACATTATGTTTGGTTACACGTTGTGTAACATTTCTTGTATTCATCACATTGATTTATAGGTTTTTATTTATGAAACAGCAACTGAGTTCTGAAAATAAAGAACGGGTAGTAAAACCAGCATACCCCTACCGTAAAGCAAGGTTGGGGTACGCTTCAATTGAAAAACAATTGGTATGTATTTTAAAAGTACAGTAATGATTTTATGGGACATAAAACAACACTGTAACCATGTTTATCTGTTTATAAGCAGATTGATGAAGCAAAATCTCAAGTCACTTCCATTCCACGCCTTGTGCTATGGAAGGAGGCTCGTGTTAATAAAGAGGGGAAACTAATAGATGAAAACACACAAAAAGTGTGGGAAACATGTGTAAGTATGACATAATATAAACTTGTTTTGCTTTAAATCACTATTACATAATGATGCTTACTTATTTTTTCATATTTACTATTTGACATAGTCACAGGAAACATCAACACCCGCACCAGATGCAGACATACTTTCAACGGCCTTGAAATAGCCCGAACAGTATGGTTGTGTCAGAGGTGTGCGTTTTGGGGTGTCACCCAAGACATATTTTAAGAAAAAAAACAAGAGGATGAACAAACTAAGGAATTGCATGTAATGAGAGATAGAGTAGATACCCTTGAAGAACTAATCCAAACTCAGGGAGAGATGCTAAATAGTTTGATGGAGGAGAGGCGAAGAGAACAAACAACTCAAGAACAACCCCCGTGAGAAGATCCACCCCTCACCAGCTTTGAGGCGAGCCATTCCCCTCAAAGACCTGACTTAACCGAGGTATTCAATGTTATAATATTCGTTTTTGTGAGATTTGAATCACATAGAACCTGATACCTTTCATTTAATGATATTCTGCTGGGTGAAAATGACTGTGATTTATATCTGTCAACTCCCACCCATCACCTTGTAGCGAGGGCTACGGTGTTCAATATGTAGAATGACACGCTATACTCCAGACCACTTCCAACCGGTCATGTCAAAGTGTCGATTAACGTAGCTCATGATCCGAGCTCCGAGCTACCCATGCCAAATGACGATGATGACATTCATACGGTGGAAAAAGCTATTGGAACATTCGTTGCATGGCCGTCGAATCTTGTAAAAAAACACGTCGAGTAGGAGGTATTCATTTCCAGTTCATTTTTCATTAAGAACCTTTAAAATTAAATTAGAAAATGGCTGAACTGATGAATGTTATTACAGAAGGATAAAATGGAGAAGCTAAAACGAAAGAGCGGCTCCAAGATTGGATCAACCAATTGATCAAAACAATCTACTGAGAGCGCGTTCACCCCGCCCATTCTATATCCACATTTAATATCATTGCAAGCTCATGTGGATAAGAAAATGAAAGACGGAAAGAATCATACAATTGTTTGTGAAAAAGATATGTACGGAGAGGAAACAATGGATTTCGTTAGTGCAGATGCTGTTTCTGAGATCATCACATACGACTGGCTAGGCGCCTCAGTTATAAATGTATACATGAGGTATGTTTTCATGATTTGATTTTACAGAAGCTGATATACTTTGATAATTATGGATAAATACATCTCATATTTTTCACAGGCATATATATGAAAAACAATTGAAGGGATTTCCCCATGAATACAAATTTGGACTCGTTAGTCCTCACGCCATTTCTACACAACAAACAGAAATAGATTCTAATTTTCAGGCTGAATTGATGTCAAATCTGCTTAAAATGTTTCAAAGAATAATTACGACTGACAGGCTCTTTTTAATACCAACGATGCAACGGTAAAACTCTACATTTTAATCATATCAATTATGTTTTCATTTATATCAGTACTTATTTCTTTTTGTGTTTTTAGGGAACGTTGGATGCTCATTGTAGTCAATTTGGATACTCCAAAGATTTATTTTCTGGATTCACTGAATGGATATCCAACTAACCGACCACACATGATGGCGATTGTCAATTTGTAATACACTAGATCCAACATTATAGAACTAAATATATAGTTATATAATTTATATTATCTTTTAATGAGGATTTTGTTTTGATAGGGCGGTGTATGAATATCGTCTAAAGGCTAGAATGAATCCAGGGCGTAAGGACGACAATGCCCACAAGATCTACAAATGGAGAAGTATCTGGGTATATATAATTATATTTCACTATCCAAAAACATATCAAAACAAATTACTTATTTTTCTCGATGTTTCTGCAGTGTCCGAAACAAACAAATGACAAGGACTGCGGTTATTATGTTTGTAAATTTATGAAAGTGATCGTATTTCATGGACAAACTAGCATCCCTGAAGAGGTATTTTTGAAAATAATTACTACTTTATTAAAAATAATTATTAATCATTTGTGTATTTATATTTTTTCAGTACTACTATGACTGTCGCAAAAACTCCTATTCAGAAGATGATATAAATGTCTTTAGAAACGAATGGGCAGCGTACCTGATCGAAGAATGTAAACAAATAGCACAATGAAGGTGAATTCCTAATATTTATGTTATCTTTATATGGTCATTGATATCTCCCTTTAAACTTATTGAGCATATATGATCTCCCTTTCTTATGTTTCATATCCTTAGATTAGTGAATTCCTACTACTTAGTTTGAAAATGACATAAACTTTGGAAAACAACAGCAATGACACACGGAAAACCGAGCAAACTCTTTCGGATTGTTTTGATACTTTAGGACAACGATCCACGAGTCATTTTTGACGTGTAAGAATCGACCGCACCTCAATCCGATGCACGGTGTGACCGGTATGGCTAAACTTTTTTGATATCAGTTTGAAAATGACATAAACTTTGGAAAACAACACCAATGACATACGCCAAACCGAGAAAACGCCTTCGGATTGTTTTGATACTTTATGACAACGATCCACGAGTCATTTGTGACGTGTACGAATTGACCGCACCTCAATCCGATGCACGGTGTGACCGGTATGGATAAAATTTCCTGATATCAGTTTGAAAATGACATAAACTTTGGAAAACAACAACAATGACATACGCCAAACCGAGAAAACGTGTTTGGATTGTTTTGATACTTTAGGAAAACGATCCAAGAGTCATTTGTGACGTTTACGAATCAACCGCACCTCAATCCGACGCACGGTGTGACAGGTATGGCTAAAATTGTCTGATATCAGTTTGAAAACGACATAAACTTTGGAAAACAACAACAATGACATACGAAAAACTGAGAAAACGCGTTCGGATTGTTTTGATACTTTTGTAAAACGATCCACGGGTCATTTTTGACGTGTACGAATCGACCGCACCTCAATCCAACGCACGGTGTGACCGGTATGGCTAAAATTGTCTGATATCAGTTTGAAAATGACATAAACTTTGGAAAACAACACCAATGACATACGGAAAACCGAGAAAACGCGTTCGGATTGTTTTGATACTTTAGGAAAATGATCCACAAGTCATTTGTGACGTGTACGAATCGACCTCACCTCAATATGACGCACTGTGTGACCAGTATGGCTAAAATTGTCTGATATCATTTTGAAAATGACTTAAACTTTGGAAAACAACACCAATGACATACGCCAAACCGAGAAAACGCGTTCAGATTGTTTTGATACTTTAGGACAACGATCCACGAGTCATTTGTGATGTGTACGAATCGACCTCACCTCAATCCGACGCACGGTGTGACCAGTATGGCTAAAATTGTCTGATATCAGTTTGAAAATGACATAAACTTTGGGAAACAACACCAATGACATACGCCAAACCGAGCAAACGCGTTTGTATTGTTTTGATACTTTAGGAAAACGATCCAGGAATCATTTTTGACGTGTACGAATCGACCACACCTCAATCTGACGCACGGTGTGACCGGTATGGCTAAAATTGTTTGATATTAGTTTGAAAATGACATAAACATTGGAAAACAACACCAATGACAGACGGAAAACTGAGCAAACGCCTTCATATTGTTTTGATACTTTAGGAAAACGATCCAGGAGTCATTGTTGACGTGTACGAATCGACCGAACCTCAATCCGACGCACAGTGTGACCGGTATGGCTAAAATTGTTTGATATCAGTTTGAAAATGACATAAACTTTGGAAAACAACACCAATGACATATGCCAAACCGAGCAAACGCCTTCAGATTGTTTTGATACTTTAGGAAAACGATCCACGAGTCATTTTTGACGTTTAAAAATTGACCGCACCTCAATCCGACGCACGTTGTGACCGGTATGGCTAAAATTGTCTGATATCAGTTTGAAAATGACATAAACTTTGGGAAACAACACCAATGACATATGCCAAACCGAGCAAATGCCTTCGGATTGTTTTGATACTTTAGTACAAAGATCCACGAGTAATTTGTGACGTGTATGAATTGACCGCACCTCAATCCGATGCACGGTGTGACCGGTATGGCTAAAAGTGTCTGATATCAGTTTCAAATTGAGATAATCTTTGGAAAACAACACCAATGACATACGCCAAACCAAGAAAACGCGTTCGAATTGTTTTAATACTTTAGTAAAACTATCCACGAGTCATTTGTGACGTGTACGAATCGACCGCACCTCAATCTGATGCACGGTGTGACCGGTATGTCTAAAATTGTCTGATATCAGTTTGAAAATGACATAAACTTTGGAAAACAACACCAGTGACATATGGAAAACCGAGCAAACGCCTTCAGATTGTTTTGATACTTTAATACAACGATCCACAAGTCATTTTTGACGTGTACGAATCGACCGCACCTCAATCCAACGCACGGTGTGACCGGTATGGCTAAAATTGTCTGATATCAGTTTGAAAATGGCATAGACTTTGGAAAACAACAACAATGACATATGCCAAACCGAGCAAACGCATTCGGATTGTTTTGATACTTTAGGAAAATGATCCACGAGTCATTTGTGACGTGTACGAATCGACCGCACCTCAATCTGACGCACAGTGTGACCGGTATTGTAACAGCCCAAGATTTTATAAAAAAATATATTCTTTTTAATTTTATTAATGTCTTGTGTTGTACGCTACACCAAAAGGAGCTTGCACAACACACATCCTTGACTTGCCTTGCATTACACGCAATCGCGACCTTCCTCGATAGCGTGTGTAGTACGCAATACCGAGTTTCACTAAACAACGATATGCTATAAAAATATTATTAAAACTAGCCGTTAGGAATAGTAATAACCACTTTTTGAAATCCAGTAAATCTTATTTTTCAAAATGAACTTTATTTTTGGATTCGGAGTATCGAATTTAGCCTAAGGTGAAATTTTGGTACTTTTCGGATAACTTTCATATTCTGATGAATAGTGAAAATTACTAAATTATAATTAAAAACAACTTTTTTAATCGAAATAATTAATAGTGATAAATCATTATTTTGAGTGATTTTAAAGTATATTTAGAATATATTTTTACAATTTAATACAATGTTGGTCATTGGATGTAATTTCACATTTAAACTAGACATAAACAAGTGTCAATCTTTTGATAGATATTGTTTCTTAAAAACACGCTATTTGTTTTAACAGCGGGATTTAATTATAAAATTAATTAATGCAACTTTTATGTTATGAATTTGGTAAAATAGACTTCATTTTTGAATTTGGAATATGAAATATAGCTTGGGATGAAATTTTGGCATTGTTCTGAAAAACATCAATTTTTGATGAATAGTGAAACTACTAAGTGGTAGGTTAAAAACTGAATTTTGCATAAAACTTAATTTTACCGCTTCTGTGAATGGAATTTCGAAAATCCGAGAGACACGGTTAATATCAAGGACTAAAATGTGGTTCAATGAGATGAAAATAATTTTTTTGGCGAATAGTAACTTTTTACTTTTTTTACCACGGTTAATAGTAAATAAGGTAACTAAGGGTAAATATGATATTAATATTACCCTAACACATGTCCTAATTCTATTGGACAAGTGTAATTCGACCAAAAACAAACTTAGGAATAAAATATGACCATTTAGGCCCACTTGGATTAGATTAGGACATTTATTATTAATTTATTTAAAGAAGGGTTAAAATAGTTAAAATCAAAGTTTAATAAGTAAATCATTTTTAATATGGGGTTATACACAAGATAAATTCGACTATAAATATTCATTAGAAATCTAAAAAGCTTTCCTACATGATGGTATTTTATTTGTAATTTTTAGACATCAAATAATATAATTTATTTATGACACAAAAATGATGCAGTAATTATCTTATTAATGAAATATTGACATAATTGATAATATAAATACCAAAATAAATGTAATTTAAGACTTTTTATGAATTCCACTAATTTTCTAGGTTACTATGATATATTAGTGTTGATTTAATCAGCTTGGTTCTAACATATAATTCTGTTATGACTTTCACAAAAATCATATATCAAATAGTGTCAAAATTGACACAAAATAGTTTTTAAATCAAATATTATATTATTAATTGTTATTTTATTCCTAAAAATCTAAGGTTCGGCCAAATGACTTAAATAAGGATATATGTATTAATAATATACAATTTGGGGTTCGTTTGGCATGTTATAGTAAGTTTATTAACCATATAGTGAAAGAAAACAAAAAGACACGGTAAAAGTTAAATTATTTAACATAGAGTTAAATCTAATTGATAAGGTTAAAATAATACCCTAAACTTGTCTAAATCCTATTGGTTGATAGGATTTCGACCCATCCCCACTTTAGCTTCGAAATAAGACCCTTTGGAACCATTATAAACCGATTTTGACTTTAATATAAAATAATATTTTGAGATATTCCTAAGGTGCCCCTCTCCTCCCCTATAAAAGGACACCTCCTCCCCCTCCTCCTCACACCAATTTGAGCACTCAAGCTCGGCCAAACCCTGCCAATTTCTCCTCTCCACTTCCCTAGAAACATCCTAGAGGTTCTGGTCTTCCTCAAAGACCAATTTTAGTGCCCTAAGAGGAGGTCTCAAAGAGGCACTTCAAAGAAGAGGTAATTACCGTTACCAATTCTTTCATCTTTATTTCTTCTTCCACTTCTTCTTCTTAGGTTGTTTCATTATGAAGTAATAACATCAGTATCACTCATATACTGATATGTTATTATAAGTATGAAACAACCCTATTTCACCATCTATCCATCCTACGGAAAATGAAATCACCGCGCGTGCGTACGTACGGAATACCGTCTCCACGCCGTGGTGTAATCTATTTTCCACCACCACCTTACATGGATGGGTATAATGGTGTAAATAATAACTATACATAGTTATTACAACATCATATTGATTCTTATATATTGTATAATCCACTCCAATTCAATTCAATATTTATAGAAATGATATCATCGCTCGTGCGTACGTACGGAATACCGTCTCCACGACGCGATGAGATTCATTCTCCATGTTAACCATTTAAGAATGATTATAATGTATATATAAGAAATAATAATGAAATATATGACATTATAAAGCTACTGGATTTATGTATATATATACATATGTATGTCATCTACTTACTTCCATTTCAAGACAATAAGGAAAGGAAAACAGCGTTCATGCGTACGTACGGACTACCGTCTCCATGAACGGTGTTTTTCATTTTATTTATCTACCTATTATATATATATATATATACTGAATATATATGATATATAAATCATATTTTATATTCTGGAAGTAAGTAAATCATGATATAAGTAATAATGATGTCAAGAACAACAAGTCAAAACACCTACGATAAATGAAACGATTTTACCCAAAACGCTTCTTTAACATGGAATTTACAAAAGAACGGGTAATATAATGTCATAAGTGAACCATATATGATATCATGACAATTAATATGATTCTGTAATAAGTCAATAACATGATTTAAATCATTATACAGGAGGTTCGGACACTTACAAAGCAAGTCGGACCTAAGGTAAGGGAAATATCACAATCTCATTTTTATCCGAGATTGTTTTTACTTTGGTAATTACTGGGGTGTATTTTATCATCCACATCCATGTTTCCTCAATATGTAATGTTATTTACATCCACCTACAATTGTTTAAATCCAATTTTACCCTTAGGTGAGTTTTTAGTAAAAGATATGAAAGGAATCTTTTGTCGTTTTTCATACGAGGTAATTTTTGACTTTTCCGACAAAAGTACGAGAAGAATGTTTTTTAACTTAAACGGAACGAACGGATTTTTACGGTTTTATAAAGCCTTATTTTTATGAAGATTCCTCCAAAAGATTTCATGACTATTTTCAATAAAATCTCTTTCTTTTAAAAATTTCATGATGTTTTGTGAAAAGAAATTGATTTTGAAGAAGAAAGGATATTTTCCTCAAGAATTCAATTCAAGTGTTTTATCAAAATTATTTTCCATCTAAGATAATAAAGGGCTCTGTTTCTATCCATATTTTTACATTGATTTGACTATGTTGTGATGGAATTATGTTTATGAATTCCTTTATCTTATATGAATGGTTTTATGATGTCATGTTGTTTAAGAATCCCATTTTTATTACATGGGTTATGCAATGATGTATGATTTATGATTCTGTGGCACACATAAGAAAGGATTCATTAAGAGATGGGTGGGACCTATATCTCCCTCCAATGCATTGGGTAAAGATTTCATATCTCATGAGATAGACATGGCTGGAATGGTAGGTTATACCGGTTCAGTGAAACAGGACTGAAACGAGGATTACTCGATTCAGAAAGGGACTTTGTCCACTAAGATAGTCTTGGCAATGAGTCTTGACTAACAAGAAATGATTCTCTATGATTATGTGTGTGTGCCACAATGAGTAATGTTTTAAGTTATGGTTTCATTTTCACTACTATGATTTATCCCATGTTATGAAATTATGCTCTCTTTTGCAGGTTAAGATTTCCAAAAATGTTATGTTCTTATGAAAATTATGTGATTGATATTTCTTTTGTTTATCCTTACTGAGCATTTGAGCTCACCCTTTTATGTTTTCTTTTCCCCAGGATATAAAGAAAGGTTTTAGGTAAAAAAAAGGAAGATCTTTATGGGAGATTTTGAAGATCTTTCACCAGGATTAGAAGATTACGTTCCGAGTTTCCAAAGACACTAAACTATTACGATCCTTGTGTGTGTATTTTTGTTATGTATTAAGTATTCCGCAAAAGTAATGTAATGTTCATGTACGTTAGGCTTCAGGTCTTTACAGTTGGTATCAGAGGAAAGGTTTAGTCAACCTTTGGAAACTAGGACGCGGAAACGTTAGTAAGATCCCTAGAGATATTTCTAAGGTATGTCTAGGGATGCCCCTAAGGATAAGTATACGTATAGGATATAGTTCTAGAACTATGGTAACGATATTAGATTAAACCAAAGATGATAGATATTTAAGTTACTCCCCCTTTATTACGATTTTGTCATCTAACACTATTCTGTTTGGGTTTTAGAAAATGGCTGGAAACAAGATGATTCACAATAATGGAGGATATGATGGACAATGGAATGATATTCTTCATGAGCAACCAAATGAAATGGGATTTGGATGTCCAAACATCATTATTATGCCGAATCAGCAATCTCACAACATGATCAATAAAGTAAAATTTGGTAAGTTTCCTGACTCGACTAATAAGAGAAAGATGGAGTTCCATGATGATCATAGAGGAAAGAAAGTTCAATTTCCCCTATGTAAATAATGTGGGAAGAGGCATCAAGGAGAATGTTTCAAGGTAACTGGAAGATGCTTTGGGTGTGGAAAAGAAGGACACAAAGCAAGTAAGTGCAAAGGAAAAGGGTCGGTTAACACCATGGATGAGGATAATGGTATTGCTACGACATCAAACATGGTTAAGTGTTTTAAATGTGGAATGTATGGGCATTATGCAAACAAATGCCCTAAGGGAAAGACTCATGAAGAGAATCAGTATGGTCATATGGGTAGTATTTATGTTGATGATGATGAAGAGACTACAAATGATATGTGAGATGAAAGAATTTTTGAAGCTCGGTCAATGGTTTGAGAATGTAATGGCATGATTACATGTTTATCATGTGTAATTTTGGAATAAAGAGACATCTATGGATTGTTACACTGTTGTCTTTCCTTGTGTTTTGAAAGTATATGATTAATGTTACCAGTATCCATGAAAGGTTATTCAGATATTTTTGGAATGTAGATGATATGCGCATAATGAAGGGATAAGGAGAAAATTAAATGTTTGATAGTATTCATGAGCTCATGATTGATATAAGGACTAAGTGATATCATGGTTTGAGTATATAGAATTTTGAGGATTTTGGTATATGGAAAGTATTAACTTTTAACTGCACTCATGTTTTCACTAAGGTATTCAAGAGAATACACGATTAAGGACTTTGAATGTTTGGAATGTGACCAACAAGACATATCTTATGATATGTGGGGATCAACGACAGTATTAAATCTCTGGTGATCGTTGTCACTATATTATGAGAGTGGACTGCAGTATTATGTATAAGCCTAAAGATTAGACTGGATTATGTTGGACATAAGTTAGTATTGTTTAAGGATAGAAGATTTTCGATATTATTGATGGGATGTTATAGTAACGTAGTTTTAGAAAAAGGGACAACCTACAGGACGGGCGACAGCCCATCGCTTCGAACAAGGCTGTAGGAATCGAACCCACAACCGAAGTGCGACTGGCCTTTATCGCCTACCACTGACCTACAGGAAGTCCCTGTTTAGTAGAAACTAGTTTTATTATATTAAGCAGTATGATATATGAAGTATAAGTCCATTTTAGGAACTATATATGATTAATCTCACTATAGAATGACTTATGTATATTTAATAACTTTTGCTTACCTTTTGTTTGAGACAAATGGAATGACCCGTCATTCTATCACATGATCTGCTAACACTTCACGAATAACAAATTCAACTTCATTTATTTAAGAGATGAAGTGGAAATTGTTCAAGGCACGAACAACAGTGATATTGTATCAAAATAAAGTAAGTATTTATTCTAATTCAAATTTTCAACTTTAGGGAAATGATCTTGAAAACCAAAAATGTTGTCCTAGTGATCTTATACCTGATGAATCAGATGGTACCTTAGATCGTCACAAATTTATGGATTTGTGATTACTGGCTTTTCCATAGCCATGTTCTCTACCACTCTCCATCAGAACATGATGGTTAGATTTCTCTTCCATATCCATATTTTCACCTATGTGGAAACCCAGTGATTAGTTTATTTGGGTAATCATTACATTTCATACTTTAGTTAGCCAAGTTTTTGTATTCCCTTTTACGATGTGGGTTTCTATTAAAGAAACTTTCAAATAGTAAACCATTTATAACCCCGACGAATTTCGAGGGCGAAATTCATTTTAAGGGGGGTAGAATGTAACAGCCCAAGATTTTATAAAAAAATATATTCTTTTTAATTTTATTAATGTCTTGTGTTGTACGCTACACCAAAAGGAGCTTGCACAACACACATCCTTGACTTGCCTTGCATTACACGCAATTGCGACCTTCCTCGATAGCGTGTGTAGTACGTAATACCGAGTTTCACTAAACAACGATATGCTATAAAAATATTATTAAAACTAGCCGTTATGAATAGTAATAACCACTTTTTGAAATCCAGTAAATCTTATTTTTCAAAATGAACTTTATTTTTGGATTCAGAGTATCGAATTTAGCCTAAGGTGAAATTTTGGTACTTTTCGGATAACTTTCATATTCTGATGAATAGTGAAAATTACTAAATTATAATTAAAAACAACTTTTTTAATCGAAATAATTAATAGTGATAAATCATTAATTTGAGTGGTTTTAAAGTATATTTAGAATATATTTTTACAATTTAATACAATTTTGGTCATTGGATGTAATTTCACATTTAAACTAGACATAAACAAGTGTCAATCTTTTGATAGATATTGTTTCTTAAAAACATGCTATTTGTTTTAACAGCGGGATTTAATTATAAAATTAATTAATGCAACTTTTATGTTATGAATTTGGTAAAATAGACTTCATTTTTGAATTTTGAATATGAAATATAGCTTGGGATGAAATTTTGGCATTGTTCTGAAAAACATCAATTTTTGATGAATAGTGAAACTACTAAGTGGTAGGTTAAAAACTGAATTTTGCATAAAACTTAATTTTACCGCTTCTGTGAATGGAATTTCGAAAATCCGAGAGACACGGTTAATATCAAGGACTAAAATGTGGTTCAATGAGATGAAAATAATTTTTTGGTGAATAGTAACTTTTTACTTTTTTTACCACATTTAATAGTAAATAAGGTAACTAAGGGTAAATATTAATATTACCCTAACACATGTCCTAATTCTATTGGACAAGTGTAATTCGACCAAAAACAAACTTAGGAATAAAATATGACCATTTAGGCCCACTTGGATTAGATTAGGACATTTATTATTAATTTATTTAAAGAAGGGTTAAAATAGTTAAAATCAAAGTTTAATAAGTAAATCATTTTTAATATGGGGTTATACATAAGATAAATTCGACTATAAATATTCATTAGAAAGCTAAAAAGAGTTCCTACATGATGGTATTTTATTTGTAATTTTTAGACATCAAATAATATAATTTATTTATGACACAAAAATGATGCAGTAATTATCTTATTAATGAAATATTGACATAATTGATAATATAAATACCAAAATAAATGTAATTTAAGACTTTTTATGAATTCCACTAATTTTCTAGGTTACTATGATATATTAGTGTTGATTTAATCAGCTTGGTTCGAACATATAATTCTGTTATGACTTTCACAAAAATCATATATCAAATAGTGTCAAAATTGACACAAAATAGTTTTTAAATCAAATATTATATTATTAATTGTTATTTTATTCCTAAAAATATAAGGTTCGGCCAAATGACTTAAATAATGATATATGTATTAATAATATACAATTTGGGGTTCTTTTGGCATGTTATAGTAAGTTTATTAACCATATAGTGAAAGAAAACAAAAAGACACGGTAAAAGTTAAATTATTTAACATAGAGTTAAATCTAATTGATAAGGTTAAAATAATACCCTAAACTTGTCTAAATCCTATTGGTTGATAGGATTTCGACCCATCCCCACTTTAGCTTCGAAATAAGACCCTTTGGAACCATTATAAACCGATTTTGACTTTAATATAAAATAATATTTTGAGATATTCCTAAGGTGCCCCTCTCCTCCCCTATAAAAGGACACCTCCTCCCCCTCCTCCTCACACCAATTTGAGCACTCAAGCTCGGCCAACCCCTGCCAATTTCTCCTCTCCACTTCCCTAGAAACATCCTAGAGGTTCTGGTCTTCCTCAAAGACCAATTTTAGTGCCCTAAGGGGAGGTCTCAAAGAGGCACTTCAAAGAAGAGGTAATTACCGTTACCAATTCTTTCATCTTTATTTCTTCTTCCACTTCTTCTTCTTAGGTTGTTTCATTATGAATTAATAACATCAGTATCACTCATATACTGATATGTTATTATAAGTATGAAACAACCCTATTTCACCATCTATCCATCCTACGGAAAAAGAAATCACCGCGCGTGCGTACGTACGGAATACCGTCTCCACGCCGTGGTGTAATCTATTTTCCACCACCACCTTACATGGATGGGTATAATGGTGTAAATGATAACTATACATAGTTATTACAACATCATATTGATTCTTATATATTGTATAATCCACTCCAATTCAATTCAATATATATAGAAATGATATCATCGCTCGTGCGTACGTACGGAATACCGTCTCCACGACGCGATGAGATTCATTCTCCATGTTAACCATTTAAGAATGATTATAATGTATATATAAGAAATAATAATGAAATATATGACATTATAAAGCTACTGGATTTATGTATATATATACATATGTATGTCATCTACTTACTTCCATTTCAAGACAATAAGGAAAGGAAAACAGCGTTCATGCGTACGTACGGACTACCGTCTCCATGAACGGTGTTTTTCATTTTATTTATCTACCTATTATATATATATATATATACTGAATATATATGATATATAAATCATATTTTATATTCTGGAAGTAAGTAAATCATGATATAAGTAATAATGATGTCAAGAACAACAATTCAAAACACCTACGATAAATGAAACGATTTTACCCAAAACGCTTCTTTAACATGGAATTTACAAAAGAACGGGTAATATAATGTCATAAGTGAACCATATATGATATCATAACAATGAATATGATTCTGTAATAAGTCAATAACATGATTTAAATCATTATACAGGAGGTTCGTACACTTACAAAGCAAGTCGGACCTAAGGTAAGGGAAATATCACAATCTCATTTTTATCCGAGATTGTTTTTACTTTGGTAATTACTGGGGTGTATTTTATCATCCAAATCCATGTTTACTCAATATGTAATGTTATTTACATCCACCTACAATTGTTTAAATCCAATTTTACCCTTCGGTGAGTTTTTAGTAAAAGATATGAAAGGAATCTTTTGTCGTTTTTCATACGAGGTAATTTTTGACTTTTCCGACAAAAGTACGAGAAGAATGTTTTTTTAACTTAAACGGCACGAACGGATTTTTACGGTTTTATAAAGCCTTATTTTTATGAAGATTCCTCCAAAAGATTTCATGACTATTTTCAATAAAATATCTTTCTTTTAAAAATTTCATGATGTTTTGTGAAAAGAAATTGATTTTGAAGAAGAAAGGATATTTTCCTCAAGAATTCAATTCAAGTGTTTTATCAAAATTATTTTCCATCTAAGATAATAAAGGGTTCTGTTTCTATCCATATTTTTACATTGATTTGACAATGTTGTGATGTAATTATGTTTATGAATTCCTTTATCTTATATGAATGGTTTTATGATGTCATGTTGTTTAAGAATCCCATTTTTATTACATGGGTTATGCAATGATGTATGATTTATGATTCTGTGGCACACATAAGAAAGGATTCATTAAGATATGGGTGGGACCTATATCTCCCTCCAATGCATTGGGTAAAGATTTCATATCTCATGAGATAGACATGGCTGGAATGGTAGGTTATACCGGTTCAGTGAAACAGGACTGGAACGAGGATTACTCGATTCAGAAAGGGACTTTGTCCACTAAGATAGTCTTGGAAATGAGTCTTGACTAATAAGAAATGATTCTCTATGATTATGTGTGTATGCCACAATGAGTAATGTTTTAAGTTATGGTTTCATTTTCACTACTATGATTTATCCCATGTTATGAAATTATGCTCTCTTTTGCAGGTTAAGATTTCCAAAAATGTTATGTTCTTATGAAAATTATGTGATTGATATTTCTTTTGTTTACCCTTACTGAGCATTTGAGCTCACCCTTTTATGTTTTCTTTTCCCCAGGATATAAAGAAAGGTTTTAGGTAAAAAAAAGGAAGATATTTATGGGAGATTTTGAAGATCTTTCACCAGGATTAGAAGATTACGTTCTGAGTTTCCAAAGACACTAAACTATTATGATCCTTGTGTGTGTATTTTTGTTATGTATTAAGTATTCCGCAAAAGTAATGTAATGTTCATGTACGTTAGGCTTCGGGTCTTTACAGGTATGGCTAAGATTTTCTGATATCAGTTTGAAAATGACATAAACTTTGGAAAACAACACCAATGACATACGACAAACCAAGAAAACGCGTTCGGATTGTTTTGATACTTTAGTTCCACGATCTAAATGTCATTTGTGACGTGTACGAATCGACCTCACCTCAATCCGATGCACGGTGTGACCGGTATGTCTAAAATTGTCTGATATCAGTTTTAAAATGACATAAAATTTTGAAAACAACACCAATGACATACGCCAAATCGAGAAAACGCGTTCGGATTGTTTTGATACTTTAGGGAAATGATCCACGAGTCATTTGTGATGTGTAAGAATCGACCGCACCTCAATCCGATGCACGGTGTGACCGGTATGGCTAAAATTTTCTGATATCAGTTTGAAAATGACATAAACATTGGAAAACAACACCAATGACATACGCCAAACCGAGAAAACGCTTTCGGATTGTTTTAATACTTTTGGACAACGATCCAAGAGTCATTTGTGACTTGTACGAATTGACCGCACCTAAATACAACGAACGGTGTGACCGGTATGGCTAAAATTGTCTGATATCAGTTTGAAAATGACATAAACTTTGGAAAACAACACCAATGACATACGCCAAACCGAGAAAATGCGTTCGGATTGTTTTGATACTTTAGGACAACGATCCATGAATCATTTGTGACGTGTACGAATCGACCACACCTCAATCCAATGCACGGTGTGACCGGTAAAGCTTTTCATTGGATAAAGAATCAGTATTTATTAAATGAGATAAATCAATAAAAAACATATTGATTTTACATTATTCCCTTTCATTGTTATGAAAATGAAAACTTTTGAGTTTAAAATTTAATATTTTAGTTTCACATTTCCATATTAATGTATTCTTTCATATTAATGTTTTAATTTCTTTCATTATTGCATTACTAACATAATATTTGTTTTCTTATATAGGTGAATTTTTTTCCTTGAGTTCGGATGCTTTGTTCGGCAACAAATACCATCGAGAGAAGATCACGGATATCAAAGGATGAAACATGAATGTTTATAACTGTTGTTTAATAATTGTAAATGTAACCATGTAAAACAATGTTTGAAATGTATATAGCAATGCGTTTTTTTTGTATTCATGATGTTAAGTAAATGTATATACCGTTGTCAGTCAAAATATTGGGTGTGGGTGCTATGGTGTGTAGGTGTGTGTGTGCTACTTTGTGCAGGTATTCTGGTGTGCAGGTGTGTAGGTACTGTTTTTTAGGTGCAGGCGTTGGGGCCTTTATCAGCGCTTTTTTAGCGCTGATAAAGGACACCTTTAACAGCGCTAGAGGAGCGCTGATAAAGGGACCATGTATCAGCGCTCCAAGAAGTGCGGATTTAGTTAACCTTTATCAGCGCTCCACCACGCGCTGATAAAGGACCCCTTTATCTACGCCGGAATTAACAGCGCTTTTCTAGCGTTGTTAATGCTGGTTTTTAGCACTGATAAAGGGGAAGGTTGTAGTAGTGCCTTAATAATGTGTGACTCTAAATGCTTGGAAGAGGCCTATTGATATTTGGGCACACATTGGGTGCACTCTAGAGAGTGGAGGGAAGAGTAAGGATGTGATACAAGAATTTTTCGTGAATAAAAGTATGAGATTGGGTGGGTTTATATAGGAAAAGAGTGGTGAATTATTTATCATTTCTCAAACATTGATTTTGGACACAATATAATAAAATAAACAAAATGAAAATCATTCTAATGGTTTTTTCCCATGGTTTCTCCCATGTGGGATTGGTTTTCATAATTTTATAATTCCATGGTCCGAAATTAATAAAATAGTATCCCTTACTATGTGAAGGTGAGTCATACTCATAAATAAATAATTTTAAAACCCTAAAACATATTATTGGTTTTAGAGGATTTATAATGGTTTTCTAAAATTAAATAAAATAAACAGAAAATAAATTTATTTTATAGGTAAAACATACATCACTTCAGTGTCATTCTGATTTAATAATACACAATGTATGTCTATATGGTATTTAAATTTTACCAGAAAATTTCACTGTCTAAGAAAATTGTTAAAAATTAATTCTTGGAAAATTTTGACGTTATTATTAAAAAAAATAATATTAATTATATCTAAATATTTTTCTAAATATGTGTAATTTTAGTTTTAAAATAATAATCCTTATTTTTTGAGAAATTCTGGGTTTTGTACAATAACATTTTTTGAACCCTTATAAAAAATATATTTGAATTAATAAAAATTATAGGATCATTTATTTTTAATAACAATTATTTTATAAAATTATTTTATTTAAATATTATAAATTTTAAAAATAAATAAATTAATTGAAATAAACATGTTAATTGAAATTTAATGAAAGTTAAAAAAAATATAATTTGTGTTTTATTGTATAAAAATACAAATCATTTATCAAGTAAAAAATAAAAAGAAAATTTAAAAATTATTATATTTAAAATAAAATATAAATATTCTTATTATTATGGCCCTAGTACATATCCTTTTAATACAATAGAAAATTCCCTAAGTCTAAGGTTCATGATTATGAGACTTTCAAGTGGTTGTTCCATGATCATGGCTTGGGATGTGATCCTGATGAGCATGAACTTATCCCATAAGTGGTTCCACTCATGCTTTAGTTATTAGATCATATCATTGTCTTCGACAAGGAAAATCCCAATTATATAATCACCCTCAAAATCTCCAATAAATGGTATTTCACGAGTATGATCCTACTAGTTGATGCAATCACTTCCTTGTCTGTATATATTGGATTTTTTTAACACTTATATTTATACTAATTTTATATCACTGTTCAATGGAAATATTATCAATGTTAAATATGATTAACAGTTTTTTAAATCTGATATAATAAAACTAAATACGTTTGTGTGTTTTCTATAACTATAATACATAATAATACATTTGATTAAATTATAAGGGGAATTTTATTTATAAAATTTCAGGTCGTTACAATCTACCCCCTTTAGAAATTTCACCATCTAAATTTAAATTTCCCACACTAAAACCGATGAGGGTAACTCTGTTTCATCACCTCCTTCAGTTTCTAAATCCCTTATTCAAACTATTGGTTTCTCCCCAAAACTTTGAGAAGGTTCATTGTACTATTTTATATAACTTTGTCTCTAAAATCGAATATTTCCATTGGTATCTATTCATAGGAAAGATAATCCTCCAACATTATCACATTTGGATTGATTACATGTGATATTTTTTGTATGTAAGTCATCCATATAGATATATGGAATACATCATGAACTTGAGATAGGTTGGGTGGGAGTTCTAGATGATTGGACACCGCTCTGATGTGATCAAAGATCTCAAAGAGGCCAATGTATATTTCAATGAGATTTTATATCTTTACAAATCTCAAAACATTCTAATATAGAGAAATATAGAGGAATACCAAGTCTCCAGAATTGGACTCTAGGTCTCATCGATGATTATCATCATAGCCAATATTTTTACTCTGATTATCCTTGATGTGCTTCTGAATGATCTTAACATTTTCCACCATTTCATACCCTAGTAGTTTTCGTTCCCCAAATTCATCCCAACATGCATGTGTTCTACACCTCTTCCTATAAAATTATTATTAGGGATCCATTTGGATTCTTGGGTGGAAACCATTATTTTATGAGAACTTAGTGAGAGGAATATGTTGAACGAATCCCCCTTTGACGTTGATTGAGCATGCTCCCAACATATCATCGATTGTCTATAAATTCTACTCATATTGACCATCATTTTGAGGGAGATTAGTAGTGAAAAAGTTCAATTCTATATTTAGATTATGTTGATGAATTTTCTAGAACATGGATATAAATCATGGATCATGATATGATACAATTGATAATGTTTTTCTATGCAGCCTCAAAACTTCAATAATGTATATTTTTTCAAGTTTATCTAATGAGATATCCTCTTGAATCACAATGAAGTGTGAAGTCTTTGTAATATTATCCACCATAACCAAAATTTCATTATTTCCTATTTATGTCTTCAATAGATGAATGAAAAATTACATGGTGATGTTTTCCCATTTCCGCGTTAGTATGGGTAATGGTTGTATCATCCCCTTTTAATTTTTTATTCTAGCCTTCACTTGTAGAAATGCGAGGAAAATTGATTTATAATCTACTATAACTTTCTTCATATTATCCCATTAATAGTTCTCTAAGAGATCTTGATACATCTTTTCTCTTCCTAGGTGGATTGAGAAGGTTGATATTTTTTCATCATCCTACAACTTATTCTTTAACTCAGTATTTTATGGTACACATAGTATTGACCAAAATCTCACAACTCCTTTATTAACATTGAACTATGAGTATTTCCATTTTATTATAGTTTCCAATTTATTTTGAATCATTATATCATTTATCTATGAATACTTTATATTTTCTGAAAGATATGGTTTATAAATCATTTTTAAAATGATTGATTATGTTCCATGCTTTATGATTCCCATGTCAATCCTTTACAAATCTAAGAAGATCGAATCTTTATCAATTCTCATCAATGATAAAATTTTGGGATCTATTATAATTAGAGTGTATTATAATTTATTCACATTCCTAGGATGGTAGGGGATCAAGCATTCACAGTCCTTGATCATCCTTAATCATCTTCATTGGCCCATATTGGTCTCTTTCTGTGTAAATATATACATGTGGCTTTTGTGATCTGTATATATTTCAAAAATCTCCCCAAATAGGTAATGCCAATATATTTTGAAAGTGAATATTACTAATTCTAACTCCATATAATTTATTTGGTTGTTCTATTTCTTAACTTTCAACTGCATTGAAGAATAGGCTATCACTTTTTCATTTTTCATTAACAAACAACCCAATCCCTTCTTTGAAGAATCACTGAATACCATGAAAATTTCTCAACATCTGGGTAGTGTGAGTATAGGTTTAGTTACAATCTTCCTTTAAATCTCTATAAGTATCTCTACACATTCATAATTAGTTGAAAACTTCATTCCCTTCCGAGTAAGCTTGGTAAGAGGGTTTGAAAATCATGAGAGATTTCTCACAAATCGACGATAGTACCCAGCTAATCCAAGGAAACTATAGATATCTATCATAGTTATTGGTATCATCTATTCATAAATTGATTATTTATTTGAAAGGTATAAAAATACCCCATTTCTTATGATTATATTCCCCAAAACTATGAATTCCATCAAGCAGAACTATAATTTTCTTTTCTTTTCTTAAAGCTTCTCCTCTCGTAAGGTCAATAGCACAATGCTCATATGTTCCTCATTCTACTCCTTAGTTTTAGAGAATATTATAATATCATCTATAAAGAATACCAAAAATTTGTATAGGTGATCTATAAAGACACTATTTTCCAAGTCCATGAATATTTTTACATCATAAGTGAGTTATAATGTCATTACTAAGAACTCATGGTTCTCATAACTTGTATGAAAAGTAGTCTTGGGGGTATCCACTTTCTTCACCCTAACATGGTAATATACAGAAATCATATTAACTTGGGGAGGTATTGTGCTCCACATAACTGATAAATAAGTCATCAATATGGGGAAGAAGATACTTTTTCTTTATCTTGGTCTTGTTGAGATCATGATAATCAAAGGAAAGGTGCATTGAACCATACTTATTATTAAAGAAAAGGAATTGTGCACCCCCTAGAGAAGCACTGGTTTATATGAAACCATAATCTAGATTCTTCTATAGTTGTTTCTTAATCTACTAATGTTCCAAAATATCCATTTAATTCATATTCTTGGATAATGGAAATTCCCCATGTATAATATTTATTCAAAATTCAACCTCTCGACTAGGATTTAGGTCTGAAAATTCTTCAGGAAACACATCACCATATTCCCTCACAATGGGAATTCCTTCATGTATGAATACTTCCTTATAAAAAATTATATTATCAAGATATTCCTTCTCATAGTTAAATAGTATTCATTCTTGAGATGTTGGTTCTAAATAAGATTTATCGTCATATTTTCACTTGTACAGAATAGGGGGTCGATACACGATACGGAGAGTGATTTCCTTCTTATGGAAATTTAGGTTGGATCTATATATGGAAAGAAAATACAAACCAATAATTGTATAAAATTCCAAAAAAGAGAGTATAAAAATTTTTCTAGGAATTTAAGCCCACAAATTTAGATAATGGAGGAGTTATATACTTATGATGAAATAATTAATCGATTTTTAGTTTTCAATGACAAATCAACTTCTAGGCTTTGTGGTGGTGTTTGAATAGTTTTTCTAAAATTTCATTATATGAAGGAATGATTAGAACCAAAATTTAAAAGTAAGTTCTCTATTCATTATTGAATAACTACTCTAGTTATCACCACTTTATTATTGAGATCCACCTCAGTGGTTGTAATGAAAAAATTTCACTCTTGCTTCCTTAGAGGTTGTTGGTTGTCTTTGAAAACCCTTGTCTTAGTCCATTAGTTTTCAATGCTCCAAGGTTCCTTGAAGTTGAAGCAATGAACAATTCACTAAGGGATGGTTGGTTCATTCCTCTCCTCTAATTCATTAGTGGGTTTCTCATGTCAGAAATTTCTGGCAAGGTATCCTTTCGTCCCACACCTAAATAATTTTCTCATCCCCCGTAGGCAATTCCTAGGGCGATTTTCTATAAAACATTAAAAATTGAGATGTTGAAATTTTTTAGCACAACTATACTTCATCATCAGACCATTGGAATTAAACTCTACTTTATTCTTCTTATCCCCGTGATACCATTGAGATTTGTTGATCCCCATTTTGACTTTGAGGGAACATCGGAAAATTTCCTCATAACTATCAAAGTATCAGATCACAATTGCTTTTCATATACTAGGTTTGGTACCAAAAAATATGTATTCAGCTTTGCATTTAGGGGTAACAACAAATCCAAAGGCATTTCATTCAAATCTTGTGAAGTTTTTCTGGTATGCACCAATATATTAGTCATATTTTTTTACTTTAGGTAAAGGAAATCCATTTCCATTATAATTCATAGAGTTTGATGAAAATATTTATCAAAAAACATTTTCCACAATTTTTTCAACACCATTTCTCTGATGTCTTCTTGAGTCATCTTATTCTTGATCAATGTCCACCACTAATCAGTATTTCCCTCCATGTAATAAACAGCCAGTAGATCCTTCTCTTGTTCATGGCATTGAATGATGGAGAAGATAATATCGATGGATTTGATCCATTTTTCTGTTATTAAGTGATCAGATGATCCATTGAATGTCAAAGGTCTTTATCACATAAATCTATTAATCATATCTTGTACTCTATTAGGGGGATTTGGATGATCCTCCTAATCTATATTTCTATTATAAACCTAAGTCATCTAAGATATCATCTCATAAATTTTGTGATTCTAACTCCATTGGGTTGGGAATCTAATCGGGGTGGTAATCACTTTGTCCATGTCAATGGTTGTTTATCCAATTCCTCCTATTTCTTAACATTGGATAAAAAAAGTAAAATTATGGTTGAATATTTTTAAAATATTAAGCACATTAAGTGGGAATCCAATGACATTAAATAGAAAACTTATAAATTACATTTATTTCTTAACATTTGAAATTCTATGCATCAGTCTTTCTTTTCAATGATATATTTCCTAACATATACTATAATGATTATTTTCTCCTTGATAATACTTCATAATGAGCTTATAAATTTAACAAAGAATATCCCTTGGGTGTTTCAAGCCAGCTGTGTAGAAAGACTCGTGGTCATGCACTAGTTCTCGGTCGAGTGTAGCTCATTGTGGTGTTTTCAGGTATTACCCTAATATATATCTATGCGAGAGCCGCACCCACTAGTATTATGCTTAAATTGTTTTATTTTCATAATAAAATACATAATATATACTTACCAACATTTAGGGATGTTTCATTATACTTAGTCTAATCCCTAAGGCTTTCTATTGAGTTTTCTAATCCAAATCCCAAAAATTTATTGACTTTTCCTTTGATTCCAATAATAAAAACCCTTCTGTTTGTTACACATTAATTAATTATTTATTACATAATATTACACATAAAACAACCCCAAATATCCATAAGTATAATGTCTTTTGGAATTAGGTACATTACATAACAAATTCAAACATGAAATACATCATCTTTATTGAAAACTTTCTTAGCGTGCTTGTACATAAAACTATATAGGATAACCATGGGACAACATAGGAAAGATGGGCCTATAAATACTTGAAAGGTAATAATCATGGAATAACATGAACAAGATAATACATGATATATAATAGGAATACCAATGGGTCATAAAAGGGGTTAGAATAAAAAAACATGAACAAAGAGGCATGTTATAGCATGATAATCACAAAGGAAACAATGGAAATGTGGTAATATCTTAAAACACTTCATCATAAACATAGTTCATGGGTAACGACAAAAAATCATGATAGAAAATTACTATAAAGAAATTAGGTCCACTAGATGTCTGAACATGATATATCATGACACTAAACATTACCAAGTGCATTGGAGCACTGTAAAATGTTGGGTGCACCCATCACTTTCATTTCATTCTCATTCTTAAGTATTCCACATAGATCATAAAATATGGATTCATTAATTTTGATATTTTATCCCACATTATAGGAGTGTGGAATACATAAACATAACTCCCATTTCAGATAAGTATGATCTTATAAAGGTAAACACCCTTAATAAAAATGGGTATGGTGTTCACTACACAATTCTTTTGGCATGGAAAATTGTAGTGAAGTTTTAGCAGCATAACGACATCACTAAAAAATTCGTAAAATGGTTTGATGGGATATAAATGGGTCTAATAATTTTTAAATAAAATGGGTAGTAATATGGACATCTAAATACACATCCTATCCTTAGGAATTGGAAATATAAGAAATAGGATAATAAAAAATCTTTAATAATGTGGGGATTGAGAGGATCGCTTACTTGAGTGTGTGACTCTGAATGATTTGGTGGGGCTTATTGAGATCCAGGGGCCACATTGGGGGGAAGATAGAGAGGGGTATAGTAAATATGAGATTCGTGAATTTTTATTTAATTTAAGTTGGATATTGGGTTGGTTATCTGGGAAAAGAGTGTGGAATTATTTATCATTTGTCCAAATTAGGTTTTGGACTCTATATAATAAAATAAACATAACCACTAACATCACCTTGACTTTGACTATAAATTCTACCAAATGGGAGTTTTTTTCATTGTTTTATATGTTCAATGGAATAAATTAAAACAATAATACCATTTATTATTTGGATATAATTTATACTCTTAATGAAAGGATTTTAAAACATGCTCTAAAATATATTAATGGTTTTGGAGGATTCATAATGGCTTTATAAAATTAATAAAATCGATATAAAATCAAATTTTTTTTAAGGAAAACATAGATTTGGTTATGGATACAATTTACAGTATTTATTGAATCACTTTTGGGTTATTATTATTCCATAATTCCCACTATATATTTATATTGTATTTATGTTTTACCCTAAAATTCCAGTATCTCGGAAAATTATGAAAACTTCACCGTTGGATAGTTTCAATGTTCTGATTCCTAAAATTATTTTTATTTTAACTAAATAGTTTTATAAATATTTGTATTTCTACTTAAAATAATAATTCATATTTATTGAAAAATGTTGGGTTTTTTGACAATAACAATTTTTAAAATGGTATAAAAATTATATTTGAATTCATAAAAATAACATGATAATTTTTATTTAATAAACCTCGTATAATAATATTATTTTATCAATATATTTTTAATTTCAAAAATCCAATAATTCCTAAAAATTAAATCCTTCAAAGAAATTGATGTCTAATTAAACATATAATTTTTGTTTTATTGTATAAAAATGCAAATCATTTATAAACTAATGATAAGAATAAAAAATATACATTATTATATTTAAAATAATATATATATATATATATTCATATTATTATGGTATTGATGTATATATATACCCTTTTAATACGCCAGAAAATTTCCAAAGGGTAAGGCGCGCCACAATGAAACTTTCATGGGGTGGTTTGGAAAACATGGTTTGGGCATTGATCCCACTGAGATTAAACTTTTACTATAAATTTGTTCTATCATTCTTTGTTAAATATCATCTTATTCATGGTCAATGTAAAAGATCATTGGTTCTATCTCCCTCATAACCTCGGATAAGTGGGATCCATAGGGTATTGTCCTACTGGTTGAGGCCATAACTGTAACGCCCCGACCCCAGTTACCCAGAGTCCGTGCATTATTACATAAAATTGGCATGATACAAGGAATCATGTCCTGAAAGACTGAACAATTTAGTATCCTTGTAAGTACAAGATTCATTCATATGTTTTACATTACATCATCAAATAAAAACATCAACAACAATTTTTCCCCTTTTGAATACGCTTATATCCTTAGCCTATCCTTTCAGGTCAACCATAAAATAATTCTTCACATCCTGGGAAAAACAAAACATAGAAAGGGGTGAGCTCAAATGCTCAGTAAGGATAAAAATATAGTGGAAACATTTATATATAAGAATGAACATTTAAATCAATGTATAAGACTAAAAAATAGCCTTTTAAACTTAAACATCATCATACTATGGACAAGATAAAACAAAATAATGCAATTTAATTAATCACATGTATATTCTACAAGTCGAGTAATCACATGCAATATCAATAGCCACTTTCATAATGATGTAATGCATAATGCTAGACTTCATAACCACATAGTCAAGGCCTTTTACCAAGGCTACAAATAAGATTTTGTCAAGGCCTTGTTCCAAGACACTAGTTTGTCTCACGTGACCTTCTGATTCATCGAGGAGCTATAGAAGGCTCCACCCTTCACCTACTAAGTCCAATGCATTCCTCATTTGAAAAGGTTTAATCATAACATAAACATTCATATTAAAACTAGAATAAGAAATGTCAATACTTTATCCATAAACCATTAATGGTGTAAAAATAACACATCCACAGTCAAACATATCACAAAACCTTTAATACAATACATAAATTTTGTATCATATTAAATCAACTTCAAAGAAGCATAAAATCCATCAAAGGATGATGACATAGATGAAATCAAAACTTTTTTAGAGAAATATCACTTTCTATTTTGAAATCATTTAAAATTCATATAATTATAAAAGAAAAAATTTATTTTTAAAGTATTCTTATAATCTTTTATTGGAAGAATATACAATTATATGATGGTAGAAAATAGCCACACCCACCGTGTAAGTTTAAAAAATACATTCATACCATAATTTTTTCAAAAAGGCCATAAAGTACTTTGTTTGGAAAAAGAAGGAAAGATTCCTTTCAAAAAATATAAGGTTAAATAAGGGTAAATATGACTTTAACGCATAGTATAGTAAATAGTAAAAATGATTTAAATTACATTTTTATGGAAACACAGATGTGGATGATAAAGAGGTCCGAGTAGATACTTACGTAAAAACAACCTCGGATAATAAAGAGATTGTGAAATTAACACTTAACTTGTACTTTTCCTTATTCGATGGTATTTTAACCTCTTGTATAATAGTGAAATCATTTTTATTAAATTTAAAATAATTATATACATAAATATGATATCATATATGATCCTCTAATATTTCTTTGCTAATAATATTTTAGTAGTATCATCGTTTCGGGTGTTAACTGATCTGTTTTCCTTTATATGCTCGGTTACATAAGCCATGATTTTTATGAATAGGATGTATTTTACTCATATTAGGAATTATATTAAGTTCTTAAACATTATTTTTAATCATAAAATAAAAATTATTCTTGAATGTTTATGACGGGGAATGAATCTCATCGCTTTCCTAGAAACGGTAATCCGTACGTATGCACGAGTGAATATATCATTATATTGATGGTGGAATTGTATATAATTAATGTTATATCAAATATAAAGAATAATTAACATTTTATATTTATTATTTAAATCAGTTATACTCATTATTATACCCATCCAAATAATGAAGTGTTTGGATAATAAACTACAACACGACGTGGAGATGGTAAGCCGTACATACGTACGTATGGTGATTTTGTCATTCATATGATGGATAGAATAATGAATATGGTTGTACCATTTTTATAATAACATCAAAGTGTATAGAAGATACTGGATTTATTATTTTAGAATAGAAACAACAAATAAAGGGGAAGTGGCAGATGAAAAGAACTTGAAAGAGGGTGATGAAATTATTACCTCTTCTTCAGGTGTTTCCATTTGAGTTGATCAAAAGGGCTCTATTGGTTAGATTCATGATCAAACTAAGGCCACTAGATTGAACTGAGGAAAATTGGGAGGATATTTTGGTAGGTTTTGGCTGAGCCAAATTCCTTTAGAGGTGTGATTTTGAGAGAAGGGGAAGTTCCAATTTATTAGAGAGGTTAGGGGCACCTTAGGAAATGATTGAAATATTATTTTATAATAAAATCATTTTAGGTTTTTAATGGGTTTAAAATAATTTATTTAGAGTATAAGGTGGGTAGAAGTTGAAATCCTCTCAACCAATAGGTTTTATATAGGTTTGAATCACCATATTATCCTTATCTTTTAGATTTAGCTCTTAGTTAAATAGTTTAACTTTTACCATGTATTCTTGTATTATAATAATAATTTGTTAATAAACATACTATAAAATGCCAATAGAACCTAAAGTGGTTAATTAATTATAAACCTATAATTATATAAGTTCTTTTTCAAAACATTATATTTTTAGGACCATTATATAATTTAATAATATAATATTTGTTTTAAAAACTCATTTATGTCAATTTTGAGACTATTTAGTATTTGGTTTTTGTGAAAGTCATAAAAACTTTATTACTTAAAAAAAACATTGAATCATCTAAAACATGTCATATTCCCTTATAAAATTCTTTTATTTCATAAAAACATTGAAATTATATTTATTTTAATATTTATAATACCATTTATTTTATTATTTCATTAATAAAGTAATTATTGCATCACCAATATGTCATATATAAATTTATTTATATAATGTCTAAAAATTATAAATAAAATAAAATTGTATAGGAAATATTTCTATCTTTATAATTAGTATTTATAGTCAAAAATATAACTTATATAACATCATTTAAAAAAAATTTACTTAAAGATATATGTTTATGTCATTATTTGTCTTTATTTTAAATTAATTAATATAAAGTGTCATTATCACTCTAAATTGGATCCATGGGGTCCCAAAATCGACCAAAGGATTCCCACGATCAAAAATTTATCAAACAATAGAAATACGACACATGTTAGGGTAATTTAATATTATTATAATATTATTTTTTACCCTTATTTACTGGATTTACCCATTTTCCTTGGTAAATAAAATATTTAACGAAATAATTATTCATAATGTATAAAAATAGAAGTTACCTATTTATACAATTTGTACCTATTGATTCCAAATATGGAATCCATTTTTCCAAATTCAAAACAAAAAAGTGGAAGAAATTAATTTAAAATTAATTCTCGTTGTCAAAACAAAAAGCTTGTTTTTAAGAAATAATAGCTATCAAAAGATTGACACTTGTTTATGTGCAGTTTAAATGTGAAATTACATAAAATGACCTAAATTATATTAAATGATAAACATATAATCTAATAATACATTGAAACCACCAAAATATATAATTTGACACTATAAATTATTTGTATTAAAAATGTTGTTTTTAGTTAAAATTTCGTATTTTTCACTATTCATCAAAAATTAAAAGTTTTCAGAAAAGTAAAAAAAATTCACCCTAATCTAATTTAGATATTCTGAATTCAAAAATGAAGTCGATTTTGAAAAGTAAAATTTATAATATTTCAAATAGTGGTTATTGCTATTTATAATGGCTAGTTTGATTGGTCGTGGTGTGTTAAAACTCCAAGTTGCATACAATGCAAGCTACTGCATTATTCAAAGGGAAACGTATCATGGAATCTTGGGGTGTTACACTCTCCCCTCATAAAAGTAATTTCATCCCTGAAATTTCTAGAATATTACTGCATAAAAATATTTGGGTGGTTCTTCATCATAAGTTCCTCGGGTTCCAAAATTGCCTCTTCCATCTTATGGTTTCTCCATTGAACTTTTACCAGATGAGTCGTCTAGTTTCTCCACAATTGTTCTGTGGTATCAAAAATTTGGCAAGCTCTTCATAATAAGACAGATCGGGTTCCAATTCAATTTCCTCATAGGTGAGTACATGTGTTGGGTTAGACATGTATTTTCTCAACAGTGATACGTGGAAGACATCATGAACATTGGAGAGACTTGGAGGCATTACCAAATGATAAGTTACCACTCCCATTCATTCTAGAATTTCGAAATGTACGATGTACCTAGAACTCAATTTACCCTTCTTACCTAAATGTATAACACCCTTACATGGAGATACCTTTATGAAAACATGATCTCTTACTTGAAATTCCAAATCCTACCTTCAGTTATAGGCATAGCACTTTTGCCTACTTTGAGCTTCTTTGATGTAGGTTTGGAAAATATTCACTTTTTCCATTGTTTCCTCAAAAACTTTTGGGCCTACGAGTTTTCTTTCACCAACATCACCCCAACAAGTTGATGTGCAACATCTCTTTCCGTATAATGCTTCTTATGATTCCATTTGAATACTTGAATGGAAGCTATTGTTATAGGAAAATTATACCAGAGGTAAATATTGATCCCACATACCTTGAAAGTCAAGTGAGAAAGAACTCAACATGTATTCTAAGGTTTGAATAGTCTGTTTTTATTGTCAATCGGTTTGAGGGTGGTAGCCAGTGCTCAAACAAAGTTCAGTATCCAATGATTTATGAATAATTTTCCATAATATTGATGTAAAATAGAGATCACTGTCAGAAACAATCAATAGGAGTACTCCATGAAGTCTTATAATTTCATTGTTATATATTTTATCCATACATTCAAGTGGTAAATCTTCTCTTATAGCAAGAAAATGTGATGACTTGGTAAGAAGATCATAAATGACACATATTGCATCATTTCTTCTAGGAGTCTTTGGTAGCCCCATGACAAAGTCAACCATAATATTTTCCCATTTCAACTCAGGTATGGGAAGAGGTTGCATTACTCCTCCAAGTTGTTTCCTTCCAGCTTTCACTTGTTTACAAACTATACATCTTGACACAAAATTAGTAATCTCCCTCTACAAGTTTACCCACCAAAAAGGTTCTATAAAATCTCTATACATCTTGGTGCTCCCAGGGTGTATAGAGAAATTGGATCTATGAGCATCATCCAACAATTCCCTTTTTAGATCAGGTATGTTAGGAACACAAAGACTCTTCCCAAATTTCAAAATTCCATCTTCATATATAAATTCACTCAATCTCTCATCATTCACAGCTTTAATCTTCTTTTGAGACTTCTCATCATCAGTCTGAGAACACTTTATCCTTTCTAGTAAATATGATTTGGCAGCCATTTGAAAAAGTACTGATGTTTCACCTTCCATGGTTATACCCATATCTATCGTTACTAGATCCATGAAAATAAGATCCCTTTCAACTCTGGTCTTGTTCAAAACTCCATGATCCTTTCTACTCAAAGCGTCTTCCACCTTATTTTCCTTCCAGGGGTGGTAGTGTATATTGAAATCATAATCCTTGAGTAGTTAAATCCATCATATTTGATTCATTATTTGTTCCTTCTGTGAGAAAAAATACTTCAAATTCTTGTGATCAGTATAAATCTCACATTTTTCACCATAGAGACAGTGTATCTATATATTCAGAACACATATTACAACTTCTAACTCATGATCATGAGTAGGATAGTTTTTCTGATGAATTTTTAGCTGACTTGATGCATTGGAAATAACTCTATAATTCGGTATAAGGATAAAACCAAGTCCTTTAATCGAAGCATCACTATAAATAACAAACCCATTATTCCCCAATGATATAGTCAATATAGAAGCATTAGTTAATATTCTCTTCAGTTATTTAAAAAATTCTTCACACTCTTTTGTCCAAACAAATTTAACCCCTTTACGAGTGAGCTTGGTTAATGGGTTATCCAAGCGAGCAACATTCTGAACAAAACACTGAAAATAACTTTCTAATCCAATAAAACTGCATACCTCAGTTAGACTCATCGGTGTTGTACATTCTTGGATTACATTAGTCTTTGAAGGATCAACAAATATTCCATCCATAAAGACAAAATGGCCATGAAAAGAAATATCCTTAAGACAGAATTCACACTATCTAAATTTCCCATACAATTCATTTCTTATAAGAGTCTTTAAGATAATGCACAAGTTATTTTCATGATATTCATTTCCTTTTGAATATACCAAAATATCATAAATAAGTACCAGTACAAAGTTATCATGATATTTCCTGAAAACTCTATTAATTAGATCCATGAAGATAGAGGGTTCATTAGTAAATCCAAAAGGAATTAATGTAAACTCGTAATGTCCGTACTTGGATCGAAATACTATTTTTATAATGTCTTCATTCTTCACACACAACAGATAATATCTATATCGAAGATCAATCTATGAAAACTATTGACCTCCATGAAGTTGGTCGAATAAATCATCAATGCAAGGTAGGGGATACCAATTCATTATTGTTATAGAATTGATCACCATGTAGTCAATGCACAACCTCATAGATCCTTCTTTCTTCTTAACAAAAAGAATAGGGGCTACCCACGGAGAAACAATAGGGTGAATAAATTCCTTATTACTCAATTCATCTAGTTTTTTCTTTAGTTAAACTAATTCCATAGTTTCCATTCTATAAGGGGTCTTCTATATGGGCTTTAATAAGTAATTAAATCAATGGAAAACTCAATTTCTCACTCTGAAAGATGTCCAGGTAAATCCTCCAGAAACACATCATCATATTCTTTCACAATTGGTACATCCTCTATTTGAAAATTCTTTTCCTCGCCCATATTTATTTCATTATCTTCCTCCCCAATAATTTAATTTAGTAGAACTACTGGGGGTGGATCTAGATAAGAATCAAGTGGTGAAGTTTCTACTCTTAAGATAAGTTACTCTTTATCATCATCAAAAATTGTAACCCCCTTATTCTTACAATAAATTTTTTCATCATGGTCCAAAATCCAATTCATAATGAGGATTGTATCAAATTCACTCATGGGTATGGCGATGATATCAGAAGATAAATAACATTTATATGCCCTGATGGGAACTGATTCACAAAAGTTTGTTGTGATGATACTTCTCTTTGGTGTTTTGACTGACAACTCCATTGTTAAGCCAATTTGAAAATATTTAATTTTCTTAGAAAACTGGGAATATATGAAACAATGTGATGATCCAGAATCAAATAAAGCATTGGCTAAACTTGAGGAAACCATTAAATAAACTACCACCACGTCTTTCAGAGCTTCAACCTCAACAGTAGTGATCACATAAGCTTGGCCTTACTCCCTGGTCCTTTTCTAAGGTAATTTCCCTTGGTGATTAGACATTCATTTTCAAAAAGACCCTTTTCTCTAAATTATAACATTAAACATTAACAACCTCTTTCTTCCCCTAGCAATCACGATCTTGGTTTCCTTTTTCACCTAACTTGTAACAAACTCTCATTCCCTTCAGGAAAGTACCATGGTGTTTCTTCCCACATTTACTGCATTATGGATATTAAACTTTTCCCTACTTCCCCTTATTTACATTTCAAGAGTGTTCAGTAGATCTCTTCTTCTCTTGCTTTTCTTTGAAGTCATAAGACTCAGACAATTCCTTTTCTGTCTTGATAGCGCATAAGACAATATCTTCGTACGATGAGAAGGATTGTGAGAATATTTCTCAATGGATAAGTGACTTTAAACCATCAAAGAATCGATCAACCTTACTCCTTGGGTTATGTATATAATCTACTGCATGCCTAGATAACCTTATAAAGATAGCCTCATACATTACGACATTCTCATCCTCCTTTTGCCTCAGACTCAGAAAGTGTCTTTCCATATCCACTCGATGGTCACGAAAAAAAAATTTCCAAAGAAAATCTCTTTAAACTCACTCCATTTCATGTTTGATACTTCTTCATATTTTTTTGTGTTTTGCATTACTGACCACCATTGATCTGTATCTCCAGTGAGTCGATAAACTGTCATGACAAATTTTCCCTTTTACTACTCCCCAAAGCATGAAATATTTTATCTAAGGAACTTATCCATTGCTCAGCTAATAATGGATTTGTACCCCCATTGAATGTTGGTGGTTGTTTCCTCATGAAGCGTTCTAAAATTGATCCTCTGCATTTTGGATCAGGGTGCTCTATAAGGGTAAGGTTATTATTCATAACCCGAGTGAGTTGTTCAAGTATGGTGATAAGATCATCAGCACTAGTTGTATCACCAGCTCCACTATAATTAGCTTGATTAGGACGGAAATCCCCATATGGATTATGTGGGTTGAAACAGTTTTCATTCCTTCCACTAGGTGCCATTTCTAAATAATTTCACACAGTAGATTAGTTTATGAATCACAATACATAATTACAATCTTGTAAAATAGTTAACAAAAAATGAATAGTTTATTGATATAATCCATAATCATAAAAATCTTATCTTTGAAAAGTATATACACATAAACCCTTCATAATGGTTTGTAAAGAAAATAAGAATTATCCTAATCATATCCCCCAGGATAATCGAAACAAAGAGTGCAACAAGTCTCGCTGTTGTGCACCAGTTCCTGTTCAAGTATAGCTCAAATTGGTGTTTTCAGGTTTTAACCCTAGGTACATATGTGCCAGAGCAGACTCTACCTACTCGTATCTAGATAGGGATGTATTTCTTGGAAAACTCAAAAAATATCTACATTACCAAAATTATAAGAAATTCTTCTATACTAATCCTCACATTATATCTTAGGGAAATGTTCTCTAAATAGAGTTTTTCTAAATATAGATTCCAAGGTTTCTACTGAACTTCCTATGATACCAACTATAAAGCCCTGACCCTAGTTACCCAAATTTGATGAATTATTACATAACATTGGCATGATACAAGTATTCATGTCCCAAAAGACTGATTATTTTAGCATCCTTGGAAGTACTAGATACATTCATAAGTTTTTCATTACATCACGAAATAAAAACATCAACAACATTCCCCCCCCCCTTTTAACACAATTATATCATTTTCCTATCCTTTTAGGTCAACCATAAAATACTTCTTCACATCCTGGGAAAAATAAAACATTTAAATGGGTGAACTCAGATGCTTAGTAAGGATAACAATATAGATGAAACTTTCATAAATAAGAATAAACATTTAAGGTAATTTATAAGAATAAAACAAAATCCTTTTAAACATAAACTTTAGGATAATATGGAAAAGATAAAATCAAATAATTCCATTTATTTAACCACATAAATATTATACTAGTCTAATAATCACATGAAATATCAATAGCCACTTTCATACTGATGGAATGCATAATGCCAGACTTCATAAACACATAGTCAAGGCCCTATGCCAAGACTACAAATAAGATTTTTTCAAGGCCTTATTCCAAGACACTAGTTTGTCTCGTGAGACCTATTGACGCATCGATTAGGTATAGCGGGCTCCACCCGTCACTTACTAAGTCCAATGCATTCCACATATGAAAAGGTTTAAACATAACATAAACATTCGTATTAAAACCAGCATATGAAATGTAAATAATTTATCCATAAACCATGAATGGTATAAAAATAACAAATCCACATTAAAACATATCACAAAACCTTCAATACAATATGGATGTTTTGTATCATAATAAATGAACTTGAAACCGGCTAAAAATCCATCAAAGGATGTGGACATAGATGAAATCAAAACTATTTTAGAGAAACATATCTATCTATTTTGAAATCATTTAAAAGTCATATATTTATAAAAGAAAATATTTATTTATAAAATATTCTTATAAAATTGTATGGGAAGCTTCTATGATGATATAACAGAAGAAAATATCCACACTCATCGTATAAGTTAATAAAAGACATTCTTACCTTAATTTTGACAAAAAAAGTAGTACCTTGTTTAAAAAATGACAGAATGATTCCTTTCAAAACATATATGGTCCAATAAGGGTATAAATGACATTAACCCATATTATAGTAAATAGTAAAAATGTTTTGAATTACATTTTTAAGAAAACACGGATGTGTATGATAAGGAGGTCCTAGTAGATACTTACTTAAAACTACCACGGATAATAATGAGATTGTGAAATTAACCCTTACCTTGTACTTTTCCTTAGTAGATGGTATGTTAACCTCTAGTATAATAGTTATAACATTTTCATTAAATTATAAAATAACTATATACATAAATATTATATCACTTATGATCCACTAATATTTCTTTATTCATATCCATAATTTTATGAAGTTATTAAAAGTTATTTTTAATCATAATATGAAAATTATTCTTGAATCATTACGATGGGGAATGAATCTCATCACATTCGTGGAGACGGTAAACCATATGTACGCATGTGCAACAATATCATTATATTGTTGGTGAAATGATATGTAATGGGATGGTATATCATATATGATGAATCATTAACATGTTATATTTGTTATTTACATCAGTTATACTCATTATTATAACCATCCAAATAATGAAGTGTTTGAATAACAAACTACACCACGATGTGGAGATGGTAAGTCATATGTACGTACGAATGGTGATTTTTTCATTCATATGATGGATAAAATAATGAATATGGTTGTACTATTTTTATAATAACATAAAGGTACATATAAGATACTGTATTTATTATTTTATAATGGAAAAAACAAAGAAAGAGGAAGTGGAAGAAGAAAAGAACTTGAAAGATGGTGGTGAAATTATTACCTCTTCTTCAAATGTTTCCTTTGGAGTTGATCAAAATGGATAGTTAGGTTGGCTTTCTGATCAAACTAAGGCCTCTAAGTTGAAGTTAGGGAAATTGGGAGGATATTTCTACAGGGTTTGGTGGAGAAAAATGGATTTGGAGGTGTGTTTTTAAGAGAAGGGGAAGTTACCTTTTATAAGAGAGATGAGGGGCACCTTAGGAAAAGATAGAAATATTATTTTATAATAAAATAATTTTGGGTTTATAATGGCTTAAAAATGATTTATTAATAGTATAAGATGGTTATTGGTCTCAAACCTCTTAACCAATAGGTTTTAGATAAGTTTAGGTCACCATATTAACCTTATCTTTTAGATTTAACTCTTAGTTAAATAGTTTAACTTTTACCATGTATTCTTATATTATTATAATATTTGGTTAATAAACTTACTATAAAATTCCAAGAGAACCTAAAGGTGTTCATTAATTATATAACTATAATTAAATAAGTTCTTTGGTAGAACCATATATTTTTAGGACTATTATATAATTTAATAATGTATTATTTGTTTTAAAAACTCATTTAAGTCAATTTTGACACTATATAGTATTTGGTTTTTGAGGAAGTCAACACAATATGATTACTTAGAAAAAAAATACATTTCATCAACCCTAACACTTTATATTCATCTATAAAATTCGTGTATGTCAAAAAAACTTCGAAATTATATTTATTTTAATATTTATCATACCATTTATTTGAATCTTTCATTAATGAGGTAATTAGTGCATCACGATTGTGTCATAAATAAATTTAATTATTTAACATATAAAAATTATAAATAATATAAAATTATGTAGGAAATCGTTTTATATTTATAATGAGTATTTATAGTCAAAACGATAACTTATATAACCCCATTTAAAATTTTTTTTACTAAAAGATATATGTTTATGTCATTTTTGTCATTACTTAAAATTAATTAATATAAAGTGTCATTATCACTCTCAAGTGGCTCCATGGGGTCCCAAAATCGACCCAAGGATGCCCATGGTCAGAAATGTATCAACCAATAGGAATAAAACACATGTTAGGGTAATTTAATATTATTATAATATTATTTTTTACCCTTATTTACCGGATTTACCCTTTAACCATGATAAATAAAATATTTACCGAAGTAATTATTCATAATGTCTAAAATTAAAAGTTTCCTATTTACACAATTTGGACCTCGTGATTCCAAATATAGAATCCATTTTTACAAATTAAATACATAGAAGTGGCATAAATTAATTTAAAATTAATTCCCTTTGTCAAAACAAAAAGTGTGTTTTTAAGAAATAATAACTATCAAAAGATTAATATTTGTTTATGTCCAGTTTAAATGTGAAATTACATAAAATGAACTAAATTATATTAAATGATAAAAATATAATCTAAGGATACATTAAAACCACTCAATTTTATAATTTAACAATATAAATTATTTTTATTAAATAAGTTGTTTTTAATTAAAATTTAGTATTTTTCACTTTTCATCAAAACTTTAATGTTTTAAAAAAAGTACAAAAAATTCACCCTAAGATAATTTTGATATTATGAATTCAAAAATGAAGTCTATTTTGAAAAGTAAAATTTATAAAATTTCAAAAAGTGGTTATTACTATTTATAACAGCTAGTTTGATTGGTCATGGTGTGTTAAAACTCCAAATTGCGTACAATGCGAGCTACTACGTTATTCAAAGGGAAACGTACTGTGGAAGCTCGGGGTGTTACAATAACTTCTTTTATCTATGTCTATTGGATTTTTAAAACGATATATTTATACTAATAATGGGACCACTATTAAAATTAATTAATATCGATTGTAAATATTCAGTGGTATTTTAGATATGAAATAATAAAACCAAAGAAGTTAATGTGTTTTTTATAACCATGATATATAATAATATAGTTAATTAAATTGAATGGGAAATTTTATTTATAAAATTTTGTGTTTTTATAGTGTTTGATACTAATTATCATTAAAAACTATGTTTTATCCACATTACCTCCTTTTTCATTAGTGGAAAACCTAATCCCATATTCCATAATACTAGATACTTATTTTGATTATTCCATTTTGAACTTCTTCAATAAACCATGAAAATATTTTTCTTTTGATCAAAATGTATAATCAATTTTGTTAATTACTTGAAACTCAAAAAATAGTTTCATTCACCAATTATTGACATAGTGAAGGAATTCCTCATTTTAATAATAATTTTTTTATATGTTTCTTCCTTATTTATACTAAAAATAGTTGTGTTCCATACACCTTCACCTATCTCAAGAATCTTATTTCTAAAATCCCACTTCATCCATGTAACATTTTAACTTCATGGGATGAAACCAATTCTCAGGTTCCATTATTCTAAATTTTTTTCAAATTTTTTTCCCTCAATATTATACAATCCATATATTTCAATTCTTCGTTAATAATCTTCAGTTAAAATTCTAAAATAATGTTGGTGTGTTTGGAAATTGTCAAAAATATCTTGGTTTTCACACCCTTTTCATTCTATGAAATGATATTTTAAGGATCAAAATTATTTCAAATCCTTTAGAACATTGATATTTCCATATTTCAGGCTTCCAAATTATTGGTATTTTCGAAATAAACATGATAAATTCAAACATATTAAAAAAATACTCAAACCTATTCCATTTATTCCAATTATTTCTAACAAAAAATATTAAATTTCCTTTGAAAGAATTTTGATTTTATGATATAATTATATCATATCTACAAAAATATTTCTATATATTTTTTTGAAACACTAATAACTCCTTCCATCAAGTGTATATCCATGGAATATACCATCATCTAATCTCTCATCAAGAATTAATAATTCCTTCCTTTGATTGCGATGTAACAAGTTCTGTTGAATATATTTAATCTCTTCAATTTTGGATTCTTTTCAAACCACATACCATAAGGAATATTCATTAAATTAAGAAAATGTAATAATTTGTTGAGAATATAGAAACAATCATTGTAGCTTGTCCCCAAAATTATTATGAGGTTCCATGATTGGATAAAATGGTTCTCCCAAAATCAAAAAAACTATAGTTTATTTCACTTAAATACACCATTTTTATAAGGCATGTATAGAACAATATATTCATGCCTTATACTATACTTCTCAATACATGACTCAATGTTTCCATTTATTTATATTGATCAATTTTCATACCAAAATATTTTCATACCACATCTCGTTCGGTTTTCAACACACCTTAAAAAAGTGATTAAAATTATCAGGATATTTTTATTTTATAGAAATAAAATTAAAATAATTAATAGAAGGTAAATCCACAAAACAAGTAATGAAAAAATGTGTTGGTTAGCTGAATTCGAACTAATTAGATTACACACCTCTAAATCTGTCAAATGAATAGGTTCCTTTATTTTGATCTCTATTTTATTATGACTCTTATTCACCATTTTCCATTTGGTACATGTGTCACAAGAGTTGAACCTTTCATAATCTAGTTTCATTAGATCCTTTATTATATTTTATTTCAAAAAATTACACATTTTCGTTCTCTCGAAATGTTCAATTTCTTCAATTCCATTTCTCATTATCCTCATTTATTATTAGTCATAAAGTTCATTGATAATTATAATTATGATATAGATTGTTTCTTATTAACTATCCTTTAATGATGATTATATCATCGATAAAATTACCTTATGATAAACATATTCTTGTAAAATATCACCTTACTTACCATTTTCATAAATGGAGAGAGATACTCAAGAAACTACATGTTAACCCATCATTAATGAAAATATAACCATATCTATTCTTCCCAATCATGGTGAATATGAACCCCTTTATTTTTACTGATACATTATAGTTGAATACAAAAATTACTCTATTATAAATTTGGATTCCTATCAAAAAATTATATTTATCAGTCATGTATGATGAAAACCACTATCAATTATCCATGGATTCTCTCATTTCTCCAACTTTTTATGATACCTCAACCATCATCAATTTCTATTAGTTTACCTTATTTTTTTATAGTTTTAGAGTTATTTTTTGCCTCATCTAACCTAGTATCATTATGATACCAAAGTTTGGGGTGTTTTAGGGTTCATCTCACCTCCTATAATTTTCATCAATAGAATCATAGGTATATTGAACCTTTATCTTCTCTTTTTGATGTTATCTCAATATGTATTTTATAACCTTATGTTGAATAAACCTTGATTCACAACCTTTTTTCAATTGTTGGAGTATGATAATATGAAAATATACGTAATATTTATTTCCATTGAATTCATAGCACAAACATCATCCTACAAATTGAAATCACCTTGCACAGTAAATATATTTATAAAAAAATTCACATTGATTTTTGTACTGATTTAAAATCTTCTCATTTTTCTTATCCTTCCTCATTATTTGTAAATTATTTACATTTCCTTGGATTTACCTTTAGGCTTAGTATCGGTATTCCTCATCATCTATATCACATTTCTTTTAAAAGTTTCCAAACCTCCTCTAGTATAGGTAAAAATGGGTTTTTCTCCTTTTCATGTGAATTAATCACCTTCTTACCTTCATATAGATGATTCCACCCTATAATGTAAGAATAGTGGTCAAAAATGGTAGTTCTAAGTACCATAGAAGAATTTCTTTGTTTATTGATAGCATTTATTTCATTTATATATATTTTTGATGTATTCTCTAACTTTATCATGGAATCATTAAAATCAATTTCCTAAAACATTCTTTAAGAAATTTTAGCCACAACAAGTTCCTCCTCAAGATATTTTTCTTATTAATTCTTAGAAATAAAATTATTAGTGGAAAAATTAATAATCTTATCCCCAAATTCAATTATGTCCTTGATATGTCCCATCTTCAATAATAAATACTTTAAATTATTTATAATGTATTTTGAATTTGATTCATGAATAATATTTTTCTAAAAACCATTATTATTATTAAAATATTAAATTTTTCTATTAATTGTTCGTATTTCTACATGGATTGAAAAATGACCCATCCAAATTTGGAATTTCATAGGTGTATCCTCGTGACTATATCATTCTTCACTACTTCCTAATAAAATAATTGCTTAATTTTCTCAATAGGATTCATTGAACTATTTCATTTTTCTATGACTAAATTAATCCCATAATCATCATAATCATCCGGATATCTTTCACTTTATCATCATAATATATGTAATGTCTTTCTGAGAATAAATTACACTACTTAATTATACTGACCTTCCCATTTCTTCTAATGAATTTTATTCTATTATTAATAATTTTTTCTGACCTTATTCTTCATGAACTTTGATATTGATCATCACTTTTATCTTTTAATATGCTGCTAAAAATTACCAAAACACTTTAAAATATTTCTACAATTGACACAATTAAAATAAAATTTTCATTTTGATTTAACTTTTCTTCATTGTATTCTATTTCATAAGAATGATTTGATTTCATCAAAAAAATCTTTTGAATCCTTAATATTATCTCCTTATTATAATTTATTTTTATCTTTAATGTAATGAATTTCCTAATTTTATATGATAACAAGACAATGTTGATCTCATCAATGATATACTCCTCCATTAATTGAACTTCAAGGGATGAAATAATATAATCAAAATTATTTAATAGAATCTTTGTCAACTTCTTCAACATTATGGAATCCTCTATAATTTTTCTATAGATTTTAATCTATCTTATGATTTTATTCACCAAATTAATAATTTTTCTACATATTCATCCTATCCCATATGAATATCAATAAATTGATCTCGGTGTGATCAAAGCTATAATTCATTCACTTTCTTATCTTTCACATAGACATCATGTATTTTTATCAATATTCCATTCACTATGATGATTAATATAACATGTACTAACTTTATCTCTAATAATGATGAGAGAAATAAAATATGTGATCTCCCATAAGCTTCCAATTATTCTTTTCAAACCCATAGTGTCATTTTTAATTATAATATTTATCCTTTATTGATTTTTTCCATTATTTTTTCATTCTATTTCAAATATCTTTGAATTTTATTTATGAAGGTGGAGTAGTGGAGTCTTCATGTTTAACACTTGGTTGGGGAATTGTTAGTGGTAACCTTGAATCACAATTATATGAAAGGTCACACCTTGGTAGCATGAGATGAATGGTTATGGAAAAAATGTAGCTTAATCATAGGTAGTCCACTAAAAACTGTATAGATTAACCTCATGTTGGGAGAGAAGTACACTATCATCACACAATTATGTGTAATTATGAAAATAATCATACATGATATAAGAAACTATAAATTTTTTTATAATGGGGTAGATGTTTCATTTTCATATTTGATTCCCAATTCTCCAAACCATATGGAAAAACAATATGTTATTTATTGAAAATAAAATATTTTAAATTAATTATTTACCGCATCTTTATTTAACTATAATTCATCATTCTTACACACCTTTAAATTTTCTGAAACACTATGGAATATCCCCTTCTCATCTCCAACTCTTGACCTTGATTCCATGTTTTTTTCTTCATCAAATCGTATAACGTATTCATATAGGTTTATTTTCTCTCCATATTTTTTTTATTTTTCATCCACTCTCTTGGATTTCATCCTACCTTATATACATAGCCTCCTAGTGACTCTATTCACCTAATTTTATGGTGGGGATATTCTATTTTAATGTTTTATTTTGTAATTTTGTGATCATATCGATCTCTTTTGGTGGAAAAGAGCTACTGTGAACATTTTTTATCAAAAAATTTATAGGTGACTTCTTATTCCACTCTAATGTTATAAATAATGATTTAATTAATGTTAAATTAAAATTTTCATGTTCAATAAATCATGTGGTGATTTATATGATGGCTGTTAGTGAGTATAATTATGTTCTTTTAAGGATTTATATCGTTTTGGTGGGAAACATATTTTGAAAATTTAATAACTACCTTGGTTTGATTGAAATATCTTAAAGGGTTTGACAATTTTCATCAATGGTTTTCCTTGAAATAATTATAAATGATTTTTATTGATGATTATCCTTAAATTAAAATATAATTTCAATTAGTTTTTATGAAAAATAAATTCGGTTTAAAATATATATGGATTCCATAAATGATGTAACCCACATAAATTAAATACATTATAATGAAATGTTTTCTATGATTTTTATATGATCCATAGTGTACTTTTGGAAATGATAGAGAGCCTTATGGGAAGACTTTTTTACTTATGAGTTGACCAGAACTCATATCATGCGAGTCTTAGGGCACACACCTATCCTAGTGTGAATCTTATCTCTTGTCTGATTTGTGTACATTCTATATCATGTTAAGCCATTACAATTGGATTGACCAATATATATTAGTTTCTATACAATATATTGGCACACAATAGGGCATTATGTGACTCTACCTAGTGGATCTTGTTCACTTTGGATTCTATCCATACGATGCTCAAAGTCATTCCACCCTAGTTAGCAATGGATTTGCACCTCTTGAAATTATATGGCTATATTTTATTTTCATTTTTACTTAATAACATTCTACTTATTTTTCACTATTAACTATAAAAAATTAAATTGATATTATTACTTATTTAATTTAAAATGAAAAATATTTATTTTATATGGATCTAGTCAAACTAGTTTTTTATGGTTTATTTATTAGGGGTTTCATAAGGATTACTCGGTGATATCATACTTTTATTTTTACACTCACACTCTACATACAACCTTTGAGTGTTTTTAGACCTTTTCATAATAGAATAAGGTTAAAGAAAAGCACCACTAGGAGGCTGTAGATTTTCTTCATAACTAAAATCGATATTGGATAAGGTGACATAGTGGATGTTATCGCTCATGTTATACAGATATGAGTAGTGATTATTTTGGTAAATTTTTTCTTCATCTTTAATAGTAAATGTATTCTCCTTTATCTCATTATTATCATCCCATCTTTATTTTCTTTTTACAACATTTTAGATCATTTTTCAAGTATAAACAACCTCATGATTATGTTTTGGTGTTATGGATGATTATTTTTTTATATTTGTTATGATGGTTTATTAATAGATGAATTTATTATATTCTATGTTTAGTTTGTATTTATCCTTCCCTAGTGGTTTTCTTAATGGATGGAAAAATAAATTGATGGTGAGTTCATGTATGGTTCCCAAGATGAACCATTTTAAGTCTATTTCATTAGGAAAACCCATTCCCAAGGATTTGGTACTTAATTCCTAGGTAGTAGTTTCTATCCACTAAATATCAGGAAAGCCCTTTAGGCCTTGTCATGGTTTTATAGATTTAAAAATAATATGAGAATTATGTTAAAACTAAACAAAAAAGGAAATTAGGTGATATTTATGTAAAAACACTTAAATCATTAATATTTTTAAATGTCAGAGAATTATTTCGAAAGGATAATGAACTATTGGGAAATTATTTCATATAAGATTTCCAACAAATTCTTTCTATCTTGGTATAATATAAGAAAATAATCTCTATATTTAATGAATTGGCCAATATGGAAAAAATAATATGAGAAAAGTTTCAAATGATAAATTTATTTAAGATCCACCTCAATTGATAAGTGATAGATTTCTTATTTATAAAACATGGAAGAAGGAAAAAATGGTCCAAGGGAAGCCTATAATAGTGGAGATAAAATCAAATAGACCACTTGAGTTGATTCACTTAGATATATATGGACCCATGAGACACAATTCTACTAGAGGTTAAATATATTTCATTATATTCATAGATTATTATAAAATAATTAAAGTGTGCTTCTCTTAAAACACATGTCACAAGTATTGTTGGTGATTAAATTTTGTTAGAATAGAAGTTAAAAGAGAACTTAGTTTTATAATTAAGAAGTTTAGAACTGATAAAATCACATAATTTTCTAGGATTAATTTTACATCCTATTATTGAATGTATATGATAAATAATCAAAATATCACTCCATACGTATGTTCGTATAATGGAGTTTCTAAAAGGATGAATATATGCATTGTAATTATTTGAAAAACAATGCTTGTTGTGTAACGCCACATAATTTTACAAAAAAACACATTAAAACTTAATGAGTTAAGTTGGTTATTTCACATTTAATAATAAAATAAAATTAAAATGTGATATTTTAAAGTAAAATTATTAAATTATATTGTTATAATAAATCTATTAAATTTGAAGGTATAAAATGAAGTATCCATATTATAAAATCAAAAAAGGGAATAAATGGAATCGCATAGAAGAAGTGTCCCTTTTGAAGATCATTTATCCAAACTTTGAAAGGAAATATATTCATTAGAATGTTCCAAGGACCAATCAAATGTCAGACTCCAAAAATTATGGTACGATTAAAATCATGTTCGAGAGATGTTCAAACTCATGGAAATTTCCATGATGTCCATGCTAGTGGAATATCCACCTATGACTGCCACCATAACTTACCTTATTAATAGATATTATTCCATTATTATAAGGTTTAATGTTAATAGTTAATAGGATAATATAAATATGTAACTATTAATGTAATAAGTTATTTGTCATATATATTTTACACATTTTTCATATTGACTTTTAAAGAAAAAGAACAGTTACATATTAATGCATTGATAAAATTAACATGGTCACATTATTGATAAACATTTATTTTTTTCTTAATTTATTTTAAGAATATAAATATATATATATATATATATATTATGAATAATATAACACCAACCTAATTAGTAATTAATGTGAACTAAGAATGGAAATAGTTAAATTTTAGAAACGTTATTTCTCTATTGAAAACAATTGCCATTTTATTTTTATTATTTTTATTTAAAATTTTATTCTAAAATTTTATTCCAATTCAATTTCAAAGAATTATAAACTTAACATTTTATTTAAAACATATAATCTATAGAGAAATAGTTTTTGTAAAAATGATTTTTTCACCATTAAGTTTCCTCACTCTTACAAAACATTAGTCATCAATTAAATGAGAAATATTATATTTGAAAATATATATAAGTATAATATTATAATAATTATATTAAAAATATAAATTTAATTTATTAGATAAAAATTAAATAACATTAATAAAATAATTCTTTGAAAATAGCCCTTCACCATTATCATCCTCATTATCTTAAATTATAATAATCATAATTTTATGCCTAATATTGAAATTATACATATTAAATAATAAGAAAATTTTGGTCTAAAATATGAAATATATTTTTTATATTTAATTTCTATTATTAATGAAAACAAGTTTTTAACATAGTCAAATAAAATAATTTTTAGAGTAAAATATTACTTAAAATTCCTAAATGATAACATGGATTTTATAAATGTGACTTTTTATTTTCAAATTATTTATTTTACTTTATAAATATTAATATTTATTGAAAAACTATTTTTAAAAATTTATGTTGTTCTTGGATTATGATAACATAAAAAATGTGATGGTTTTAGAAAAATCGATATTTTTCACTCTTCGCCTAAAAATAAATTATTTCAAAAAATTATAAAAAACTCATCTAAGGATTTTATTTTTATTATATGAAAAAATGAAGTTAATTTCATACATTTAAAATTAAAAAATTAAATTAAATTTTTTAAAAAATTAAAATAAAATGATAATTTCTTTCATTGGAAAAATAAATTTTTAAATTTTTAAATTTTATTATTGTTAATTCCTATTAATTACTAATTTGATTGGTGATATATTAATCATATAGAAAATATTTTTAATATATTTCATTAATTTAAATCTAATATATAAAATTGAAGTTCATAAAAGAAATAAAATTTTAAGAATAGGCGATCACATTAATTTTAACAATTCTTTAGTAAATAACCTTTAATTGTGTTTAAAATTCAAAATGAATTTTTTTTAAATAATTGTGATTAATAAATTATTAAATTAATAATTTCATGTTCATATCATCTTAATTTCTAGTATCATAGCACCTTAAGATATCTAAATAAGAATTAAGTATAAGGTAAGATCTGGTGGCAGTCATGGTTGGTGATTCTCCTAGAATGGATCTTATTGCAATTTCCATGAGTTTTAACTTCTCTTTTATAATATTTCACACATACCACGATTATTAGAGTTCATAGTGGGCTTGGTCTAGGAAAACCCCAAGTGAAGTTACTTCATCTCTAAGGTTAGAAAAATGATCAATATAAGAGAGACTTCTGCTAATGTATTCCATTTCTTCCCTTTATAGATTCCATAATATTGATACTTCCTTTTATACATGTTAATTTGAAAAAAATTATAATGTTAAATTTTGATGTTTTTATTTTCAATTATTATTTTCTAATTTTAGTTTCATCTGAAACAAGAATCTTATATCATTATGTTATAAATAAAAAATGTATTAAAATCATTGGGTGTACGAGATGACTTTGAAGGATCAAAATTCATCTAGATAAAAGATGTGTGCACAACCATAGTCATTCATAATAGAGGTCTACAAAGATAAAATTACCACTTCGACTAATATGAATTTTTGTACAAAAATAATAAAATAGTGAGTTATTTTATAGATATAAACATCTATTTCCTAATTAAAATCAAAGACTCTTATATAGTAAAATTTGATGAGAAGTCTAAATAGGGTATAACTGTTCGACACTTATCTATTATAAAATACTATATATTTTAGAATAAAATACTTTACAGAGCGGTCGACTATAGTTATGTAAAAATAACTGAAAATAACATCAAAAAGTTGTTCAAGATATAATATATTTTTTAAATTTTATTGAAAACACCAAGCATATTTTTCTGAAATATTGTGTTAAAAAAATTGACAGTAAAGCGCAACAAGATGAAAATGAATCTGATATAACTTTTGATGATGAAGAGGCTATTGGAAATGGTAAAAGCAAGTAACTTATATTTTTAAATCATTATAATGTAGAATATATAATTGGAAACTAAAGTGAAACAGTTCAAACAATAAGAAAGTTGAGATATTGGAGTCAAAAAAATGAACTAACTAGAATAAAGTAGTGTTTTGATAATAAAAACTAACTTATCTCTCATATAGATATCCAATTAGTGGTGAAAAATTACAATTAATTGCATATTCAATCTATAGATGATGATGTAGACTAGATAGAGAAGAACTCCATTTGTGACCTTATCACAAGGTTGGATGACAAGAATTTCACTGGGGCCAAGTGGGCGTTCAATATTAAATTGAATGATAATGGAGAACTCACAAGGAACAATTAGATACTTTTTTAAAAGTGATATTAAAAATTATAAATTCTTCATTCAGAAGATACCATTTCTCCTCCTACAACATTAGAGGTTAGCAGAATATTTATAGTAGTTTCAGATCATAGGCAGTAAAAAATTTACCCAAAGGATTTCAAATATTACTTCTTGAATATTAGACAAGAAGAATAGGATAATATTTACTAATCTAATTTTTTTTACCTAAGAATCATGGATATAATGTTTCAAAACTAAATAAGGTTTGAAATAAATTTAATTAGTTCCCAAGGGCCTGGAATTATTGGTGCGATTTCTTATAGAAAGAATTAAAATTAACCAAAGAATATGGATATAAACATCGACATAAAATAAAAGGATTTATGTACTAATATTTTAATTATATATATTAATTATACCATTTGTACAGGTGATCAAGAAAATTATTTTAAGGGAATTTTAATGAAAATTGTGTAAACAAAATAGATGACCATGCTAGGATATGTGAGATAATTCATGGGATTAAAAGTGATGAAACTGAAAAATTTATATTTTTATCCCAATACAAGTATACTAAAAAACAATGGAATAAGTTTGGGACAGAGGAAATCAGAACATCTTTCACACCCATTAATATGGCAATGAAATTATCCAAAGATTCTAAAAGCAAGCCCATAAATCAGGGGGATATCAGAAAACATCTGAGCATCTTTCGTTATCTGGTTTTCTTCATATTGGATATTGTCTATGTGTTTTGTTTATATCTTAAGTATCAATGTGATCTTTAGGGACCACACATAGTGGTTTCCATGAGAGTCCCTAAATATATTTAAAGAACATTATACTTTGTACTGCTATATAGGAATAGAGAATAGTTTAATCAACCTGAATTCATTAATATATATTGGTAAAGTGATTATAATGATTGAAATACCACTTTTGGAGGATTATTTATTCAAGTTATAGGCTTTATGAGTTTACACTATAATAAATAAAAGTTAGTTTCAATTAGTACCATGGTGTTTGAATTTGTTTTTGTAACTATTCCTTGCACTCTGTTGATTTGGATAAAGGGGAAACCTTAATATTTCATGGTGAAAGTTAAAAAATCACACAGAATTTTTTGTGATAATCAAAGTTATATTGAACCCTCTAAAAAATATAAACATGTCAGTTTTAGACACATCTAAAGAAATATGGTTGGATGAATTCCATGTAGGTTTATTCAAATTCGATGGAAAAGTGTGAAAATGTGCAAGACATAAACAATATGACCCATTACATTCTCACATTGAATATTTATATTATAAAATGAAAAAACCTAGAGAGGATCTTTTAGTGTTATGTTTATAATTAATTTATAATAGATATGGAGAAAAGATACATGGTATTAGGATATTTCTTCGATGTAGATATCGATCAACCTGAAAACCCTTTTTGGATTACCCTCATTGTGCTTGTAGGATATAAGTTTAGAATCTCTCTAGTAGTGATCCATACATACTACATTGATCTCTGAGAAAAAATAATGGAATTTCATTTGACAAGATGACAGATATATCACCATGTGTTATTTTACTTGATCACGGCAATATCCTTCGGGATTGAAGGACTCTCTCTTGATCTTTTCATTATTGAGAGGAGAATAGAAGGTGGAATTTGGGAGAGAATTAGGTTTTGTAAAAGGATTCCCAATTCTCAATTAACCATATATAATAATAATAAAATTATTATTATTTGGATTGTGCTGACTAGAATAATGACGAATATTATTTCCTCAGTGTGAAAATTAATAGTTATCACCGAACATGTTCTTGGGCCCCTTGGATTCCATATCATTTATTAAATACTTACATAAATATTTATTAAATATTTATAAATAATTGTAGTTGGGTTTTGGATTAGTGGTAAGTACCCCTTAATCCTACATGAAAAATGGGGGTTCAATACCCCTTGGGTGTAGGTACTTTAGCATACTGTAGCGACTATAGCAGCGGCGGGCACTATAGCGGCGGCAGGTCACTGTAGCAGCGATAGAGTTCTATAGCAATGGTGGGTACTGTACGGTTCTGTAGCAGCGGTGAGTATTGTGCGGTATTGTAGCAGTACTATTCATAGAATAGGGCTTGGGCCAAAAAAATTGGGCCTACGGGCCATGTAATGGGATAAATGTCCACTAGGCCTTTGGGCTATGTAATGGGTCTCCCTCTACCCAGTTAAAGAGGTCTTTTCTTTGCTTTAATAATAAATGAGGCTTTGGACCCAGCCTTTTTATAAATAAATAAATTTTCAATTAAATATCTTCTGAATAAATATTTAATAATTAATAAATAAATGAAATAAAATTATCAATTCATAATTTAGTGAATAAATATTTATTTCATTTATAAAATCAATAAAACAGGAATTAAAGTTTCCCTTGGTCTTGAGAATAATATATATTCCCATAATTTAATTCAAATATATCTCAATCTAGATCAACAAAAACCATCAGTTTGTGAGACTCTGGGAATATTTCTCATTATCATTAGGTGGGATTTTCATAAATAAATAATTACTATCTAAAAATAGGTCAAATCACCCCGAAGAAAGAACATAATTCACAATATAGAAAAGCACATACGAGAACTCATTGTGTAATAAAATCACTTTGTCTCAATATCTCATAAATCATGTTTCACATCTATGTCATCAACCTATGATCTTGAAATTTCTTTCTTTGACTATATTAAATAAAATATGTACTTACACCAAGGCCATGGGATTTAATATGATTATTCTATTTAAATAAAACTTTCTTCATGTAAACTTTTATAAATATGGAAGTGACAAATACTTCCTTAACTTATCCATTAATAACTTATCATTCATGATGCACCAAATCTTCCATACTTTCTGAAAAAATATGGCATCATAGTTCTTGGTTAGTAAATATCAGTATGTGAGTCATGAAATCAATTAATAGTATTTTTTATGTTTAATGAGCATTACATGTTCTTCTAGATGGGAATATCTTATGATACATAAAAATCAGGAATTCTTAATAGTGGTTTTGTTCTCATAATATCCCATCTTATAGATTACCATGTGAGAAATTCATGTGAAGAACCCTATTTTAGTTACAAGTTCTTGCACATGAAAATAATCTTACTGTGTTCCCCTATCATAATATATTATCAGACAATAGAAACTTTCGTAAAAATATCATTATATAATTTCAATGTTCTTATCGTATTGGGGAAATTATGTCACTTTTTCAATATGAATGATACCCTAGTAAATAATTACATCAAATTCATGCAGAAAAATTAAAAAACACAATAATATATTTTATAAATATTAAAATATTCGAATATACATGTAATTCAAAGGGTGTGCAGTTGGTTCTAGAACACCAACTACAATAGACTCCCACTTTGAATAAATCCTACTACCAATGACCTTTAATCCACTAAACCTGACATGATGATCATGTTTATGTTACGTTAATTCCTTGGTCAAGGGTTTTTCCACATTATCTTCAGAGTATATTCTGCTAACTCCAACTTCTCCTCTAATAAAATCCCTCAAGAGATTATTCTTACAAATTATATGCTTTGTACATAGATATATCCTTGGAATATTTATAATATCCATTGTTGAAGTGTTATCATAATAGATCGTGATAGGATCATTACTTATAGGTAACTTGTTAAGATCATGTATTGTGTTGCATATCCAAACTATTTCTTTTTATACCTCATAATATATAATATTCTTGAACTATACTATATTATATGTGACCATATCTTTATTTATGCTCTTCTATCTCATAGCACCTCCATTGGGACTGGTATCTATCCAATCTGTGATTTCAAATCATCTTGATCTATGTGGAAATTACCATCTAGAGATTATCTAATGACTATATCATCATTTCATCTATAGACTAGAAACATATCCTTAGTAAACCTTAGATACTCAAGAATATTCTTTAATTCCAACCAATTGCAATCACCTGGGTCAGCTTGATATCTTCCTACCACGCCAAAGGCTTAAGAAACATCAATCCTAGTATATAACATACCATATGTGACTGACCCAATCTTTGATTCATATGGAATTCTTGAAATTATTTATCATTCCTCAAGTGTATTAGGAACCATTTTCATATAAATATTAATTTTTTTGACATTGGAAACAATCCCATATTGTATTTTTTCCATACTAAATGACTTTAGTATCATGTCAATATATATATATCAGCTTAGACTTAGAAAAATATTGCATCTATCATGATGGATATTGATTATATGAATATATTTTTTTCACCTGTGTCCTTTATGGAGAAGAATTTATTCATGTCATTAGTAGACTAGAAAACTAGTATCTATTTTCTAATGAGTATCATTTCAACAGAAAATAAGTTTACAAAAAATGATTGCACCACCAATAAACTACTTATAGACATAATGTTTTCATTCATGATTTATGAAAACAAATTTCATTATGGAATAAAAAAACATAATGTTCCATGACCTGGATTCTTGCTTAAATCCAAAAATAAATCATCTCCACAAGCATACCGTTTTGGAATCCTTTGGAGTCATTAACTCTTTTGGTTGTGTCATATATAATTCTTCTAGATGGTACCCACTAAGGATTTTTTGACATCCATTTCCCAAAAATAATTTCCATGTAACGCCTCAATACCAAGTAGAATTTTGAGGTATATGGGCATTGTAACTGGTGAAAATGATCTTTTTAATCTATGCATTAACATTATTTAAACCCTTTTCTAACCAGTTATTATTTATTATTACTAACTTTTAAATTCATTTCTAGTTTCTTATTGAATATCCATATACAACCAATTGGATTTTCATCCACTGGAGGATCTTCCAAAATCCAATCTGGGTTTTGGTACATGGAATCCATTTCGAAATTCATGGATTCCTTCCACTTTGAAACATATTTCGCACTTACTTTCTTCCTTGAAGGTTAGAGGATCATTATTATCAACTAATAAAGAGTCACCATCCTCTGTGATGTGAAAACCATACCATTATGGTTCTCTAGCCTCTCTTTTGATCCTATGCAATACTTGTGTCTCTTGAACCTCATCTTCTATAGGGATATGTGGAATCTATTCCTCTTTTAACTCTTATCTAACATGATCCTTGACTTCATCAAATTATATCTCTCCCCTACTATATCTTTTAGAGATGTGATCCCCCTCACGGAATATGGAATGTCTTTCCACAATTAAATTTATTTCTGAGGGGTCGTATAGGTAATATCCTTTTATTTACTTGGGTTTCCCTATAAAGGTACACATTGTTCCTTAGGGTGAACAACTGTTGTCTGTAGAGTCCTTAATATACGAATCGCATCCCCATACATGTAATTATGAAAATATCGATTTCTTTTAGACCATAATTGGTATGGAATATCATCTTCTTCTTTATTTGTAACCTAGTTTATCATTTGTGATGTTCTTTATAACATGTGTCCCCAAAAAAGACAATGGAACACTCACATAACTCATAATTTTTTTCACCATGTCCAATATGGTGTTATTCTTCCTTTCACTTACAACATTCCACAATGGTGTATAAGGAGGAGTGAGTTAAGATAAAATATAAAACTTTGATAAATAAATAATGAAGTCTTGATGAATATATTCTCCACTATAGTATTATTACATTTTCTTAATATTCTTACCAAGGTCAATCTTAAATTCATTGTTTTAATTCCTAAAACTCACAAATTATTCAAAATTATATCTCATCATGTTTATATATTCATATCTACTAAATTTTTTAGTAATAGTTATAAATTATGAGAACCCACCCCATACATAAATTAGAAATTTTCAAAAGAATTAGTATCAAATAATTCAAGAAGTTATTTAACCCTTTCCCCTTTTTCAAATAAATTTGGATTTGGTCACTTTCCCTATAAAAATGTGTGACATACAACAATTTTTTTAAATTCAAAATAACATAAATATCTATATTTGTGTAATTTTTTCAGATGTTTTCCTATTAAATGAACTATATAGTGATACAATTTTAGGGGGTGGTATGAGTCATGTGAAGTTGTTTCATTATTTATTTCCACTACTTGGTTCATGTAATGAAACACATAAAGGTTTTTATTTAAATATGCCTTACCATAATATATGATTTCTTTAAAAAAAAAATATTCCTTAAATTGAAAATAAATCCAACTATGTCCAGTCTAGACATAGAAATTATGGTTTTAGTAATAGATGGAACATAGTAACAACCTTTTAAAACAAAGATCATTCTCATCGATAATGTGAGGTGGTAGACCCTTATAGGCACGTCATAAAGTCTACCTCTATTGGTTTCTCATAGATCTACCTCCCCTAGATCAATATTATGGAATATACTTGGTTTATATATTTGAATAAATATTTTACACCACATACTATATCTAATAGCCAATTTATTGAAATAGATAAATTTAAAAAGATAATAAAAGAACTTGAAAATCACCCTTATTTCTTTTCCTATGTGTAGTTTTTCTTCCAGTGTCCCTTATTTCCATATGAAAAACATGTATCATCCTACTCCCTTGCTTCCCCCTTGGCCCTTCTATTCTTATAATGGAATTTATAAGATTATTTGGGCTTATATCTATTCACCAATACTTTCTTTTTGTTCACCATAATGATGTAATATTTTTCACACTTCATGTACTTGAAAACATTACGAAGTAAGGTGAGAATATTTATGAGAGACTTATCAATGTTTTTCATATTAAAATTAAGAACAAAATTGTAGAATATCTAAGGGGATAATGAAATAATGATATTCATACACAAATCATCGACCTTTTTAAACCCTAGAACATATTCAAACTCAATGTATCCAAGGAGTGTGACTAGATGAGGCCCAGCTAGTGCACCCTCTCCAAAGATACTCTAAAATAGAAACATGGGTATTTTAAATAGTTTTGTCTATATCAATCTTAATATAGACCATGGAGATAATAAATAATGTTATAAGAATTCATGCCTTGTTTAGACTTCATTAATTTACTTGACATATATGATATCATTAACCATTAAACCTCTATTAAGTCACTCATGTGTTTATAATAGACATTAAAATCTTCATCACTCTCCTCCTTTGAAGGAATTGAATATCATGAGGATTATAGAATGAAATATTTCTCTTCATCTAACAACAATACTTGAAGTAATGTGAACCATTCCCATAAGTTACAACTAGTTATGAGATGGAATTTATACAACATTGATCATTAGGATAATGTGGATACAAAAATTTCTACTATTATATAATTAAAAAAGATAATATTGTTACTAATTCACTATATTACAATTTATGAGAGTTGTAATTAAATTAATTCCATTAATACTTACATTATTTTTTCAAGTCCAAATAGCCCTCACCATTGAACTTAGAATTCATAGATGCTTATACATTCTAGATTCAAGGATCTATATTCCCCTTCTCCTAACCCCAATGATGTCTAGTCAAGCCACTTGAAGGTATTTGGGTAGGTATTTATTTTCCAACTATAGGATTACATGTATTTGATCCATTGTGTGTACTCAACAATCCAGAAATCCTAACATGGATTTCCTCAATGCTTTCCTCCAAATGATATCAAGTCTGGAGAGGGCTAATTCTCATGAGGTAATATAGTTAAGTCAACTTATAACCTTCATAATAACTCCATGATAAAATTAATTTTCCTAATTAGGGTTGATTAAACACTTAGTTCTATAGATTTCATTCATAATAAAGTTATGAAAACCCTAGTGCGACTTAAAATTAATGAGGGTTTTTTATTATAAGTTAATTTTTCCTTGTTTATCTTTGATATTTATTTTAAATATTAATTGAATTTTACTTAATTAATAAACCATGTTTCAATGACACATTTACGCATTATAAATTTATTTAAATTCAATCTTTTCTCATTAATGATTTTATTTATGTGATCTAAGTATTTCATCCAAAAAATAAATAATGGAAAAGATGGAAAATAAATGAATAAATAATTGAACAAATAATGAGATTATATAATGGTTGATTTATTGACTGGAAAATAAATCAAACTATGACCTAAGGGAAAACTAATTGTGTCGGTCTTGGAATGAGTTAAATCATTCCACAAATACACCTGGGTATCACCTGGGTTGACATCATATCAGTTCCATCTTGAATCCCATCGATCCATCTTGGGATACTGCTTTTATTACATAAATTTACAACTCACACATGGGTAAGGTGGACCAAAGAATTATTTAATGGGAATTGCAAAAATAACCTTCTCCATGTTAGTCCTGAATAATATAGGAGGGAGGGATAACTCAGAGGACATTATATTAAATTTAAATTTTGTTAATTCAAAAACCATGCAATAAATTAAATTAAATAAAAACAATGCATAAACAACTCTAGATGAAGCACGTGAATCATTATACACATGCAATTATTACACAAAATTATACTAGTTAACATTCATTTCTATTCATTAATTATTTTTAAAATAAACACACTTTCATTAATTAATTAATTATTCGATTAATTCTCTTTCAACATAATGAACATCTAAATTATCTTAGAAATTCAAATCATTAATGTATTCATGAAGAAGAAATATTATGATCAATAATTAAGGATACTTACACAAAAGTAAATTGAGCATTTTTTTGAATTCTTTAAAAAATTTATTGTAATGTCAAACAAATTTATGGCCAATCAATATATTAAGGTTTTAATGATCAAATTAATTATTTAATTAAATTTTAATCTTTTAAATTTTTTAGTTTCTACACAGTGTTTACTCATGAGTTATACATCGTGTTCCTCGATTGTCATGTACCTATGATAAAGGCTTGGTACTTCGGTATGTACCACATCGAGACTACACAAAATTTACTAACCAGAAACACATTATGCATACAACTTTTTGTGTGCCCACGCAACCCACTAAATAACTTGGCGTGTTTTTTGGATGTGGGACTACACAGCATGTAAAAACCAGTTACACTTCATGTATTTCACTTTTATTCTATCTGCATGACCAACCAAATAACTTGGAATGTATTTGGGATGTGGGAATTAATGAACTAAAAACTGTGCACACTAGATCAATGTCATGCATTTCATTAATTTTATACTCTATCAGTAACAAGTGTGAAAAATCCATGTATTTAAATACAAAATTTTTTCAATAATTTCAACTCTAATCATAGTAGACTGCACAACGTATACATCATCTATACACCTTTTAATCCAACAAACTATGTACCAAACTATCTTAGTCTACACATGGTGAAAAATAAATACCCTATGTGTAATTACTTCTTGGCTTGAGTTGTAGCCCACAACAGATCTAAGTTTAGTGAACATGTGTACATAGTATATTCTTTGACTACATAATGTGTAATGTTGTATCACTAGCCCGATTCCTTAGCACTTACAGATGGAATCTATATTCATTATTTATCTATTCTTAGTCATTTAAGAAAATGAAACCCTAAAAATGATAATTAATATGTAGAAATAATTTCAAATAAAATTGAATTAAAGAAAAATGTTCTGGAAATAAAATATCAAATCGTTATTTGTAATGTATATGAACAATGAAATTAAATATTATAAATTTAAATGTGACCATAATGATACTACTTAGAGGTTCTGGGTATAGCAGATGTTCCTTGGGGGCCAGATACCATGAAGGTTTCATCTGATTTTTTCAAACATTCTCAAAATTTTCAATACGTAAACATAATGAGCAACAATTGTTTCCGTCAAATATTGATATTGGAAAACCATGGAACATGGAGAGGACATTTGAACACTAAAATAATAATTAATTAATAATATATTTGAATATAGGATACCTCGTCTAAGGATATTACTTCAATGAAGATGTTTCTTTCATGGAAATCCCTTTTCATATTATCTTTATTGTGGATGTAGGATCCAAAAGTAGAATCCATTTAGTGGCGATCCACACATACTCCTTTGAAATCTTAATGAAACCAATGTAATTTCTTGTGCAATTGAATAAGATCTATCATCTCATGTTATTCATCTTGATTCCCATAAGATCCTTTAGGCTTGAATAATTATCTTTAGGTCTTCTTAATCTTGAGTGGATGAGAGGAGGAAATTAAGAGAGAAGTCATTTGCGTACAACGATTCTCAATTCATGATTGACCCTACAGAATAAAAATAACAGCCAATTTATAATGTTAGGGTTGATGTTAACATATTATTTAATTTCACAAAATCCCTTAAATAATGTAATAAACTAAATCTTTCCTGATTCCATATAATAATATTTTTATTATTATTTTATAGAGTGCACTAACTGGACCAACTATAGATATTATTTTATAGCTTTCATATTAATATTTATTACAAAACATGTCTTTGGTCTGCTTGGATTCCATATCATGTATTGAATAACTGAAAAATTATTTATTAAACATTTATTCATAAATAAAATTTCATTCACAATCTGATGAATAAATATTTCTTAATTATTGAATAACTAAATTAAATATTCTTACTTTCCAATCTAGTAAATCAATATATATTTAATTTTTGTGATCAATAAAACACAAATAAAATTATTCCCTGTTCTTGAAAAAAATTATTTCAATAATTAAATTCAAATAGAATTTAATCAAGATCAACAAAATACGTAATATGTGACCATTTAGGATTTTTTTATTGAAATTAGGTGGGATTTCATACAATCCAAATTTTTTATCTATAAACAAGTCAATAAACCCAATAGAAATAACTTAATTTCACAACATCGACTACCACATACAAGCACTTGTCATGTAATGTAATACCTTTATCTACATATCTCATCATGAAGGTTACACATCTATTTCATCAACCTATTTGTTTGATATCTTATTCTTTTTCTATTTGAAACAAACACATCAGTAAACCTCTCCATTGAATTAATTTTACGGTTCCATTTTAATCAAAGTATTGTGAAATCAACTTCCATAAAATATAATGGATAAATCCTTCCTTGAATTTTCCATTAACATCATGTCATTCCTGATGCACCCAATATACCCAACTTCCCAGGAATATATGGCATCATGGTTTTCTTAGTGAATTTAAGTACACAAGTTGTTACATACATTACTGATAATAACAAAATCTAAGTACCATTACTTGTGCTCACAAATAGAAATATCTAATGGAACATAACATGTAGTATTCCTACTAATGGTTTTGTTCTAATGATCTCTTTTCATGGATAATTCCAAGTGAGAACATCATGGTAAAATGTTTCAACTTCTTACTTGTAATCACACCTAATATTCAACAAGCCATGTGCCCCATCAAATAATTTTAACCAACCATAGAACTAATATTAATAATATCATCAAATAATTTCATCGTTCTCATCATAGCTGGGAACATCTAAGACCTTATCAATACGAAAGATACCCTATGACATTTTTATATCTAATTCATACAAACCCATGAAATATATGTAATAAGATATTATATTAATATTCAAATATTATATTATACATTTAATACAAACTACAAATAATTGGTTCTAGAACACCAAATCCAACACAACATTCATGGTCCAAGTATGTTGATATTAGACTTCACTTCATTAATGATAAGGTCCCAATTAAAACATCAAGGTTTAATTTATTCATACTCATGACCAATTTGATGATATTTTCACTAACGCCATTCCTAATAATCGGTATGGGACTCTTAGATTGAACATGATTTTTTTTATCTTTACTCTATTTTATGATACATTAGGATGTTCCCCAGCATAAATTTGGAGTATTTTATCAAAGGGGGTGGAAAAGAATACAACTCTGTTAGAATGAAGGATTATAAGTTTCCTTGTTCTCAATTTATGTTTAAATTTACGATTTGTTATTGTGATGTGAGAGATAAAACAATTAAGTGGTTTATGAATTGATAGAGGGGTAAATCAACTTATCACATAGATAAAATGCTATTCATCACCAATTGATAGAGTTCTACCAAGATAGTACTCTAACATATGGTGTAATGTGAAGTTGTTTTTCCTATAAAAAGGGATTTTATTTGGAGTCTCTTGAATGAGAATATGTGTTTTAAGAAATATTTTCATAAGTTTGAAAAAAAATCTAAATGGAGAGATCGATGTTCTCTTGGACTTGTCAAATAAGTTTTTTTTTATTATCAATTATAAGATGGAATATATAGAGGATATTTGAGAATATGATGGAATTTTTTTGGGTTATGTGGATATGTATTAAAGTGAATGCAAATGGATTAGTAATTAATTGGTTGAAATCTTTAATTTTAAAAAATACTTAGTTTATACATCATAAGGTATTGTATTGGATGTTCATGTAATAAAAGTTTATTATGTAAGATATCTCATATTCATAAGATAAATGTTAACCATAAAAAATGATATCATAATATATAGGAGAAGTATAAGAAAAAATATCTTCATATTATAATCCATTATATAATATATTTATAGCTCCAAAGATACATGAATAATGTGAGATGACAAGTGTTTAAGTGATGAATCTTATATAATAAAAAGATATCATTAGATATTACAACACCACAAATATGTCTTTCATTTAAGAAAGGTGTTGTTTGACTTGATATCCACATAATATACTCATTTTGTGTGATAGTTATTTTTATAATATATTCCATCTCATAAGAAATGATTACTGTATAAATTAACCCAATTTTTTTAAAATATGAATAAATGTGATATTAAGTAAATATATTCTTTATTTTACTTTAGTTCTTAAAATATAATGGTAGTGGTCAAAGGTATGATTCTAGCCTATATTTTTTATTATTTAAATATGGTTAAATGAGAAGAATATTTTGTGAATTTTTTTAAAGAATTTTAATTTGAATTTAATTATTTATTACTGATGAAACTGGAAACTTAAAAATTATTATTCATAACTATTTTTGTTATTATTTATGGAATTATTTTATATATTATAATTATATAAATTTCCACAATTCATTATGTAAATATTATTTGAGTGGGATAGGTAATTTAAAAGTAAGAAATAAATATAGAGAAGTAGTTCAAGAATTTATAGAATCATTCTAACTGATAATTTTTTAGAATTAGACGAAAACTAATTCTATTTATGTTGATTAATTTACTTAATAATTAAGGGCAATAAGACTATCACATGCTAACATGATTTATTTCTGGAGTTTTTCATTCTAAACCGGTGAGAGGAAGGCCGATAAGATGGCATTTCATTTATATTAATCTATAAGTTGATGTTTTATTTTAAGAAGACATATTCCTTATTGTTGAGTCATACAGTTTTTATTTGAAAATATTATTCAACCATAAGTGTGTAGGAGTAATCCTAAATAACTTTTCATTCCACTCTAACTAACACTTTGTCATTTATGGGGAGTGGATGATACATTCCCATTTTGAGAATTTGACGATACGTACTCAATACTTATATGTTTATTTTACTATATTTTTAATCAATATAAATATTTAGTTATAATAAAATATATATTCCAACAAAATGTTGTATATAGAAAGGTATAACAGCACCAAACATGAACTTTTGGATCCTATGATAAAAACAGAAACCTCACATTTTTTGTTTTGATATGGGTAAACGTGACCCATTTTTAACTGAAAAAATTACATAACATAAAATATAAATAATATACCCCTTATATACCTAATAAAAGTTTAGGTTTAGGGTTTTCAATAATTAGGAAATACTTTTACAAAATGATACCCATGTCACTAAGTGAGAAATTTTTCCATTGTACCTAGATTCTATTATTACAAATTAATACTTCATAATTACCAACAAGATATCCTTCAAGAAATATCTTATATACCATATTTATTTATATCCTTTGAAAAAGAGAAATAAGAAGTGTGATCTCAAATGATCAATAAGGGTAATCATAGGCATTGACAATTGAATATCTTCAGTGAGAATAGGATGAGCATAAGGGTATGAGAACATAGTCAAAGTGTGTGAGCATTAAAAAAGGGAATTAAAACCCATAAAAACTTGGATCTTTAAACATGTGAAATGTAATAAAGCTGTATCAAATGAAATATTCATAATAACCAATAATAATTATACATGTTATGTCAGTCTTGATCAAAGCACTGTTAAAAAATCATATAAATAATAGAGAAAATATGATGGTATCTTATAATATTATCTTCAAAATTAAATCTAAATCATGGAAAAAATAATTGGATCCCAGTTAAATATATAGGAAAAACCTCCCAAGTTAACTCCCTCTGTATTAATATTAAATATAAGTAACATTACGTAATCCATTAAAGAGAAATATCCAGTTTACCCATCATATAAGCTATATCAGGATCACTCATAATCATGATCTATTTCAAGATAACCTATGATAATAAATAATGAAAAATTACCATAAATTAATATAACACAAGGAAGATTTCATTTTAATCATCAAACATTTAAAAACTACATGCATTCCTTTCTAGATTGATTTTCCCATGGAAGAGAAATGTGTTTCCTGAAAATACCTTCAAAAATATAATTATAAGTCATCAATAAAAATAATGTGAATGGTATCATAAAATCATATTCATAATGAATTAAATAGATAATTAAATTATTTTTCATAGTTGAAAGTACCTTTAAAATAATATTCAAATCATTTCTTTGGAAACAGGAGAAAATACGATTTTCTTTCGGTGCCATTAAAAACAAAAAACTCAAAAATTATTTAGAAAATGATTTTATTTGAAAATAACTAGGGAAAATTTTAAATTAATCATCAAAATAATGGTTACATATGATGGTGGTTAAATCCATTCATGTCATAAATGTTAAAAATAAACATTCCTTTCAATCTTTTGTAAAGAGACTCAAAAGTGTCCTGCACAGAAAACATTAAGAGATTTTACTTTAAGAATATTTTAATAAAGATAATAAATTAGGAAAAATAAGTTTAGATTAATTTTTTTTTTAGAAAATAACTTTAATGAAATAATATAATGAATATAAAGGATGATTTTCGTTAAATTTCTTTAAAAAACTTAAAAATAATGTTTTTAAAGAAAATCCATTCACTACCTTTGAAAAAAAAATGAAATAATATAATAAGTAACTTAGAATTACATGATTATAAATACATTGATGATATTATATTTAAATATTTAGTTTATACACCATATAAGTTAATATAGGTGCATCAATCAAAATAATTCTCAAATAAGAATGTTTGAGAAAAGAATTCCTTGAAACTTGGGTAATGCTTCAACAAAAAGGAAATTGAATGAATGAACATAACATGATTGTATAAAAATAATAATAAACATTAAATAATTTATTAAATAATTTCCATGGGGAAATAAGTATACCATATAAAACAAAACCTAGTGTATAAAATGTATTATGACTCAGAAAACATGAATTGATACCAAGAAAACCCTTCCAACATTTATAACATATGAAACCAATATATCATTAAGTATAGACCATAAAAGGAACATTAAATATCCTTTTAAAATATTAATTAATGATCAAATATCTCTATAGGAATAATATATACCTTATAAAATTAATATGGTTCATAATACAAGACATGATTCAAAAAAATATTCAGACAAATAATCCTTAAAAACATTGTATCATTGAAGTGAGAATTAATCAATTGAGTGATTATGTGTAATAATTTTAAAACCACAAAAAAATATTTAAATATAATATAACATAATTATTTTAAATTTTAAATATAATCTTGGCATAACATAGTTAATGATATTTAATTATAACCCAATGAAAGGAAATTGAGTAAAGAAAACCCTTACCTCGAGTCTAGAATTACTATGTATGTACTTTAAATATTATATAATAAACATTTAATAATTATTTAATTGGTTTATTACCTATTGTAGGTCTGTTAAGTTATCATTAAATAATAATTTTCATGTTTTTAATGACATATTTTAAAACTTAATCAGTTATGTTCACATGGGGTATTTTGATGACTTTTGGTTCATAATTGAAAAATGAATTTTGTAGGTTGATTGTGGTCAAAGGGGAAATTTTATTCATCATGTATATTATATTAATAATTAAATAATTATCATTTCAATACATTAATTAAAAATTTTAACCATATAATAAATGTGTACATGAGAAAAAAACTCATTGCTTTGTAGAGGTTGTAATCCACATATCTGCACGAATAACGTAATTATTTTCCAACAGATTGAAGAGTAAGAAAATAAATGATAACTTTTATTTAAATAATTATTATTATGTTAACAATATAATATATATACCTTAAATACATCATTATAACCATTCATGATAGGTGTTGATGGAAAACTAAACACAACTCTTTGTGAAGGTGGTAATCCGGACTTAGGAATGAGTAATGTTTTCATTTCCCATACGATATAAAATGAGACACAAAATGGTTTTCACATCATAATAATAAAATTTTTGTTTAATTAAAAATTAAAGTTATTAGTTTATCATGGTTAAAGAATATTTAAAGAAGTTATAAGAGAAAATAAATTTAAAATAGTTCGGTTACGACTTATACCATCTCCTCAGATAACCTCTTTGGATTACACCATAAGCCTTCTAGTATTGGTATTTTAGTGTGATAATTTCCAATATAATGTGTTGAGAGATTTTGGGGATATATTTTTCTAGGGATTTTATGAACTATAGTGCTCAAAATGTGTGGGTAAGAGAGGAGAGGGCATGCTCTTTTATAATTGAGGGGACTAGCATCATTGGAATTACTTAAAGTATTAAATTAATATAAATAAAATTTCATGTAAAATATGAACCCCATTGAAATGATTCAAATATAGGATGAGTATTATTCATAATCAACTCATCTAATAAAAAATTGACAATTTTAGGTGATTTGTTTACCCTTTCTCTTAGTTTTAATCCTTCATTAACCTTATTGACAATTACCATGGTATCAAGGTTTTTACAATTTTGGAGTCAAGGGAGTTACCATATTAGATTTAAGAGAGTTAATATAAATTTTTACAATGTCACTTGTATTATATATTTATCTCAAAAATTCATGTAAAAAAATTCATCTATATTTTAATACTTTTATCATTTTTAAAATCATTTACTTGATTTTTTTATTACTTGAACAAGAATTGTGTTAGTGTTATATCAGCATTTAAACTAATTATTCAATAAACAATACATAAAAATAAATTAACATGGTAAAAAACATTAATACTTAAATGAATATTAAGAAACAAACATAAACACTTTTTATCCCCATGAAAAAATATTGAAGATATTAAAACAAAGAGAGTGACATTTTGTTTTTATGCTTCACTTGAAATCATATTGAAGTCATTATAAAATAAAAGTGGGAATAAACTGAAAAAAAATCAGGTGGATGTGGTAGAGAAAAACATATCCCAGGAATTAAAATAATTTTTTTGGGTGATTTTAATGTCTTGTACCATAGTTTTAATCTGTTTTTTCTAGATTTACCCATACCACAGTGAAAACATTTTTAGCAACATTATTATTCATAAATACCAAAAAGAAAAGGGAAGTATTCATCATATTTGAAACTAATAATTGTAAATATGGAATCCATTTAATAATATTCAATTTATATAAGTGTAAAATATTATATTTAACATAAATCTGCAGACCATGATGAAAAATGGATTTCATAAACAATAGATTTTTAAAAATAAAAAAGTTTTTCACCAAAATTAAGAATAATTTCAATTCTAATGACATTAATATTAATTTTTTTATTAAAAAGTAATAAATATAATTTTAAAACCAAATCAAATAATTGGTACTTTTTAATTACATTAATTGAAGATGCAATTTTTAAAAAAACTTAATATTTTTCCCACTATTCACAAAAAATTTAATATTTTCATAAAAATAAAAAAAAATTCTAACAAAGATAATTTATATATGATAATATTAAAAATAAAATCTTATTTATAAAATATAATTTAAAACATGGTTTAAATTAATTATAATATTATCTTAAAATAAAAATTATATTTAATAAAATGTATTTTTAAAGCACAAAATAACTGTAATAAAAATTAAATTCTAATTGCATTGTCCTAGAAAATGGATTACTTAGAACATAAGAGGAGTTAATTGGGTTCCTAAAAATATCCTTATATTAATCCCTCCCCCTTAATGGTATCCAGGAACTAATCATTTCCATAATAAAAGGAGGTAGTATAAATATAAATGGTTAGTGGAAAAAAATGAACCACAAAAGATTTGAGTGGTTAAAGAAATAAAAATCCCCAATTAAACTACAAGAAAACCTTACTCAATGTTATTTTAATTCCACTATTGCAATCCTTTTTCTGAGGCTCCCAAATGAATGTAATTAGATGTTAATTTATAAAATGGTCTAAAAACATTTAACCAATCTCTCTATTTTTAATAACTAACTGTGGCCTAAACACACTTAGTATAAATGAGTTGATATGAAACAAATATTAATGGAATTTATTGAAACATTATAGTACATAGTTGAGATTATAAACAGATAGAATATGAAGATACATCCAAATAAGATGATGATCTTCAAGTCAATTCTATGGAGGTTCTCTTATTTCAACAAATGAACTTATCAGTACAAAAGAAAATATTTCTTCTTTTACATGTGTTTATTCATTGAATTATCAATTTTTTAATCTGTACTTGCATACCTCTCTCTTTTATAAAGCAATAATATTTCTATATATGTCCCTTATTTGATTTTGAACTTAATCATACCAAAAAATCACAACGATCAAATGGAAAATCCACTAAAAAGTTGATAAGACAAGTTCTTAGTGACTTGTGTCCTTATTTTACAAATATAGAATAAGATTATGTGGTGATAATGTAACAAAAAAATTTCTTATTTTTATATTTCTATTCTTGTAAAAACTTCACTTTATCTAAATCTACTTTTCCCTATTTATACAATTACTTTTTTGATATTATTAAAAGAATGAAATGACTTATAAAGATAATGTACTTATGTTATAAATGTAATCATGATGATCTGAACAATATCATATACGGTGTAATATAAACATCTGATAATAATATTCTCATTGGATAAATTTCTGGGCAGTTGGGTTGGATAAACTACTTCATATCTTGTACTACATAGAATAACATAACTTCATTGCTGTGTAAGACAAATTCTTTCTGAGATAACTCATTGGATGATCAAAAGATAATTCTTCTACATATTAAAATCTCTTAATTTACTAAGATAATTTATTCCCCTTAATACAATTTATTCTTATAGGATAGTCATTTCACAAATATCATTTTCTTAATATAAAAAACTTCTCATAATCTCCTTCTGATTGAGCTTCCTAACTTAGAAAAAATTAAAGACAACTCTCTTTATTTGTATAGTAAATTACTTTTTTGTGGACAAACATATTCAAATAAGATTCCAATTTTACCCCATAATATTATTATGTTATTTTAAAATAATCACTATGTGTAAGATAAATTAGAACACTAAAATCTTTAAAAATAGATTTCTTTATATTTACGTACAATAAATTCCACTGAAATAAATCACTCATATCTTATAAGAATGTGGAATCTAAATAACATTAAATAAACTCATTATAATAAAACTTGGGATATTTGGAATCATCAATACACATAAAAACTGAGATATGTTGGAAAAACCTAATTTTTTTCCAATAATCTCCCCCTTTTGATGATCAGAAACCCCATTGAATGATAAATAAAAATTTTATGAAAAAAAGTTTAAAGGTGTTTTAATTATTGTATTATCTTTATTATTTTATGCTTTTTCGTGATATCAAATCAAAGTAGAATAAGAAAAATAGTATAATTAATTTCACACAATAATAAGTGTGTATTATCAGAGTAAGATATACTAAATATTATTAGAAATTTCCATGAACATGAAGTGAAAATAGTATTGATAGGACATAGAAAACAATAATAGAAATTTAAAAATAATTAGAAAATCAAATGTAAATAAATTAAATCAATAAATCAAAGAACAATAATAGAAAAGAATTGAAAATGTGGAGGGTAAATAATCAATGAAAATAGTGATAAGAAAAGAAACATATAACAATGGTAATGGAAATATTCAGAAACATTCATAAAGAAGTTAAACAAGAAAGTCTTTTATAAATAAAAAACTAATAAGAAAGGAATAAATTAAAGGAATTTGATTAAATACAAGTAAACAACCATTAAAATGTTTAAAAGGTTTCATTCACTCCAACAAACCAATAAAGAAAATAAGTTATTTTTGTGCCATTGTTAGATTTTTAAAATATAGAATTTTATAAGAATGACGTTTTCCAACTGGTAGGAAATATGTAGGTATAGGTACATCAATAATTTCTACAAGAATATCATCAAATGTAAATAAATAAACTATATATCTATCTTTATCATCTCAAGAAATCCTTACTGAACTGAACAAAATCTTGATAGTATATTGATGAGTCCATTCCAGATCAAAGTGGTATAAAGGTAAAAATGATAACATAAAATATGGTTTAGGTAGAGGTAAATAATCTTTTTCAAAAAACCTAATATTCTTCCTTTAATAAATATTGAATTTTTTTTGAAACTCTGAGAAGTTTTGGCATTATGATCTGATATTTTGGATCTAAGAGAGAATATTCCTCTTAGATGGTATAAAGAATCTACTCATATATATAGTTGTTATACCATATCATTTTATGTATATTTTTAATAAGTCCTTGAAACCATTATACACTCTCTAAGAGAAATTTCCAAAAGAAAATCAGATCCCCATTCTTGGAATAGTAATAAATCATCTTCTTTAAAACGTTAAACTAGTTATCTAAAAAATAAACTGAACTTCTAGAAGGAGAATAAAGGTTTACCGCCATTCATTTTGAAGAGAGTTTTTTTAGGCTCACTAAATTTATCTTCTTTTAATTATTCTTAGAAATATTCTATTCTAAAACTATTTATTACTAATAGGTTTACATTTCCAAACTTCACATCCAGAACATCAAAATATTTGTTCAATGATCCTTCCATTTTTTGTCAACCAGTGATTATGAAATTGGTATACATCTGTACTTGAAATGTAACTTTCTAGATAATTGGTATTCTTTCCTTCAAAAAATGAACTAGTTTCCTTCTGATACTAATCGATATTCATAATAGAGCTTTGTATAATTAGAGGTATTCTTCTAATTTCTGTAACCACTTCTCTCTGAATATTTTATAACATTTAATTAGAGAGAATCTCACCTTGCAGAGAAGCTATAGAGGAAGTATTCATATCTATATTAAGATACACTAATTTAAACATTGATTATATATAAAACTAATCAATATATTTCTACAATGATTTTTCTCTGGTGAAATCTTCCAACACATTTTCTAAAAATTATTGTAACAACTTCTACTCGCTAACTTCTTCTTTTGAGAGAAACTTTTCTTAGAGATTTCATATTTTATCTTTTGAATTCAAAGAACTATTTCCTCAATGAATCCACTAAAGTTTTTATCTTGAAATAGATCTCTTTATATATTTTATCTACATAAAATAATTCAAATATAGGTATTTCATAACAATTATAGTGTGAGAGAATTGGAGAGAACAAGTCTAAGTTCACTTCAGCACTATGGTCTTCATCAACTTATTTATTTTCATTACATAGGTCACTTCTTCAATATGAGATGGTTTTCCTAATTATGGTCTTTCTCTTCTTTTTTTAATTAGCTGATTTTTATCTTCTTCTTCTTTGACTTTACCATCATCAACATTTTGACTAATAAAACAAAGAAAATTTCTTCTAGATCTTCCAATCATCTCCCAATATGGAGAAATTTAAAAGAGTGGGATTTCACTTGATGTAGAATAAATGGTTTTATATTGACTAATTATAAAAATCCCTGTTATTTCCAAGGATAAATTTTCATTCATAAAGGAAATCGAAGGTTGATCTATAATAAGAGTGAGAGTATCAACTACTTGACACGATTTAGAACACACTTCTAGGTCGCCTCCTTTCTAACTCAAATTTATTCATAAACAAAAACATAAGCACTTATTCACCTATCTTAAGGTGTTTCATTTTTTAGAATATCTCTTATACCCATAAATCCAAATGGTACTTATATGGGAATATGAACTTCTTTATAAACCTCATTGACAACTACCATATAAATAACTCCCCTTGAGTAGTAGTAGGGTCTATATCAACTTCAATAATTGAACTAAACAACTAAAACTTATTCAAAGTTGAATTATATAGAATCTACTTCATTTCAACCTAATTACATATAAATTTTTTATCCATGATAATGTGTGTAGTTGCGTCATCCAAAAAAACACAAGCTTTACTAAAAACCAAGAAAAAAATATAACTGAAGGATGAAAATTGAATGATTTTTTTAATATGGAACGTATAATTCATAAAATATGGTACCAAATTCAAATGTTTATCTACCATAAAGAGATAAAACAACATAAAATATTGAAAAATGATCTTTTCAAACTCATTATTTCATTGATAAATGGCTGAGTGAATGAACTTAATGAGGACCTTTCTATCAAGATCTAGGCCTTTTAAAAGGTTATTCTTCATGTTGGGATTTCAAAAAATATACTTCATTATTTTTTAAGGACTCAAATAATTAATTTTCATTAAAGAGGTTTCAAATTTGGAATATCCTTTACTAGGGAATCATAAGACTTCTTCCATTGTAAATGAAATCATCAAAACAATATTTTCTTACTGTTACTCTAATCTGACCTTCATTATCAAAATAATGAAATTCAGCTATTTCATATAAGCCTTATACTTATTTATTAAATAAAAACTTAGTTCTATTGTGTTCACTGACAAACACATATCCTTGATAGTTTTTAACTTTGTTAAGAAACATATTCATTGAATCTCTCCATTTGAAATCAATATCTCTTCCACTCATTACTTTTCTTATGGACCTTGAGTGTTTAGATATATTAGAAGTTTCTTCATATGTTATATTATATTTCACTATTCATGAAAGGTATTTGAAATATTGAAGGATTCAAAGGAAAATTGGACGGTATGAGAAGAAGAATCATTGGTTTGAAATGGTTTAGTGTGCATAACTGACATACTTTCTTTTGTTTTATGATAACTGATGGGTTTCATAGAGTGATGTGTTAGATAATCATGACTGCCTACTCTATATATCCTTTGGGATTTCAATAATACTCGAAAATGTGGATGCTTAATATCAAAAGAAATAATCTAAATAAAATATTTTTTAAATATAAATTTTCATTGTAAAATAATTAAAGAAGAAAAAAAATTAAAATTAAATTATCCCACTTCAGATTTAAAAAAATCAAATTTATCATTAGGAAATGGTTTGGTAAATATGTACTCTAATTGATATTTTATTAAAAATCTAAATTGACATCATATTTTTGTGCAATATCTCTTAAAAATGATTTATTAAATCATTTTGCTTCAATATAGACTTTTTTATTATATTTTTAGGAATGTTAATAAGACTTTTGTTATCACATTTAATATTAACATGATTAAAATTTAATCCAAAATCTATTTGGTTGTGTTTTATCAATAAAAAATGTGTATAAAAACTTACATATGTAATATATTTAGCATCAGTTATAGAAAGTGCCACATATTTTTATTACTATTAGACAATGATACAGTGGATTTACCATGAAATAGATATGTTCTATAGGTTCTCTCCCAATCTAGTATACACCTACCAATAGAAGCATCGAAATATGAAGTTAAATTATAATTAGAGGTTTTTATAAATTTTATATAAAGTGAAATAGTTCCTTTTAAATATATCAAAATCTTTTTAGGAGTATTTAAATGGAAATATTTTGGATTATATTTAAATATTGAAAAATACATATTTAATACAAAATGTTGGGACTACTTATAGTAAGATAAAGTAAACATCCAATGATTCATCTATATGACTTGTCGTCAACTATTTTTCCACCTTCATCCAAGTCAAGTTTAATATTGTAGCTTATAGATTTTGAATATGTATTACTATATTCAAGTCCAAATATTTTATGTAAATAAAAAATATATTTTATTTGGTTTAAAACAATTCAAAAATATTTTTTATAAATTTTAAATCCAATGAAATAGTATAATTCACCCATCATACTCATTTCAAATTCATTTTTATAGGTTTTGATAAATTATTAAATAATTTTTGGTTTTTTGATCCATAAATAACATAAACTTATATTATTACAATAAAATTACCTTTCGATGAATTTTTCTTGAAAATATTTGGGGCTACTAATCCCACATTAAAACCATTTGATAAATGAAAAGATATTAATCTTTCATACAATACTCTATATTCTTATTTAAGTGCATAGGTCTCCTTGATATATTTGAAAGAAAAATTATGAAAATGATGGTCTTAATTATTATGTAGTTCTTAAACATAAACATCCTACATTAAATATCCATATATAAATGTAGATTTAGTATCCATAAAATATTATTTTAAAATTCATATAAGAAGCATATGCGTGCAGGATTCTAATAACTTCTAGCCTAGCTACATAGGAAAAGGTCGCTACAAAATCTATTCTTGTTAATTGATTATAAACATTTGAAAATAATATTGATTTATTTCTAGTGATCACACCATTATCATCCTATTTGTTCCTAAATACCCATTTAGTTTTAATAATAGGATATTCATAGGGTTTATCAACTAATTCCCAACCATAGTTCCTCTTGAGTTTCATTAATTATTATTTTATTGTCAAAACCCAACTATAATCAACTAAATATTCTTCTATAGTTATAGGAACATTATAGGATAAAAAATAATATAATTATGCAAGGTTTACTATATTTCTTCTAGACAAATATCCTTCATCTAAACATATTATAACTGTTTCTAAACGATACCCCTTAATGTTTTTTGGTTGTCTATGTGAGACACATTCTAGTTCACTAATATCAACCATTAATGGATTTGGTTCAACAAATTTATAATCAAAATAATCATCCTTTTTGTTTTTAAAAATTTGTTTAGGTCTCATAGATTTAAGAGAATTGCTCAACTCATATTCTTGAGTCATTTTGTGACTAAAAGGATCACATTCATCAAAATTCACATGATTTCAGTCTTAAACCATCCTTGACCTTTTATTGAAAAATGTGTATGTTTTGGAAGTAGTAGAATAGTCTAGGAATATACCTTCAACAAATTTCAGATATAAATTTCCAAGATTTTCCTTGGTGATTACAATATTAACCTTACACCCATACACTTTGAAGCATACTACCTTTGGATTTTGTCAATCTATAACTCATTGGGTGTTTTCTTCAATATAAGCCTTATTAAAACTGTTTTAATCACACAAAATGTTTTTTAATATATTTATCCAAAAATTAAGTCATCATTTTATTTTTATATAACATTTTTCCGTTAATTTCTTGAAAGTTCCTATTCATCCTTTCAATAAAACTATTCTGTTGTGGTGTACTAGGGGTAGAAAAGGTGTGTTTAATACCATATTTTGAGTAGAATTAATTAAATTAATTATTCTTAAATTATCATCAATGATTACTTATTAAGAATATAATTTATAAACTCTTTTTATCTTGCACAAGGTTACAAAAATTAAGAAAGATAGAACATGCTTCACTTGTGAATTTCAAAAAATAAACACAGGTAATTCTAAAAAAATCATTTACTAAAACATAAAGAACAGATTTTCAACTAAGGATTGTTATTATTGTAGGTCTGAATAGATCCATATGGATAAAATCTATAGATATAGAAGTAGACACCTATTTAATTGGTTTAAAATATGAATTGTATTGATTTCCCATTTGACATGTATCACATAATTTCTTTTTATCCATTTTAAGATTAGGAAAAATTAAAATCTAATTTCTCATGGATAAATTTTTCAAAGAATAGGCATTACAATGTGCAAACCTTCTCTGAAAAATCACTGATTTATTTACTTCATCATTCAAACTGTATAAATTTTTATACACAAATAATTAAGATCTAATGTATATAAATTATCTATTCTTGGTGATCTAAACTTGCGAACTTTTTATTTAAAATAGGGAAAACATTTTTTTGAAAAATCAATTAAATAACAATTATCATAAAGTTGATAAATACATATCAGGTTGTGCATCAATGCCTCAACATAATGAAATTTGGTGAAGCGAATAGATTTTAGATTTCCAATAGATCCAATTATAACTATCTTTCCTTTTTTGTGAAGCAAATTGATTTTGGATTTCCAATATATCTAATTATAACTATCTTTCCTTTTTCATTATCACAAAATGTGACATAACCTCTATCAGTCTTAGATAGTGAGTGAAATTTAGAGAAATATCCACTCATGTGTCTTAAGAACCCATTTTCCAGGAACCATTTTACATTTATATTCATGTGGCCAATTTCCTATAACTATATTGTAAACAAAAAGATTTTTCTATACCAAAATACCCTTGGGACAGAAAGTGTTGGCTAAAGAGGTCTTGGGAACCCAAATTTGTGTGTGTTTTTTTGAATATACAGCAGTGAAATTATGAAAAAAATTTGTAGGAAAATATTTCTAAATAGCAAGAAAAAATTATTTTTAGATTATTTATATTGGAATAATGACCTAATTATCCATATTAAAAACAATTAACTTTAGATACATTTATCTTTTTAAAACTAGGCACAAAATAGATTTCACAAAATTTATAGTTTTCACCTTGACAACATATTCCAATATTTTTCTTTAAAGTAATATTTGACCAATAATTTTGTTTATGTAAACCTACCAATTAGTAAAATCATTATCCACATCTTTAATATTTTGAAATAATTTTTTGAAGGTTCTGAATTATGCTAGTATATTTAGTACGTGACAGATTTGACTATCCCAACTGGTTTTTCAATTATAATTTTTTTTTAATTTTAGTCTTCCTATTTATTAAATTTTTTAATATAAGTGTTTCTAAGAGAAATATTTTTCTTTTTCAAGATATAAAACATAGTTTCTAAAATTTTATCGTAATAATTAAATTCTTCAGATGACCATTTTTCATTTTCATACACAAACTCAAGACCAGAAAAATAATAAGAGTGTACCTCATCTAAATGTGCCTTAAAAACCATGTTGTATTTTTGATTAGATATTTTCTCTTCTGATTATGAAGATGAATAATCACTGTATTCTTCAAAATAAATCCATTTTTCATTTACTTCCTTCTTGAGTGTGTTCTTATATCCATCCTTCTTAAAAAAAATTAAAATTTTGAATTATATTGAAATTGATGGAAGTCATAATTGATGTGTCCAATCATTTTTTACTCCTGGTATATTACTTATTTGGAATTTACACCATTCTTATTGTAATTTTTGAAAGGTCTTATGGAATTTATTCTCATATTATAAAACAATCTAAACTTTCAAGAAGACTGTCAAAGTTCACTATCTAATCTAGAATTTCTTCAGGAGCCTTTTTCTTCGTAAGATTCAAGGATATTTATACCCTTTCTCTTTTTTTATATTTATAAGTATAAATATTCAAATCAAAATTTTCTTTCTTAACTATTTTATATTCTCCTTCTTCAGCTTCAATTTCTACCCCATACATCATAAGAGTTCCAATGACAACTTTTATTTTGAAATTCTTGACCTTGTTGGATTTTCACATAGTAGCTGAGATTCCAATCCACCTAGGTTGTAACACTCTTAAAATTTTCATTGTTTTCTGAGACTCAATAATTTTTGTTCCTAGAAAAACAACAATATTTACAATCTCAATGAATCCTCCATTCAACTGAGTAATTATTTCCCATTCAACCATTTTTAATGTGAAAAAATTAAGTATGGCAATGTCTTATCTAATCTACTTTATAATGTTTGTACATTGATAGGAAAGTAATATAGTGGTCCACATTTCATGGGTTGTTTGAAATTTAGAAACTCATCTAAACACATCTAGAGCACATCCACATATTATAACATTCATTTATTTATAATTAATGTCATATATTCCTTCAGTATCAGCATCCCAAGTTTCTGGTTATGATTTTAGAATTTCATAAGGCTTCAATACATTAATAAAAACCATTAATCAAAGGTTATTCCTAAATATAGTCATTCACAGCTTCGAGTAACCATACCATTCACTATTAAAATAGTTATCTATAACTATTGACATACCATCATTATTATCATCTATGTAAACGATTTGAAAGAAAATATCTGGACTTTATTATTTGATAGTTTTGAAGTCAATATTCTTAACCATTGATACCAATTATTTTCACAGATAATGGATAACTGAAAACCCAAGGGGGTGAATTCAATTACACAATATTTGATTACTTTTAACCTACCCTCTTCACGGTATATATGATACAATATTTTCCTTAAAAAATAATATAGAGGAAATATAAAATATCAAGGGAATAAACATTAAACACCAAATAATTATAGTAGATTTGGGAATAGAAATCCTCTATCCCTCTCCACTGATACCCTACTCTATGAGTTTGGTGGTTTTCACTATGACAACCCTTTTTCGATGGTTCCCAAATGAGTGTAAAAATATGTTAGTAGTTATAAAGTCCCAAGAAATTTTAACTAGGATATCTGTTTATAAGACCAAACCATGACTTTAACACACTTACTTATAGTGAGTGTATATAAAATAAAGATGAATGAAATTTTATGGAATGTTTGAGTACATAGTTTCAAATAGCATCTGATAGCGGATAAGGATACTTTCCCAAAAGATGACGATCTTTAAGTAAAATCTCTGGAGGTTCTTTTGTTCAAACAAGTAAATTTTTAGGATTATAAGGCAAGATTTATTCTATATAAATTCATTCATTCTTTTTATTATCAATGTGTTCTTATGTATGTCCATATCTCTCTCTTTCATGTGGGGGATAACATTTCAATTTATATCCCCTCCTTGATTTTGAAATTAAGCACACTAGATTATCCAGATATTATTCTAACATTGTAAATTTAATTATTATGATCCCAATAATATCTTATACTTTATAATACAAAACTATGATAACAATTTTCTTATAGGATAAATTTCTGAGAAACTTTGTATGAAAAAACACATCACAACTTGTACTACATATAATAATAATATTTCACTGTTGTGTCCGATAAATTATTTTTGAGATAACTTGTTGGATGATATTAAGATAATTATACTTCATAAGATAATTTCTTAATGGTGCATGTTAATTGATTTTCATGGATAACTTTTATTTTTGTAAGCTAATAATTTTAAAAATATCTTTTTAAAAAGAAAATTGATTTGCATAACTTATTTCTGAATTAGATTTCATAACATATAATAAAAAAAAGATCACCATCTTTATCTAAATGATAAAATACATTATTTTAAACTAAAATCATCAAATTAGATATTTATATTACTCCATAAGGTAATTATATTACGCGTAAGATAATCACTCATTTTAAGACAAATTAGACAGCTAAAATAAATCATAATAGTTGAATTTATATACGCATACAATAAATTCCTTTGAAATAAATAACTCACTTTTTTTACAATATATAATCTAAAAAACATAAAATAAATTCATTGGAATAAAAATATGGATTCTAGGAATCATCAATGCTCATAAACCATTGAGTTATATTAGAACAACCTAAGTCTATCCAAAAAATTTCCTATGCATTAATAAATACATTTGTATTGAGTTAGAATTTTATATATATATTTCATAATTCAGTAACTCCAATTCATATCCACCAATTAAATGGTTGGGTTATAATAGTCCTATTTAAATAATAATATTTATTGATCATTAATGTTTGGTGTTTTATGTATTATATTCTATCAAACATAATATTCTTTTAAAATATTGGGGCAATACATTCTACCACCACTTTAAAAAAAATTACTCCACAATATTATCATAATCTTGGTAATAAATGGTTTAATGTTTAAAAATACCTTTTCTAAAAACCCACATCATAAAATTGGTTAATATTTTTTTTTGAAAATTTGGAAATGGAAATATGATGGACATTTGTAGTAACACATAACTTTATTTTGAAATAGTGGGAATTTAAAATATGAACATGGAGGATAAATTTAATGAGGTGAATTTTGGGTTTTGGTAAAATAACTTTTAATGTTAAAGATTTCATAGTACAGGTCCTGGATGTATTTGAGGAGATCCAGAGTTTTCTAAAAAAATTCCGATTTTAATGGGGGGGCATGAACCATAGAGAGTACCGGAAATGGCATTGTGATGTTGGATATAGGGTAATATATTAGGATATTGAGTAGGGTGATCAAAGAATAGTTTTTGGGAATACTAAAAATTTGAGCATATCTACATCATAGAGTAGGGGTTGTGGTATAGCCCCTTTATACCAGTGATCACTATAACATGGAGTAGGAGGTTATGGTGTTGTTTCTAAGGGAATGGATTTTTTCAATTATTCCAAATATAAAACCTAATTATGAGGATATATGATACCTCGTAGCCCACTTCTTATGTGGCATGGTGTTGTGATGTGGTCTCTTCAGCTAAACAACAACCTTTCCCCATGATAATATGATGTGGCCAGGTTTTTTGAGGTGGATAATGGTGGCCAGTTGACCAAGGGTGGTTTTTAAAGGTTGTGGGGATATAAAGTATTGTCCCTTCTAAATAATATCATCCTAGACCATGGGGGGGGGGTTATTATGTACTATACAACATTGTTGCGTGGTCATAGAGACTATGTCGTGGTATTATATTTTACATCTTTCCTATAAATATTCAAATCCCCTCAAACCCCAGAATTCTTCCATTTTTTCTATGGAACTATAGGTTCCCAAAGTATATTTTTGATGGATTATATCGCTTCTTTTATTAGGAACAACCCACAGTATTAGGAGATCATTTCTGGGTGTTTCCTCTCCATTATTGAGGCATGTGACTCTATAAAAATATTCTCATTCTTGAATAACATGATGTTTTTGTTCAATTCCTTAGTTTATATTATGAAAATGTTGGATTTGATTTCAAATTTCATTTAATTCTTGATATCTACATTTTTAAAAGGGACATTGATTTAAAATTGGTTTTTATTCTATAAATGGTTTTCAAGAAAGGAAGATAATTTTTTTTACTATGTAAAATGATTTGTGAAATGACATCAAGGTGGTTTTGATTTTGGAATGGGTTTTAAAGAATATAACTATTAACTTATCACTACAAAAATGATTTATAAAATCTGATAATGGTTTAAAAATTGATTTTGAAAATTGTTTCACATTAGGAACCTTGGGTATGTCGGGAAATGTATATATCACTTTAGTGTGTGTAACACAAACAGATTTCTTGTGATAACGATAGACTACAGAAGTGTTTGATATCAGTTGGATAAAATATATGCCTAATTTAGGATTATTTTATATCTATTACATATTATAATAGTCTAGATCCCAAATGGTTTTTTTATTTTTTCTTTGTTTGGATGCATGATGGTATATTTCATGGTTGGTTTCTCACATGATTACCTTATAGTGTATCTTTGTATGGTTTCAATTTTGACCACCAATTTTCTTAATTACCTATCATATTATTTTACTATAACAATATGTAAATACCTTTTATTAAAAACAATGTATGTGTTACAAAATGGTTTTAGTTTATGATAATGATTTATAAATGGATTTTTTGTAAATCTTTAACTAATGTTTTCTTAATAATGCACATTATATAGATTCTTTTTTGAAAACCTACTGTAATTTGTGATCACACGTGGAATTTTCCTTTGGGAATTATTATGTGTGGTTTTCCAAGGAACAGGTGAAGGGAAATGAATATTTTACTGAGCCAGCTTCTCTTGAGTGTCAATATATCCATAGATGTACTATTTGGTGGTGATGGAAGATCACATGGAGTTTCAACTTTCGGTTGTATTCATTTCCATTTGGGATTAGTTTTTTTTCATGGATTAGTATGTATTTTGATTATTTTCTTTTCTTTAAATTCAAACTTTGGTTGTTCTTGAGTTTTGAATGAGACTATTTTGGTTGTTTTTTATGCTCACCTTGTAGTGGCCCAACTCAGGCAATGTGTTTGATTGATCTGGGATGGTTTGTTATAGGTAATGGTCAAATAGTGATAGAGAGTGATTGAAAAAATTTATCACAACACTCTTAATTATCATGATAAATTCCATGAAAAAAAACCATAAACCTATAAGGGAATGAAAATATCATCAATTCATCAAAAATGAAGGTAATAGGATAATATTTTCATTTCAAAATACTTTCCCCATAGTTGAGGAATTCCTCTCCCATATTGAGTATGAAAATGTAAAAGTATATTTAATTTATTTTATCTAATATATTAATTAAATTTTATCCTATATATTCATGTTTTTACAAAATTTAACCTATATATCATCTCATATTCCCGGTGATGATAATCCATGATTAATCTTTATTTTTTATAAAGCATAAAGTTTTAATATACCATAGGATATAGAAAAGGATAAAAAATAATCTTTAAATATTTAAAAATCCAAAATAGTTAGCGTATGGTAAGATAATATCCAAAATTAATAACCTAGCTCATGAATAAATAATGCATTTTACTCTAAAATTTCCACAATAGAACCAAAGATTCAACTTAGATCAATCCATAAATAAATTGCACTATATATAAAATAATATCAATAATAAATTAACCTCAAGTATTATCTTATAATATTCATCTTAAAAAGAAAAATGTGATGTATTTGTTCCCAAATAATCGTTAATGTTAACTCAAACGATGTACTTAATGGTTACTCGTACCTCAACCCAATAAAAACTCTTCCAAAATTTCATTAATCACTTTAGAATATTGTCACTTAAAACCACAAATGGGGTGACTATACCTTTCAACTTATGAACTATGTTAAACATATTAAATTAATATGTTATTCATACCACTTAATTTTTACTTTAATTAAAACATTCTAATCTCGAATGTTATCTAACCCTTGCACTGAAACCATTAAAAAATCATGAACCCTCATTACCTTATACAGAGCTAAAAATATAATATTTACATTTGAGATTTGAAACAGATAAATGTCACTCAATTTTATCCATCTAAATCTTATAACATCAAATATAAAATTTATATCACATATATACCCAAAGAATATTTATGTTTATAGTTTTAGAGAATCATGAAAAACAATTAATTAAAAATATCCATGTATTTAGGTGATAATTTTTTCCAATATACCCAACCTTTATTATTCCACGTTAATTATCCGTTATAACAAAATTGAAATTATTATAGACGTGTCTTATTAAAATTTTTCTTCATAACATACAGGAAAAAAAATAAGTGTAATATCATTTTTTTATTAAGGGTAAACATAGGCATTAATATTTGAATATCATCAGTGAGCCCAAGATAAGTATAAGGGTATGAGAATATACTCAATGTAAAAGGGAATTACATAATAGAAATAATACCCATTAGAAATCATATCATTAAACATGTGATATGGAATAAATATTTATCAAAGGAAAGATTCATAAGAATCAATAATCATTGGCCATAAGATGTAAAACGTGGTCAAATGAAACATTAAAAAATAATATAAGTCCTTGAGAAAACATATTCATATTTTGGAACACTATATTCATACCCCATTTTCATTAATTTTGTAAATAATTAGATCTTATCGGAATACATAGGAGAAACATCCCAAGTTAACACCCTTATTCTTAACTTTAAAGATATGGAACATTACCCATTACATTAGAGCACTATATCAGGATCACTCATATTATAGTCTACATCAGGCGTACCCATCATTAAGATTTATATCTGGATCACCCATCAGTGTCTATAATTTCCAAGTACCATACATGAATATAACCCATGTAGACCTTCAATTTCATTATCAATATTTCAAAAACAAATTTTATTCCTTTATAGTTTGACATACTTATATAAAATAAATGGGTTTCATTATAAACTCTATAAAATAATAACTTTAATCAATATAGATAAAGAAGGTGAATGGTATCATAATACCATATTCATGTTGAATAAGATGAATTATTAAAGTATGTGGAAATATATGAAAATAACATTAAAATAACATTTAAAACATTTATATGAAAACTGAGGGGAAATTCCCTTTTCTTTTGGAAACTTCAAAAATAAAAAATTCACAAAATATTGAGAAATGGATTTGATTTGAAATTAACTATGTAAAATTTTAAAGGAATATTAAAAAAATATTTACAATATTGGAAAAATCTATTCATTTCGTTATTGTTAAAAATAAACATTCTTTTCAAATATTTATAAAGAGAATAAAAAGTAAACTGTGTGAAAATTTTAAGATATATTTATTCCAATCCTATTAAAATAATATAAACATTCATGGAAGATAAATATATTAAATAATTTATTTTTATAGATTAACATTATTGAAATAAGATAAGGAAATGGGGGAATAATTTGGAAAAAAAGTCTTTAAATGCATTAATATATTATTTTTAAATAAAAAACCATTCCATGCATTTTAAAACTAAAACCAATTTGAAATAAATAATGTAACAAGGGATATAAAATAACATGATTATACAAATATTCAGGATACTATATTTCAAAAATATATGTATACACCATATAAATGAATATAGTTGTATCAATTAAAACATTTCTCAGAAAAAAGAACGGTTGAGATGAAAAATCGTCGCAACATGGGTAATGCTTAAATAGAAATTTCATTGAGTGAAGGAAAAAACATGATTCTGTAAAACACATAATTTATATGAAATAATATGTGTAAAAATTATATGGGGAATTAAGTACACCATATAAATTAAAATATGATTCATAACCTTGATTGTGACTCAAACAATTGAAATTAAGACCATAAAAACCCATGCACCTTTTATAAAAATTGGAAAAAAAATATCATGAAGGAGAAAAAATCCAAGGAACTTAAAAATATTGATGGAGTTGGTGGCCTAAAACCAACTAATTTGTAAATTATTCATTAATAAATACCTTATCACATCTTGATTGTTCTTCTGCGTGACAATGCATGTGATAATGTCCTAAGGAAAACTTTTGCATTAAAGGGTCATAGAGGATCCCTACTATGATGAGAACCTGAAAGTGACATAACATTATTCTTGAATATATGTTCTATGGTTGGATGATGTTATTTAAGGGACACAAATAATACAATCCATTAGGGGTGAGGACTCATAAAACATTGAGGCACTTTCCCATGGTGTGCGACCTTGGTAATATCCCGAAGGATATTATGAGAATGAGACCCGCCAGTAGGAAATCCACATTTCATAGTGTCATTGGATGTTCCAATCTACAGACATGTGTATTGGTCCTTAGAATTTAAGATTATTATTAATGGGTATTACAACCCACTCACTTATATGTATTGATGAAAACTCTGACGACACATTGTTCGCAGCAAGGTAGGATACGTTGGGTGATTCAAGAGTGATACTGCATTAATAGATAATGCGAGAAATGATTTTTCCCTTTTGTTCCATAACAAAAGTAGATATCTCAAGCCCTTTGATGGAATTGATAAACCATAAATAAATCCATGGCCATGGTAAGGTATGGGTGAGTTCAATTCAGGTAAGTCAAAGAAAGAATAATTGAGCACATGGGTTGATGGCACTAGCATGCAGCCCGCTTGATTAGAGATATCGAGACAAAGGGATTAAATTACATGGTACGAATTCATATGAGGTGACACGTCAGTGCAACATCAACTTATTTCTCTTGGGTGCCTTGACCCGTTGCTAGATAGTAATCTTGGACTTTAGGCAATCCCACCTAATGCCGACGAGAAAGAGGCCTAGAGGGTCACACACTAAGTGTATCCAAGTATCCCAAGTTGAATAAAGATTATTCCTATATGTGGTTTAATAATTATTCAAAGAAGCCCAAATTTTTTTAATGTTTGAGGCAGAATAAAATGGAAAAACAATATATCCACGTTGTGTACATTTAATGTACACGTCGTGTAGTTTTCATTATGGAAAGGAAATGAAAAAAAGTACACACTATTTTTTAATGATTAAATTTCCGGTAGTTTTTCAAGTTGGGATTTTGAGGAAATAATATCTTTTTTTAAAATGAAATTTATTATAATCAGCATGGGTGCATGTCAAGAAATTAATGATTCGACATGGGAGTTTTCAATAAGAGTTAATAAAATAAATAAAATTCATAATGTGTTTATTTATTGTTATAACTCTATAACCTCAAACCCGATTATAAATATCCTCACAACCCCAACACTTTTCTATGAATCGTTGTGAAGAACAATTCTGTAAAATTCTGTCAAGGCCAAGAGAACTCCTTCCTCCAATAACGCTCTAAATACCGAGAGAGATCCTCCTCCATCAGATCAAGATGATCTAAGGTGGATAATGCAAGAAAAGACTTCTCCACAATATCACCTAACGATTCATTTTGTGACATCTAGAGATATGTGGGGCATGTGTGGATCACTACTAGAGGAATTCCACAATTGGATTCTGTGATGCAACGATGAATCACATCGAAACGTGACCGAAAAACATCAATGAAGAAAGAATTCCATCAAGGTAATTCTTATCAATTAGTTAAATTAATTATAACCAAAATATGATGATCTTATAGAAGGTTCCGAGACCATTCTCTTTATTTTCATTCTTCATTCTATTCCAAAGATCTGGCGTTTTATTATCTTGACAGATCTCGGATTGAATGTTGTTTAACACTAAAATAAAATTTGGGAAAACCCACCAATGCGCTTCCGATATGCCTAGAACCAACAAGTGGTATCACATGGGTCATATCGTTGATTATAATTATTTAGTTCTTTGTTGTTGATTTATGTATTTAATAATTTAGTTGTTTTAATTCAAGTTAATCATTCTTTAAATCTGAACCTCCAGATCTGTTCCTCCTCTCTCGTTTCTCATTCACCTTACAGAAACGAATTTTTCTTTTAACTTTGATTAAAATAAAATAGGGGATCTCATCAGGAGGTCCCAAACATTCCTGGCTATACAAAACAAGAATACACGACGTGTATTTGGAAGTACATGTGGTGTAGTCTAGGTTCAATGCATCGGACTGGTCTACCAAATCAGGTCGTATATTGGAGTATACCTAAGTCATAAATGACACCATGTGTTGACCAGGAACAGGTGGCACACGGTTTCTGAATTACACGCTGCATGGTCCACTAAACACGGCGTGCAGTCCCTTCAGGTTTGGGTTGGACTGTGTACCCCATACACAGCTTGCCCAGCTGGAAACTGTGTAATGCAGATACTACACGGCTTGTGTCCCACTGAACACGCCATGTACTCCGAATATTTCCGAAGTACATCTACACGCCATCTCCCTGGGCATGTACTTCGGATTGATGGTGAACAAAATTACACGATGTTTAGTTGGGACTACACACTGTGTACTCATCCAAATTAAGTAGATTTATTAAAATTTATTATTATACCTACCCTTGAGACGTGTACCATAGTGCAGGCATAAAGCTGAGGCACAACACATGATAGGTGTTTTATATATATGTGTTTAATTTAACATCTTTGTAATGAAAAATAATTCACCGGGTTGCCTCCAAGGTACAAGTTACGTACAAAGATAATTTTAAATGAATTTATTTGTTTAAAATTATGATGGATGAGAATCTTAAAGAAATTCAGAAAATAGTTTAATATAAAAGGATTGATTAATTGAAGATAATTAATTGATTCGAGCATGATTTATCTTAAGAAAGAATGATTAAATAATTTAATGCTAGTTTTATTTATCCATAAATATCATTGCATGTATGGATGATCATGAGATAGACCAAGACCTTTGTATATGAATGGTTTCTTTTAATCTATTTATTTAAATTAAATTTGTTGTCATGCGAGCCTTCTCCTCATTAACATGTAGGGCATGTGCGCCCAAGGATTATTTTATGTAAAAACCACTTTTACCCCTCACCTGCATGTGAGATAAATGCATATGTAATGGATGGATCTCCCAAGCTAGTGGAGGTGGCTCAAGTTAGGAGCCAAGGGGAAACCAATCCAAGGAGATACAAATGTGGACAGGTGGAAATCTATAAACACAAACCCAAAAGGTTCAAGGTGTTTCTCCCCTAGGTATTGGGTTAGTTTATCAACCGCTAGATAAACTATCCAACATAACAAGCTCATGATCATACCATTTATTTTATTTCTGTCAGTTTAATGGTTTATTTATTATGGGTGTGTTGTCACAATCACACAATTAATGAATTAAACAAGCATGCAAGATGGAACTAAAATAAGACCTTCTTATGCGTAAATATTATCTTAGACATGGTCAATCACTTATGTATATCCCACTTAATATTTACAAGCATGTAATCAAGGATGATAAAATGGAAATTTACGTATAAGGATAAAATCCCTCAAAGAAATATTAAGTCGGTATAGCCTTCCATAATCTTGGTTAGAATATGACCATAGTGCAAAGTTCTTGACCAACCCTAGTTGGGGGGAATTCAATTATCATGGAATTATAATTCAAGGTTTTGGGTTGACTTGACTTGGTTCGCCTCAAGGGTTGACTACTACATCAGGACTTGGGGTGACCATGATGAAAAGGTTGAGGAAATCCAAAATAAAAGGATTTCAGGGTTGGGGAGTCCACTCAGCGGATCAAGGAGCTGGGAGTTAATGCAGTTGGAGTTTGGAATGCCTACCTAAAACCCTTCAAGTTTCTTGACCAACCCTAGTTGGGGTAATGCAAAGGGAAATATGGATCCTTTCCACTAGAATATTCATGAAATAGAATATTCTGAAGTCAATGGAGAGGGATATTGGATTTCGATAAAATAGTGGGAGACTAATAAGTATTAATTTATTTATTTATCTCAGTTTTATAAAGTACTAATAACTTTTCTCATCTTAATTTTTAGAAATGAAAAGAAATATGGCTTCAAACATATCATTGTATACCATAATAGAGAAGTAAAACCTTCTCACATGTACCAATTTCTAAGAGTGGCAGAGGCGTTTATGCATCACCCATCGCCAAGAGAGGAAATTGTATGTGCTGGAAGAGACTGTTCCAATTGGGCCTGGGAAAGATGCCAGTGATGAGGAAAGATCTCTCTGTGAAAAAAATATGGATGATATCATAGAGGTCCAGTGTCTCATGTTGTCGGCCATGTCTAATGTTCTCTTGAAGAAACATGAAAACATGGATGTGTATATCATGATGTCTCACCTTACGGATCTCTACCAAGAGAAGATGAGACAAGATAGATATGAGATCTCCAATGCTTTTTTTACAACTAATATTAGAGATTATGTGCCATCTAGGCCCCATGTAGTCAAGATTATTGGCTACATTGAACATCTAGTCATCTTAGGGATTAAATTCCCAGATGAGTTGAATACATATCTCATCTTATCACCACTGCCCAAGACCTTCACTAGCTTAATTGTCAATTATAACATGAGAAACAATGAGAAGAATATATTGGAGATTTTGACCTTAATTCGCCAAGTAGGTAAGTACATGGGACGTGACAAACCTATAGTCCTTATTGTGAATAAGAAAAGGACAAGAAAAAGGGGCCAAAGACTTATAAAAGGTCTGAAGAACCCGAGTGTTGTCCCTCTAAGAAGGAAAAGATGTAGAGTATGGAAAGGAATGGGAGGCAGTATGTTTTCTATGTGGAAAGCAAGGCCACTAGAAGAGGAACTGCACTCATAAGCGTGGGGACGCTAAAGGTATGTTCGTTATCGAGTGTAATCTTTCCATTTCTACACATTGGATATTAGATACCTCTTGTGGGTCTCACATCTGTATTCAAATGCAGGATCCACGTATATTTATAAAGATTTCCATAGGAGAGGTGGATCTTTGAGCTGCCAATGGTGCAAGGCTGGCTGCGTTGGTTATTGGCAATTACCACCTCTCATGGCCAACTGGGATGATTTTGGTTTTACATAACTATTATTATGTGCCTATTGTTACCAAGAAAATAATTTCTGTATCTTGTTTGGATATGGATGGATTTATTTTTAATTTTGAAAATAAGTTTTGTCTCTTTTATAAGAACAATGTATGTTATGATATGAAACATTTAAATAATGGTTTGTATGTATTAAATTACAAAAACCAAGTGTTGGAAATCGATAATGAAAAAAACGCACATGACTCATACATCACCCGATTGTGGCATCACAATCTTAGTTAGGAAAATTATAAGCTCTTGAAAAAGATATGCCAAGATGGTTATTTGGACTCTACTAAGCAAAAACCACTTGATAGATGTCACGCTTGTTTACAAGGAAAAATGACCAAGCTTCCCTTTGGCGGACTAGGTGAAAGGGCCACAGAGCTTCAAGGATTGGTGCACACGGATGTGTGTGAACCATTTGCAGTAGAATCTAGAGGTAGATATTCTTACTTCATTACTTTTAGTAATGATTTGAGTATATATGGATATGTATACTTAATGAGTTATAATTCTGAATCCTTAGAGAAATTTAAAAAATTAAAAAATGAAGTAGAGAATCGGCTTGGTAGGAAGATAAAGAAACTTTGATCGGATCGAGGAGGAGAAAATCTGAACTAAGAGTTCATCGATCTTCTATGGGAGTCTAGGATTCTATCTCAGATCAGTCTCCCTTATACACCACAGTGGAATGGTGTTAGTGAAAGGAGGAACCATACTTTCGTAGACATGGTGAGGTCGATGATGAGTCATATAGATCTTATATTATCCTTTTGGGGATATGTATTACAAACTGCAGCATACACATTAAACTGATTACCAACTAAGGAGGAAAATGGTATTCCCTCGGAGATATGGAATGGAAAGAAACCCATTTTGTCGCATATACATGTATGGGGATGCGAAGCATTTGTTAAGGCCTTCTTAGGAAATAAAATAGTAACCCAGGGCACGAGGTGTATCTTTATAGGATATCCCAAGGAAAAAGGATATTATCTATATAACCCTCAATACAAGAAAGTGATTGTCTCCAAACAAGCCATCTTTCTTGAGAGGGAGAACATCATCAAAAGGGATAGTGGGAGCAAGATTGACTTTGATGAAGTTGAAGCTCAAGATACACATGAATTGGTACAAGAACCAGTTCCACAGGTCCCTATATAAGAGGTTCCAGAAACAAAAGTACTGCGTAGGAGATCAATAGAGGTAAGGGAACCAGAGAGATTTGGTTTCCTAGTCACCGAGGATGGTTAATCATTATTTTTGGACAATGATGAACCTCTCTCTTACAAGGAAGTAGTATAAAGATGATAACCTGCAAGACAGATAGAAGCTATGAATTTTGAGATGGATTCCATTTATCAGAACCAAGCCTGGGTTCTCGTCGATGAGCCAGTTGATGTAAAGCATGTTCGATGAAAATGGTTATTCAAGAGAAAAGTAGACATAGAAGGTCAAGTTAGAACCTATAAAACAAGGCTAGTGGCTAAAGGATTTAGACAGCGTCAAGGAATTGACTATAATGAAACCTTCTTCCCAGTTTCCATGTTTAAATCCATAAGAATCATACTTTCCATAGCAGCTTACCATGACTATGAGATTTGTAAAATGGATGTCAAAACAACATTCCTTAATGGGAACCTTAAGGAAGATGTCTATATGACACACCCATAAGGGTTTGTGACACTAGGTGAAGCCAAATGGGTTTTCAGGTTGCAAAAATCCATTTATGGATTAAATAAAGCATACAGGTCATGCAACATTTGATTTGATGAATCCATAAAGGAATTTAGTTTCCTTAAGAATGAATGTGAGCCTTGTGTTTATAAGTGGTTTAATGGGAATGTGATCATTATCCTAGTAGTATATGTTGATGATATATTGCTTATTGGAAACGATGTACCAGTATTACAGTCAGTTAAGGACTAGTTGAACATTTTTTTATCCATGAATGACTTGGGTGAAGCAGCCGACTTTCTAGGGATCAAGATCATTAGTGACAGATCCAAGAGGCTAATTGGACTAAGTCAGGGTACATACATTGACCAGATACTAAAAAGATTTAGTATGGAACAATCCAAGAATGGATTGGTTCCAGTTTCACATGGACTACATATTTCTAATAAAATGTGTTCTCAGACACAATAAGAGAAAGATAGAATGAGTAAGATCCCATACGATTCAGCTATAGGATCCATCATGTAAGCCATGTTATGTACCAGTCTTGATGTTGCCTATGCATTTATCACGGTAGAAAGATATCAAGAAGATCCAGGAGAACTGCATTGGTATGCTATTAAGACTATCCTTAAGTATCTGAGAAGAACTAAGGATATGTTCCTAGTGTATGGAGGATACAAAGAGCTTGTCATAAGAGGGTATGTTGATGCTGGTTTTCAGACAGATCAGAATGATATGAAGTCACAATCTAGATATGTTTTCAGTTTCAATAGAAGAGTTGTGAGCTAGAATAGTTCAAAGCATCCATTAGTTGCTGATTCTACAAAGAAGTTTGAATATATAGTGGCTTCTGATGTATCCAAGGAAGCCATCTAGATTCGGAACTTTGTCTAGGAGTTTTATGTGGTGCCTAGTAGAAAATATCCTATCACGTTGTATTTTGATAATACTGCAGTGGTGGATCTTGCAAAAGAACTAAGGTCACATCAACGGACAAAACACATACTCTGAAAGTTTCACCTCTTGAGAAAAATCTATCAAAGGGGTGAAGTTGTAGTGATCAGAGTGTCCATGTAAGAGAAAATTGTGGACCACATGACAAAAGTCCTATCTCATCCGAAGAATTAATATCTTGTGAGAGCTAGCGTGTTAAAGGTTGTTAGTAGTTTTCTCTAGTCCAAGTGGGAGTCTATTGGAGTTGGTGGCCTAGAACCAACTACTTTGTACTTTATTCATTAATAAATATTTTATCACATCTTGATTGTTCTTCTATGTGACAATGCATGTGATAATGTCTTAAGGATAGCTGTTGCATTAATTGGTCATAACTTATCCCTGTTATGATGAGAACCCGGAATTTCCATAACACTGTTCTTGAATATATGTTCTATGGTCAGATGATGTTATTTCAGGGACATAGATAATACATGCCATTAGTGGTGAGGACTCATAAAACTTTGAGGCTGCTTCTAATGGTGTGCACCATTGGTAATATCATGGAGGATATTATGAGAATGAGACCCGCCAGTAGGAAATCAACATTTCATAGTGTCATTGGATGTTCCTATCTATGGACGTGTGTATTGGTCCTTAAACTTTGAGATTATTATTAATGGGTATTGCAACTCACGCACATATATGTATTGATGAAAACTGTGATGACACACTGTTCGTAGCGATCTAGGATACGTTGGATGTGTCACGAGTGATTTTTCATTAATAGATAATGCGAGAAATGATTTTTTCTTTCTGTTCTATAATGGAAGTAGATATCTTAGGCCCTTTTATGGAGTTGATATATCCTAAATAAATCCATGGTCATGGTAAGGTATGGGTGAGTTTAATTCTAGGAAGTCAATGAAATACTAATCAAGCACATGGGTTGATGGCACTAGTATGCAACCCGCTTGATTAGAGATATCGATACAAAGGGACTAAATTACACAGTAAGCATTCGTATGAGGTGACACATCAATGCAGCGTCAAATTCTTTCTATTGGTTTCCTTGACCCTTTTCTAGATAGTAATCTTCGACTTTAGGAAATCCCACCTAATTCCAATGAGAAAGAGGTCTAGAGGGTCACACACTAAGTGTATCCAAGTATCTCAAGTAGAATAAATATTATTCCCATATGTGGTTTAATAATTATTCAAGGAATCCAAAATCATTTTAACATTGGAGGAAGAATAAAATGAAAAAACAAGATATACACTTCATGTACATTGAATGTACACGCTGTGTAGATTTAATTTTGGAAAGGAAATGAAAAAAAGTACACGCCAAGTATTAATGATTACACGCCGTGTAGTTTTTCCAGTCGGGATTTTGAGGAAATAATATTGTTTTATTAAATTATATTTATTATAATCAGCATGGGTTTATGTCAAGTAATTAATGATTCGTCGTGGTGGTTTTCAATAAGTGTTAATGAAATAAATAAAATGTGTAACACGTTTATTTATTGTCACAACTCTATAACCTCAAACCTGGTTGTAAATATCCTCACAACCCTAACACTTTTTTTGAATCGTTGTGCACAACAATTCTAGAAAACTCTCTCAAGGCTGAGAGAAATCCTTCCTCCAAGAATCCTCTCAAGACCGAGAGAGATCCTCCTCCATCGGATCATGGCGATCAAAGGCGGGCAATGAAAGCAAAGGATTATCCATGCTAGAACCCAGAGATTTCATTGGCGACATACAGAGATACATGGTTCATGTGTGGATCACATCTAGAGGAAGTATACACTTGTCTTATGCGACACAATGACGAATCATATCGAAATTTGACCAAACAACATCAATGATGAATGAATTCCATCAAGGTAATTCTTGTAAATTAATTAAATTAATTATGACAAACATATGATGACCTTATTGATGGTTCTAGGACCCTTATCTTTCTTTTCATTCTTCATTCTATTTTGAAGATCTGACATTTTGTTATCGTGATGGATCTCGGATTGAACATTGTTTAATGCTAAAATTAAAGTTGGGCAAACCCACCAACGTGCTTCCGCTACGCCCAGAACCTACAAATATCATTATCTAAAATTATTTCATGATATAATATTTCAATAGGAATCAAATAAAACATATAAAAGGAAGACTGTTCATAATATGAGACCTGAACAAAATAAAAAATATCGAGATGAATAATCCTTACAAAAAATGTATCCTTAAAGTGAGAATTAATCACAATTTTAAAATCACAAAAAAATAAGGAAAAATATAACATAATAAAATAATAGGTAATTTAAAACATAATCATGGAATAACATTTTTTAATAAGTATAATTATAACCCAACAAATGGAAGTTAATTTAAGAAACCACTTACCATGAGTCCAAAATTTCATTGTATGTACTTTAACTCTTGTATAACAAACATATATTAATTATTTAACTATTTGAGAACATTTTAAATATTTGTTAATTTATAATTAGAATTTATATTCCATTTATTTAAATAACTTATTTAATTAGTTTACCGGTTATGTTCATGTTAAGTATTTTCAGGATGTCTGGTTCATAACTACAAAATGACTTTCGTAGGTTTCTCACGGTCAAAAGGAGTCATTATTCCATAATTTGTAGATTAATAATGTTTAAATATTTATAATTATTAGATATTAAATAAAATTTTATAACTATTCATGAAATACATACATTAAAAATGAATCTCTGAGATTCATGGTGGTGGAAATCTACACGTACTGATGAATGAAATTATCATTTTCCAACTAATAAAAGGGTAAGAAAATATATGATATATTATAATTAAATAATGATAATTATTTCCTAAATAACAAATATATATAATAAATTTGTTAATATAATCATCCATGAGATGCACTTATTGAGAAATAAACACATCACTTCATGGAGTTGCTAATCCACATGTATACACAAGCATTGTTTTCATTTCCCATATGATGAAAAGGGTGATGAAAAAGAGTTTTCCATAATCCTAAAAACATTAAAGTGTATGTAAGATGATTATGTTGTCATTTAAGTATGTTTAAATAATATTTTAAGTATTTAGAAGAATAAATAAACATGAAATAGGTTGCAAATTACTAACACATTCTCCTTGAAAAAAACTTTTTTTCTTACACCTTCATCCCTCTAGGTTTAGTATTATGGGAAGATCCAGACCTCTAAGAAATGGGTAGAGATGTTGGGGGAGATATTTGGGTAGTTATTGGATTACCTAGAGTTATAAAAATTTGTTTTTACTGGAGTAAAGGAGGTACCCTTTTATAGTTTAGGGAAGGGGAACCCTTGGAATTACTTAAATTATTAACTTAATATAAATTAATATTCAATATAGAGTGGAAAATTTTGAAAACGTTCAAATATAGGATGTGTATGAGTGTAAATACTATAATACGATAATATTTGGACAAGTTTAGGTAATTTTTTTACCCTTATCTCTTAGTTTTAACCCCATGTTAAACATTTTTATGATTACCATGATTTAATGTCATTTACTCTATAGGAGTAAATAATGTTACATTAAAAGGGAAAGAGACCCATAAGTTGAAAATTGTTGATATTATAGACTATATCCCATTCATATTTATAAATAAAATATTTTTATGGATTTTAAATCTTTTAGTAGAATATTATTTTACATAATATACCATTATAGTCATTTTCAATACTACTCGTGTAGTTTGAATTTAATGACACCACGATGGTTATAGAACTAGAATATAAATTTTTAAAACATCACTAATATATGATATGTATCTAAAAAAATTGACACAATAATTCATCCAAATTTAATTACATTTAATGTTTTTAAAATTAGTTACTTAATTTTTCAATTACTTGAACAAGAATTATGTTGGTGTTGCATAAGAATTTAAGGTAATTACTCCATCACTAAAAATTCAATATTAAATTAACATGATAAAAAAATTTAATATTATTTATTATAACAATTTATAACTGAACATAAGCTCTTTATATCACTATAATAAATATTAGAGATATTAAAACAAAGTGAGTGAAATTTGTTTTATTCATCAATTAAAGTCCTCTTAATGTCATTATCAAAGGAAAGTGGAAATAAATTAACACAATATTAATCATTAGATGGTTATCATAGAAACACACTTATCCAATTAAATAAATTAATGTATTTGGATGATTTTAGGAACTTATCCCATAGTTGTAATCTTTTTTTACTTAATTTAACCTTACTATATTGATTAATTTTTTTATAAAGGTTACTATTCATAATGACCAAGAGAAAAAGGGGACCTATTTAAAAAATTGAAACCTCATGATTCCAAATATGTAATAAATTTCACATGATCAAATTTATAGAATTGGGAAAATATTCATTTAACATAAATAAGAAAAACATGACAAAAAATGGTTTTCAAGAAAAATAGATTTTAAAGTATGAAAATATTTTATACCAAAATTAATTATAGTTTTGTGTCCAATGACATTGATTGGATTTTTTTATTCAAAAGGAACATATGAAATTTTAAAACCATTTCAAAAATAAATTGTACTTTTTAATTACTCAATGGAAAAATAGTTTTCTATAAAATAGATATTTTTCACACTATTCAGGGAAAAATTACTCAATTTAGAAAAATACCGAAATTTCACACTAATATAATTTTTATATATTGATTTAAAAAATAAAAACCATTTAAAAAAATACAAATTTTAAATTTGGTATAAATTGATTATAATATTCTCTCACAAAAAATTAATAAACCCTATTTTTTAAGGAAACATATTTTTGAAGCATAAAATGACTGCTAAAAATTTAGTTCTTATTTACTAACAATTAAACAATAAAATTGTATTGATTAATAACTTTATGTATATCATAATGAGTTTAATCCTATTCATATCTTCCAATTTAATGATTAGGTTATAACAGTCATTTATAAATACTAATTTTTTTTATTAAAGTTTTGTATTTCGTATCTTATGTGTTATCTAACATAGTCTTATTTTAAAATAATGGGGTCTTGCACAAGGAGAGGTCACTCACAAAAAGTACAACCCTTCCAAATTGACCTGTGTACTATTTTCATTTCATATTTTTCTATATAAGTGATCAAAATATACTAAAAAAATATAATTTAATCAATCATATGTGTTTAATTTGAATTTAATAATTTAGAAAAAGAAAAATCAGTACTACTACTTCAAACCCACAACTCTTAGTAGTACCTTAATTTATCTCGGCTCTAAAAGTGGTATCGAAGTAAATTAGTTCTCTATTGGATTCTAATTTTATTGAAGATATCACAGATATTTTGAGTTCTATAAACAATCGTGGTGTTCCTTTATTTGATAGGAAATTATTTTACGGGTGGAATAATTGAATGTTACTCAATTTTATTTCACAAGGAATAAATGCTAGTGATGTTATTACTATGATCCTTTCAACTCTTACAAGAGATGAATCATTGAATTTTTCTAATAAAATGTACATGGAAGCTAGGGGAAATTAATAAGTATTCTAAAATCTATTATGTCAGATATATTGTAAACCAAACTGATTAGGCAGTATATTGATAAATAGATATTGGAAAATCTTGAAATCATATATGAAGGTAATGTCATGATCAAGGAGGAAAAACAAAAAAAATAGAGACCTATATTGGAATTTATCAGAATGGATGAAGATGATACTATGGAAGAATACTTCTCTAGGTTGACTGAGGTTGTTAGTAACATCAAAATTATTGGAGATAAGATGGAAGATTCTACTATTGTTAAAAACTAATGAGAAATTTTTAGATATATTTTGATCCAAATTTTTTAACTATTTATGTTTCAGTTGACATATATCTAGATGAGTTAAAAATTATTCTTCTAAATCATGAAATGATTAAGGATTCAGTATTTAAGAAGAATGATAAGGAAGATATGGAATTTAAAGATATAAATAATATGGGGTATGAATTAGAAGATTTTTAATACTCAAGTAATTTAGAATATGGTGATGAGATCCATAAAAACATAATAAGGTTATGGATTCCGTTTCAAAAAATATTAAAATGTTAAAGGAAAATATAAATGAAAGATTCCACACACAATAAAAAAGTGTAAAGGAATTGGACACATTACAGTAGAATGTCCAAGAATAAAAAAAACTAGAGTATGATCATGAATAAGAAAAAGAAAATCTAGGAATAATATCTAAATATAGTTATTACAATGTGTATTAAAAATCTGATGAAGATACAACCAAATTTCAAGGAATAAATAAGATAAATATGTTTAAAAAAGAGAAAGAATAAGGTTATTCTTCAATAATTAAGTCTAAGTAATATTATTCAAAAAAAATATACACTTTTTGGGAATGTAATGATAAGTTTGAAGATAGATCAAGTAGTGAAGAAGTATAATAATGACAAGAGTCTTATGTAGAGCCTTTTTTTAGAATTGATCTCGAGGTATTTCTTGATAGAATCACTAATCATAAAAAAGTAAGTTAAAACCCTTAATAAGGAGGTCAAAATTCTTAATGAATATTTGGATGAGTTTATTAAAAAAATATAATTATCACATTGAAGAGATAAAGATTCTCAAATTAAGTTGGAAAAGCATGAGATGAATATGAAGCAGTTCGAAAATAAGATGGATTCTCAAAAAGAATAATGTTACAAGAATGAATCATGGTGTCTTAATTCTAAATAGAAACTTGGAAAGATAAATAAAGACTATGATAAAGCTTTGTATATGAGGGATGATTAATCATGAATAAATAATAAGTTTAATAAATCTACTAGGGTTAAATCATCACACATTGTATCTAAAAATGTTAAATTTGTTTTATCTATCATTTTTGTTTCTAAATGTAAATATGAGAAAAACTTGATTGAGAAAACCCCATACCGGATAGCTAAAATACACAATTTAGTTAATAATAGTAAAAATAAGAATGGTGCCTCTAAAGAAGTTTAGAATAAGATTGATATTACATCAATAAATCATAAATATTTTCAAAGAAGGACTCAACAGTTTTAGAGAAGGAAAAAAATTAGGGGCTAATGTTGTTTTTCTGGTTCTTATAGGGATAAATCCTATACTAAATTGTATAATTTTAATCTACCTTATAACTAAAGAATAATATTATAACAGTGGATAAAATATGAAAACATAAGAAACATATTAGTGAGGAATCAAAATATTAATGTAATACCACCTTTAATTCCTATCCAAAATAGGATTGATGGGATTTAGAATTTATTTAAAATATGTGACTAGAAATTTCATTATATATATAAGAGTGAATGACCATGATATTTTGTCAAAACAAATACTGATGTAATAATACACAAGATAAAAACACACATAAAATTCATTGACAATATAAATACCTCACAAATATTATAATAGGAGAAGGTCATGTATTCTTGAGAATGGTTATTCATCACATATGATAAGTGATAAAAAGTTCTTAAAAAAATTCAAGATCAAGATACCGGTTATGTGGCATTTATTAATTATTTCTCTTTAAGGATTAATGGGATTAGATCAGCTAAAATTGAGTTAAACTAGTTGAATTCATAGGAAGTTATATTTTTTATGGGATCAAGAATAATCTTTTGAGTGTTAGTTAACTTAGTGATGAAGGAAAGGAGGATATATTTAAGAAATAAACTTTTAAAATTAAATTTTTTAAATATGGGAGAATTATTGTTTTCTCAGAGTAAAAGAAGAAAATAATCGTTTTCTGGGAGGACATCTAAATTTTGAAGAAAGTAATAAGAAAAAATCTTTAAATGAAAATTTTGTTAGAGATCTACCTATATTGAGAAGAGATTGAGTTTTTATTTTTAAAACTTATTAGAAGGGAAAAATGTTCTAAGGAAATTATCAAAGATTAATTATCTAATAAACTACGCCACTAAATTTGATTCACCCAGATCTTCTTAGAACCATGATATAGCAACCCTACTTTTCTTACATGGCTATTACATAATTTTTAAGATAAAAAACATAGAAACAAAACCAGGATCCAAAGGTTTAATATACGGGTAATATTGGGGTAATATTAGTCTCATACATAAATTTTAAATAGTAAAACATAAAAATTTATTTAAAAAATTATTAATTTCCCTTCTAAATCTTTTTTCTCCATAATACATGTAATCACCTGGGGATTTACATTAAAGAAAGGGGCGAGCTAAAATCCTAGTAAGAGGGTGAATAAGAACATGAATAAATAAAACATGGGTGAGTATAATAATTATCATCATAGTATAATCATATTATATTATCATCATAATAATGAGATGAAACCCAAGAAAAACTCTTGGAATATGGAAATTTATAAAAGTGAAACATCATATCTCAGTGGTCAAAGACCACACAAAGTTGTGAACAAAGATAACATCATGTTCATGCGTAACATATGTGTATAATTATAACGTCAACTTTTTAAATAAATATAGTATCATTTTCTCCAACAATACACATTATCAGATGAGATACATCACTTTACCCAATTCATTAGAGGACTATATAATTTCGAGCCCACCAATAATATCAAAATATTAATATAATCATGTATGCCACATATAGTGTATAAGAATAATCATCATGAAATAAAAAATAGAATGTAATTTTTTCATAAGGATTTAATAAAGTGTGATTTCATGAATAAACATCTGTTTCCCAAACTAAAATGGGAAAACATATTTGGTATAAGATTCATAAATCTTGAGTGACTAATAAACAATCTCGAGATGTGTTTTGGAAAGAAGGTTTCTTTTGGACTATAATTATATTTTTCCAAAAATAAAGTTAGAAAACTGTATATCCAAGAAAACAAGAGTTAATAAATATGAAATTTTATTCAAGGAACATTAAATTAATATCAACACTGAAATTTTGTATGAAATATGTGTAACCCAAAGAAAGGGAGTTGGGTTTGAGCATCCCCTTACCTTATCTCCAAATGTGTTATTTAATTTTAATCAATATCCTGAATAATAAAATTAAATTCATTAATTAAATAATTAAAAACCAATTATAATTTTATTTTATTTATTATTATTTTATTATGTTCATTTATGGATATTTTTAGGAGTTATAGAGTTCAAATTATTCATTATGGGTGTGTTCGATTTCTTGGTTTCCTCGATCGGTTCACTTCTATATAAGTATGGATGTTCATTTAAAGTGAAAAAAATTGAAAAAAGAGAAAATATATATTACTAATAAACTTACATAAGTTTAAAAGGCCTTATATATAATTTTTCTATAAGGAGGATTATTCATTAGATAAAATGTTAATGAAAAATGTTTTGTTTTTTTAGTCAGTTTTTACGACCATCATGAACTAATTTTGTTTTATTTAATATTATTTTTATAAATTAATCAAAAAAATTAAAATGATATACAATAAATAATATAATCTTTTTTAACCATAATAATGGTTTTATTAATATCCTTGAATGTGGTAATGTAAAACTAAAAAATATTGTCTATAAAGGTGGTAAATCGACACATCAAAGAAGATGTTTTTATTACTATAATAAAACAATAAGATAAGAGATTTGATGATGGATATAAAATTAACACAATAATATTATAATATGTATATGATAAAAGAGTTATAATTTCACTTTTTTTATGGGAGGGGAGGATAGAATAATAAAATAAATGAAATCAATAGAGAATAATTTTGGATTTTACCTCTTGAATATCATATCCTTTAGAACCTCCAAAAGAAACTTGGGTTTGGTCTTATGCTGAGACCAGAAGCTCTTGAAAGTGGGTAAGAGGATTAGGGATGAAATTTTTCAGAATTTAAAAATCTAAAAGTCTTATAAGGTTTTAGGAAAAGGGGTGATGAGGGTGTTATTTATAGGGGGTGGGGTATTTTTTATTACTATATTCATTAGTTTATTATTTTGTCTCAATACTATCAATAATGTATATTTTTATCACTAAATACATTAAATAATGAAAAAGTACAATATAATTGTGATTACATCAACCATAAATAATCCATGACTCAAAAATTCAGGTATTTATCCAATACTGTAAATTATCATATTTCATTATTCACCAAAAATTCAACAAATTTTAGAAAAATACCAAAAAATTTACCAAACCATATTTTGATGTGTAGATTTCCAAAATTGACTCCATTTTATGCAAATAATTTTCTATATATGAGAAATTTAATTTTTAATTAGAATATCATTTATTCAAAAAGTGCAAATTATAATATTATAATTGATTTTAAGACACTTTAAAAGATTTATTAATGTCTCATAAAATTATCTTATAACTATAAAAAACAAAATATTAAATTTATGAATGAATTTTATGAATAAAAAATTTATTTTAAATCATTATATTAATTTTTAAATTATAAATAAACATTTAGGTTTTAAAAAAATACCAAAACTTAATTTATCATTTCTAAAAAATTTATTTTCTTATACCATGATATAATTATATCATATTTTGATGTATAAGATTCCAAAAAAAATTATACTTTTACAGGTTAGGTTATAATTCTAATACAAAAATTATTATTCCTAATGGTCATGTTACTATTCCAATGGTCAGGCTACTGTTTTATTGGTATAGGTTACTTAATTTCTATAAATATCCCTCATTTCATTATCCATTTATGAGAATGATGTTTTATTGGGTACTCTATGTGATGTATGAGTTTTCTACTCTATGAAACAATTATAATAATTTAATTCCAATGATAAAATTCTTGGTCGTTACATTCTTCCCCCTTTCGAAATTTCTTCCTCAAAATTTTTGTTTTAAAAACAATGTTGAAGATAGGTGAGGGTATTTCTCCTTCATTACTTCCTCCAAATCTCGTGTCACCTATTCTGTACTTAGGGTTCCTCCATAACACTATGACAAGGTTATTTTTTCCTAAAAGTTTTTCTCTATGGTCCAATATATTCACTCGCTACTCTTCAAAAGAGAGATCTTTTACAGTTGTACCACTTCTGAGTTCAATACATGTGAGGGATATGGTATGTACATCCTAATGAGGGATACACATAACATATCATGATCTTTATCCATATTTGGTGGAAGTTAAAGCTTAAAGGATACTTCTCCTTGGTGATCAAGGATTTCAAATGGGGGAAATTACCTTGGGATAATCTTCCCTTTCTTTCTAAACTGCATGACTCTTTTAGAGGGTGATATTTGGAGGAAAAATTAGTCTCCTACCACAAAATATAAATCCCTTAAATGATTACCAAAACATCTATTCTACCAACTTTGACCAGCCTTTACATGTAGTTGTATGACTTGAACCTTCATGGTCATTTCATGCACAAGATCATGTCCAAGTATCTTTTGTTCACCAAATTCATTCCAACAAGTTAGAGTTATAAATTTCTTCCCATATAGAGATTCATATAGATCCATTTTTATACTTAAGTGAAGGATATTATTATGTAAGAACTGAACAAATGGGTTATTTTTATCCTATTTACATTTTAATTCAATTTGAGGCTCGTAACATGTCCTCGATCATCTAAATAGTCATTTCAGATTTGGCCATCAGTTTGGGGGTGATAGGTCATGCTAAAATTCAACTCAATGCTCAAAGTATGTTGAATAATTCTCCAAAATTTTGATGTGAACCATAGATCCTGATCATATGCAATTTAAAGAAGAACCACATTTATCCTAGCCACATCCTACACACGTATCTTGGAAATTTTGTTTAAGTGAGAAATCCTCCTGAACAGAAATGAAGTGGGAAGTATTGGTGAGTCAATCCACCAGAACCCATATCACATTGTTTTATTTTGATGTCTTCTAGGGACCAATAATGAAGTCCATTGTGATATTCTCCTATTTTTATGTGGGTATAAGAAATTATTTTATTATCCCTTTGGACTTATATTTCTATATTCTAACTTGATGACAATCTAAACATCTTGATATATACACCACAATTTCCTTCTTTATGTTTCTTCTCTCAAAGATCATAGTATATTTTAGTTATTCTTGGATGGATAGTGAAATATTATCTATATAAATTGTTAAATAGCTCCTTCTATATCTGATATGATGAAGTCACACAAATCCATGTTCTAAATCAGATAACACCACCATCATCGATGTAGAACTCATGTACCTTCCCTTTCTTTATTTAATTCACCTTATTTTAACACTTCAGATCACATATTTGTACCTCTTTAATCTTGTATTGTATAGATGATTAGGAAATAGATTAGGAATTAATTTAGGAAATATAGGATTCATTCCATTCTATTATGATTTCAAAATCTATCCTTTACATATCCAAGAAAATAGGTTCTTTCTCAATTCACATGATAGATGAGGTAACAGGTTCTTTTCTACTAAGAGAGTCATCTAACCTGTTCAACATACCATAATAGTGAATAAAAAATAAGTAATAGTCCTTGAGTATCACTAACCATATTATTTGATTCATATAGAGTTTATTCTATGTGAAAATATACTTTATATTCTTGTGATTAGTATATATTTCACACTTACCACCATAGAGTGCTGCAAGATTTTCTTCAAAAAATCACAGTATCTAGCTCTTGATCATGCATCGGGTAGTTCTGATCATGGATCCTCAAAAACCATGAGGCATAGGCCATCAATTTACCATTATGAATAATTACACAACCCAAAAAAATCTCTGAATAAACCTCATATATCACAAAAATTTCTCCATGTTTTTTTAATGTGATTACAGGTTAAGTGATTAGCCTCTTCTAGAGCTCCTTAAAGCTTTCCTTACATTCTTTTATAGAGACCGACTTTACCCCTTTTCATGTTAACATAGTTAAAGGGATATAAAATCATGGTAAATTTCTCAAAAAACATCAGTAACACCATGGTAATACAAGAAAACTATAGATTTATCTGACACTAGTGGTTCTGGTCCATTCGTCAATTACCTTTTTTTTGAAATTTCCATAGAAATTCCCTCACTTGTGATAATGTTCCCCAATAATTTGACATAATATTTCCAAAATACAAACTTTTGGAACTTGAAATATAATTTATCCTTCATTAATGTCACTAGCATAAACCGTATAGGTTATTCATGTTTCTCCTTGCACTAGGATTAGATTATAATATAATCAACAGACACTACCACAAATATTTCAAGGTAGTCTATAAATACTCTATTCATCAAATAAATGAATATTTTAGGTTAAATAGTCAGTCTAAAGTGAATAAATAGGTACTCATAATACACATACCTTGTATGGAAAGTAGCCTTATGAAAATATTACTTCCTCACCTTTAGTTGATGATATCCAAAACCAAGGTCCACCTTTGGGATGTAATGATGTCCATATATATGATCGAACTTTTCATTAATCCTTGGAAGAAGATACTTTTTCTTTATGGTGGTCATATTAATCTCCCAGGAATAGATACACAACTGCATTCATTCATTCTTGTTTATGAAAAAGAGAGTCGTTGCACCCCAAGGTGATGCACTATGGCATGTGAACCCTTTATCCAAGTGCTCTTGTAGCTGCTTTTTTAACTACCCGAGTTTGATAAGGGCCATCATGTAGGAAAATTTTTGATATATGAGTGGCCTAAAGTAAAAACTATATTGATAACTCTACCTCACAATCGGAGGTATGTCCATGTATCTCTTTAAAAATTACATCACTACATTCCTTTAAAATGGGAATTTCATCCTACTTGATACCTTCCATTGACTCAACCAATTGATAGATTTATTCTTCTTTATAGGGAATCAACCCCAACACTATTGAGATATTTTCCAAAGGATATTCATTATCTTCCTTGAATTTTTAGAGGATCATGGGATGGTTCGTAACATTAAAATATATTTTCTTCCCCCATTAATTGAAGTGTTTTTTCTATATAACAAGATCCAATCCATTCCTATTATAGCATCAACTTCCACCAAGGTTAGTATTACATAGTTAGCTGGAATAATCTTTTGACATGCACCAATAAGAGAAGAGTCTAACACATGGGTTCAAATGACTGCACCACAATATGTTTTTACATATATCTCAACTTCAAGGTATTGGGGGTTCAATTCAATAGTTTTAGAAACTTGTAGGATATAACAGAATTCACAAAACCATAATCAAATAAGACTTTTTCTATTCTTGAGTGATATGAAGTGTATTGTGTATTACTTGGTTTTCTTGATCAACTTCAGCGGTAGTAAGGGAATAATATTTCCCATACTCATTTCGATTTAATGGTTGGTGACACTAATCACCCTCAAGGAATTGATGTTTAGTTCACTAGATTGCATAATTACCTTACCCCCTATAGGATAATCATTTAACCATGGGTGTTTCTCCTATTGCCTCTGTCACATTGTCCATCATCTTCATGTATCTTTGAAATTCGTGATATTTTTTCCTTCTCTCCCACACTTGAAGAATTTAACAATCCCTTTAAGGAAATCCCCATGATGCTTCTTCCCACATTTCTGACATGTTGATGGTGGATCTTTCATTCCACCTTTTTCATTAGATCCCCCTACATTAAACTATATCCTACATTTATTATATCTATTTCCATGGTTCTATAATAAAAACTCTATCTTCACTTGGAGAGAACATAAAACCACTTCTTTATAACTCTTTAAGTCTGAGATAGACATAGATTTATGAAGGTGTGGTTTTAAACCACTATATAATATATCTAATTTGATATAATTTTTTATATAAAAAAAATAAGGTCTGCCTTTCAAGCATTGTGAAGTTTTCCTCATAAGTCGTGATCGATTCACCTTTCTTTTACTTCAACTCTATAAATTATCTCTCTATATTTTTGTGATTATTTTGACATAAATACTTTTAATAGTTAATTAATTAAAATTTTCCCCACTTCATATCTTCTATTTATCCTCTGGATTGGTGTTCTTTATCAATTCCCAACATTTATTGGATCCTCCATCTAAATGATAGATGGCTAGAGTCGCCTTCTTCTTTTCAGAATAGTTGATCACATAAAATAAATTCTCCATAGAGTTAAACCACTATTCTGCAACAAGTGGATTAGAATTCCCACTAAATTTTGGTGTCGTTGCCATATAAAGGACTCAATGGATAATTTATACATCTTTGGTAAAGGTGGCAATTACACATGTTTCAGGTTATTATTCATAGCCTAATACAATTGGGAAAGAATTTCTAGGAAATTTTGAACCCAACCCTCAAGCATTGCGGGTTTCATTTAGGAAATCCTTGCATTTTCCTTCACATGGGTTTTTATCCAAGTTTATATTAGTTCCAACTAATTTATAAAATATAAAAGGTTTGAACAAAACATAAATCAACAAGTCATGAATAAATAATTTATTATTGTGTGCAATTAACTCTAAATTAATTTTTTTTAGGACACATATATTTATAATTTTTATAAAACAAATATTCTTGGATGTTTATATACACATAGTCTAATTTTAAGGGTTTTCACTAATGTTCTCAAATCATAATTCCAAAATTAACTAAACAATGCTCAAATACCAACTATAGTGACCTTACTTTTTTTTGAAAATTTTTAGGGTTAGTCCCTCTTTATCAAAATAAAAATAAGAAACCCCTTTTAAAAGAAATGGGTGAAGGGGAAACCCATTATAATAAAAAGAAAAGTATCCCAAAGAGAAACATGACCCAACGGGCCAAACATGGTCTCGAATTTCCAAAGGGAAGAAAACATCAAAGGAAAGAATCTGTAAAATTAGGCTCATACGTAGATCCTACATAAAAAACAAAAATATTTATTTCAAACCTTCTTCTTTGTTCTTTTAAAGCTTTTTTTCTTAAAAATACATTTAATATCTTAATGATATACATCTAATAAATGGGTGAGATAAAATCCCACTAAGAGGATGAATAAGGACATGAAAAAACAAAACATAGGCGGTCATAATCATCATCATCATTGTATAATTATATTACTGTCATTATAATAATGAGAGGAAACATTAGAAAAATGAATGGAATGTGGAAATTCATTAAAATTAATCATTATCTCATTGTGGTTTTAACATCCTACCCCTCCTCAGTTGTTTGAGATGGCGGTGTAATAGTACGTGTCATTAAGTGACATCCTCAAGGCGCTAAAGGGTGTAAATAAATTTCAAGGGATTTAATACATGTGGGGGATGATTTTTCCTTTTGGAAAATAAAAAAGTCCAACCAAATATTCCATAACAAAATACTAATACATGATTCATTTTAATAATATAAAATAACTCAATGTAATTTCATTGATATGAAAACCAAAATACAACGGAGTACGACAGTGGAAAACTACAATATCAATGTACGCAGTAGAGGACAAAACCAATAAATCTCAAAGTCTCCAAGATATAACTCCATGATCCAACTTCAAATCCATGATAATGTATCACAAAACACAGCTAAATAATTTTGATGCATTATCTTTACCTATGTCTTGATAAACAAAATTTAAAAAAGCAGCATAATGCCAAAGTAGGGGAGATTAATGAAACTCAATAGGATTTCACCAAATGACTTCCGTAAACATGACACTTGGATAAAACATGTTAGAAAATTTATATTAAAAATTATATAAATAATTGAAAAAAATTTATATCATGTCCAATAAAATTAATACCAAAACTTTTTTTTACTAAAATTGTTTCCAAGAAAAGAAACTAAACAATACATTAAAACTATTTCTCAAATTCCATTTTGGCATAATCCATTCCATATATAAACAAAACCAACCATCCATTGGACCATGGAACTAAATATACTCTTGATAGGTGTGTCATCATTTCATTTATCCCTTTCTTAAAGAACAATTTTGATGGGGGAATGTTTTGGGGAAACATCATATGCTTGTTTTCCCCTAATGCACATGAACACACACCGACACTTTTATGTGAAAATCCAGTTCCAAAAAAAACCATTTCAACCATTTTAATAAAACTTTTATTTTATTGAAAAACATTCAAAAATATATTTCCTTAAATCCAAAAAAATCATATTTTATAATCACCATTTTAATATCAATAAAACAATGCACTTTTCACAACTAATTTTCCATAAAACCACAAATACACAATCCATCACAAAAGATGTTTTATACCACGATTTTCACATCATGTTCACATTAAAATAAAGTAATTTAAATAATTTGAATTATATCCTCAAAGTACTAATAATAGTCAAGAGTGAAGCAACCTACCTTGGGAATTATGTAGAAAACAAATAATGACACTAAAACACCCACAAAACCGGTTTAAATCTCCAAAAAACCACCTTAGATCTCTTATAATATCATAAATAAAGAAAAATATAACCATTATTGGAAACAAAAAAACCTTAGTTCTATCCATAGTAGACTATATCTAAGATATCGAGAGAGGGAAGAAAGTAAATCTTACAAAACCCAACAAAAACATCCATAAAAAGAACACTTACCAAGGGAATAGGGATTCAAGTCACAAATAAATGCCTCTTAATCACTTCCAATTTGATGAGGTGAAGCTCCACAGTATTTGGGAGGAATAAATAACGATTTAAGGCCAAATATAGTGAAAAAAAAGAGGCTAAGAGGTAAAAATGATTGAGATCCACAATTTTAGGATCTTAATTTTAAACTATGAACTATTAGTCACATGGTTAGGAAAAAATTATGTGCCAACTATGTGTCAGCCTATACATCAAGGATAACCTCACATGGTTGTCATGTATAGTTATAATAATTGTGCAGCAACCAATAAAAAACTCACTATCTTGCCATTCATGGTTTCTACTTGGTGGTCGGATGGTTTGGAAAAATATTGTACCTAACTATGTACCTTCCTCTTAGCCCATGTCTCACTGTTCATTTTTCCTCTAGGTTTTATATGGTTTCCAGAAATCATACACCAATCATTCACCTTTATAAAAGCCCCCAAAAAAATTCCAAAAGTCTTATAAACCCTCTAAGACTTCATCCAAACACATTTCATACTAAAAAATCATTGAGAAAGAGTTGCATAATTTAAACTTAGGGCATTACATTCTCCCCACCGTTAGTCTTTTTGTCCCTGGAAAGTATAAAACCATCATTTCCCTCAAAGATTTTAGGCCATTTCTTAACAATTTCTTTCTGTTGTTTCAAAGTCACTTCCTGGATCTAACCGTGTATTCATAAAACCCGCACTAGAATAATGCTTTTACCATGTAATAATTTCTCATTCCTATCCACAATCCATACTAGCATATGAACCAAAAAAGAATCCTGCACTAGGTCAATGTGATCAAATAAAATCGCATCATCAGGATCAATATAATACTTTTTCAACTAAGATATATGAGACGCATTATTCATAGCACAAAACCATGGGGGGAATTCCAACTAATATTCCACCTCACCAACCCATTAAAGTAACTAAAAATGGCCTATGTATCATGGGTATATTTCTCTACATCTCAAATAAATAATTTCCAATCCTTGGAGATATTTTGAAGAATTAATGATCACTTACCTAGATTGAAAACGTTCATCAACGATGATCCACATACGATTTCTAATGACTATGATCTATCTCAATCCTTTTCTTAGTCAACTGAATCTTCTCCATTGTTTTTGGGATAAGGATTGGACAAACCAGTGATGTCTCACATGTTTCAACCCTAAAAAGTAGAGAACACCAAGGAAAACCATATAATGCTACAAAAGAATCCACCTGTATAGAGTCCTGATATCTATTTTTATAAAAGAACACACTATTGATTCATGCACATCCCATGATCCCCCAAAATCCATTACAAAATCTCACTGCATGTCTTCCAATATTTGTATCATCACTTTGGATTTTCCATAGTGATACTCCATACTCAGGGTCAACTTTTTCCCAAGTGATATTTTTAATCATTTATAGAAATGATATGTTAACCTTGGATCTCTATCTAACACTATCAAAATGGGTACATCATGACTCTTTACCACTTCTCAAATATAGATTTCTGAAACATTACACCATCGTATGAGATTGATGAATAGGTATGAAATGGTTTGAATTTATGATTTGATCCACTATCACCCATATGGAATCATTTTTCTAATACATTATTGGGATACCTATTAAAAAATCTATAGATGTCTATTATCATTTCAAAACAAGGATAGGTAAAGGCTTAAACATACATGTTCGTCACTGATACTTTGCCTTAACCTATTGAGAATTTAAGAATATCGAAAAAACTCAACCACCTACCTTTTCATATTGACCAACAAAAACTATGATTTCAGTTCCTTATAAATAATTTTTATTCCCATATTAACACCTGATATTTAATGGTGGTAATAATGATGAAGCTATTCTTGATAAGCCATAAGGATGACCATTTGATCTCAAAACCATAACACTGAACTCCCATAAAGATTCCATCCTTCAAAGGTCTCCCTGAAATTTAGTTTTTTCCCATAGAAACACATTCAAAATCATAAATTTGTGCCTCTTTAACCATCGTCACAAAATTAGGAACAACGGAAACTAGAAATAAATAGAAAAATCACCTCGGTCTCCACATTCCACATGCATGTTGACTAGGACTCAAATCAACTACCGCTCATCTAAAGACTCTTTTTCCAACAAAGCAAATGAATTTTTACTTAATGAATCAGCCAAAAAATTTCTTTTACCTGGTGTATACATCAAGTTGAACTCATAGTTTTAATGATCACAAAATTAATTTTTTAATAATATGGATGAATTTAATGTTTTCTTGTATGTAATTGGATCTTAAAAAAGGTGATAAATATATCTAAGTATGAGACCATTAACACAGAAATTGCTTTCCATGATGCACCGAGAGTCTAAAAATACCTATAAGTCTGATACCCTTCAAGGATATCACAATGTCAGATTGTCATACCACAGGACTGAAAAATTGAAAATGCATGAGACACTGTTAGTCAACACACCACTAGGATGACATGCTGCCAGAATACAAATTTGGCTATGATTGAAATACAGTCATATTTCATGCCGCTAGACTCATACTACCAATAATAAAAATTTACCTATGTCTTAGACACTATTAGACCATATACTTCTAGTTGAGATACCTCCAGCATTACGAAAATTTGGATAAGTCTAAGACACTTCCAGCGTACTGAAAATTTAGCTAAGTTGAAGACACAACCATTGTGACACCACTAGAGAAATACATCACCAGAGCAACACACCACCAGAATGGGATACACAGATTGATCTTAAGACATCATCATTATTTTTATTACTTTACTTATTTTGAATTATATTACACTAATTGATATATTTATTGAAGTTAAATCTATTTATTATTCCAATGATTATATCTTAAATACATGATATAAATAATTAAAGAGTGTGTTGGGATGTGCAGTATGACGAAGTAGGTCAGGATATTCTCCCTAATTTTTATGTAGATAAAAATGTTGCACACTCCTATTTGTATAGAAGAATAAAGAACTAAGAAGATGTAAAATATATTATGAAATAATAGATAATTTTTAAGTACATGAATAGATAGATATGAACCTATTTGAAACCTAAAGAGCTCCCCAAATGTAAACATTTGACTGGGAAGTTGAACTGTATCATCACATCCAGCGACTTCCTCCAGTTAATGAAATAAAAGCATACAACACTCTTTTTCCCAGAATATTGTGAAAGAATCTGACTCAAGCTTCACTGTGGAATAAAATAAAGGGTTAGAAACATCATTGCAATAGACCTAGAATATCAAAACTATACACACCTATATTGCTTGATTCTATTTGGTTTTATTAACTTTTGATCAGTGTGTACTATACTTTGTTTTATATACGCACAATGTCTCCTATGCTAAACTGGTAGATACTAGATATCTTCTTAACCACTTTTCAAATTTTTTCTCCCATAGAAAAGAGTGGTATAGGTCCTTGTGTGGCCTGTTTCATTTTACTCCCCATAATATTTGTGGAAGAATTTGTGTGTGACCTAGATAGTTGTAAACTATTGTAAAACCCAATCCATGTAGTGGATCATCTAGTTTATTTTATATAAACTAAATGGTTGTGGGTAATTACCATGTGGAGAGGTATAAGTCTCAATTTGAGGTCGAACCTCTTTTATTAATTCTTTATGTAGTTTGTTTTAATTTTTTTACTATATTACCACTATAAAACTGAAATTTGTTTTAACTGTAAACAAAATATATATACTTTGATAGTTTATCATAATTCATGTTCATATAGTATTTTGGTCAAGTAAACTAATTGAAAATGATAAAATAATATTGTATAATATTTATCTTAGACCCAATAAATCTCTAGAGAAAAATTTATAAAGATTAAGATATATATCATACTACTTAATTTAAGAAATTGGGATATTTTTAAATATTTGGGGTATTTCAAAATAATCCATTTAAGATAAAAAAATTATTGGTTACTGAATTCACCCCCTTCTTGATATACTGACTCTGACCAACATTTGGTATGAAATGTTTTTATTTATTTGGTATTAATGTTTTCCAAAAAAATTAAATGTGATTTTAGTTGTGCTCTAAATATATTAATTTATGCTAATTCTAAATTTTCTTCCTTAAAATGGATAATCATAAAAAAGGTTCTGATACTAAAAGACCTCTTTTCCTTAATGGTACAAATTATTCCCAATGCAAAATAAAGATAAAATGCACATAGAGAGAATGGGTTTTGATATTTGGTCTTCTATAGAAGATGAATATGTGATACCAAATACTGATAGAAGCACTTGGGATGACGCAACAAAATTATCATACAATAATAACTATACATATATGAATTCACTATATTGTGCTCTTAGTGATGAAGAGTTTAATAGAATATCAACTTGAAAAACCACTTCTGAGATTTGGGATACTTTTTTTGTTTCCAATAAGGGAACTTCGAATGTTAAAGAACTGGGGATTAATACTTACATTATTAAATATGATAATTTTAAGATGAATCCTAATAAACCCATTTTGACCTGTATCTTAGTTATAATGATATTTTAAATACCGTGAGCTTCCTATGAACTCTTGTATCTGATAAGGATTAGATAATGACATTGCAAATATGTATACCTAAAATATTTAGAGGCAATTCAATTTAAATAATAGAATCATGAAATATAAGTAAATTACCTATTAAATAGTTGATTGGAAAGATTATGATGTATGAAGATGAACTAAAATTCAATCATCAGAGATATGAGGATACCAAAATAATTTCAATATCTTTCAAGACTACGGTCCCTAGAAAACAAAAGGAAAAAAGAAAAAGAGAATGTAAAATATTCCAGTTCCACTGATAGTGAATCACCCTCTAACAGTGATGAGGAACTGTCTCACCTATCCAAATGGTTTAATAAGTTCTATAGAAGGAAAAAATTCATAAACCTAAACTATAAATGAAAGTATGACAATAGAGGAAACTATAATAAATATTGGAAGAAGGATGATGATCCAAATAATGTTATCAGATATGAATAAAAATAAAAGTTCACATAAAATATGACTATCCTAAGCTAAAATACTAAAAGAAATGTGAGGGAAAGGATATAAGATACATGAAGGATATGAAATACACATAGAGTTCATCTGATGATAGATCCAGTGACATGGATTCTTCACCCCAACAAAAGTTGAACATAAAAAAAATATTTTTTATGACTAAAGTCAGTGAGGTGCTTTGTTTACCTACTGTTTCTGATATTATGCTTGTGTATGAGCCTAATAATTATGAAATTTAACAACATGATGATAATATGTCAAATGATTAATTATTAAAATATTGAAATATTCTATAGGATTCCTTTAGTGAATTAAAGGATAAGTATAAAAGTCTTAAAAAATATCATTCTCTATTTGTAAATGTAAAGTTTGAATTGTCTCTATAAAAGGATAAGAATACAATACTACTCAAATAAAACAATGAAATCAAACTATAAAATGAGATATTGAAGAAATATCATGAAAATTTTACAAATGGTAGAGAGAGATGGACACAAATTCTGGGAATGTTAGTTTCTCCCAAATATATTACTTGGATAGGATATGAACCTGGACAGAGGATAATAACTAAGAATAATTTTGTTCCTAAATTTAGACATGAATATTCTACTCTTAATCACTTTTAAAAAAGACCTAATGGTGTTTTTGTTACTAAATGTTTTTAATCTATTTATAGGAAACCCTTAAGAAAAATGTGGGTTCCAAATCCTTTATTTATAATATTCCTGGAACTAAATAGATTTGGGTAACAAAATCATTTCTTTTTTAAAATTTTTTGAATGAAACCATATTAACGACTTCCATTAGAAGTCTATGGTATTGGATAGTTTATTTTAAAGACATATGATGGAAGATTATTCTTGATTCAAGATCTTTATCAGGGTTGATGGTTGTTATATCCCCATTTGTGATAATTCAAAAGGAAATATCATCATCCTATGACATATTGGTAACAAAAATTCTATTTTAATTTCTAAATTTTTATATATTGATGGTTTAAATTATAATATATATATTATTTCTCATTTATGTGAGTATTATTTTTATGTTAAGTCTGATAATGATTCTATTAATGTTTTTTATTCCAAAACTGATTTAATTTTTACTGCTTTGAGAAATGATAATGTTTATACTATAGATTTAAATTCCTTTATTTCTCAAAAGGTTTCCTGATAAAGTGCCTTTCATAATAAATCTTGTCATAGGCATAGTATACTCTTATTTTTCAACATTCACTCAATTAGGAATCTAGCTATAAATGGGTTAGTTACGGATCTACCAAAGCATGAGTACCCAATTAATAAAGTCTTTAATCCCTAACCAAAATAAAAACAGCACAAAGATTATTTAAAATTAAAGAAATAAGTTTCAACTTCTCAACCTCTTGAGTTTATCCACCTATATTTTTTTGGACCTTATATAGTTTCATGTCGTAATGCGAAGCACTGTGTTTATATTCTTATAGATGATTTTTCTAGGTGTACGGGGGTATATATTCTATCTCAAAAAAGTGAACTTTCTCTTATTTAACCAAGTATGAAAAGTCTATTGATAATCATAGTGGACTTAAGATCAATACCTTAAGGAGTGATCAGGGATTTGAGTTTGAAAATGTTGGTTTTGAATTATTTTTCCCAAAATATGGATACAGTCATTATTTTTCTAATCTTAAGACACCCCAACAAAATGGATTTGTTGAAAGAATAAATAAAACATCACAAGAGATATCCTAGATCATGTTATGTGAGTATGACATACCTATCTATTTTTTGGGAAGAAACTGTTAATATAACTAGCTATATTATCAATAGATTTATGATTAGAACTATCCTTAAGAGGACCCCATATGATCTATGGGATAATAGGAAACTTTAAGGTTAACTACTATAAATTTTTTGGTTCAAAAGTATTTATTATTAACACTATAGATAATAATGAAAAAATTTCTTCCAAAAGTGAAGGAATTTTCCTTGGTTACTCAGTTTCTAGAAAAGCTTATAGATTGTTCAATAAGAGGACAAAGCCCATGGAATAATTAGTTCATGTAAATTTTGATTAAATTGATCCACATGACCTAAGACCTATCCAGAAAATCTTTCTGATGATCTATCTTCTCTAAAAAAATTATAAACAGTTAGATTTAGTTGTAAAACAACTAAAAAAATCATCTATTTCAGAAGAATTTCTAGAATGTCCAAAACCTAAACCTAAAAATCCATAAGTGACCAGTCCCACCTTCTCTATAACTATTAGAACCATAAAATACCATCCTTTAGTTTTTTGTTTTAGGTGATCTAAATAATGGAACTAAAACTAGTGGTTCTGTTTGAAATCAGGTTGAACATCATGATTTCGTATATCATCTTGAACCAAAGAACATAAATAAATCCATAAATAATTAATTCTGAGTAATATCTATGCAAGAATAATTAAATAAATTTTAAATAAACAAAGTGTGGGCACAAGTAGATAGACCCAAGGATTCCTTGACTATTTGCACTAAATGGGTGTTTAAGAATAAAGTTGATGAGTCATGAACCAAAGTTAGGAATAAGGATACACCTATTTCACAAGGTTATGGTCAAGAAGAATGAATTTAATATGTGGAAACCTTTTAACTTATATCCAAATATGAATCCATAAGATTCCTTCGTTCTTATGAAGCACATTTAGATTTCAATATTTATCAAATGGATTTCAAGAGTGAATTATAAGTGGTTTTATAATTGAAGATGTTTTTGTATAACAACCCCTAGTTTTCAGAAACATAATTTTCCAAATAAATATTTTAAATTAACCAAACCATTATATAGTTTAAAAAAACCTCCTAGAGATTGGTATTATAGGCTCAACAATTTTCTAATTTCAAAATTATTTTCAAAAGGAATAGTTGATCCTACCATTTTCATAAAACAAATTTTAAAATATATATTAGTAGTATAAATATATATTGATGATATTATTTTTGGATCTTTAAAAACTTCTCTTTTTATTGATTTCAGTAAAATGATGCAAATGGAATTTGAAATGAGTTTAATGGGTTAAATTAAATTCTTTCCTTGATTTCAAATTTTCCAAAATAAAAAAGGAATTATTTAAAATAAAAGTAAATATACAAAGTATCTCTTAAAACATTTTAATCTGGATAGTACTAAATGTAGTGATACTCTTATGATTACCACCTATAAATTGGATCTTGATGAAGCTAGGAAACTATTTGATCAAAACAATTACAAAGGTATGATTTTAAGTCTTCTCTACTTGAATGCTAGTCAAACAAATATCATGTTTAGTGTGTGTGTGTGTGTGATCATTTTCAAGAAACCCAAAATGAGTCACACCTATTTTTTGTTAAAATAATTTTCAAATAACTCAAATAAACAAATAATTTATTATTGTTTTTCCCTATAGGAAAAGAATTTGATTTGGCCGATAATTCTCATACTGATTCTGGTGGAAACAAGTTAGAGAGAAAAGAAACCTCTAGAACATTTCACTTTTTAGGAAAGTCTCCAGTTTCATGGTGTAGTAAAAATAAAAAATTTATTACATTTTCTACCGCTGAAGCTAAATACATATCTATAAGTTGTTTTTGTGCAAAAAATTTATAGATAAAACACACTCTACTAGACTATGGATATTAATTCTAACATGTCCCAATAAAATGTGAAAATAAAATTGAAATAAACCTTTCTAAGAATATTGTATCACATTAAAGGATAAAGCACATTGATATAAGTCATCACTTTTTTAGATATTATTTTCAAAAGAGAGATATCACTCTTGAGTTTGTTGGCACAGAAAATCATTTAGATGATATATTCATTAAGACTTTGAATTTAGACAGAATGAACTATATCAAACATGAGCTAGGAATGATAAATTTTGGTTAAGTATAATGACATACCATTGTGATGATATACCACTGTGATGACATTATGTTTTATATGAAATTTCATCGGCTTGTCATGTCATCGACTTTTCATGTCATTTGATTGTCTTCCCATTGGCTTATCATGCCATTGGATTTTCATATCATTGTCTTATCATGCTATTTTCTTGTCATGATGTTGGAATTTAATGTTATTGGTTTTTCACACCATCGATTTTAATGCCACTTCATTTCACACCTTTGTGATTTTCTGTGTTTCATGATATTTTTGAACTAGTGGTTTATTTTTTTCAACCAATATATACTATTTACTAAATCCTGATGCATTTTTTTGTATCAATTTCATTTTCGATTTGAAGCAATTTTTCTATTTTATAATACCTAATATCCTGAATGATAATAAATTGGAATAATTTCTACTCAGAATATACCTTGAGCCCCATCAGATACTCATATATCTCTCAATCCTAGTGTACCCCTTTGCCTTCTTCATTTCAAACCTTCTATTTACCTTTGACCAAGCCTGTTGCACTGATCTTGATGTCGAGAATGAAGCTTTCTTTTAGGGTTTCTCCTTCTACGTCAAGAACCTCTATGAAGCATAATAAAGAGCTGAGAGAACCATTTCAAATTTCTCTCATTAATCATAAGCTTCTAAATAGATTTTTTATATAATAAAATGAACTATAATCAGAGTGGTTTTTGTTGAGTAAGTCTCTGGTACTTAAGGTTCTCCAAAACCAAGGGTGGTTGGAGTGGTTTTCATCGAATAAGATGCCTTTTTACCCAAATCTGTTATATGAATTTTTCTACCATGTGCAGTTTTTGTTTAATGAAGAGGGTGTAGATTGGATTAAAACATGCATGAAAGAAAAATTCTTTTGTTTTTCATCAAGAAAGTGGAATAAGTGTTTTAATGTACCTGATAATGAAGACTATGATGACTACTAAGGGACAATCCTATAATCTAGTGACTTGTTCATTTATTTGTATGTACTTGTAATGATGAAAGGATATGCAACAACACGGAGGCCTTTATCCTCTAAGGTGGATGGATAATGTAAGATACTTTACATGTTCTTGTGTCATATTATTTTCCCAAGGAAGGGTGATTTTGCAAAATTAAGATACCAAGATGTGTATCTTCTTTCTCTAATAAAATAAGGTCACAAGATTAATCTTTATTTATATATAATGGTACATATAAGGTAAATGATCCAATCATCCTCCAAATAAAATTCTTTGATCTACCAAAATATGATTTATGTCATGTTTCAGATTAAGGTTCTAGTATGTGATGATGATGAATCTACTATAGACTTTTGTAGTTTCTTCATAACTATTCCACATGTTCAAGATTGAAAATAAGACGAACCCCATGGAAGAGACAATGGATTGGAGATTCTTAGAAATTATATGTTTAGTATAATCCAGTTGATCATCCAACCAGACCTAAGGATGAAATTGATCCAACTTGTAACCTGATGAAATAGTGGAATACTCTAATGATGTGGAAGAGGAAGATGTTGCTAAAGAAGAAAAGGAACCATCTATAGATGTACGGAGTGATCATGCTCTATATCCAAAAGCATCTCCCAATTCCTTTGTATCACCAAGTCCACCTAGGAGGCTTCCAAAAAGAGATAAATTTGTTAAAAGTGATGAAGAAGAGACTGAGGTCTTAGAAGAAGATCAATATAAAATTTCCAAGACAACTGAAGTTGATGATGATGATGAGGAGGGGGAGGAAGAAAAAGAAAAGGAAGAAGAAGATAAGAATGGAAAAATGATATTGGTAATGAAAATGATGTTAAAGATGTTGGAAGTGATTCTGACCCTGATGATGATAGTGGTTGAATCAAGAAGAAGGATATGTAAATGCCTCCGTAACTTAAAGATTAATTTGACATAGATGAAATCAAAACCCTTTTTAGAGAAATATCTCTTTATATTTTGAAATAATTTTAGAGTCACATAATTATAAATAAAACATTTATTTTGGAAATATTCTTATAATCTTGTAAGGGAAGCTTAGATGATGTTATAACGGCGGAAAATAGTTGCACCCGCTGTATAAGTTAAAAAAACATTCTTACCTTAAATTTTTCAAAAAGGTCAAAAAGTACAATGATTGGAAAACAACAGAAAGATTTCTTTCAAAACACATAAGGTTATAAATGACTTTAACCAATTTTCTAGTAAATAGTAAAAATGTTTTGAAATGCATTTTTAAGAAACATGGATATGGATGATAAAAAGGTCCCAGTAGATAATTACGTGTAAATAACATCGGATAATGAAGAGATTGTATAATTAACCCTTACCTTGTACTTTTCCTTGGTCGAGGGTAGGTTAACCTCCTGTATAGGTGTGAAATAATTGTTATTAAATTATTCAAGAATCATATACATTAATATGATATCATATTTGATCTTTTAACATTGCTTTGTTAATAATATTATATTATTATTGTTGTTTCGGGTGTTAACGGATCCGTTTCCTTTATATTATTTGTTATGCGAGCCGTATTTGTTATGGATGGGATGTATATTTTTCATATCCAGAATGATATCATGTCTCTAAAAATTATTTTTATTCATCAAATGAAATTTAGTCTTGAACGGATACGATGGGAAATGAATCTCATCGCGTTCGCGGAGACGGTAATCTGTACATACGCACGAGCGACAATATCATTATTTTTATATTAAAATAATATATAATTGGATGGTATATAATATATACAGAATTATTATCATGTTATATTCATTATTTACATCAATTACACATCATTATTATACCCATCCAAATAATAATGTATTGAATAACAATTACACCACGACGTGGAGATGGTAAGTTGTACATACGCACTTATGGTGACATGTCATTAAAAGGATGGATATAATAATGAATATGGCTGTACCATATTTATAATAACATCACATTATATAGAAGATACAAGATTTATTATTTTTTAATGGAAATAACAAATAATGAAGTAGTGGAAGAAGAAAAGAACTTGAAAGTGGGTGGTGAAATTATTACCTCTTCTTCGGGTTCTTCCATTTGATTTGATCAAAAGGGATCCTTATGTTAGGTTTATGACTAAAGGAAGGCCTCTAGGATTAAGTAAGGGAATTTGGGAGGATATTTGGGTGGGTTTTGGCCGAGACAAATGGCTTTGAAGGTGTGAATTAGAGAGAAGGGTGAGTGCCCTTTTATAAGAGGGGTGAGGGGAACCTTAGGAAAACCCAGAAATATTATTTTAAAATAAAATTATTTTCGCTTTCTAGTGGCTCCAAAATGGATTATTTAATGGATATGGTGGGGATGGGTCAAAAACCACCCAACCAATATGTTTTAAGATAGGTTTGGGTCACTATATTAACTTTAACTTTGAGATTTAACTCTTAGTTAAATAGTTTGACATTTACCATGGCTCTTTTTATGTTTATATTATATGGTTAATAAACTTAATATATACATCCAAGAGAACCAAAAGTGGTTCATTAATGATACACCTATCATTATATAAGTCCTTAGGAATAACCTTAGATTTTTGGGAATAGAATATCAATTAATAATAAAATAATTATTTTAAAAACTCTTTTATGTCAATTTTGACACTATTTGGTATTTTGTTTTTCTAAATTCATAACAGCATTATTACTTTGAAAAAAATTAATCTAACCAACCCTAATATGTCATATTAACCTATAAAATTAGTTTAATTCATAAAAATTCACAAATTACATTTATTTGGATATTTATAATAACAATTATTTTAATATTTCATTAATTAGGTAATTACTGCAGCACCATTGTGTCATAAATAAATTAAATTATTTAATGTCTAAAAATTATAAATAAAATACCATTATGTAGGAAATATTTTTATATTTCTAATGAATATATACAATCAAATTTATCTTATGTATAACCATACATTAAAAATGTTTTAGTTATCAAACTTTGATTTTAACTCTTTTCACTCTTCTTTTAATTAAATAATAATAAATGTCCAAATCTAATCCAAGTGGACCAAATAGGTTCATATTTTTTTCCTAAGGTTCTTTTTGGTCGAATTATACTCATACAATAGAATTAGGACATGTGTTATGGTAATAATAATATCATTTTTACCCTTAATTACCCTATTTACTTTTACCTGTGGTAAATAAAAGTAAAAAGTTACTATTCACCAAAAATTATTTTTATCTTATTGAACCACATTTTACTCCTTGATATTAATTGTGTCTCTCAGATTTTTAAAATTCCACTCAAAGAAGTGGTAAAATTAATTTTTATGTGAATTGGCAAATTCTCCTAGGAGGTGGGTAAAAGATGGTGAAATGTTCAACAAAATTTTTATATATCTAAAATTATTATAAACATACTCCAATGAATTAAATTGAATTTATATAGGTATTATGTAACTATTTTGACCTCAAATAAATTTAAATAAAAATTAGATTTTAAACTATAACTCAGTGTTTTTCACTATTTATCAAAAATGGAATGTTTTCAAAAAAATACCAAAAATTCACCCTAAGCTAATTTTGATATTTTCAATCCTAAAATGAATTCCATTTTGAAAGATAAAATTTATAAAATTTCAAAAAAGTGGGTATTACTATTCATAATGGCTAGTTTGATTTGTTGTGGTCTGTGTTAGAACTCAAAGTTGGGTACAACACACACTATTGTATTATTCAAACAGAAGCACATTGTGGAAGCTTGGGATGTTACATTCTCCCCTCCTTCAAATAATTTCTTCCTTGAAATTTCTAGAATATTACTGCATAAAAAGTCTCAATTTGTTCTTCGTCATATGTTCTTTGGGTTCCCATGTTGCCTCTTCCATCTTATGGTTTCTCCATAAAACTTGTACTAGATGAGTCGTCTGGTTTCTCAGCACTTGTTCTATTGTATCAAGAATCTTGATAGGCTCTTCGCAATAAGACAAATCAAGTTTCAGTTCTAATTCTTCATTGGTGAGAACATGCATTGGGTCAATAATATATATTCTCAACAGTGATACGTGGAACACATCATGAACTTTGGAGAGATTGGGTGGCATTGCCAAACGATAAGCTACAACCCCAATTCGTTCTAGAATTTCGAAAGGTCTGATGTACATGGGACTCAATTTTCCCTTCTTACCAACACTTATAACTCCCTTCCATGGAGATACCTTCATGAAAACATGATCTTAGACCTGAAATTACAAATCCATTTTTCGGTTATCGGCATAGCTCTTCTGCCTACTTTGAGATACTTTGATGTGGCTTTGGATTACCTTCACCTTTTCCATCGTTTCATCCACTAGTTCTGGGCCTACGAGTTTTCATTCACTAACATCATCCCAATAGGTTGGTGTGCGACATATCTTTCTATATAACACTTCATATGGTGCCATCCAAATACTTGAATAGAGGCTATTATTATTGGAAAATTCTACCATATGTAAATATTGACCCCACATACCTTGAAAGTCAAGAGAGCATGATCTGAACATGTCTTCTATGGTTTGAATAGTCCATTCTAATTGTCCATCAGTTTGGGGGGGGGGGGGGTAGGTAGTGCTCAAACGAAGCTCAGTATGCAGGGCTTTCTAAAGACATTTCCAGAATCTTGATGTAAAACGTGGATCACGATCAGAAACAATCAATAGGAGTATTCCATGAAGTATAACAACTTCATTAATATATAGTTTTTCCAATCATTCAAGTGGTAAACCTTCTCTTATAGCAAGAAAATGTGCTGACTTGATAAGACAATCAACAATGACCCATATTGCATCATTTCTTCTAGGAGTCTATGGTTGTACCATGACAAAGTCCATCGTAATATTATCCCATTTCCACTCAGGTATGGGGAGAGGTTGCATGACTCCTTCAGGCTGTTTTATTCCAGCTTTCACTTGTTAAAAAACCATACATCTTTAAACAAAATCATAAATCTCCCACTTCATGTTGTCCCACAAAAAAATGTTCCTTCAAATCTCTATACATTTTGGTGCTCAGAGGGTGTATAGAGAATTTGGAACGATGAGCATCATCCAACAATTCCCTTTTTAGATCAAGTATATCGGGAACACAAAGTCTCTTCCCAAACATCAAAATTCCATATTCATACACAAAGTCACTCAATCTCCCATCCTTCACAGCTTTAATATTCTTTTGAAACTCTTCATCACCGGTCTGAGAACTATTTATCCTTTCTAGTAAAGATGCTTTGACACCCATTTGAAAAATCATTGATGTTTCAACTCTCATCTTGTTCAAAACTTCCTGATCCTTTCTACTCAAAGCATTTTCCACCTTATTTACCTTCCCTAGGTGGTAGTGTGTATTGAAATCATAATCCTTTTGTAGTTCAAGCCATCAACTTTGCCTCATCTTGAGTTCTTTCTGTGAGAAAATATACTTCAAACTCTTGTCATCGGTATAAATCTCACATTTTTTAACATAGAGATAGTGCCTCCAAATATTCCAATAAAAAATTACATCTGCTAACTCAATATCTTGAGTAGGATATTTTTTCTCATGAATTTTCACTTGTCGTGATTCATAGGCAATAACCATATCATTCTGCATAAGGACACAACCAATTCCATTCTTTGAAGCATCACTATAAATAAAAAACATATTCTTCCCCGATAGTAGATTCAATATAGGAGAATTGGATAATCTTTTCTTCTGTTCTTCAAAACATTATTCACACTCTTTTGTACAGACAAATTTGACCCCTTTACATGTGATCTTGGTTATTGGGTTAGCCAACAGGGAAACATTTTGGACAAAATGTCGACAATAACCTGCTAAACCAATAAAAATGCATACCTTAGTTATACTCATCGGTTTTGGTCATTCTTGAATTTCCTTGGTCTTTGAATGATCAATGGAGATTCCATCCTTATAGACAATATGGACAAGAAAATAAATCTCTTGAAACCAGAATTCACACTTGCTAAACTTCCCATATAATTCATGTTTTCTAAGTGTCTTTAGAATAATGCGCAAGTGATTTTCATGATCTTCATATCTTTTGGAGTATACCAAGATATCATCAATAAATACCATTAAAAAATTATCGAGATATTTCTTGAAAACTATATTCATTGGATCCATGAATACAGAGGGTGCATTAGTCAATCCAAAAGGCATTACTGTAAACTCGTAATGCCGGTACCTGGTTTGAAATGCTGTCTTCAAAATGCCTTCCTTCTTCACGCACAACTGATGGTATCCAGATCAAAGGTAAATATTTGAAAAGTATTTAGCTCCATGAAGTTGGTCAAATAAATCATCAATGTGAGACAGGGGATACTTGTTCTTTATCGTTATAGCATCGATCTCCCTGTAGTCAATGTACAACCTCATAGATCGATCTTTCTACTTAACAAAAAGTATAGGGGCTCCCCATAGAGAAACACTAGGGTGAATATATACCTTATTACTCAATTCATCCCATTTTTTCTTTAATTACACTAATTCCATAGTGTCCATTCTATAAGGGGTCTTCGATATGGGCCTTGAACCAGGAATTAAATCAATGGAAAACTCAATTTCTCATTCTGGAGGATGTCCAGGTAAATATTCTCGAAACACATCAACATATTCTTTCACAATAGGTACAACCTCTATTTGAACATTCCTTTCCTCACCCACAGTTATATGATTCTCTTCGTCCCCAATAATTGAATTTAGTTGAGCTACTAGGGGTGAATCTAGATAAGAATCAGGTGGTGATGATTCTGCTCTAAAGATAAGGTTTTCTTCATCATCATCATCAAAAATCATGACCTCCTTATTATTATAATAAATCATCACATCATGGTCCGAAATCCAATCCATACTGAGGATTATATAAAATTAAAACATGGGTATGGCGAGGAGATCAGCAGATAAATAACATTTATATGCTCTAATGGGAACGGATTCACAAAACTTTGTTGTGATGATACTTCCCTTAGGAGTTTTAAATGACAACTCCCTTGTTAAATAAAATTGGAAATATATATTTTTATTATAAATTTGGGAAGATATGAAATAATGTGATGATCCAGAATAAAATAATGCATTTACTAAACTTGAGGAAACCATTAAATTACCTACCACCACGTCTTTCGGGGCTTCAACCTCAGCAGTAGTGATCGCATAAGCTTGACCTTGATCCCTTGGCCTTTTCTGAGGTAAATTTCCCTGATTCTTAGGAAATTCATTTTCATAATGTCCCATCTCCCTTCAATTGTAGCATTGAACATTGGTAGAGTCTTTTTTGCCTTTACAATCACCATTTAGATGGCCTTTCTTTCCACATTTGTAGCATACTCCTTTTCCTTTTAGACTGGAACCAGGGTGCTTCCTTCCATAATTATCACAAGGAAGAAATTCAATTATTCCCTTCTTCCATGTTTCCTTGATTCCCTTCCCAGAGTGTTCAGTAGATCTCTTCTTCTCTTTCTTTGATTTAAAGTCATAAGACTAATAGAATTTTTTTTCTATCTTGATAGCACACGGGACAATATCTTTATATAATGAGAAGGATTGTAATACTAATGCTCGATGGAGAAATGGTTTTAACCCATCAAAGAAATGATCAATCTTACTTCTTGGGTCATGTATATAATCTTTAGAATTCCTCTATAACCTTGTAATGTTATCCTCATACTTTGTGACATTCTCATCCTCCTTTTGCCTCAGACTCAGAAATTATCTTTCCATATCTTCTCGATGGTTATGAGGAAAGTATTTTTCTAAGAAAATTTCTTTAAACTCCCTTAATTCCATATTTTATACTTCATCATCTTCCTTTGTGTTTTGAATCAATGACCACCATTGATCAGCATCTCCAGTGAGGCAGTAAACTTCCATGACAACTTTTTCCATTTCATTACTCCCCAAGGCGTGGAATATTTTATCTAAGGAATTTATCAATTGCTCATCTTCTAATGGATTTGTACTCCCATTTAATTTTGGTGGTTGTTTCCTCATGAAGCGATCTAACATTGATCCTCCACGTTGTGGATCAGGGTGCTCCATACATGTAAGGTTATTATTCATAACCTGTGCGAGTTGTCCCAGTATGCTGATAAGTTGATCAGCACCAGTTGTATCACCAGCTCCACTATAATTCTCTTGAACAGGAGGGAAATCCCTACATGGAGTGCATACATGGATACGGTTTCCATTCCTTCCACTAGGCGCCATTTCTAAATAATGGAATACACAATATTAGTTTATGAATCGCAATTCATAAATCCAAACTTGTAAAACACCTAACATAAATTGAATAGTTTATGGATATAATCCATAATCATAAAAATGTTTTATTTGAGGACGTATATACTCATAAACCGTTCATAATGGTTTGTAACGAAAATGAGAATTATCCTAAGCATATCCCCTGGGAGTGTCGTAACCAAGAGTGCAGTAAGGCCCATTTTCGTGCACCAGTTTCCGTTCGATTCTAGCTCAAAACGCTGTTTTCGGGTTTTACCCATAGGTACATTTGTGCCAGAGCTGCCTCTACCTGCTCGTATCCATACAGGGATGTATTACTCAGAAAACTCACAAAATCTCTACAATACCAAAATTCTAGGAAGTTATTCTATACTAATCCTCAAAATATATCTTAGGTCTATGTGCACTAATCAGAGTCTATCTAAATCTATCTTCCAAAGTTTGTACTAAACTTCCTCTGATACCAACTGTAACGCCCCGAACCTAGTTACCTAGAGTCGATGCATTATTACATAACATTGGAATGATCACAAGGAAATAATGTCTCCAAAGACCGATCAATTTATTATTATTGGAAACAAGATTCATACATAAGTTCAACTTTACAGCTTGAAGAGAAATACAACATGAATATATTTCATAAGAAACATCCAAGCCTTCTAGATTATTCCTGCAAGTCACTCATAACTAACTTCTTCATATCCTGGGAAAATGAAACATAAGAAAGGGGTGAGCTCAAATACTCCGTAAGGGTAAGCAATATAGTAGAAGATAACACAAATATTAAGAATTGTGAATAATTGAAACCACATGCCTTTACCAATAATAAACATGAATACTTTTATGGTTGGAATAGGATCTGAGTAAATAATGCCATAATAAAACATAATCATGGGTATTCTACTAGACAAATGACACATTGAACCATCAATACTATTTTCATAATGAGGTAATTTATAATGTCAGACATTCTGAAACATTTTATCAAGGCCTTGACCAAGACGTCTAAAAATGATTAAGGCATCGACCAAAACCATATATCAAAATTGGGAGAGGGCCTCAGCCAATTCCACGTCTAGTTTTCTCATGAGACCTACCGATGCATTGAGGAGCTATAACGGGCTCCAACCATCATTTAGTAAGCCCAATACATTCCTCATATGAAAAGGTTTAAACATATCATAAACATTCTTATTAAAACTAGCATACGAAATGTCAATACTTTAAACATAAACCATGAATGGTATAAAAATAGCACATCCATATTCAAACATATCACTAAACCTTCAATATAATATGTAAGTTTTGTATCATAATAAATCAACTTCAAATAAACTTAAAATCCATCAAAGGATGTTGACATATATGAAATAAAAACCATTTTTAGAGAAATATATATTTCTATTTTGAAATCATTTAAGAGCCTCATAATTATAAAGAATACATTTATTTTTAAAATATTCTTATAAGCTTGTAAGGGAAGCTTAGATGATGTTATAATGGTAAAAAATATCCACACCCTCCGTATAAGTTAAAAAAACATTCCTACCTTAAATTTGTCGAAAAGGTCAAAAAGTACCTTGTTTGGAAAATGACAAAAATATTCCTTTCAAAACACATGAGGGTATAAATGACTTTAACCCATTTTATAGTAAATAGTAAAAATGTTTTGAAATACATTTTTAAGAAACATGTATGTGGATGATAAAGAGGTCCTAGTAGATAATTACGTATAAACAACCTCAGATAATGAAGAGATTGTAGAATTAACCCTTACCTAGTACTTTTCCTTGGTTAAGGGTAAGTTAACCTCCTGTAAATGGTGAAATAATTGATATTAAATTATACAAGAATCATATACATTAATATGATGTCATATATGATCTTTTAACATTGCTTTGTTAATAATATCTTAGTATTATTGTCGTTTCGGGTGTTAGCAGATTCGTTTTCCTTTATATTATTTTTTATATGAGTCATATTTGTTATGGATGGGATTTATATTATTCATATATAGAATTATATCAAGTCTTAAACATTATTTTTAATCTTCAAATGAAAATTATCCTTGAATGGATACGATGGGGGATGAATCTCATCGCGTTTGTAGAGACGGTAATCCGTACGTACGCACGAGCGACAATATTAATCTATTAATATTAAAATAATATATAATTGGATGGTATATCATATACATAGAATCATTATCATTTTATATTCATTATTTACATCAATTACACATTATTATTATACCCATCCAAATAAAAGTGTATTGAATAACAATTACACCACGACTTGGAGACGGTAAGCTGTACGTACGCACTTATGGTGACATGTCATTCAAAGGATGGATAGAATAATGAATATGGTTGTACCATATTTATAATAACATCACAGTATATAGAAGATACTGGATTTATTATTTTATAATGGAAATAACAAAGAAAGAAGAAGTGGAAGAAGAAAATAACTTGAGAGATGTTGGTGAAATTATTACCTCTTCTTCAGGTTCTTCTTTTTGATTTGATCAAAAGGGCTCATTATGTTGGATTTCTGACTAAAGGAATGCCTCTAGGATGAATTGAGGGAAGTTGAGAAGATATTTGGTCAGGGGTTTTTTGATCCAAATGGCTTTGAATGTGTGAATTAGAGAGAATGGTGAGTGCCCTTTTATAAGAGGGGTGAGGGGCACCTTAGGAAAAGATAGAAATATTATTTTATAATAAAATCATTTTCAGTTTCTAATGGATAAAAAATGTACTATTTAAAGGATAAGGTTGGGATGGGTCTAAAACTACTCCACCAATATGTTTTACACAGGTTTGGGTCACTATATTAACTTTATCTTTTAGATATAACTCTTAGCTAAATAGTTTGACATTTACCATGTCTCTTTGTATTTTTGTACTATATGGTTAATAAACATACTATATACATCCAAGAGAACCCCAAGTGGTTCATTAATGATACAACTGTCATTATATAATTCCATTGGACAAACCATATATTTTTAGGAATATAATATCAATTAATAATATAATATTTGTTTTAAAACTCTTTTATGTCTATTTTGACACTATTTGGTATTTTGTTTTTCCCAAATCCATAACAGCATTATTACTTTGAAACAAATTCTTATAACAAACCATAATATGTTTATTAACCTATAAAATTAGTTTAATTCTTGGAAAGTATCAAATTACATTTATTTGAATATTTATAATATCAATTATTTTAATATTTAATTAATTAGGTAATTACTGTATCACCATTGTGTCATAAATAAATTAAATTATTTAATGTATAAAAATTATAAATAAAATACCATTATATAGGAAATATTTTTTTCTTTCTAATGAATATTTATAATAGAATTTATCTTATGTATAACCCTATATTAAAAATGTTTTAGTTAGTAAACTTTTATTTTAACTCTTTTAACTATTCTTAGTATTAAATAATAATAAATGTCCTAATCTAATCCAAGAGGACCAAAGAGGTTCATATTTTATTCCAAAGGTTTTTTTGTCGAATTATACTTATCCAATAGAATTAGGACATGTGTTAGTGTAAGAATAATATCATTTTTACCCTTAATTAACCTATTTACTTTTAATTGTGGTAAATAAAAGTAAAAAGTTACTGTTCACCAAAAAAATATTTTTATCTTACTAAACCACATTTTACTCCTTGATATTAATCGTGTCTCTCAGATTTTCAAAATTCCACTCACAGAAGTGGTAAAATTATGTTTTATGGGAATTTTCAAATTCTCTTAGAAAGTTGGTAAAAGATGATGAAAAAGATCAATAAAAATTTTATATATCTAAAATTATTATAAAATGACTCCAATTAATTACATTGAACTTATATAGGTATTATGTATCTATTTTGACCTGAAATAAATTTAAATAAGATAAATAATTATTTAAATAAAAATTCGGTTTTAAACTATAACTCAGTGTTTTTCACTATTCATCAAAAATTGAATTTTTTTAAGAAAAATACCAAAAATTCACCCTAAGCTAATTTCAATTTTCCGAATCCAAAAATGAAGTCCATTTTGAAAGATAAAATTTATAAAATTTCAAAAAAGTGTGTATTGCTATTCATAAGGTCTAGTTTGATTGGTTGTGGTGTGTGTTAAACTTGAAGTTGTGTACAACACACGCTACTGTATTATTCAAAGAGAAGCGTACCATGGAAGCTTGGGGTGTTACAGTTTTTGTATCAGAAAGTTGGTTTTACCCTAATGATGAGGATTAAGGAATGTTTTATATTGTTGTAAGATGCCCTCCAAATATTTATAAACCTAAAGTTAGTGTTGATGGTGATCCTAAGGGATCTTTGATAACCGAGGTTGATCTTGAATGTTTGCATGAAAATTTCAGTTCTATGAGACCTCTATTACCTCCTTCTCGGTATCCTGTAGTTGTTCTAATGGATTTGGTAACTCAAGCTGACTTCAAAAAGTTTGGTGAGAAACTGATGTATGAATTTTACAAGTGCGTAAGGAATCAATCCCCTCTTTTGAAAAAACTCAGTGAAAAGGAATCCCATTATTTATTTGAGTTGGTTATATATAATATCCAACCAAAAATGGATTTTCACATTCATGAAGTGGATATTGAGAATAGGTGGATTGAAAATGTGTTGGATTCTATAAAGGGTGTTCTTGAATAGATGAAATCTGGGTTTAAAGATTCCTTGGCCGGTATCGTTACAATTATTGAGGATACTTCCATAGATTCTTATATTCCTTCCGCTCCATCCATGGATATTGATTAGTTAAGATAGGTTTTGTGAGAAGTTGTAGCTACCTCTATTGGTCCCTTAAGTGGAGAACTTCTGATTCTTTTTGAAATTATAATGAAGTTTGACCAGGGAACTGAGGATGATCATATGATGATTAGGAAGTATTATAGGGACATTGATAATGACATAGAGACTATTACTAAATCCACTGAGTATTATCTCTCTTGAATTTATCCTAGTCATGCAATGGATAGAAATTTAAAATTATTGGATGATAATATTTGAATGCCTCCTATGTCTCAAAATTTTAAAGAGAAATTCAGACAGCATAAGGATAAGACCCCAGTGTTGAACATGTTTATGGAATAGAAGGGTGACTTATTTATTTCCACGGAATGGGGTGGTCAAATTGTAATGGATTTCATGAATATCCTGAAACATTTTCTTCATGTTCAAGGCTAAGCCATTGTGGCTCAGTCAACCATTTTGACTACTCCTTAATTATCCTTCAAACTTGGAGTTACTAGTGGTTCCCATGTACCTCTACTAGCGAGTTATCATTACTTTCTTATGGATCCTACTCATGGTGTGTGTCATCTCAGGCCAGTTTTTATCTTGGAATATTTTCCCCTTTGATCTCTCACTGATCATTCACTAGGTGTTCCATCTACTTTTCCTTGGGCTGATCCTACTACCTCAAAGAAGTGTGAATATAAGTCTAATACTAAAGGAAAGGAACTGATGGACACTTATTCCAAACTATAACCTTTGTATTATGTTAGATTAGACTATAATATATTGATGGTACATTTCTTGTAATAACTTTGTACTCCTAATTGTGAATATCTTCATCTATCTTATTAGGTCTATTTTACTTTTATCTTCTATTCAAATCTTTTACTCTCTTATTTCTACTTGCATTTAATGTGTTTATTCTAATAATCATCACCTTTTTTATAATCCCAAATGGGGGAGAAAATTATGGAATCTATGTTTATGATAATTCTTATGGAATACATGATTTTATAGAATTATGTTTTATAAACATATTATCATTGATACTAACTATTTTAAATATTTCTATTTTTTGAAATATGTTCTTACCTTTGATTTTGTTTTCTTATTTTTTCTTTGATACCATCTACACAAACTATGAATGATAAGTCTTGATTTATATTTGGAACTTACCTTGGATATCATGTTTAATCTTTTGTAATACCTTTGATAACCTATATTTACTTTTATAATATTCTCTAATTCTATTATTTTTTATCATTAAAAATGGGGAGATTATTGACCTCCCAGTTTAAATGATAAAAAAAATCATGTTTTAAATAATACTGATGAATTTCACGTTTTCTTGTAAATAATTTTTATTCTGAGAACATGTGATAAATTTTTCTAAGTATGAGCTGTCATTGACATAGAATTCACTGTCCATGGAGCACCACCAGTATAAAAATACCACTACGTCTAAGACACCACCTGGATATCACACCACTAGACTATCATACCACTAGATTGAAAAATTGAAAAATTATGAGACATCATTGGTCGACACACCAATAGGATTTCAAGCCGCCAGAATATAAAATTGGAAAAGTATGAGATACCTCTATATTTCACACTATCAAACTCATACCGCCAACACTAAAAAATTACCAAAGTCTAAGGCACCGTCAGACCATATACCGCTAGTTGAGACACCTCTAGCATAATAAAAATTTTGATAATTCTAAGACATTGCAATTATACTGTAAATTTTTCTATGTTTAATAAACCACTATTTTCATACATCCTGAGAAACATGTATCCAAAGCAATATACTACTAGAGAAACGCACTAACAGAATGTGAGACACCACCAGATCTTAAGACACCATCACTTTTTTATTTCTTTACTTATTTAAAATTATATTATTATAATGGATATATTTATTAATGTTAATTAAATTTATTATTATAATAAATATATATTAATTACTCGATAAAAAAAATGAAGAGTGTGACAGGTTATATAGTACTAGGAATATGCTCAGGATATTCTCCATGTTGTTCCTGTAGATGAAAACGTAGAACACGCCCTCCTGAAAATAAGAATGAAGAAATAAGAATATGTAGAATAGAAGATGCAATATTATATAATCTCGAACTTCCTTAATACATAGAGATGAACCTATTTCAAACCTAAAGATCTCTCTTATTGAAAACATTTGACTGGGAATCTGAATTGCATCATCACATCCTGTGACTTCCTCCAGCCTAAGAAATAAGAGTCTATGACACTCTGTTTTCTTGAATATTTTGAAAGAAAGTAACCCAGGATTTTTTGATGAATCAAATCATGATTCACAAGCTGCATTGAAAGGTACTAACCGCGTATTAACTCTAAACTCCCAGATTTTTCAATTCTGTATAGTTTTAATACATTTTTGAGCAGTGTGTTCTATACTTTGTTTTATATATGTTAACTTTGTTCTGAGATGAACTGGAATATACCCTATATATTCTCAAAAAACATTCATATTTTCTTCTCCCAGGGATAATAGTGGTAGAGTTCCTCATTTGGTCTATCTCATTTTACTCAGATTCATAACTTTTGAAGGGGTCTTGTGTTCCCTAGAAAGTTGTAAAATGTTGTAAAACCTGATCTAGGTTTTAGATCATTTAGTTTCTTTTATATAAACTACTTGATGGTGGGTGATCACCAGGTGGAGAGGACTAAGTCTTAACTTGATAATAACCACTTGCATTAATTATTTTTGTTGTGTTTTTTAAATTTTTTTTACTCTATTTCCTCTTTAAAAATGAGAATTCTTTTAACTATAACAAATATATATACTTTTATAGTTTATCTTACCTTCTATTCATATAGTATTTTAATAAAGTACACTGATTTCAAAGTATTGAATAATATTGTATATTATTTATCTAAGACATAAACAATCTATAGATAAATCCTTGAAAAGATTAATATCTATATCATACTACTTATTTTAATAAACTAGGTTATTTTTAAATATTTGGTGGATTTCAAAATAATCCATTTTAGATATAAATTTTTATTGGGTATCCAATTCAACCCCCCCCCCCTTGAGATACTCACTCTGACCAACACATTAAGTTAATGTTCAAACATTCTACATACTATATCCATATTTTTTCCCTCGTACTCAAATAACTTTATTAGAAATATATTTCAAGCTCTTATGATCCATACACACTATAAATTTCTCACCAAAGTAGTGATGCCAAGTATTCAAAGAATGGACAATGACAGATAACTCAAAATCATGTGTTGGGTAGTTCTTCTCATGCAATTATAATTGTATTGATCCATAAGAAACAACATGATCTAATTTCAGGAGAACAAATCCAAAACCAGATCTTCAGGAATAATAATGCACTACAAACCCTTATCCTAATTTCATAAAAAACATGATTAGTGCAGATGTAATGTGAATATTTTTCTCTTGAAAATAATTCTGACATTATTCATTAATTTTTAACGGAAGATTATTCACTTAAAAAAACAATCATAGGTGAATCTAGGAATGATAAATCATGAAAAAAACCTCACTAATAACTAGAAAGGCCAAGAAAACTATGTATCATGAATATGTTATTTAGATATTGGCAAAAGATAATAACCTATATCTTTTATGGATCTATAGAAGTGGCTATTTTAGAGATTTTGTGGACTAGAAAACATGCCTTTTATATCCAAAAATAACACTTTGATAATTTTTCAAATAAAAAAATATCTATCATGATTCCCAACATTATCACCAAGAGTTTTTCATGCTCATACCTTATCCTTGAATGAAATAATAAGTCATCCAAAAACACCATGAAAAAAAATCCACATACCTCTTAAATATTTGATTCATCAATTCCCTAACGATCTCTAGTTCATTAATAAAACTGAATGGAATAACCACGCACTCAAAATTTCCATATCTACTCCTAAAAGTTGTGTTTGGAATATCCTACTTCCGAACTCATGATTGGTGATATCATGTGCTCAAGTCGATCATAGAGAACCATTGTTCCACCCTTAATTGATCAAAAAGATCATCAATGTGTGTAATTGGATACCAATTTTTTATCCTATATTGGTTAAGATTACGATAATCTATATGAAACTGAAGATTTCCAACCGCATTGTGGGAAAACAGGACCAATATAGCCCACAAAGACATTCTCAACTGAATGAACCCTTTACCTTCCAGCTCCACTAACTGTAATTTCAGTTCCATTAATTTTTTTGGTTCCATCATATTAGAAGGATGGGAAATTGGATTAGTCCCTATAATGATGACAATCGAAAAATACACTTATCTTGTGGGTGGAGGCCCTGATAAATTTTCAAAAATACATTTGAAAACTAATCAGAAACTGCTAGAAAATTTATATTCTTGATGTATTTGATCGATTCCAAATTCAAATATTCTAACTAGTATGAGATGATTCTAACTTTTGGGGCCAACAAGTCTGTTTCCCCAACATTTACATTCCATTCCCCTCTAAAGGGATGCTCGATGCAATCCCATTTGTAAAATTGACCCATCAGGTATAACATTCGATGTGAGACTTCAATATTTTCAATCATTCCATACCGATTATTATATCATAGATATAAATTTCAATAATATATAAATCCCATATCAACCCATATCCATCAAAAGTTATATAACATGCTTTACACATAAAGGCTCGATATTATCTTTGACCAAGAGGAGTTTGAAGTTTAAACATTGAAGGCATCATCTCAATACTTAATCCCAGCAAAGAAACAACATGATAAGCAATGCAATAATGGGATGCACCTATATCAAATAAATAATTCTTAATGGTAGAATTCAAAATAATCGTACCTCACACTATTGATATTACAGACTGATCATCCACAATAACCTACTCGGCTCCATATAATTTCTTACTCACTATACTTTGTTACCTATTTATATGTTCAGATTGTCCTTACTGAGGATTCATTATACTCTTTGAATCACCATGGATAGATCTATTATAATGATGAGAGGTATTCTTGTACCCCCATTCTATCAAAATATAATGTCTATGAAACTTAATAAGTGTCTTGAACACCCGACCTCGAAGCACTGTGACAATAGCACTGAAGATGCCCCATCTAATTACAATTATGGAATAATCTAGGCAGTGTTGTACACTGTTTCTTAATGTGGTAAAACTAACCACATTGAAAACATTAAAGATGGATCTTTGGTTTTGGAGGAAGGTTCACTGATACATCTGTTTGATTATGAGTCATCCTCATACCTTGTAAATTGGTTTCCCTCTTCCGTTTGCTCACAGCATTAGATTTCCCACTATTTCCCATATGTATCAACCAGCTTCCCCCAACATTAAATCCTATGATGTCACATTCTACCATTGTTTATCTATTAATTATCTCCATATAATCCATAATAAATAGCACAAGAATATTTTATAGAATCTTTTTCCTCAGCCCCAATTCAAAAAATGAGCAACTTCAAGGTCATAAAAACAGAAAATACGGGTGAAAAGTGGACTAAATTCATAAATTCATCTCTGTGCTCTGTCACTTGGAGGATATCTTATTTCATTCTGAATAAGTATTCCATTATTTAAATCCTAAATTTATGAGTATAGAATTATTTGTTGAACAATTCTTAAAATTCCTCCCATGCAAGTCCTTGGTCCAATTTAGCATGACCTGTTAATTCCCACAATTGTTGTGAAAGTTCCTCCAATATATACATTTCCAACATGAATTCAAACTCTTTTGGTGTGAAAATGAAATATAAGATTTGATTCATTCTATTTATCCATAGATCTACATTTTTTGGTTCTGAATCACCCTGAATGTTGGGAGGATTCTCCTTTTAGAACTGAATAGAATGATCCACTTGCCTTGGTCCATCCCTTATCTTCTCAGTATCCACAGTTTGAAATTCTTGGACTATACTTTGAACCAACTTTTGTTACACCTTTGGCTAAAGTGAAACCACATTATCTGTAGCTTCCTCTAATAGTTTTATATAACGTCTATCGGGTTCCATGTTCTTTATAGACAAAAAAATCCCTAAGTCTCACTCTCAAGAAAATGAAGACTTAAAATTTTCAAATTCAATCACATCATGAAATCACAATATTTCTTTTCAAAATTCATCCTTTCCATGTTCAAGAATTTTTTTAAAAAAATTAAATTACTTTTAAAAATAAACCATTTTTAAAATACCACAATTGTGCTCTTTTCAAAATCTCACATTTGAAAACAATTTCAACATTTTTCAAAAATCAACAAGTTTGCACCAACTAAAAAATAATTACTCAAAAATAAATATGCACTACTAGTGGTAATTCATTTCTACAATACTTTTCATAATCATCTCATCATCTTACCCCATGAAAATGATATTAAAATTATTAAAATTGTCTCCAAAACAATTATGTACCCAATTCCCCGGTAACTTGATGTTCATCATAAAAAGGTTAAATATGTGTTTTATTGATATACATTTCAAGTCCCTAAAATCCTACTCCTTTCTACCATCCCAACACGAGGTATAGACCACAATGAATTTCAACTTCGTGACTAACAGAACTAATGACCACTTGTCAATGAACAAACAAGTTGATACCACTTGTTACATCCCTCCCCTTATGATTGTATTGGGAAGGTAGTGTCACGATACTTGGACTTAAGTGAAATCCCCAAGGTTCCAAAGACATATAATAAATGTAAAGGGATTCCATAAAAGTGGGGGACGATATAACCTTTTAGAAAATAAAACAACCTAACCAAATATTCTATAAAAAATACTACAACATTATTAATGATAACAATATAAAATAACTCAAATTAATTCCATTGATATCAAAACAAAACTACAATAGAGTACCATAGGGTAACACTAAAATATCAAAGTACATAGTGGAAGATAAAACCAGAAAATCTCAAAGTCTCCACGATATAACTCCAAGATCCACTACAACTCCATGCTCAAGTAGCATAAAGAAAAACTAAAGAAGTTTGATGGTTTACCTTTACCTATTTCCTGGTAAACATCAACTACAATATCACCAACATTCTAACGTAGGAGTGAGTAATGAAACTTTGTTGGTTTTCCCCAAATGACTTCCCTACTCACACCACTAGGGTAGAACTTTTAAATACATTTATAAAAAACTATTTAGATAAACAATTTAAAATATTTTATATCAAATCCAATTATTTTAATATAAAAAAATCCATTTTAAAACAATTTCTAAGAAAATCAATCAAATAATACTTTAAAACCATTTCACAAATACCATTTTGGCATAATCCATTCCATATATACACAAAACAAATCTTGTATGAAATCATAGACCTACCTATACTAATGAGTGGTGAGTAATACTTTCATTATGTTGTCACATACTGAACCATTTTGATGGGGAGAAGTTCTTACCCTTACCCATTCCATAAATTATGGGGGAAATATCATACCATTGTTTATCAAAAATGGAGATGAACACACACCAAACCTTTTATATCAATATCCAATATCAAAAAAACCATATCATACATTTCAACAATACCATTATTTTATTAAAAACCTATCAAAAAACCTTTTTCATAAATCCAACAAAACCATATTCTAAAATCAACATTTTAAAATTAAGAAAACAAATCACTTTTCACAACCAATTTTCAACAAAACTGAAAATCCACCAAACATTAATAAATGGGGTTTCTATAATGAATTTCACATCAACATCACATCAAAATATATACATTTATTCAATTTGAAATCTATCCTTCAATTTTTAATAGTAAGAGTTGATATTGAATCCACCTCCCTCGATAATTTTGGTGAAAATGAAGAACACTAATAAAACTGGGGTGAACCTCCAAAAACATGCCTTATATATCTTCCCCCTATCATCAAAAAGGAAGAATCTAACCATTATTGGAATTAAAACCCACATATATATCTGAAGTAGACTAGATCAAATAAAATGAGAGAGGGAAGAAAGTGGATCTAATAAAAACCAAGAAAAACTACCATAAAAGAACACTTACCAAGGGAATCAGGCTTCAACGCACAAAGAAACGCATCTGTATTGCTTCCAATTCAATGGAGGAAGATTAAAAAGCCTTTGAGAGGAATAAATATTGAGTTAAGGAAAAAATAGTTAAAAATGATAGTCTTATAGGTTAAAATGATAGAGATAAATAATTTTAGGATCTCACTTTTAATCTGTGCATGGATAGTCGCACGGTTGGGAAAAATTATGCACTAATTATAGCATCGTCATTGTCCTCATGGAGCGCCTTAAATAGCAGCATTGTGTGGTTAGAAAAAATCTTGTGAAAATCATTAAAAATCTCAGTATCCTCCTTTTCATGGTTTCTATTGGGTGGTCGCATGGTTTGGACAAACCATACACCTAACTATGTTCCTTCATCTAAGCTGTCATCAAATTGTACAAGATTTTATGTAGGAGTTGCACGGTTTCCACAAGGCATGCACCAACTATTCACTTTTAAAAAACCCCCCAAATATATTCCGAAATTATTCCAAACCATCCCCAACTTCCCCCAAACACATTAAATACTTAAAAATCCTAAATAAAGGGTTAGTTACTTGAAACCAGGGGTGATACAATGTTCGAATACCACACATAGTTGTCAAAAAATCTAGCCTCATATTCATGCATAACATATGTGCACAATCATAAAATAATCTATGTGAACAAATATATCATAAGGTTAATTCATTATACACATTATATCATTAGATACATCAAACTACCAAATTCATTAGGGGGATATATAATTTCATGCCTACTCATTACATCATAATATTTACATAATCATGCATGCCACATATAACATATGACAACCATGATCCTGAAATTACCAATGGAAATGAATATTTTTATAAGGATTTTATAAATAACTATTTCATTAATAAACTTGGGGTTCCAAAATCAAAATGGGGGAAACATATTTGGTATAATAATCATCAATCTTGAGTGAAGAAGAAACCATCACAATAGTGGTCAAGAAGTGTTTTAGAAAGAACAGTTCTTTTAGAAACACATTATATTTGTTAGAAAACCAAGTTGGAAACATGTATATCCATGAAAAAAATAGTTAAGAACAATGAAAATATTTTAATGGAAGATTAAATTAATGTAAACACTAAAATATGTCATGAAATATGTATAACCCAAATAAAGGGAGTCAAGTTCTAGAATCCCCTTAGCTTATGTACAAATGTGTTTTGCACTTGCACTTAATATCTTAGAAAATTAAATTGTATTAATTAATTAAATAATTAATAACCTATTTTACATGTTTATGATTTATTATAATTGTATTAATTTCATTTATCACCATTTTTATGAGTTATAAAGTTCAATTTCATTCCTCCAGGAGTGTTTGTTTTCTTGATTTTCATGATCAGCTCACATTTATACCTGTATGAATGTTTTTTTAAAATGATATTAATGATTTAAAATTAAAATTATATGTTATTAATGAACTTACATAAGTTTAAATGGTATTATATGTCATTTATTTCTTATATTAGGATGATTACTTAGATAAAATGTTTATTAAAATTGTTTAGATTATTTTGTTTGTCTTTACGACCATAATGAACTAATTTCATTTTATTTAATATTATGTAAATAAATTAGTTCCAAAACATTAAACAAGTTATAAAATATATATTAAAATATTTTATAACCATAATAATGGTTTTATGACCATTTTGAAGGCAGTAGTAGAAAACAAAAAACATCGTCCATGATGGTAGTGAATCGACACATCACAGATGATGTTTTCATTTCTAGAATAACTTGAGAAGAGAATATATTTGATGATGGAAAATACATTAAGAAAATAAATTTATAGTATATTTATAATAATTTAGTTATCATGTCACAATGGATAGGATTGGTTAGGATAGTACAAGAAAAGAAAATAAATTAAAAGAAAAAAATTGACGATTTTACCTCTTGAATAGCATCTCCTTGAGAACCTCTATTAAGAACCTGAGTTTGATATTTTGTTGAGACCGGTAGCTCTGGGATGTGTTAAAGAGACTTAGAAGTAAATTGTGTATCATTTATACAAGATACAAGTCTTATAAGGTGTGAGGATAAGGGGTGGTGAAGGGTGGTATTAATAGAGGGGGTGTGGGTTATTTCATATTACTATATTTATTAGTTTATTATTTTGGCTCAAGATTGTCAATAGTTTTTATTATTATCACTAAATACATTAAATAATTAATTATAGTTAGAGATAATGAAGTTTCATCGTCCATACCTCAACCATGACACAAAAATTCATGTAATTATATTATATTGTAAATTATCCAATTTTAATTTTCACAAAGAATACAACTATTTTAGAAAAATACAAAAAATTTACTCTGACCACTTTTCTATGTGTAGATAAAAAAATGTACTCCATTTTATGAGAATTATGTTATATATATTAGGAATTTAATTTTTAAATAAAATAATAATTTATTCAAAAAATACTGATTTTAATATTTTAATGGATTTTAGGACCCATTGAAAAAATAATTAAGGTCTCATAAAATTATCTTATAAGTATAATTCAACATAATATTAATTTATTGTTATATTTTAGGAATGTTAATTTCCATTTATATCATTATATTTATTATAAAATTATAAATAAAATTTTATGTTTTATAAAAATACTAACACTTAATTTATCATCTCAAAAATATTTATTTACTTATACCATGATATAATTATATTATATTTTCATATAAAAGATACGTAAATTTTATTTATACTTTCATAGGGGAGGATACTATTCTAATAGATAGATTACTATTCCCAATGGTCATATTATTATTCCAATGGTCGAGTTACTATTATATTGGCATAGGGGCCTTAATTTCTATAAATACCACTTATTTCAATATTAATTTATGAGAATAAAGTTTTTATTTGGATCTCTATGTGATGTATGTGTTTTATACTACATGAAATAATTTTAAGAAGGGAAATTCCATTTATAAAATTATGGGTTGTTACACCTGAGACACCAATCCACTAGATATGACTTACATTTATTATTATCATACAATATTTTACATGAATGAAAAGTGTGTTGTTAATAATATAAAATTCACATACAGTGGAAATGTTTAAACATTTTAGAAGAAATGTTGAAATAGAATATGTTATTCACAAAAATATGTTGAGGAATTATAATGGGATAAAATTTAAAAGTAATTCCTTTTAATATTATCTTTCCATGTGTAAGATCAATTATAGATATATTACCGCATAAACGCCTCAAAAAAATGGAGATGTTGAGATAATGAATAGAAGTGTTATTGAAATGGGAAGAACAATACTTACTAAGTTTGAAAATTCAAAGTTCTTATGGAGAGAAGATCTCTGCATAACTATAAACATTCCGAATTCGATATTTCTAAATTGAAATTAAATCTTGACCACATATGATATGTGGTATAAAAATTATCCAATAGCGATTTATTTCAAGGTCCTTAAAATACCTTTCATGATCAAAATAAAAAACTCAAATCTACAAAAAAAATAATGAGAAGACTAAAGTGGTTATGTTTATTTGATATCTATACAATGTAAAAGGCTAATAATATTTGACTAAAATACTTCTCTGAGTGGTGGAATTTTATGATGAAAAAATAATTAAAAAACCCCTAGAATTTTTGTTCTAGATATACTTTATTTTGAAATATCTATAGAGAAAAACAAACATATTTCTTTAAAATATGGTTCTATACAGTCTGAAACATAAGTTCATCATATTGAAAATGAATATTATCTAACTAGTGATGAGGAATGTGATGGTAGAAATGAAAAATATATATCTATAAAAAGTTAAAGAAGTGTATGTATTCAGAAAATAAAATTTTAAATCAAAATACACCAATTCAAACAAGAATGAATCTAAGAAGTTATAGTCTTAAAGAGAAAACAACTATAAGAATCATGAACCCCAGTCAGCAGTTAAAGCATTCATGAATCAATAGTAAATAGGATCTATGAATGAGGAGATGTACCAAATAGAGAATGATTTCACTTGGGACCTTGTCTCAACACCTAATGATATAAATTATACTAGGATTAAGTGGGTTTTTAGAAATAAATTTAGTAATAAGGGATAATTTAGAAGTAATAAGGCTATAATAATTTGAAATTGATATTCAAAAGTTAAAGGTATTAATTTTGAGGATTCCCTTTCTCTGGTTATAGTATTAGAGGTTATCATAATGTTCCAATCGGTTTTAGCTCATAGGTAATATACAATTTACCAAATGGATTTCAAATATTCCTTCTTGAATGGTAAGTTACAAGAATACGTTTATATTGAGAATCTTGAAGGTTTTTTTCTTGAAAATGATTTCTATGAAATGTACAGATGGAATAAGTATTTATATGGATTGAATTAAGACCCAAGGGGCTGGTATTCAAGGCTATACAACTATTTTCATTATATAAAATTCACAAAATAGAAATTGTACAACCAATAATATATCAAATAAATGGTGTGGGGTACTCTTATTATAATTATATAAATTAATGACATCATTTATTCATATGATCAAGAAATTTATTCCAAGTAATTTTCAATCCAATCAAAGAAAAAATTGAGATTCCCATACTATGAGAGATGAGATACTTTTTTGGATTATAAGTGATGTAATAAGAAAAATTTAACTTATTATTATAAGATAAGTATGCTAAATAATTGTTCAATAATCTTGCTAAGAAGGAGTAAAAAAAATTTGCACCCTCTCAAGAATGTCTGAAATTATCCGAAGATGTTAAAGGTAATGGTTCTAATCAAAAAAACTTTTTAAAACTAATTTTTAGCTTTATTTATATCAATATATCTAGACTATATGTTGTCTACTTTGTGAGTATATGTGATAGGTATCAAAGTGATCCAAATAAATCCCACTTAATGGATTCTAAGAGATCCCTGAAACATATCAAATGAACATTTATCATTTTAAGGTTTTTCAAGATGAGAGAACATCTAAATATTTTTGTATAACTTAACATAGATTGGGATGGATGTTGTGATGATATAAAGACCACTTCAAGGGGATTATTTTTGTTGGGAATATATTTTCTGATTTATCACTATATGTAACATAATTCAATCACACATAGTATCAATGAGGATAAATACATTTCTACTATTTTTACTTGCTTTTAAATGATTTGAAAGAAAAAACATCTTGAATATTTGAGGGTGAAGTTTGAAAAAACTCTTATATTTCTGTGTGATAATCAAAGTGTTCTTAAACTCTCAAAAACCTAGTGTGAAATTCATGTTCCAAGAATATTGATATCATAATTAACTTAACTAATGATAAGGTATTTAATAGATACATCAAGCTAGAATTTATTACTAATTGAGACAAAATATCTTATATTCTCCCCAAGTTCATTCCTAAAGATTTGTTGGAGAATATTAGGATAAACATGATTGATCATCTCTTTCCCCTAACTATGGAGACATTGGGAAGTTCCCCAGTATGGATTTGAATAGTGTTATCAAATGAGAAGAAAATGAAAATAACTATTAGTTACAAAGGGGTGAAATAAGTGACATTATTCTCTATTTATGTTTCAATCCAAGAGTTTTTTTATTAAGATAAAGGGAGAAAAAAATGATGTTGGAGTGTATTTATTGAGGGGGAGAGTATCTTATCCCTTGGCCAAAATTTATTATCAATGAGAAAATGAGTTTGCTCAAAAACACTAATCTATCCTTTGGTGTGGTTTTAAGTTGTTTTGATCATGTGAAATCTTGTGAAATGGTTTCTATTGAATAATAAATTGAGTTTTAAGAAAGAGATTCATGTGTTTAATGAAAACTTAAAAGGTTGTATTGAAGTGCCCATGGAACTATTAAATAACTTTTCTATGTTATAAATAGTGATAATGAAGATTTTAAGGATGTTTGAGAATACATTAGATGTGTTTTTACGTAATGTAGAGGTGGATTGAAAATAATTAAGAATATTATGTAATTAATTCATTGAAATTTCGAATTGTATAAAATGGCTTCATCTGTACTTTATAAGATACATACAGATAATTTCATATGATAGAAAATTATTTTTTAAGGTAGCCTATCTTTTTAATATCAAAATTTATCATTATAAATTCTAATGTCATAAGATATAATATTTATATAAGAAATATTTTCTTTTTATGATTGGTTATTCCATAAGATAACGATGGCTCAAAATATATTTGAATCATTTAATATGGCCAACACAAAAGAAATTATTTATGTATGATACAATGAAAACATAAGATAATCCATTATGTAAGAAATGAGAAACAAGTAATATATGTTTGATTTGTAAGAAATGTGTCATGTAAGATGAGATCTTTATAAGATAATGATCTCTTATGCTAGTTTTTTCATACGATATGTCATCTTGTAAGATAATTGTACTAAATAAGTAATCCCAATTTTCAAAAAATATGAATAAATGGTAAGTTAAATTAAATGATGTTTTTTGTACTTCGGTTATTTAAATATCCTAGTAATGGTAAAATCCTTGATTTTAGTCTGTTTTGTGGAGATTTAAATTTATTTAAATGATATAAATGTTGGGTTAAATTCTTGTAAGAATTTGAATTTAAAATTTAATTCGTTATAATAGAAGTAATGAGAAAATTCAAATTTCTGATGCTTAAACATTGTAGTTATTATTTAGGGAATTATTTTATTGTTAATATTAATGGAAATTTCCATAATTTATTATGGAAAATCTATTTGATTAGTATGAGGAATATAAAAGTGAGAAATGATAAAGGATAAGTTATTTTATAATTGAGATAACAACTAAAGAACATAACCATAATTTCATCTGATAATTATGTAGAGGTCAATAAAATATGATTATATTTCTTTGGATTCATGCTCTTTCTGCTGAGGAGGAATAATTCCATCCCCTATGTGAAATATATCATTCATTAGTTATTTATTTTAAAATATGGAGAATACATTCAATCTGCAAATTTTTTGTTTATATAGATCTTGGAATCAAATTATTTATTTAATAAGATCTATTTCATGATGTTGAGGTGTCTAATGGTGGTTTGAGGATTTGATTTAACAATAATAGTAAAAGATGAATCCTAAAAAATCAGTCAATCTAGTCAAAATAACATCAAATCATTTTTGGGAGTGGATGAAACCTTCCCATTTTGAGATGTAAATTATACTAACCCAAACATTATATACAACTTTTAGAAAAAAAATATATAACTAAAAATATATAGTGTAAATAGAGTCTATGGCCTAACAAAAGGTTGGAAATAGTATGGAGTTGGATCCCACACCGAGGTAAAACATTCTAAAATTTCATCTTTATTGATTTACTTTCGTATTATTGCATATGTACAAGGAATCGAATCTAAAGAGAGGATCTATAATTTAATCAATCACATGGTTATAATTCTAAAATAATAACTTATAAAAATAACAACTAGTACTAAAGATTTTCCCCCAAAACTACCTTAACTAGTATACTTTCTACATTTTGAAGTGGTGGTTGACCTCATCTTAGATATTTATTCTTCTTAAGGACGGATAAGTCTATGTTATATATTGTGAATCATTAAGAATGAGACTAGGTTGTGTAATTATATTAGGTGATTAGGTGGTGTTGTATGGATCCCACCAACTTTGGCCAAAAAAAATATTTACTTGATCCATAAACATGGGCAAGAGCCTATTTTTGATGCTCTAGTGTTTTGGGGGAACTATCTTTTTCTTGGTAAATTTATAGTGTATACCATTATTAAAATATTAAGATAAATTTTTTATAAAAATTAATTCATCCTTAAGTAATTTTGATGGGTGGAATACCTTATAAATTCTGATTTTTACCATGCATACACATTGAGAATGTTTAATTTGGTCACCAATGATCATAATAGTAATTTTTGATAACATGTTTTAATGAATATAGTTAAAAGTGGAGCATAATGTACCTATTTTATAAGACACACTTAATGTCAAGGAAGAGAATAAAGATATATTTCACTCAAAAAATTATTTAACACCTTCTCTTCAAGATATTATTCAACATGAGCATCTAATCGATGAGGAGTGCTAGCATATTGGGAGGATAATATACAATGGTGATGCCGCCAATAAGTAGTCTCAATATTTTTAGGTGATCCTCTATTTTAGGATCCATTATATGGTTCCTATATCCATAATTAATGTAGCGATGAATGATTATCATTACTATTAGTTTGTATTTTATATAGGATCCACCAATATGTAATCAGATATAAGACATTAATATTAGTTTCCTAGTATTATATGGGGGAATAGAAGATTTCATGTCATCATATTTTTCATGTTAGTCAGATAAATTAGGTCATCCGAAGATGCCCAAATTTCATTAGTGTCTTCTAGATCCTTCTGGTAAATAGGAAGAGATATTCATGGATTTATAATCAGGTTTCCTCATAACCTTCAAGAGAAGAATATTTTTTGTGCCATGAAAGATCGGTTGAAAAATCATCTCGTTATATCATTTTAAAATATAACACCAAGGTAGAGAATATCAGTAAGTTGTATGTGCATGAGATCATGAATATGTGTGGAATAGCTTATGATATCATTTATAATAGTTTGAAAATTGACATTTTTTGTTATGAAAATCACTTTTACATAAAAAGTGGGAAAATTTTCATGTTTGGGGTAGGCTAACGGCTGACATCATATGAAATAGATGATTTATTGAAATCAAGAAAAATCCTATTTGAAACCTCACCTATTTTGAGACTCTATTATAGGTCACACGCCTTCATTTCTAGATCATACATGATGAGGTCTTCAAATCTATAGTCCATCTTGTCCCAAGATTTTATAAAATCTTCCCCACCAATCTTCCTTCCATTGAATCCATGTGTCAAAATGTAGTTTTTCTTTTCAATACATAAATATTATTCTTCATTGAGGTCCACTCACATCATTTTCCCATTTATACTTTTGATATCGTCCTAAGTATCATTTTATTCAATTTTCTCCTTTGTTATGTCTTCATTGTAATGGGATATGATCTCCCATACTTTCGTTTTTCAGTATCCATATTATTAACTTCCCTGGATATACCATTAGGAACCACATGTTCCCGAATCATGTAAACCCTCTTATCATTGTCATGTTTCTGTTCAATGGCCTCAATAAAATCCATCCCATGATGTTCACTTAGAATAATTTTATTTCATTCCTTATCCTAAGACGTGAATACACTATCCAACACCTTGTTCTTTTTAATAGACCTTGTTTCCATCGACTTAGATAGTTGAGAATATTCATTAGGACCTTTATACTTATTTCCCTTAACCACAATACAACTCCCTAAATACCTTTTACCCTTTCACCCCTTCATCCTCTGAGGGCTATGTATACCTCTTTCATTCTCTCCATCAATGATAACCCTTGAAGCAAATCTTGAAATATCATCCTACAAATATCTCCCATGAACTATCTGATCATCAGAGGGATTATTCTTATATTATGGAGTTTTATTTCCCTTCCCAGTTTGGCGGTCATCCCCTTTCTCAGGTACCAAAACTTTTTATACTATATTTTCAAAGCTATTTCTAATGAGAATTATTGGAATAGTATTTCATGACCTCACCTTACTTTGTTACAACAACCCAATCCCTATTGTCTCCATTGGTTTTCCATGATGATGAATATTTCTCTCCCTATTCATGTATATCCTTCCTTCCTTTAACTCCATCCATTGTTTCCACTACTTCCTCATTAACAGAATTCAGTGTTGCATTAGATTTAATCTTCACATGACAAAATGTACACACCCCCTTTAGGTCACTAAATAATTTTCCATACATTTCAAAAAAAATTAATCATGAGTTAAAATATTAGTTTTCTTTTGGTTGGTGACCTCTTTCACTATCCCACACTAAAATGGGTTATCAGAAGTAAGTCCTTCTAGAAATTCCCACACTAGATCCCCACCCTCAGAAGTTTCATTATGAACAACCTCCAAGTAACAACTTCAGTACATTGACACCCCAACTAAAACCTATTCATTCTGGAATGCACCAGAACTATTCCTCAATTCTTTTTCACTGCTTCCAAGTCTTGAAACCATATTCTAAAAATTCTTTGAACTCCCCCATCTCAACATATTCAGTGATTTCCCCAATTTATGTCACTAAGAATATAAATCGATCCATGAATCAAAAAAAATACTACTTATAATGGAACTCTTCCCTAATAAAAACCCAAATAAACTCAACTAGAAACCTTGAAACATCCACTTCAATGGAAATTCATGGGCAAATAGGGAGAAAACTAATCTAGTTATACTACTATCATTTATAATATATAACCCTAATTCATCTCTCAATTCAGGAATGGAATGCAGGACTCTATAGGGAAAAGGTAAAATTGAACATGAAATACCATCCAAAAATGGATAGGAAGACTGAATGTGTTATTTATATTCTAGAGAAAATTCCTCATTCCAATTTTGTAGACGTTATAGTCTCATGTTATACCCATATTTCATTAGTTTATTTTTCTTATAATAACATCTATAAATCCTATATCTGAATTGATCCTTTTGAGGATTTATAAGGTTAGTTGTGATGGTCTTTTGACTATTAAACTAAGGTGGGTGAGACTTCCCTGGGTGGATACCATTTCAAAGAGGAAATAGAAAATAATTGTTTTTCTAATAATTATTGTTGATGGCATAAACTATCCATAATTCTCAATCTAATCACCATCACCATCTGCTGGAGTTCTTAGTTGGAGACTAGGTGTTCATAATTATATCTCCACATTTATGTCACTAGAGGCATGGTAAGTAACTGAAACTCCCAATGAGGTATGTGAAATACTTTGAGATCACTAAAAGCATCATTAAGGTTACATATTAGTTAGAATTTACACTAAATAAGAGTGATTTAAAAGTATATTTTTATTTAAAAATAAGTTTTATGTAAAAAGTGGGAAACCTCCCAAAAATCAACCAAACGCATTAAGAATAATATGAAATTTCAAAATCATTGACTGAAAAAACAAAAATATTAGATGCATTCTCCCTATATAGATTCTATTAAATATATGTTGCCTATGTATCTGGATCATCAATGATGAGGTCTTAAAAATGATAATCCTTCTTTTCCCAAAGTTGGAAGAACTCCACCTTGTTTATCTTCTTTTCTATTAAACCACTTTAAAAAATATAATCTTTCTTGTTAATCCACTCAATATTATCCATATTGGTGTCCACACAAACTATATTATCTTCCATCCTATACAAATTCTTGTTAAAACCATAATTAGAAAATCAACCTCCATCATTTCATCCTTGTACTGAAGGAGAAGCTCCTAAAGATTCACTTATCCCCCAACCTCCTCACTTGCTTCCCACTACAGGACAACATTAACCTCTAATGGTTTATTATCATTTTCAACCTCCTTTCCTATCGGCCTCTGAGTTATAGCCATAACATAATCCATATCCTCATATCATCCCTACTTCTAAGTCAAATCATCTAGCGTTCCACCTGCCTACTCTTTATCTTGTTCCTTAGAATCACTAACTCCAATCATTGGGCTTCCATATAATAGGATCGAACTCTTCTTTTACACCTGGTCATTCTCAATAGGTTCGTAATCCATATCCCAAGAACTAAATTTTTTTAATTTCATTGTCTCCATTTTTTAGGTAAATCAGAGTAATCTTTATGCCCTTTATATTTCTTCACCTCTCTCAAAATTATACTCCCTGAGTCCCAGATTTCCTTCATCCTTTTCATTATCCATGGGATGCGAAGACCTCTATCATGTCCTATGTTAGTATAATCATCTGATAATTTTCCTAAGATCTCACCTTCTAACTCTTCCCTAGAGAAGCATTTCCCATTCATGGGAGTTCACTGCATGTACAGGGTCTCTTTGATCCTAACCAATACCTTTAATTCTCATACCATAAAATTAGTTAAAAATATTAATATATGAAATTTTCTTCTCATAATTGGATTTCCCCACTCTATTCACCCAACACCCTTGAACATCTGTTAAGACCTGTATTAATTTCTCACCTCCCATGTTGTCCACTTAACCACCCACACTTTCTACCTGAATATCCACCTCATTAAAGTAAATTTAACCAAGAAATTCCCCTTGACCATGACAAGTCATACACTATCAAAATGCATTCAGAAAAATCAATTCTTAATCGTTCAAATATTTCCACCACCTTCATATTTGAGTTCAACTATATTGCCTCTTTTTATTTGGGAACAACATGTATTTCATCCTTACTACTCAACTTATCCACAATGAGGTAATTAAAAGCATATAATCCTAATTTTTGTCGAGAAATTGTTTCAAGAACCCTATATAGATCCTCACAACTATGATGGAATGTGGAGAAAAGGTTCCCCATACATTTACCAGTTGAATAGTAATGAGTCCAAGATTCAAAGACCACCTCTTATTTTCAGTGAAATCCATCCCCAAATGTGATCCAAATCCACACCACCATATGTATGCCCCGAACCCAGTTACCCAGAGTCGGTGAATTATTAAATAATATAGAAATTATACAAGGAATCATGTCTCGAAAGACCAATTAGTTTAATATTTTTGGTAACAAGTTATATACATAAGTTCAGAATTACAACTTGGAAAGAAATTCAACACTAATTTATTCCACTAGAAACATCCAAGACTAATAGATTATGCCTGCAAGAAACTCATGACTAACTTATTCAAATCTTGGGAGAATTAAACATAATAAAGGTGTGAGATCAAATTCTCAATAAAATTAAGCAATATAGCAGAAGATAACATAAAAATTAGGTAGGGTGAATAATTGAAAACACATGCCTTTAGAAATAATAAACATGTACACTTTATGGCAGGAATATGTGCTAAGTAAATAATTAGATAATAAAACATATTATTGGGTATACTATGTAACACCCCAAGATTTTATAGTATGCTATCTCTTCAAAGTATTTCAATAACTTAGGCTACACGCAACACCGAGTTCGAGTGCACCACGACTTACCAAAATAGGCATTCAAAAATAGGTTATGAATAGTATTAACCACATTTAAAATTTTATATATCCTATATAATTTTAACATTCATATTTTGTGTCTCTTATACATAATATAAGAAAAATTCAAATTTTAAAATAAAAGAGGTATTTTAAAAAAAAATGTTGTTTTCCACCTTTTAATGGAAAACTCTTTTTAAACCCAATATTAGACACTAATATATTCAATTTAGTGAAGATAAATTCTTCTTTAGAATAGAGATATAAAAATTTAGTTTGGATACATTTTTGGTACTTTTATGATAACTTTCATATTTTGATGAATAGTGAAAAAATACTAAATTTTAATTAAAAACAACATTTTAATCGAAATAATTTATCATGTTAAATTATAAATTTGAGTGATTTTAAAGTATCATTAGGATACATTTTTATCATTTAAAATAATTTAGTTTATTGGATGTAATTTCCCATTTAAACTCGATATAAACAAGTGTCAATCTTTTGATAGTTATTATTTCTTAAAAACACGCTTCCTGTTTTAACAGCGAGAATTAATTTTGAATTGGTTTATGCCACGTCTGTGTTTTGAATTTAGAAAAATTTATTCCATATTTAGAATCATGAGGTCCAAATTGTGTAAATATGTAACTTTTATTTTAGACATTATTAATATTAACTTCAGTAAATATTTTATTTACCACGGTTAAAGGGTAAATCCGGTAAATTATGGTAAAAAAATATTATAATAATATTAAATTACCCTAACATGTGTCCATTTTATATTGGTTGATTTAAGTATGACCATGGTAATCCTTGGGTCGATTTTGGGACCCCATGGAGCCACTAGAGAGTGATAATGACACTTTATATTAATTAATTTAATGTAATGACAAAAATGACATACATATATCTTTTAGTTTAACAATTTTTTCATGGGGTTATATAAGTTATATTTTTGACTATAAATACTAATTATATATATAAAATTATTTCCTATGTAATGATATTTTATTTATAGTTTTTATACATTAAATAATTAAATTTATTTATGACACAATGATGATGCAGTAATTACCTTATGAATGAAAGAATAAAATAAATGGTATTGTAAATATTAAAATAAATATAATTTTAAATTTTTTATGTCATCCACGAATTTCTAGGAGAATATGACATTTTAGGATTGATTTAATGTATTTTTTTCGAACTAATAAAGTTTTTTTGACTTTCAAAAAAACCAAAAACTAAATAATGTAAAAATTAACATTAATGAGTTTTAAAAAAAATACTATATTATTAAAGGATATAATAGTCCTAAAATTATAAGGTTCAGCAAAAAGACATATATAATAATACATATGACAATAATGGACCACTTGGGTTTCTATTGGAATTTTATATTAATTTTATTAACCATTTATTAAAATAATACATGATAAAAGTTAAACTATTTAACTAAGAGTTAAATCTAAAAGATAAGGTTAATACGGTGATCTAAACCTATTTAAAACCTATTGGTTGAGAGTATTTAGACTCATAACCAACTATGGCTATAAATAAATTTATTTGGAGCCATTATAAACCGAAAATGATTGTATAATAAATTAATTTTTTAATCTTTTTCTAATGTGACCATCACCCCTCTTATAAAAGGGCACTTCCCCTTATCTCCAAATCACACCTCCAAATCCATTTGGATCAACCAAAACTGGCCCAAATATCCTCCAAAATTACTTCAAATCAACCTATAGTCCTTACTTTGATTAGAAACCCAACCTAAGGATCCCTTTTGATCAACTCAAAAGGAAACACGTGAAGAAGAGGTAATAATTTCACCGCCCCCTTTCAAGTTCTTTTCATCTTCCACTTCCTCTTTATTTGTTGTTTCCACAAAAAAATAATAAATCCAGTTTCTCCTACATGCTATTATGCTATTATAAATATGTTACAACCATATTTGTTATTCTATCCATCGTATAAATGAAAAACTCACCGTACGTACGTACGTACGGCTTACCGTCTCCACGCCATGGTGTAGTTTGTTATTCAAACACTTCATTATTTGGATGGGTATAATAATGAGTATAACAGTTTTAAATAATAAATATAACATGTTAATGATTATTTATATATGATATTTCATCCAATTACATATGATTTCAACATCTATATAATGATATTTTTGCTCATACGTACGTACGGATTACTGTCTCCATGACGCGATGAGATTCATTCCCACGTTCACTATTCAATGATGATTATAAAAATATATATTATTAATAAGAATGTAATATATGAAATAATAATGCTACTGGATGAATATATATATATATATATATACTTACATATATCTTATTCACTTACTTCTGCTCAATACGATATGAAAACAGAAACATCATTTATGCGTACGTACGGCCTATTGTCTCCATAAACGGTGCCTTCCTTTTCATATATCTATCTATTATAAATATTTATATTCTAAATATATATGATATATAAATCATGGTTTATATTCTAGAATTATTTAAATCATGATCTAAATGATACGATCAAGAATAACAAGTTAAAACGTGTACGATAAAGAAAGTGATTATTACCCAAAATGTTAATTTAACAAGGAAATCATTTTTAAATGTGTAGTATAAAGTCATAAATGAATAATGTATTATATAATAAATATTAATATGGTTCTGGTATAATTTAATAATAGACTATGGTCATTATACATGAGGTTAAATGTACCCTCAACCAAAGGAAAGTGCAAAGTAAGGGTTAATCTCACAATCTCTTTATTATCTGAGGTTGTTTTTATGTAAGTATATACTGGGACATATTTATTATCCATGTTCATGTTTCATAAAAGAGTTTTCAAAGTGATTATTTTAAGGTAATTTTTACTAAATCATCATTTTAAATTTGTTAATGATTTATTCTTCTAAACATTTCTCATTAATGTCCATGTTTTCAAAATGGTTTTAAGGATTTATTTATATTGACATGAATGTTTTAAAATGTCAATTCCTTTAAAAAATTTCAAAGTGGTGTGGGAATATTTGATTCAAGACTATATTTTAAATGACTTCCTTTATATGACTTTTAAATCATTTCATGAAAAAGGGATATTTCTCTCAAATATTTTTACCGATCATTTTCAACAATGTCAACATCCTTCAAGGAATATTATTCTTGATCGAGGTTTATTTATTATAATACAAATATTCCATATTGTATTGATGTTTTTTGTGATATGTTTGACTATGGATGTGTTATTTTTATACCATTCATGGTTTATGGATAAATTATTGACATTTCATAAGCAAGTTTTAATACAAAATTTCCATACATTAACCATAAACAATGAATGGTATAAAAATAACACATCCACAGTTGAACAAATCACAAAACATTAAATAAAAAATTTAATATTTTTATCATAACAAATCAACTTCAAACAAGTGTAAATTTTATCAAATGATTTTGACATAGATGAAATCAAAACTTTTTGAGATAAATATCTCTTTCTATTTCGAAATCATTTAAGAGTAACATAATTATAAAAGAAAAACATTTGTTTTCAAAAAATTCTAATAATCTTGTAAGGGAAGATTTGATGATATTATAATGGAGGAAAATATCTGCACCCGCCGTATAAGTTAAAAAACATTCTTACCTTAATTTTTTCTAAAAGGTCGTAAAGTACCTTGTTTAGAAAACGACAGAAAGATTCCTTTCAAAACATATAAGGTAAAATAATGGTATAAATGACTTTAACACATAGTCTTGTAAATAGTAAAAATGTTTTGAAGTAAATTTTTAAGAAAATGAAGATGTGGATGATAAAGAGGTCCCAGTAGATACTTACGTAAAAACAACCTCAAATAAAAAAAGAGATTGTGAAATTAACCCTTACCTTGTTCTTTTCCTTGCTCAACAGTTTTTTAATGTCATGTATAATAGTTAAATAATTATTATTTAATTATAAAAGAACCATATACAAAAATATGATATCATATATGATCTTTTAATATTGTTTTGTTAATAATATTTCAGTATTATAGTCGTTTCGGGTGTTAACTGATTCGTTTTCCTTTATATGTTTTGTTACATAAGCTATGTCTATTATGGATAGGATGTATTTGATTCATATCCAGAATTATATTAAGTTCTTAAAAATTATATTAAATCATCAAATGAAAATTATTCTTGAATGGTTATGATGGGGAAATGAATCTCATCACATTTGTGGCTACGGTAATCCGTACGAACGCACGAGCGACAATATCATTCTTTTGATATTAAAATTGTATGTAAATAGATGGTATATCATATATACAGAATCATTAACATGTTATATTTATTATTTACATCTGTTATACATCATTATTATACCCATCCAAAAAAATAATGTATTGAATAACAACTACACCACGACAAGGAGACGGTAAGTCTTACGTACGCACGTATGGTGACTTTTTCATTCATATGATGGATAGAATAATGAATATGGTTGTACCATTTTCATAATAACATCACAGTATATATAATATATTGGAGTTATTATTTTATAATGTAAACAACAAAGAAAGAGGAAGTGTAATAAGAAAAGGAACTTGAAAGAGGTGATGAAATATTTACCTCTTCTTCAGGTTCTTCAATTTTATTTGATCAAAAGGGATCCTTAGGATGGATTTATAATCAAAATAAGGCCTCTAGGTTGACTTGATAGAAATTTTTAGGATATTTGGGAAGGTTTTGGACAAACCAAATGGATTTGGAGGTGTGATTTTGAGAGAAGGGGAAATGCCCTTTTATAAGATAGGTGAGGGACACCTTAGGAAAGGATTGAAATGTTGTTTTATAATAAAATAATTTCGGTTTATAATGGTTCAAAAATGATTTACTTCAAGTATAAGGTAGGTATGGGTCAAAAAACCTCTCAACCAAGAGGTTTTAGACATGTTTGGATCACCATATTAACCTTATCTTTTAAATTTAACTCTTAGTTAAATAGTTTAACTTTTACCATGTATTCTTGTATTATTATAATAATTGGTTAATAAACTTATTATAAAATTCCAAACAAAACTCAAGTGTTTCATTAATGATATTAATATCATTATATAAGTTCTTTGGAAGAACCATAGATTTTTAGGACTATTATATAATTTAATAATATAATATTTGTTTTAAAAACTCATTTATGTCAATTTTGACACTATTTAGTATTTGGTTTATGTGAAAGTAATAAAAACAATATTACTTCAAAAAAATACATTAAATAAACCCTAAAATGTCATATTAACCTATAAAATTCTTGTATGTCATAAAAACTTTTAAAATATATTTATTTTAATATTTATAATACCATTTATTTGACTCTTTCATTAATAAGGTAATTACTCCATCACCATTGTGTAATAAATAAATTTAAATATTTAATGTATAAAATATAAATAAAATAAAATTATTTAGTAAATAGTGTTATCATTGTAATGAGTATTTATAGTCGAAATGATAACTTATATAACCCCATGTAAAAATTGTTTTACTAAAAGATATATGTTTATGCCATTTTTGTCTTTACTTTAAATTAATTGATATAAAGTGTCATTGTCACTCTCAACTGGCTCCATGGGGTCCCAAAATAGACAAAAGGATGCTCATGGTTGGAAATTAATCAAAAAATATAAATGGGACCCATGTTATGGTAATTTAATATTATTATAATATTATTTTTTTACCCTTATTTACTGAATTTACCCTTTAACCATGGTAAATAAAATATTAACCGAAATAATTATTCATAATGTATAAAAATAAAAGTTACCTATTTACCCAATTTGGACCTATTGATTCCAAATATTGAATCTATTTTTAAAAATTAAAAAAATAGAAGTGCCAGAAATTAATTTTAAATTAATTCTCCTTCTCAAAACAAAAAGCATGTTTTTAAGAAATAATAATTGTCAAAAGATTGACATTTTTTTATGTCCAGTTTAAATATGAAATTACATAAAATAACCTAAATTATATTAAATGATAAAAATATAATCCAATTATTATTTAAAACCACTCAAATTTATAATTTGACACTGTAAATTATTTCAATTAAAAAAGTTGATTTTAATTAAAATTTAGTATTTTTCACTATTCTTCAAAAATTGAAAGTTTTCAAAAAAGTACAAAAAATTTACCCTGAGATAATTTCAATATTATAAATTCAAAAATTAAGTCCATTTTAAAAAATAAAATTAAAAAAATTTCAAAAAGTGGGTATTAAAATTCATAACAACTAGTTTGATTGGTCGTGGTGTGTTAGAATCTAGAAGTTGCGTACAATGCAAGTTATTGTATTATTCAAAGGGAAATATACCATGGAAGATTGGGGTATTATATTCTTCCCTCCTTCAAATAATTTTGTCCTAAAAATTTCTAGAATACTACCACACAAAAATATTCCGGTGCTTCTTCATCATAAGTTCCTCGGGTTCCCACGTTGCCTCTTCCATCTTAGGGTTTCTCCATAGAACTTTTTCTACACAAGTCATCTCGTTTCTCAACACTTGTTCTCTGGAATCAAGAATCTTGATAGGCTCTTCAGAATAAGATAGATGAGGTTCCAGTTCAATTTCCTCATAGGTGAGTACATTTGTGGGGTCGAGCATGTATTTTCTCAATAGTGATACGTGGAACACATCATGAACTTTGGAGAGACTTGGAGGCATATCCAAACGATAAGCTACAACTCCAATTCATTCTTGAATTTTGAAAGGTTTGTTGTACTTGGGACACAATTTACCCTTCTTACCAAAATGTATAACACCCTTCCATGGAGATACCTTCATGAGAACATGATCACCTACTTTAAATTCCAAATCCTTCCTTTGATTATCGGCATAGATATTTTTCCTACTTTGGGTTTCTTTGATTTGGGTTTAGATAATTTTCACTTTTTACATTATTTTTTAAAAAAGTTCTGGGCCTACGAGTTTTTTTTCACTAACATAATCCCAACAAGTTGGTGTGCAATATCTATTTCCGTATAATGCTTCATATGGTGCCATCTGAATACTTGAATGGAAACTCTTATTATAGGAAAATTCTACCATAGGTAAATACTAATCCCATATACCTTGAAAGTCAAGTGAGAAATATCTCAACATGTCTTCTGAGATTTTGATAGTATGTTCTTATTTTTCATCAGATTGAGGGTGGTTGGAAGTGTTCAAACGAAGTTCAGTATCCGGGGCCTTCTGAAGATTTTGCAAAATCATGATGTAAAACGGGGATCATGATTACAAAAAATCGATAGGGGTACTACATGAAGTCTTACAAATTCATTAATCTATAGTATTTACATACGTTCAAGTTTTAAATCTTCTCTTATAGCATGAAAATGTGATGACTTGGTAAGAAGATCAACAATGACCCATATTTCATCATTCCTTCTAAGATTCTTTGGTAGCCCCATGACAAAGTCCATCATAATATTATCCTGTTTCCACTTAGGTATGGGAAGAGGTTGCATGACTCCTCCAGGATATTGCCTTCCAGATTTCACTTGTTGAAAACCCATACATCTTGACAAAGAATCAGCAATATCCCTCTTCATGTTGTCCCCCCAAAAATGTTTCTTCAAATCGCTATACATCTTGGTGCTCCCTAGGTGTATAGAGAAATTGGATCTATGAGAATCATCTAATAATTCCATTTTTACATCAGGTATATCAGGAACACAAAGTCCCTTCCCAAATTTCAAGATTTCATCTTCATATATGAAGTCACTCAATCTCCCATAATTTATAGCTTTAATAATCTTTTGAAACTCCTCATCATTAGTCTGAAAACACTGTATCCTTTCTAGTAAAGAAGGTTTGGCAACCATTTGAAATATTATTGATGTTTCACCTTCCATGTTTCTTCCGATATCTATCTTTACTAGATCCATGAATATAGGATCCCTTTCAACTATCATCTTATTCAAAACTCCATGATCATTTCTACTCAAAGTCTCTTCCACCTTATTTCCCTTCCCTAGGTGGTAGTGTATAGGGAAATAATAATCCCTGAGTAGTTCAATCCATCTCCTTTGCCTCATGTTGAGTTCTTTTTGTGAGAAAATATACTTCAAACTCTTTTGGTCAATATAAATCTCACATTTTTTACCATAGAGATAGTGTCTCCATATCTTCAGAGCAAAGGTTACAGCTGCTTACTCAATGTCATGAGTGGGATAGTTTTTATGATGAATTTTTGGTTGTCGTGATGCATAGGAAATAACTCTATCATTCTGCATAAGGACACAACCAAGTCCTTTATTTAAAGCATCACTATAACTAAGAAACCCACCGTTCCCTAATGGTAGAGTCAAGATAGGAGCGTTGACCAATATTCTCTTCAATTATTCAAAACATTCTTCACACACCTTTTTCAAAACAAATTTAACCCCTTTACGTGTGATCTTGGTTAATGGGTTGGCCAACCGGGAAAAATTATGGACGAAATGTCGATAATAACCAGCTAAACCAATAAAACTGTGTACCTCAGTTATACTCATCGGTGATGGAAATTCTTGGATTGCCTTTGTATTTAAAGGATCAACAGAGATTCCATCTTTAGAGACAATATGGCCAAGAAAAAAATCTCTTGAATCCAGAATTCACACTTGCTAAACTTCCCATATAATTCATTTCTTCTGAGGGTTTTCAAAATTGTGCTCAAGTTATTTTCATTATCTTTTTATGTTTTTTAGCATACCAATATATCATCAATGAATACAACTAAAAATTCATCAAGATATTCCTTGAAAACTCTATTCATTAAATCCATGAATATAGAGGGTACATTAGTCTGTCTAAAAGGCATTACTTTAAACTCGTAATGCATGTACCTGGTTCGAAATGTTGTTTTTGTAATGTGTTCTTTCTTCACACACAACTGATGATATCTATATCGAAGATCAATCTTTGAAAAATATTGAGCTCCATGAAGTTGGTCGAATAAATCATCAATGCGAGGTAAGGGATACTTGTTCTTTATTAATATAGCAATGATCTCCCTGTAGTCAATGCACAACCTCATAGATCTATCTTTCTTCTTAACAAAAAGTACAGGAGCTCCCCATGGAGAAACACTAGGGCGAATAAATCTCTTATTACTCAATTAATCTAGTTTTTTCATTAGTTACACTAATTCCATGGGGGCCATTATATTAGGGGTCTTCAATATGATCCTTGAACCATGAATTAAGTCAATGGAAAACTCAATTTCCTGTTCTGGAGGATACCCAGGTAAATCCTCTGGAAACACATCAACATATTCCTGCACAAAAGGTACATCCTCTATTTGAACATTCCTTTCCTCTCCCGTAGTTATTTCATTCTCTTCATCCCCAATAATTTAATTTTGTATAGCTATTGGGCGTGGATCTAGATAAGAATCAGATGGTTACATTTCTTCTCTAAAGATAAGGTACTCCTTATAATCATCGATAATTGTAACCTCCTTATTCTTAAAATAAATTTTTGCATCATGGTATGAAAGCCAATCCAAACCAAGGATTATATAAAATTAAATCATGGGTATTAAGATTAGATCAGTAGATAAATATCATTTATATGCCTTAATGGGGACTGATTCGCAAAACTTTGTTGCAATGATACTTCCCCTGTGAGTTTTGATTGAAAACTCCCTTGTTAAATAAAATTTTAAATATATAATTTTCTTAGAAAACTGGAAAGGTATAAAACAATGTGATGATCCAGAATCAAATAAAGTATTGGATAAACTCAAGGAAACAAATAAATTACCTGCCACCATGTCATCTGGAGCTTCAATCTTTGCAGTAGTGATTTCATAAGCTTGGCCTTGATCTCTTATCCTTTTCCGAGGTAAGTTTCCCTGACGCTTTGGACATTCATTTTCATAGTGTCCCATATCCCTGGAATTGTAGCATTGAACATTGGTAGCTTCTTTCTTCCCATTACAATTACAAGAAACATATCTTTTCTTCCCGCATTTGTTACATATTCTTTTTCCTTTTAGACAGGCACCAGCGTGCTTCCTTCCACAATTATCACAGGGTGGAAATTCAACTCTTCCCTTCTTCCTTGTTTCATTATTTCCTTTCCTATAGTGTTCACCAGATCTCTTCTTCTCCTATATTCCTTTAAAGTCGTAAGACTTAGAGAATTATTTTTCTATCTTGATAGAACATGAGACAACATCTTCGTATGATGAGAAGGATTGTGAGACTAATGCTCGCTGAAGAAATGGTTTTAACTTATTAAAGAATTGATCAATCATACTCCTTTGGTTATGTATATAATCTTCATTATGCCTTTCTATCCTTGTAAATTTAGCTTGATACTTAGCGACATTCTCATCCTCCTTTTCTCTCAGACTCAGAAATTGCCTTTACATATCTGCTCGATGGTCACGAGGAAAGTATTTTTCTAAGAAAATCTCCTTAAACATCACCCATTCGATACATGATACTTCTTCATCCTCCTTTTTGTTTTGAATTAATGAACACCATTGATCTACATCTCTCATGAGGTGATAAATTGCCATGACAACTTTTTCCCTTTTGCTACTACCCAAAGCATGAAATATTTTCTCTAAGGAACTTATCCATTGCTCATCTAAAAATTGATTTGTAGACCCATTGAATTTTGGTGGTTGTTTCCTCATGAAGCGGTCTAACATTGATCCTCTAAATTGTGGATCTGGGTGCTCCAAATGGGTAAGGTTATTATTCATAACCTGAGTGAGTTGTCCCAGTATGGTGATAAGTTGATCAGCACCAGTTGAATCACCAGCTCCACTATAATTATCTTGATTTGGAGAGAAATACCAACATGGATTATGTGCATTGATATGGTTTCCATTCCTTCCACTAGGAACCATTTCTAAATAATGGAATGCACTAGATTAGTTTATGAATCGCGATACATAATTAAAACTTTTAAAACACTTAACATAAATTGACCAATTTATAGATATAATCCATAATCATAAAAATGTTTTCTTTGAGGAAGTATATAATCATTAAACCTTCATAATGGTTTGTAAAGAAAATAAAAATTATCCTAAGCATATCCCTTGGGAGTGTCATAACCAAGAGTGCAGCAAGGCCCGTTGTTGTGCACCAGTTCCCGTTCAAGTCTACCTCAAAACAGTGTTCTTGGGTTTTACCACTAGGTACATCTATGCCAGATCCGCCTCTACCAGATCATATCCAAATAGGGATGTATTTCTTGGAAAACTCACAAAATCTCTATAGTACCAAAATTCTAGGAAGTACTTGTATACTAATTCTCAATGTCTATCTTAGGGTAGTGTTCTCTAATCAGAGTTTTTCTAAATCTAGTTTACAAAGTTTGTAATAAACTTGCTATGATACCAACTATAATTCTCTGACCTCAGTTACCCAGATTCGGTGCATTATTTCATAATATGAGCATGATACAAGGAATCATGTCCCAAAAGACCGATCAGTTTAGTATTATTGGAAACAAGATATATACATAAGTTCAACACTACAACTTGAAAAGAAATTCAACACTAATTTATTCCATTAGAAACATCCAAGCCCCCTAGATTATGCATGCAAGTCACTCATGACAAACATCTTTATATCCAAGGAAAATTAAACATAATAAAGGGGTGATCTCAAACACTCAGTTAGAGTAAGAAATATAGCGGAAGATAACATAAACATTAGCCATAGTGAGTAATTGAAAACACATGACTTTATAAATAATAAACATGTACACTTTATGGTAGGAATATGAGCTAAGTAAATAATCCCATAATAAAACATAGTCACGGGTATTCTACTAGTTGAATAACCACATGAACCATCAATATTATTTTCATAATGAGGGAATGTATAATTCCGGATATTCTGAAACTTCTTTTCAAGGCCTTGGCCAAGACGTCTAAAATTGAATTAGGCCTAGACCAAAACCATATATCAAATTGGGAAAGACCTCGGCCAATTCCACATCTAATTGTATCATGATACCTACCGATGCACCAAGGATCTATAGCGGGCTCCACCCGTCACATACTAAGTCTAATACATTCCTCATATGAAAATTTTGAAACATAACATAAACATTAATATTAAAACTAGCATAAGAAATGTAAATACTTTAACCATAAACCATGAATGGTATAAAAATAACACATCCACATTCAAACATATCAAAAAACCTTAAATACAATATGGAATATTTGTATCATAATAAATCAACTTCAAACGAGTGTAAATTTTATCAAAGGATGTTGACATAGATGAAATCAAAACTTTCCGAGATAAATATATCTTTCTATTTTTAAATCATTTAAGAGTCACATAATTATAAAAAGAAAACATTTATTTTGAAAATATTCTTATAAGCATGTAAGAGAAGCTTCGACTATGTTATAAAGGCGGAAAATAGCTGCACTCGCCGTATAAGTTAAAAAACATTCTTACCTAAACTTTGTCAAAAAGGTCATAAAGTACCTTGTATGGAAAATGACAGAAAGATTACTTTAATAACATATAAGGTCAAATAAAGGTATAAATTAATTTAACCCATAGTATAGTAAATAGTAAATATTTTTTTGAAATACATTTTTAAGAAAACACATATGTGGATGATAAAGAGGTCCCAGAAGATACTTAGGTAAAAACAACCTCGGATAATAAAGAGACTGTAAAATTAACCCTTACCTTCTAATTTTCCTTGGTTGAGGGATCGTTAATCTCATGTATAATAGTTAAATTATTTTTATTAAATTATACAAGAACCATATACATAAATATGATATCATATATGATATTCTAATATTTTTTTGTTAAAAATATTTTAGAATTATCGTCGTTTCGAGTGTTAATAGATTTGTTTTCCTTTATATGTTTTGTTACATAAGCCATGTTTTTATAGATAGAATGTATTTGATTCATATCCATAATGATATTAAGTTCTTAAAAATTATTTTAAATCATAAAATTAAAATTATTCTTGAATGGTTACGATGGGAAATGAATCTCATCGCGTTCGTGGATGCGGTAATCCGTACATACGCACGAGCGACAATATCATTGTTTTGATATTAAAATTGTATGTAAATAGATTTTATATCATATATATAGAATCATTAACATGTTATATTTATTATTTAGATCTTTTATACATCATTATTATATTTTAGATTTAACTCTTGGTAAAATTGTTTGACTTTTACCAGGTATTCTTGTATTATTATAATAATTGGTTAATAAACATACTATAAAATTCCAAACGAACCTCAAGTGTTTAATTAATGACATAAATATCATTATATAAGTTCTTTGGCCGAAACTTATATTTTTAGGACTATTATATAATTTAATCATATAATATTTTTTTAAAAAACTCATTTATGTCAATTTTGACACTATTTAGTATTTGGTTTTTGTGAAAGTTGTCACAAATTGATTACTTAAAAAAATTGAATCAACCCTAACATGTCATATTAACCTTGATAATTCTTGGATGTTATAAAAACTTTTAAATTATATTTATTTTAATATTTATAATACCATTTATTTGATTCTCTCATTAATAAGGTAATTACTGCATCATCATTGTGTCAAAAATAAATTAACTATTTAATGTATAAAAATTATAAATAAAATAAAATTATGTAGGAAATATTTTTATATTTATAATGAGTATTTATAGTCTAAAATATAACTTATATAACCCCATGTAAAAATTATTTTACTAAAAGATATATGTTTATGTCATTTTTTTCTTTACTTTAAATTAATCAATATAAAGTGTTATTATCACTCTCAAGTGGCTCCATGGCGTCCTCAAATCGACCCAAGGATGACCATAATCGTAAATGTTCCAAAAAATAGAAATAGGACTCATGTTAGGGTAATTTAATATTATTATAATATTATTTTTCCCCTTATTTACTGGATTTACCCTTTAACCATGGTAAATAAAATATTTACTAAAGTAATTATTCATACTGTCTAAAAATAAAATTTACATATTTACACAATTTAGACCTCCTTATTCCAAATATGGAATCCATTTTTCCAAATTCAAAACACAGGAGTGGAAGAAATTAATTTAAAATTAATTCTCGTTGTCAAAACAAAAAGCTTGTTTTTAAGAAATAATAACAATCAAAAGATTGACACTTTTTTATGTCCGGTTTAAATGTGAAATTACATAAAATGATATAAATTATATTAGATGATAAATATATAATCTAATTATACTTTAAAACCACTCAAATGTATAATTTAACACTTTATATTATTTCGATTAAAAAAGTTGTTTTTAATTTAAATTTAGTATTTTTCACTATTTATCAAGATTGAAATTTTTCAGAAAAGTACCAAAAATTCACCCTAAGCTAATTTCGATATTCCAAATTCAAAAATGAAGTCTATTTTGAAAATTAAAATTTATAAAATTTCAAAAAGTGGGTATTACTATTCATAACAGCTAGTTTTATTGGTCACAGTGTGTTAGAAACTCGAAGTTGCGTACAATGCAAGCTATTGCATTATCCAAACGGAAACGTACCAGGGAATATTGGGGTGTTACATCATGGGTATTGAGATATAAACTTCAAAACTGATCAACATAAATATTGGGTGGGAAATGGAATCAGTTCTACTATCAGAACACAAAAATCAGTCATCCATATTTCCAATCATACGTAAAATATATGGATTTTGAAAGGGGAATGGAAGATATATAAATCTTACCCACAAAATCGTCCAAGGAGCATCCTATTTAATGTGGAAATCATATGACCATCTAAATAGGTATAAGGGACACCAATTTTAAGATCATGATGCACTTGACCAAGCAATAATAAAGTCATCCACTAAACCAAATTGAAACATCATGTGTTATTTATCAAGGAGTCCCACCACCACCCAGTCTTGTATACCATAAGAAACAAATACACACCTATAAAAAGAATCAAATGAGGGATGGATCTTTCTGAATCGATCCACCAATTTTGGGTTTAGAAGACTTGAACATTTTTTAAACTCTATAGTTGAGAGCGAAATCTGTAGTGAGTCATTATAAAGATATGGAAACTTCAGGTTGATCAAGAAATCAAGGAATGATGGGATAAATTTAGGGTTATAAAATGGAATAAATGGGTGTAGATGAGTATCTAAAGGATTTGGAAGAATAATTTCCCCCTTCACCATGGGAGATGGGGGAGCTGGAGCTATGGCAATTTCTACCTATGGAATCCTGGGCGAGAAGAGAGTGTCAAGAAAATAGAAGGACATACTCATCCTCCCTTTATTCAGCTAGAAAAATATATAATTAGAACCATATTCCTTAGTGATTGAGGTAATTATCCAAACTATTTAATCCATTAGTATAGTTCTCTATAAAGTATCTCTTCCACTGTTTAATCATTATGGAATCACATGAGTGATTCTCACAAGACATGGGAGTGAAAATATATTATGAGTGAGAAATGGACTTCCCACTTTATAGATCTTCATTAATTGTCAATTTTTCTTTTTGGAGGTAGGAAGTGATATCTTGGGGATAATTTTCACGACCACTATGTCATTTTCTAGTATGATATTTATTATTTATTGATTTGAATCCTTTCACCTTAATTCAAGGTCAAATTCCTTTTTAATAATCAAAGAAATAGAGGTAGTGGAATCTATATAGTTGGTGCATGATTATCCTATAGTTAGTTGTAATCATGTGGACTAATAATTTATACATACACCTTTAGGTAGTGTGAGGTTCATGGTTAAGGAATCCTTATAGATTAATCATATGAAATATAGTAGAAATGATATAGATTAATATCACATAAAGTGAGAGTCACAAATTTGGTGCACGGTTATGCTTAAGCATGAAAGTTAATAATATATAAAAGGGGGACCCATGTAGACATTAAAATGGGGTCCCAATCTTATTCACTTGGATTTCATAAGATTTTACAAACTATGTCTCCATAATATGAAAATGTCAGAGAAAATTAAAATTTAAAAATCATTTTTTTACCCCTTCTCAATTTAGCTACCTTTTTTTCAAGTTTATCCACCAATAAATTTTCCTAAACCTATTAATATTAACCCTTCCTCATTTACCTCTCTTGAAATTGATTCTAAGGGGTTTTATTCATCAAATCACCTAATTTATTCAAGTAAGTGTCATTTTTCTTTTCCCTTTAGTGTTATTCCTCCTTTCCCTTGAACTTATTCTTTCCCTACATCCATAGTGGTATAGGATTTATGTTCACCTGATTTTAAGGTGTGGGTTTTCCTTTTAGGGGTCTTATTTAATTATTTTGGGTTCCCTTTCTTCCTCTTTTATTGGAAAAGAGATATTGTAAATATATTTGATCACAAAATTGGTAAGTTACATCTTATACCTTATCATAGTTATAATCCATGATTTTCTTGATGTTTTAAAAAATAATTTTAAGTACACTAGACCTTATTTTTATGTCTATGAGGGATTTATGTGTTTATAATTGTGGTATTATTTTTATTCATAGTGTTCCAAGAAAAAAATTTCTAAATGTGAATAAGTAATTTTTTTTATTGACTTCACTTAAAGTGTTTGATAAAATGGTTTATTTGGATTCCCATTAAATAATTATTGATGTTTTATATTGATGATAATCCATAAATAATAAATTATAGTTTAATTATTTTTAAGATATAACCTTTTGGTTTTAGATATGTTTTCCTTCTATAAATGAATTATCCTTATTAATTTAAATCCCATGTAATGAAATGGTTTTCATGATTGTTAAATAATTCATGGTGGACTTTTGAAAATAACATAGAGCCTTATGGGGCGCTTTGGCTATTAAGATGGAATGGGGTATCATAGCATGCTAGGCTTAAGGATTGTACCCTTCATAGTGTGTTTATTAAGTCCTACCTAATATGGGTGCATCCTAGTGCATGTAATACATGGTTGTTGATTACAATAACCTCAATTATTATCCTTTTCTGATATGGGTTCACACTTGATCATAATGTTTCTATGGATACTATATTTAACACGCTTCTGATTATTCCCTTATAGGATCTCACGGTTACTCAACCTAAGTTAAAAATTTCTTCCCCTCTTGATATTATATAGATACTTCAGATTCTCTACCAAAATTTATAATTTTTTACTTAAGATGCATTGATCAATCTAAAAAGGAAAATTTTCAATGTTCCTTGTTTAATTTAAAATGAAAGTACTAATTTTATATGTTATAATTAAAAAGTTAAGTTTAAGGTTTATCACTTATGGGCTTAATATAAAGAAGTTGGTGACATTCAATTGGCTTTGTTATGCTCAAACCCAATATACACCCATCTTGTGTGTGTAGAACTTATTTTTATATATTTATATAAAATAAAGGAACCATTTTCAGTTAGTTGTTTTCTTGTCTGTTGGACTTGATGTTTGAGTAGGAGAAGTGGTTTTAGTTTTATATCATGTCACACATAGGTCGTTAGTGGATATTTCCATTAATTTTTTGTTCGAGTATTGTAATATACTAATTTTAATGTGTTTCCTTATTTAATTACCATATTGTTTTCCTTTAGAGGTTATATTGGATCATTTGTACATATATACTCAAAAAATTAATTAGGTTTTGGTGTTATGGATGATTACTTTTTATATTTTTTATGATGTTTTATTATAAGATTAATTTATATTTTTCTATGTTTGTTTTTTATTTATTCTTCCCATGTTTTTTTCTTAGAGGATTAACTCACTAGTATATGGAAAAGACACATAGGGTTCTCTAGACAGACCCTTTGTAGTTAGTTTCATTGGTAGAGATTCTTCCCAAAGATTGTTTTCTTGATTCCTGACCATTAGTTTCCAACCAATGTGGATTAGTAATTCCCTTTGGGCCATCTAATGGGATAAGCTGGGTAATTGGTTAGTGGTAACACAGGATTGTTCATGGATCTTCTTTTTAAGAAAATTTTACATCATCTGGACTTTGGTAAGATATTTACCATTCTTCATGATACCATGAACATCTAAAAAAAGTGAAATAAAATATGAAACTACCCTCTCCTTCTAGTGAGGGAATCTTTTCCCTAAAATATAGTAAATCCTCATTTTATGGTATTAATAAACTCTATATATCTCACCAATAAAAATATATTATCAATAAATAAAAAACTCATATCTATAGTAAAGATACATGAAACCACAATAAGAAAAATTAGATACCATGTGTGAGGCCTACGTGAGAGAATATCACCACTAATCGAGGGTGAATCAGCAATTCCCAAAACACAAACTCTCAAATTATGTTTTTTCATTAGTTTGTGTGGTATATCTCAAACATGAAAATAAATCATGATAGATAGACTGTGGAATAAAAAATATGTTATAATGATTTTTATAAGGTTCACTTGCTATATTATGAAATGGATAATCCTCTACGAAAAATGTTTTTGATACTACTACAAAAGTTATCATCTTATTATCAATAAGGACAAAGAATATAGTAAGAAAATATTCCAAAACTCTAAGTATAAGAAATAAATACAAGCATATAAATAAGTCAAACAACATTTCCATCCCAACCTTAAGAGAATCTGTAATTTTGATCACATGTTAACCCTTATTCTTCTCCTCAATACTAGCCAAAAGATCCTTGGAATTAGAAATTTTTTATCGAATAGTTTCATCTCCCTTTACATTAATCATTAATTTGGATGAGAGTCCTCATTTTTACAACTTTACTATGAATTATGGTGTGATTACACTTATTATGGTGTATGGTTAAGTTTAAAAGATATAGAAAATATCTATTTCAAAATATTTTAATAATTCTATAAAATCAGAACATCCAATACATCATGACCACTCGCATTGAGGAATGATATATTTATCTCATCAAATCTAGTGATTCACTAGATTTTCATAGTCGGTCTCACTATAACATGGCCTTATTCTTTATGGAATGATTCACAAATTATTGGCATGACAATATTGAGATTACAAATTATTATTACACCAATTTTCCACATCCTTTATATTAGGGAAAAAATCTATTACCCGTAACTTCATAGAAATAATATTCATGGTGAAACACTTCTTGGTGTGGTGTGACTCTCTTATGTAAGAGTAATTATTTCTATTGTCCTTAACCAATCACAGTGAAACACATGGAACTGTGGCACAATACTCTATATATGAGTAAACAAGCCTAATAACATTTTCCCACCATGGTGAAATTGATCCCTTCACATAGTTACCAACATAAACCCCGGAAACCTTCATTACACTGTATCCTATCTCAGATCCAATTAGCATTCAACTCATCCATGAGCACATTTTCAATGAATACAAAACAAAAAAAAGATTTCATAACTCATAAGTAAATTTCCCCATGAAACTAGTCATAGTATTCTTTCAATGTTAAATTTATCTAAACACCTCTCCATAGGATAGAATGGTTTTCTTATAGTTAAACGACCTTTCAGGGTAAAATTTATATTATATTCAACATTATCCACTTGAGATCAACTCACAGCTCACAAATCCCCCTTTTCCAATTCCCTTATTGATGGGTCAGAAATTTTTAATGGTAATTATTGGTTTTCATTATTTTCATGGATTTATATTATGTGGTACGTTCTTATCTATTTTTATTTTATTTTATTTCAGGTTAATCATGGTATTTAACTCCCATCATCGTAGTATAATGTGTGGATTATGTTTTTTAGTGAGTGAAATTAAGGTTTAATTATTTATTTTTTGATTTTGATGGATCTCAAGAGTGTATTATGGTATGCTGGTCGTGGGGTTAATAAAAAATTCCATGTGGATACAATAGGTTGGTTAGGATGTGTATTTCATTATATTGTCCTTTATTTATATTTATGGAATAGTGTAAGTGTTAGTGATTACTGAGTACATTTCATAGACCTCTATGATGGTTATAGATGTTGGTCAAAATTATATAATGTGGGTTTACATGTACTATATTATATTTGAAATGTGTTTTTAATTATAATCTTTCAATTAGACATGAATAAAACTGTTAATATATTATATTTTGTATTATTAATATTATATAGATATAATTCATTGGTTATTCTCATGTTATTACAAGTACTTCTTTTATAGGGACATCCCCTACTGTTATATGATAATGTGAGATCAATCATTTCTATATCACTATTTTTCATACCCAATCTAGGAATTATATCCCACCATGAGATTTTTTATTTCTAGTAATCTTATAACTTACTTATATAGGAATCAATCCCATTGATAATCCTATCGGCACCTTATATTATTATTCAAGATGGTCATTATTATTATTATTCTCCATATGTCATACTAATTTTGTATATAAGTATATTATATAAAATACTATTATAATGTTATAATAAGGTAGCATAAGAAATGGGGAATGGGTATTCCATTCCTAAGGAACTAATGGTTATAGAATAATATGGGGGTCCCTCAATCACTTGATTAGTTATTCCCATTCACTGTATAAATGTGAATACTGACATATTTTATTTTTAACCATTTCTTATATAGGGGTGTGTACTAGTATGTGATAATTTTAACCCAATCCCTATATAATTTTGAAACTATAAATTGATTATAATTTAAGGTTTTCAATCAAGAATAGCTTATTTTCCACCTCAGCAAACACTTAAGTAGGTTTGGATCCTCCGGGTGGCATGGGAGTCATATTTTTTTATTCTAAAATTTATGCCAAGGGTAATCTCCAAAAAGTTTTTTCTATTTATTTTTTTGTATTTTAAAATTATATTTGTTATAAAAATTCCAAAAATAGTAGTACATATATTGACTTGATTGTTCACATATAGGACTTTAGGTCTCTTAGTGGATCCTATTGAGCCTTCTTACTCACGACATGCACGTATACATCGATGGACATCTAGTTTCATCATTTTAATTTCATATATAAGAAATTACATGTGTATGTAGTTTGTTTCTTTATATATAAACCAATAATTGATATTTTATTAAAAAATAAAGTCACCAAAATGTGTTGGAGAATGTGAAACTAGCATTAGAAAGAGATATCCTTGGAATATAAACTCATCTCTAATTTGTATTATATAATGTTTTTTAGTTTATTAAATTATTATATTTACGTTATTTTTTTCAATTTAAATATATATTTATATATATTATTCTATGAATACTAAGAATAATCCCTAAAAAATAGGTTTTTACTTTATTTTTTTATTTTCAGATATACAAATGGGTCATGATGTATTTTGAGTAGAAATTGGTATTTCAATTGATTGTCAGATAAAGAGGGTAAATCATTCCCTGATGATTAATATAGACCATTGAAACCAATCATCATCCATTGAAGACCATAAAATAGTATTTTCTTATATGGAATTATTAATTAGGTCGATGGAATAATTCGTTCATGTTATTACAAGATTTTATTTCCCCAAATATAGTATATGATTTAATAAATCTGTAAAATAATGTTTTATTCAAAATGGTGAATTAAATTGGAATGAAGTTCCATAAAATTTAGAAAATAAGGAAGATAATTTTTATAGAACCATTATCTTGTTCTCTAACTTCACATGTTATTGTTTATAAATTTAATTAATTAATAGATAATCCTTGAGGATAGTAAAAAACCCAAATTCAAAATGAATTTATAGTATTAAATTAACAAAAATAGTGTTGAGAATATTCCAAAGGGAAAAGGGATAGTTATTTTTATAACTATATTGTATATTTATATTAAGTAACAAATTATCTAGGTATTGAGAATTAGTCAGCTTCATATTCATATTCTATTATCAATGATAATTCTAATAAATTTTTAAAATCCATGAAAATTAAATTAAATTTAGTAGAATAAAATAATGTATATGAATTTGAATAATTTCTTCAATGATGAAATATAGTTAAGTGAAAAAGAATTTTCAAAAACAAACAAGGTTATCATGGAAACCATGAATGTTATAACAATTTCCTAGTTTCAATGGGATTTTTTCAGAAGGATGAAAAAGACTATAAAAAACCTTCTCATAGATTTTTTTAAAAAAATATATTCAAATTATTGTTCTATTTATTAATTATTATGATTTTTATTAAAAACAAATGGATATACAAATATATTTTCTAAAAGGTAACTTAGAGAATATATATATATGTATATATGGATCAACTAATTTTGTTTTCCTATTGAAAGAAAAGAATATGAGGGGTTTAAATTAATTAAATTAAAATAAGGAAGTGAACATGATTTTTAATAATGGTATCCAAAACTTAATTATACTACTACTATGTCCTTTGGATTTGATGAAAATGTTATTGATCAATGTGTATGGCAAAAGGTCAGTGGGATTATTTTGATGTTCTTGATTATTTATATTGATTATATATTGATCATTGTGATTGATCTTTATTTATAAATCGAGAATAAAAATTTATCTCAAATTATTTTGAAATAAAAGATATAAGAGAATCTAAATATTTGATTAAAATGGAAATATTCCACAATATTTCATGGCCCAACCTCAAAAATATTCCTCCTTGGATTAGTGGTGAAATTGAGGGTAACCCATAAATCCCACCTCAATATTCCATGGGTTTTTGAATAGAACTAAGAGTATAAATCCCAAAAATGGGTGTCATTACCATATAGGAACATGGAATAAGTCTATAAAAGAAACACAAACCACCAATCCCTGATGAATAAAGACCCTTTGATCAATATATGTCATAATAATTCCAAATACATGAATTTTATATAGAATAAATGTATATTAAAAAACCTATGGACTAAAACACACTTACCCCCCAACCTACAGAAAACCCCAAACATCTAGTACGCCTCATTGTTATATGACTAAACTCAAAAATACTAAAAAAATACTAATCTCCATGTTATTTTTTCTCGATAATTCAACCAAAAGAATCATGAAACCATGTATGTAAAAGTAAGGATGAGTATATCCACATACGTAGTAATTCATACCAATAGAATGAACAACTATTTCAATATTTTTCAGTAAAAATAACAAAAACTACAGAATCAAAATCCATTGTCAAGTTATCACAAAAAAAACACATATGTTAACTAGGTCAACAAAATCTAGTGAACAACCTCATACTCCAACCCACATAATATGCTATATAGGAGTCTATTAAATTTTACTAATATGTACATCATAGTTCATAATTATAACTCATTAGAGTATATTTTTTCTTAAGATAAATATAAACATCACTCATTAAATAATTGATTGTGTATAATATAACACAAAAAATCATGATATTGAAGGTCCCCTACAGACCAAATCTCACCATTTATTGTCTAATATTCTCTCAACACAATATATCATATGACCATCCCAATATCAAAACTACACCATATCTAGTTTTGATTAACAATTTGAATATATAATCACATCAAATATAGTTTCCATGTATGAACTTAATCTATATCCAATCCAGACTAATTATAGAGGTGATTAAAGGTCTATGAAGAAGATCATGTATCCATATCATAAAAACTAAATGATAGTTCATAGCTATTAAGACTGCATTAGATGGTTGTTTTCCTATAGAATAAAACTCTCATCACTAAAGTGGTATAAAAATACAACAAGTTTTAAATCATGGATTATCTTCTATAATTGAGTGAAAATCATAAGACAGTAGGGCCTCAAAAAATGTATATCAAGAGGAATAGAAAATATAACTCTCCAAATAAAAATTTAAATTATTCCACATGAACATCCATATAACCACGTAAACTAGTAAGCATGACTATTCAAAAAATCCCTGTCAACTAATCCAAATCACTAATTAATTAGCTAGGTAAATTCATCCATACTGTCATTTGAACATCCAATCACAACTCTACACTCTACCTAGGTATACACCACTAGAGATAATAACCTACATTATAAACATACTGAATAAAGATACATCTAAATAGTATTGATCATAAGTTAAAAAAACCATAAAATCTAAAAAATGAAACCTTGAAAAAATTCCAACCAATCGTGAAACCATTGTCATAGTGCACTACCCTCTTATGGTATATAATGGGAAGGAAGGGTAGACATACAGTGAGGGTTTTTATAATGTGCGATATAGGTAAAAGAAGATACTTGTTTGGGTTGCTTCTCCAATGGCTAATATGGTCATTTTTTATCTGTCCCTTAAAGATATGGACACTACCATAGATAGAGGTTTTCAAGATTATTTAGAATATGAAGAGGGAATATTTCTTGGGATCATTTAATCTATGATTCAAGATAAAAAAATATAAATAAAGGTGTGTATAACTCTAGATAATTTTTTAGTAACTTCAAGGGGAAATAGAAGGGTCTTCTTATCCAAACAATAGGTACAATACCAGGTGTCAAAATGACTTTTCCACCCAATAAAAACCCAAGTTCAAAAAGGTCAGCAGGGAAGGGTATCATCTCCAAAGAACCAAATAATTCACTATTAAAGGTTCCAAAAAAGTATCATGGCTCAAATATATAGGTAGTTTCACTAAAAGTGCTACAAACTAGGGGTTTATTCCCCTCCAACTTCTCTAAGTAAATCAAAAAAATGAATGAAACACTTAAAAGGCTTCTGATATATAACACAAATAACTACAACACATTGATATAGATTTGAAACTATATGAGGATATCTTGTTGAGGGGGGTGAACTAACTATGGGACCAAAATGAGGCAATCATCAAATCTATATTCCCATATCAAGATGTTTACATTTTAGATTTTGAGGATATGTTTTTTCCTCTTGATTCGTATCATGAATTCTTCAATTTCATCTTCAGATCCATTAAATATTTCTTATGACTCATCATATCCTCAATGTCAGAAATATATCTTCAACATATTAGTTCTTATATTCTAAATATTTCATTGGAAATGGATGATGATGGTGTAATTCACATTTTATGTTTTTTGGTTTTGGGTTTTAAAGTTGGATGGTTTGTTTATGGGTTCCCACTTAACCTATAAATTTTATATTTTCATTAATCAAAATTTTAATTTAGTGGAATTTAGTATAAATATTATATAAACTGTTATTATATATTAGTAAAAATACCAAGCATAGAGTCTATGAGAAATTTTATAACACCAAAACAATTCATCATAACTATGAAAAAATATAATTCATCACAATTTTTAATCGAGATCACTTCTATGGAATGTACACACCATCAATATAAAAATAATAAAAATAACACAACATCAATATCCATATCAGATTATGTAAACCATCCTGAATATTATTGCATTATGTTTCATCCCAAAATACCCACAAAAGGTTTTCTCACTACACTCTATCATGAATAACATCAAAACCCCTTATTTTATATTGAATAACCAGTTGATAAAAGTAATAATAATAATTCTCATGGTGTTGAATCTCTCCAGAATCTTCGCATGTATTGTAATCCGCATAATTGTGATGTACTCTCTACGTCAACACTAATTTCTTATATTTATTTTAGTAATTTCATCAATGTAAGAGATCTAAAATACCCAATGTAGAGTGTGGTTATGATCTACTCAAAAAATGTGTAATGTGGAGTTGTCAAAATTTTATTGGGACATGTCTTCTTTAATCATGGTTTCTAATATTCAAAAATTTCAAAAATTCCTACCAAATTTGGTTGGTTGGCCTTGAAATAATTTTCATTTTGGTCTACATAGAAAATTTATTAAATTAAAATTCATTTTAAAAAAAATTTGGACATATAGATTTTGACACACTTATACATATTATATTTAAAATATAATATATATATATATATACATATTTATATATTTATATTTATATTTATACTTAAAATACATGGTCAAGATAGCCCTTTAGTTTTGATTCCTAATATTTCGAAAATAAAGTGGTTAATTATGTATGGATAGGTAAGCTCACCCAGGAATCAAAACCAATAAAATTGTTAAGTCAAAAAAATAAAACAAAAAATTTTCATAGCCCCAATTAATTAGATGACTAAGTGTTTTTCTTCCTTGAATCCCTAGTGAATCACCAATACCAATTCTAAATGAAACTAACCCAATATGCTAGTCATTCAAAGCACCCTTATTCAAATCACCATAAATGTTATTAAATTGCTGCCTGTGAGCAATGTTGACCATCTGAGTTGATTCCACCATGTCATACTTTCATAACCACTAGTATAATAAAAACACTTTCACCATGTTAGAACCATCATGCCCTCTTCTAATCACTATGAACGTGGTATAATATCATCTACAATTTTAAAATCTGAAGATTAATTTGCCTGAGCACTAACCAATTTAGAGTTCTATGTACCTCTGGAATAACTCCCAATAAGAATTTGGTTTCAAAATAGAGATGAGGGTATTATAATAACATTTTGGGAGATTATTCTATAGATATTGTAGTATGAAATAATAGATAAATCACATAATATCATGAAAATAACATCACATCAAAGTATAATGGAATTACCGTAGATGGAATATTATAAATAAAATCATATCTCCTGAAATTCATATAGTCATACATTACAATAAATATCATACAATAAGGAAATCATATGTAATGAAATTAAATACATAAAATAAAAATATAAGGAGACTACCCACACTATCCTCTTCCTCTCCTTAGACCTATTCATAAATCATCATAATGTCCTTATATCTCACTCACTATTTCTATGTCTTATAAACTATCCCACATGAAAACTCTAAGTTCTCAAAGTATATAAGGGTGAAATTTCAATGTGTGAGCATAAAACTCAACAATCTAAAACCAAAGTTTCACCAGGTAATAACCAAATATATGTGTAGGAGTGTTTATTGAATGATATATTTTTATAAAAAATCATGCATATAAAGTTATTGTAATATTGGGTAATGAAGAAGTCGCTATGATAGATTATTCATAACTACATCATCCAGGGTTAGAGTGGGATGATTATTTTGATGGTCTATTCATCATAATAGAGTAAATAAATTATCACCAATCAAAACAATATATATATATATATATATATTAACAACGTATCACCATGAAAATAACCACTTTGAAATATATATATATCATGGAAAATAATCAGGTGAATGATGTGTCACCAATAATAACCCAAATGAGTGATGAATCACTAATAATAAATGAAGTGAATGATTTATCACTAATCACAACCCTAAGTGAATAATTTATAGCAAATCATAACTCCAATTGAATGATGTATCACCATACCAGGCCCTAATTGAATGACGTATCACCATAAAAATAACAATTTTCAATAATCTATAGCTATATATTATACCCTCGGTGAATAATATGTCACCAATACTATAAATAAGTGTGTATGATATATGACAAACCTTATAACCCAAGTGATAATTTTATCACCATACCAATAAATAGGGAATAATGATATATCTCTCATACTATAACCAAGGGTTAACATTTCCTCACCATACTAATAAACGACATAAAAATGTAATAACAACACTATATCCAAATATGAATGATTTATCACCACACCAATAGGATTGTGTGAATAATGTATCACCAATAAAAAAGTAATGGGTAAAATGTTATCTTCATTCATTGAGAGAATCATCGATAGGATCAAGTATATCCCCACAAAATCCTAAAAATCCTCCAAAAGGTGGTGGAATCCTTGCCTAAATTCCTCTAACTATCTCCCAAATATAAATCTTGGACTAAATTTACCAATTTTTTATTATTAAATCAAAAGATCACTAACATTGGGATAAAACAGAACATAATATTGAAATAACCTTTCCCAAATATGAACCCTCTATTATAACCACGCATCCACATGTGCAACATGTCCTGATGTCTAAATGACTTATCCCCCACATATTATCACTGATATAATCACAATCATTATGTAAATAAATATATTCATCCATCTTGTACATCCTAGTAACAATATCTCAAACTCTACAACACATTTCCAATATTGGGGTTTCTTATGTTGTAACACAAATTTTCAAGACTTGGGTCATGAATTATACCTTCAATAGGATGACCAAATGATAATATACCCTCTATACATATTTATTCATAAATATTAAATTCCATCATTGGCCAAATCCTTTAACCAATTCTAATCTCTCTAGTCACTCTTTATTGGTAATGAGGCCCCCAGACCCACAGTCTTAGGACTGGTGCTAAAAACAAATGCCATTAAAAATTAACTTTGATACCAAGTGAGATGATCCAAGATAAACTTTGACAAATTTCACATTATTATTACATCTCAAAATAATATCACATAACTCTAAGAACCTTTTTCTTTAGTTACTTTAAGGACCTGTTACATAGGATACTTATTTTACAAAACTTGTGAACATTTATCCATAATCGATCCATACTAGACTCTCGTTTAGACTTCTCATCGGTTACAATCATTTTCATAACTTGTGGAAGGGAAGCATAAAAGAGTGGAGAACTCAAATTCTCATTATGGGTAAACATAAGTGAAAAAAATAAATGAGAATAAATGAGGAAAAGATAGGAATACAGGTATAATTAAGATACAAATGAAAAGTATAACTAACAAATATTAAATCATAAAACATGGGTTATCATTATGACATGGCATAGAAAAATAAATGAATCAATAGAGTGTGTAAACATGAGTCAATAAACATAATCCATGAGAGTGTAACATAATTATTAGAATATAAATAAAAATGTGGAATAAACATAAGCAGAAGAACATGTTGTGAAAAAATACAATTAGTTCCACTATAAAACCCCAAGGAATTACAATATTTTCACTTTCAAATAAATTTAATTTTTTTTATCATGATTTATATACAAATTTAATCTTATGCTACACACAACGTTGATTTAGCGTGCGTTACACATAAAACTGAGTTTTAAAGCCTTTTAAAGGTGAACCTCTTTTAAATCCAATTTTTTGGAACTTTTATAAATTTTATTTGTAAAAATAAACTTCATTTTAGAAATAATAACATAAAATTTATGTTTGGTTAAATAATTGGCATTTCTCTGAGGAGTTTCATTTTTTGGATGAATAGTGAAAATACCGCATTTTTTGTAGAAAACTCTCCTTTCCTATTAAGAATTATTAATTCCAAATTATATTATAAATTTTTTTAAAGTAAAAAATAGATCAATTATATATATATTAATCTATTTTATGTATTTTGAATAATTTTTATATTAAATTTAGATATAAAGACAAAATAAACTATTCATCATCGTCACTTTAAAATCTCGCTTTCTTGTCACCTCTACAGGATTATCATTAAACTTAATTTTTCCACTCTATGAATTGAATTTTTAAAAATAGAAATAAATTGTTTTAATTTGTATGATATTTATAGTCTAATAATATCGAATTATTTTTTAACCAAGAATATTAGTACAAGTAATTAAAATTAATTACAGCAATTAATGTAAAATTAAGTTTAAAAGGGGACTAAATATTAAAATTATGGGACAAAATGACTTAAAAACTTGTACAAAATCCATTATGTGCTTATATTTAGACCATATCCCTTATTTTAAATTTATGATTTATTGGGAAAAATGCTCATTAAAGTGACCTGTATAATAAGTCAAGTAAGGAAAAGGACAAAAAATGAACCCTCCTTACATTTAAAATTTTTAAAGCTTTAGAGTATAGAAGAAGCTACATCATTTTAGTTATAAGAATTATTTTGTAAGGTAAATTATTTTTTTTATCATGATAATTTAAATATGATTTTTAGATATGAATTAACTACATTAAATTCTTAACAAACGCTAATGCGTGGGTTATTTAATTAATAATTAAATAAAACAAATGATGATAAAAACATTAAAAGTAAAGTAGATTTAATAAATTAATGTGTTCTGATATTTTTTAGATAAATATATCATATTACACAGATGTTAACTTAATATATTTTTATTCGAAAAATATATTTATATTTTTAAATTAAAATTAAATAAATAATTTCAAAACTCACATTAATGTTATTTTACAATAAATAATATTTTATTAAATGATTTAAAATTAAAAAAAAAATCATATATTCTTCCAAGTTAATTGTAAGTGTTCATAAACGTCAAATATTTTCCATTAATTCAAAAATTTATCTTTTATAATTAACATATTTACCCATAGATAGTAAAAATATTATTAGCACAGTCTTGGTTAAAGTAGATATTTTCCACGTTACATGCGCTTGTTTTAAAATTAATTTCCAACACACGTGGGATTTATATTTTGTAAATAAGATAGAATATTTATAATTCAGTGGGTATATATTTTCTTATAAATCTAACTTTAATTTAGTCTTAATGTATAAATTACATAGTCTAGAAAACTAGTTACTATAATAAAAACCAAAATGATAAAATTGGGGAAACATAGATGTGAAGGGAGAAAATTATAAAATGAACATATTTTTGTGTAGTTTTAGTTTTTATCGACCATAAATATCATTTAATCCATTATTTATCAATTTTATAGGCACATGAGGAAATTTAGACCTCCCAATAGTGTATACCTTTTGTTATTTCTGAGAATTCCACTCCCCCTCCATTATAAAAAAGAATTCACTCTTCCCCATCCTCACATGTCTAAAGAAACTTTTTATCATCTAAAATATAACCAAATAGTCTCCCAACATACATCCCCCAAACATAGAATCATTACCTTATGCTTGAATAAAACCAAGGAATCCTTTGATACAAACCAAAAGCAGTTACCCGAAAAAGAGGTAACATTCTTCAATTTTCATTTAAGTTTTATGTGTTTCTACACAACTTTGTTTCTTATTATTCCATGATTATATAATAACAAAATAATAATATATATACTAATATTTTTTTATATTATGGGTTTTACATACACTTACACACAATTCCATCTAATGGGTAACAAACTTACCGTTTGTGTACGTGAACTACCCCCTCGAGAAATGATGAACATTCGTTCTTCCTTTACCACCTCCCATGGTAGGAATTATGATGGAAACCATATTTATAAATTATATATGTGATATTTATTATTTATTTATGCTTATTTATTTTTCATATAACACATACCTTTATGAATTCCATTTTTGTAAATAAGATAACATTGTTTGGGGAAGTGTTGACAACTACGTCCTCAAACCGATGTGATATGTTCACAAATTACATGGAACATATTAAGGATTGTTTTAACTAAAAATATGTGAAATAAATGAAATATATTTGATATTAATTACATAATTACTTTTATTAAAATATAATATATCATTCTCTTTAATACCCTTTTCACACACTAAAAAAGTGATAACGTCGTTCGTGGATGTGTGGACTACTCCATCCTCGATGTGATATGATTCCTTTTACATAACTAAAATTACATATAAAAGTATATATGATTAAATAAAATTTTATTTTCTATATAATAATCATTATGTAAGTATATAATGTTACTTACCTTCTTTTCATAATGATCATTGAAAAATGGAAACGTTACTCATGTGTACGAAAGACCTGTTGTCTTCGTGATTGTAATGTTGGTTCATTTTTCATAACCATATTTCATTATTTGTTTTAAAAGTATAAATTATGTATAAATATGATAATTATTTCCTGATTATATTTTTGTATATATTTATATAATTATTCCTTTTACCATATTTTACCTACCAATGTCATTTTTTGACACATAAACCAAATATGTTCAAAACACCTAAACTAAACATAATTGTTTAATATTTATTTACAAAATTTCAATAAGTGAAATAAAAGTAATTAAAACATGAAAAAGTTTATGTAGAAATTAAATGATTAAAATAATTTATTATTCATGAATATAAACACACATCTGACACGTTTCACTAAAGGTAAGGTATTTCATATCAATTTACATTTCATTGTGAATAATTTGTTGTTATGAACCAATTAACTTTAATGAGGTGTATATACTACCCCATTGTCTTTAAATATCATGATACCCTCATATATCATGGTATTATATGTTTAAAAATTAATAATCTCATCCAAGGGGTTTGAATTGAAAATTGCCAAGTGGTAAAAGTTATCTTTGCAATCTCACATTATTTTGGGATTGTTAACTTTCTATTGAATAAATCACCTCCTTGTGATCATTTTTATCGTACATTAAATTTATCTTAAATATTAATATTCTCATGAAATAAAAATTATTATTATCTAAAATGTATACCATTTTAGCATAAGGTTTCAACTTTGATAGTTATTTGATCAACTATGGAATTATTGATAAATCAATATCTTTTTTTCAATACAAATATATGATAAGTCGCTTTTTTTATGAATTTAAATCAATTATTAGATAAATGTGGAACATTTTTTACATCAAATACATGTGTTGGGGACCATTTAATACATTCCCTATGGTTTGGTTACCGTTTAATGCCAGCCCCTAGATGAATTGGCTGTCTCGTTGGATGAAAGTAGTGTTGGAACCAAGGATACTCTTTACAGAAAAAGGTGCATGTGTAGGATTGGTATAGAGTATGAGGTTTCCAACCTTTGATACCAATTGTAGGATTGAAATAATGATGTAGATGCTCAATATACAAGAGGGGGGTGAATTGTATACTTTAAAAATTCCTTTGGAACCTTTAAAGTTAGTTATGAATAACTGTGTCTTCCTTAAGCAAAGTAAAGGGCTATGTTTAACAAAGTTAAACTTAAAAAAATTCACAACACCTCTAATACCAAATAAGAACTTGGAAAAAGATTCCTAAAGTGGGTTCCGAAAATATGGTTCTGGAAATTGGAATTTAACAAAAGATTACAATATGAGATTCTACCTTAAAGCGTATAGAATCTAAATGAAACAGAGTACAAGTAAGGAAGTATAAGAAAGTTATACTTTCCTTATAATACAAAGTGCAGAAGAAAATAAACAATTAGTTGAACTACAAGTAACAAGATATAAGTCTTTTAACCCAAAGAGAAGGGTATCCAACAACCTTGGATAAAGGTCCCTTGATTTATACTTTCAAGAAAAAGTCTGTCTTAACCACACCAGGGTAAGCCCTAGATACGAAGATCGGAGTCTCTGTCTTTCTATCCCCGCAAGCCCACAACTTTAAGGTAGTTGGCAACCTCTTTCTTCCTCAGCAAGGAAGCCCTCAACTTCAAGGTAGTCGGCACCTCTATCTTCCTATCCCCGGAAGTCCTCGAATGTAATTACCAACATTCGGAGTCGCACGAAGCTTTGAGAGTTAATAAGAGTCTCTCTCTCTAGAAATCACTTCAAGCATGTAATCACATGAGTCGAAGATCAGTCAGCCTTTCAGTTGCCTTTTTTCAGCACTGATCTCTTTCAAATGAGCTCCTATTTATAGGAAAATTTCCAACAGTCAACTCCCTCTTCCAACGGTCATATTTTCCATGAAATTCGGAGGGACCTGTACACATGTAACTTGGCCAACGGTTAGTTTATAACAGAATAGACGCATCGTTTTATAATAAAACAAGTGTAACAGAATGTACGACACCGTTTAAAATCTTACTCAAAAGTTCGGAGTGAATGTTCGGAGTGTAAACAAAAATATTTTTTCGGAGTCTAAATAAATATGGAGTGTATAAAACAAAGATGATCAGATTCTGTTTAATAGGTGAATTCGGAATGAGAATTCGGAATGAAAATTCGTCATCAGAATTCGTTATGAGAATTCATCATCAGAATTCGTAATGAGAATTCTTCATCAGAATTCCTAATGAGAATTCATCATCAGAATTCATAATGAGAATTCCTCATCAGAATTCGTAATGAGAATTCGTTGTCGAACTTCATAAGAATTCGTATCCTGAATCTGGAGTAAAACTGTATCCAGAATTTGGAATGAAACTTTATCACAGTTCTCATTCTGGATTTCGGAGTGAAATTTTATAACAGTTCTTATCCAGAATTCGGATCCTAAAACAGAATACTTCATATCAAAGTTTCAATAAATTCCGAGAAAATATAAATGATTCCGAATTTTATACTTAAGAAAAATATGGATGAAAATATGATAAGGATAATTTTTCTTACAAAGGCGATTTTCCTTATAAAAGCAATTTTCCTTAAGATAAGGTGTTTGTGATTTTCAAAACAAGAAGGAATGGAAAAGTCATAAGGAAAACCTTATTGACTCAATAATATCCCCCTTTTTGGAAAGCACAAACATCCTTAGGAAAAAGAAATTCTAAGAATAAAAAAACATTAAGGCTTATCTCCCTTTGCTTAAAGGATATTGATGAATACGACTAACTCCCCCTTAGGCTTTGAAACTCTAAGGATCATATTCTAGATTTCCGGAGCAACATTTCATTACGAATAAGAAAGTCATATTTAATGAAAAACGCCCATTAGATAAGCTCTTATTAGAGTTCCTTTTCCTTAAGGATCTTTTCCTTCTCCCCCTTTGTGATTTTCAAAAATAATTCGAGGGAATGGAAAAAAATCTAAGTGCCTGAAAAATTATTAATAATAACAGAAGACAAGAAACCAATATTTTCATTAATTTTAAGGAATACAAGATACAACAAAAAGATCGGATTTAACTATTTCAGATCTTTTTCCTTAGAAATGAGCCCCTTAAGAATAGTCTTGATCTTCTTTAGGTATTTATGATCTTCTTCAGCTTGCTTCTTTAAGACCACTATTCTTGCAGATTGAGCTTCAATCTTTTCTTCCTGGGCTTTAAGCTTTTCTTCCTGAGCTTTGATATTTTCTTCCTGAGACTTCAATTTCTCTTGAAACTCAATCCGATGATCTCTTTCAAACTTCTAGTTTTGAGAAACGGAATTCAGCTTCCCATTCAGATCTCTGACTTCTTGAATCCGGAAGTTCTTTTCATCTGTCAGCTTCTCTTCAAAGGAAGAAGTCAGCTCATTTATCTTGTTGTCCTCAGTCTCAAAAGCATCTTTAAAGTTGTCTTGAAATTCATCAAAAAGCCTCATCTCTTCTACAGTTTTCCTCCACCTGCTCGTTATCCTCTTGCAAGATCTTCTATGAGCTTCGTAGCCAACAAAAAAGGTTTTGAACTGAGCCTCAGTCTCAACGCACTTGTCCAGAACCCTAGATACAGAGTCTGTTTTCTGATTCAAAGAATGTTGGAGCATCTGGCATCTTGATTCTATAGTTGAGATGGTCGGAATGGAACCTACTAACTTTCTTAAAGATTGAACAACAATGTCATGTCCCAACGAGGATAACTCCGAATCCGAAACTTTGCTTGGAGAATTTTCTTACTCAATAAGCTCCATCTTCCTTTTAGACGAATCACCAAATTCTCTTTTCTTGCTTGCCACTGATTTCGGAGTATGAACAAGGAGTTTCTTTCCCTTTTCCTTTTTTGGAATCGATTCTTGATCTGGAGTTTTCTGCTCGCTAGTAGATACTTGAATAACATCATCAAAAACTTTTTGAACAACATCTTCCTCATTCTTATCCTTCTCTAGTGTTACTAACTTAGAGGATTCAGCCTCTGAAGTTCGGAGCGATAAGTGTTCCGAAGGTGACCCCTTATAATCATCTACTTCTTTCAATAGATCTCCAGTTTCACCACTTCCTTCAACAACTGTTTTTTCCTCTTCCCCTTGTTGAATCTGCTCGAGTTGCTCAACATGCTCAGCTATAATCTCTTTCGGAAAATCAAGGTTTCTTCCTAGAGTCTCAGGTAGAGATTCCAAGGAGAAAGATCTTGGAACTGGAATGCTTCTGGATACCAACTCATTAAATTTTAACAAATCATGGATTGCCTCAGCTTCTGACATCTTCTTCTTGAACTTCTTTTCTTTTGCTTGTTTTACTAATTCATCTTCCGTCCTTTCCTTCAAAGCCTTAGCTTCCATAGGATCCAATCTGAACTGTGGATCCCCTTCTTTCCTTTTCTCTTTATCTTCTCTCCACTTCGCAACTACTTCATCAGGATATTCTTTCTTCTTCTTCGGTTTTGGAGGTGCGGTTTGAACTTCCTTAGATTTAGGATCCTGTACATCAGCTGCAACTTCTTTCAACTTTCTTTTCATTACTGTCTTAGATGATTCATGTTCAGCAGCCTTCAGAACCGCTTCTTCTTGATTTGGCAAATCAAAGAACTCACCGTTCTCTTTGTTGAAATCCACATCCATCCTCTTAAGAGTATCATCACTTACCAAAAAAATTTTGCAAACACTTGGCTTAGACTTGCACGCCTCCTTGAAAGATTCATGGCACCGAACTATCAACTTTGATAAAATTTCTAGGTACATTACGATTTGGGCTCTGAGATTTCCTTTCATAAGATTCTCAATAGTTATAAGAATGTGCCTCATAAAGTTAAACTTCCTTAGATTTATCAGAAAATCTAAGATATAGATTTCACTCTTCTTCAGACTGTCTTTATCACATTTCCTCGGTACGATAAGACCTTGTACCCACAACTCTAGAAACCGGAAATTTGTAGGCAAGCTAGAAATCTTCGGAGCCTTGTCATCAGCCAGTCCGAGAGTTTCTAAATCTTTTTCCTTGTCGAAGATACCCTTAGAATCCGGCAACACATGAGAAATAAACTCAGCTTCACCTTCATAGGTCATCCCTACCAAGCTTGCTGCCTTGGTATAAGAAAGTTTATAAGTCTTTCCATAAGACTTAAAGGAAAATTTCTCCCTATTATCTTCCTTTAAGAAGGAAGCTGTTTCATAGAATTCAACAAGTAACTCTGAAAAAACATCATCTTGATTCCCCGGTTTGGACACAACAATATCTTTCCACCCGTTCAACTTTATGTTCTTCGAAATAAGAGAATCATAGTTGTTGAAGAAATCCGGATGAACCAACCTTTCTCTGTAAACTAACCATTGTGAAATCGGTTTGGAGGATGACATTTCTTGAGAAGCTAATTCCACAGACATTCGGGTCAAAAGACCTCTGAGAAGTTCGGAACAGAGAAAGCTAAACTTCGGAACAGTCTTAAAACAGAGAGGTAGAGCTTCAGGACGTGATAGCTTGAAAACCAATGTGGGAAAACTATTTGGGTCCCCTTTATATAGGCAATGAAATGACGGTTCATCTTCCACGGTTGATCGAATGGTTGTGACAATCTGATATCTGATCTGACGGTCGAAAACCAATTCTCATGAAAACATGAATCCGATCTTTTTGAGGTTTTATTAAAACAAAGATCTATGAAAATTATAGTCTGAAAATAAAATATAAGAAAATTCGAGCAAGTAAAGTATGACTACAAAAACTTGAGTAAGGAAATCATACCTTTCGAATTGTCTTAGGAAGATTATTTGTAATTGGTAACATTCTTACGAAAATCAAAAAAAATTATTACGAAAAGACAAAATTTGGAAAACTCACTATGAAAAACAAAATCAGTACGGAAAACTCAGTACAAAAAACAAACTTAGTAAGGAAAAACATAGTACGAAAATTTCATTCCAGAATTTGAAAGAAAAAAAAACTCATTATGAAAGATTCGGTACGAAAATCCCATTATGAAAATACCAGTACGAAAGTTTCCATTTAGGATGTTTTCAATACGAACATTTCCATTCCAGAAGTTTTCTATACAAAAATATCCATTCTGGAGAATTTTAGTTCTGGAAATTCCATTCCGGAATTTTAGTTCCGAAAAGTTTGAAAACAAATTTTGAAAAACTTTGTTAATCTAACAATCAAATGTACTCCCCTTATAAAAAGGAGTTTATTGCTGTAAGAAGATTTTTTCAACAGAAAGTTAATTAAGAAGGATTACCTTATGGTTATCATTCCTAACATCTATTTAATATATTCAAATCTATCAGAAGGCAAAGATTTTGTGAAAATATCAGCAAGTTGATCTTGTGTTCCGATAAATTGAAGAATAATATCTCCTTTAGTTTTGATAATCTTTTCAAAATAGATTTTGTTACCAGTCATGTGCCGGGAACATCCACGATCCATGTACCATGTATTGTTGCTGGTACTCTCATTATTTTCCTGAAATCAAGAAGAAAATTAAACTTTCGGAATCCAAACTTGCTTGGATCCGAGATTTTCAGATAATAGAATTTTAGGAACCCACATCTTCTTAGAAAAGTAAGCTTTGTGAAATCCTAAAGATTGGGTTTTGTTTAAGGAACAATTCTTTGCTTAGTGACCACCACATTGACACTTAGCACAAAAGGGGTCACATTGAGGAACAAAATAATTGTTACTAAAAACTGGTTTTGCATGGGTATAACCAAATCCGGATTTATTTCTTAAAGGTCGTATTTGGGAATACATTTTATCAAAATTTTCCTTACCATGGGTAAAGTTTGATAAACACTTCTTTAAGGAAAAAATTTCGAACTTGAGTTTTATAACCAAGTTTTTATCCTCAAAATCATTAGTTTTAGAACTAGAGTTAGGCTTGAAAAGATTTTTATTAGAAATTAATTTTTCTAACTCTTTAGCAAGTTTGTTCTTCTCAGAACTTACTTCCTCAAGATTTTTTGAAATACTTTCAAAATCAGCATTTTTCTTATCAATATCTTTAGACAGATCTGATATCTCTTTTATAAGAATAGAATTCCTAGAGTTTTCCTTACTAAGTTTTTTATTGAGTTTGGAATTCTCAATTTCAAGAATTCAGCAAACCTGGAGACTTCTTCATAAGTAGGTAAAGTATTTTCTTCATCAGAATAGGATTCTTCATCAGAAGAGTTATAATACTTACTATCATTGGAATTTAAAGAAACATTGTTCAATGATTCAGCATTTCGTACCTTAGCCATAAAACAATGATTATCAATAGGTAATCTGGCTATAAGACCAAGATTCTTCTGTCCTGAAGATTCATAATCAGAAGATTCATCTGAAGAGTCACCACCACTAGCACTCCCGGTGTCATTAACTTTCAAAACATTCTTAGCTTTGGCTTTATAATACTTCTTTCTGTTCCTGTCTGAATTCCTTTCTTTCCTTTCTTTCTTTTTGAGTAAAGGGAAATCTGGTCTAATGTGTCCAGCTCTCTTGCATTCATAACAAGTAACTTCTTCATCTTTTCTATATTTCCTTTCCTTTTTCTTATAATTGGATTGGAAATTTCTTTGTCCAGCTATCTTGTTCATCCTTCGAGCAAGATTTGCTAATTCATTTTCTGATATTTCACTCTCACTAGAATCTAACTGAACTACCATCTTCTTAGACTTGGATCTAGTTACTCTCTCAGGAGTCTTAGCTTTCATATGATTTGATGTTGTTGTAAAAGCAAAAGTACCATTTCCATTCTTCTTCTTGATGTTGTCAGCATCTCTCTTTATTCTGGTTTCATGTTGGAGAAGAGTTCCAAAAAGCTCATCAAGAAAAATCTGAGTCACTTTCCTATTCTCATCTATAGCTGTTCTTTTGGATTCCCACTCATTAGGAATAATATCAATTATTTTATCCACAAGAGCTTCATCATCTAAACCTTTCTCTCCCATAGACTGTAGGTTGTTAACAATGGTCATAAATCTCTGTTGAACTTTACAGATTGATTCACCATAAGGAAAGTTGATGCCATGATATTCAGCTCTAAGCATATCTCTCCTAGTCTCAATCACTTTAAAAGTCCCAAGTCTGTAACCTCTAACTTCTTCCAGATACAATTAGCTGCTTCAGAAGAAGAAATTTGGCTATATATATTTCTAGTCATTGAACACAGTAACGTATTGCGTACCTTATAATTGAGTTGATATTCTTTCTTTTCCTGGTTAGTTAATGTTCTAACTTTCTTGTCGGGAATTTTATAATCACCAGTAAGCATAACGAAGTTGTCCACTCCAGTATTGATAACGAAAGTCTTCATTCGATCTTTCCAATATTCATAGTCATTACCATCAAAGATTGGTGGTCTTAAAGGATTTAGATTATCAATTAAACCAACATTAATTCCTGCCATACTAGAACAACCTTTGGCACACAAATTTGTTAGTAGAAAAAGTTTGTAATAACAAAGTTCGGAATGAGAAAGTTCAGAATGGGAAAATTCGGAATGAGAAAATGAGAAAAAAAACTTATCTGTGAGTATAAGTATTTCAGAGACCTCCTTTGATACCAATTGTAGGATTGGTATAGAGTATGAGGTTTCCAACCTCTGATGCCAATTATAGGATCGAAATAATGATGTAGATGATCAATATACAAGAGGGGGGTGAATTGTATACTTTAAAAATTCCTTTGGAACCTTTAAAGTTATTTATGAATAACTGTGTTTTCCTTAAGCAAAGGAAAGGGCTAAGTTTAACAAAGTTGAACTTAAACAAATGCACAACACCTCTAATACCGAAAAAGAACATGGAAAAATATTCTGAAAGTGGGTTCCAGAAATATGGTTCCAGAAATTGGAATTTAACAAAAGATTACAATATGAGATTCTACCATAAAGCGTATAGAATCTAAATGAAATAGAGTACAGGTAAGGAAGTATAAGAAAGTTATACTTTCCTTATAATACAAAGTGCAGCGGAAAATAAACAAGTAGTTGAACTACAAGTAACAAGATATAAGTCTTTTAACCCAAAGAGAAGGGTATCCAACAACCTTGGATAAAGGTCCCTTGATTTATACTTTCAAGAAAGTCTGGCTTACCCACACCAGGGTAAGCCCTCGATACAAAGATCGGAGTCTCTGTCTTGCTATCCCCGCAAACCCTCAACTTCAATGTAGTCGGAAACCTCTATCTTCCTCAGCAAGGAATCCCTCAACTTCAAGGTAGTCGGCACCTCTATCTTCCTATCCCCGGAAGTCCTCGAATGTAATCACCAACATTCGGAGTCGCACGAATCTTTTAGAGTTAATAAGAGCCTCTCTCTCCAGAAATCACTTCAAGCATGTAATCACATGAGTCAAAGATCAGTCAGCCTTTCAGTAGCCTTTTTTCAGCATTGAGCTCTTTCAAATGAGCTCCTATTTATAGGCAAATTTCCAACGGTCAACTCCCTCTTCCAACGGTCATATTTTCCATGAAATTCGGAGGGACTTGTACATTTGTAACTTAGCCAATGGTTAGTTTATAACAGAATAGATGACATCGTTTTATAATAAAAAAAGTGTAATAGAATATACGACACCATTTAAAATCTAACTCAAAAGTTCGGAGTGAATGTTCGGAGTGTAAACAAAAATAATTTTTCGGAGTCTAAATAAATACGGAGTGTATAAAACAAAGATGATCAGATTCTGTTTAATAGGTGAATTGGGAATGAGAATTCGGAATGAGAATTCGTCATCAGAATTCGTTATGAGAATTCATCATCAGAATTCGTAATGATAATTCTTCATCAGAATTCGTAATGAGAATTCATCATCAGAATTCGTAATGAGAATTCCTCATCAGAATTCGTAATGAGAATTCGTTGTCAAACGTCATAATAATTCATATCCTGAATCTGGAGTAAAACTGTATCCGGAATTTGGAATGAAACTTTATCACAGTTCTCATTCTGGATTTCGGAGTGAAATTTTATCACAGTTCTTATCCAGAATTCAGATCCTAAAATAGAAAACTTCATATAAAAGTTTCAAGCAATTCTGAGAAAATATAAATGATTCCGAATTTTATACTTAAGAAAAATATGGATGAAAAAATGATAAGTTTAATTTTTCTTACAAAAGAGATTTTCCTTATAAAAGAAATTTTCCTTATAAAAGAAATTTTCCTTATAAAAGGAATTTTACTTAAGATAAGGTGTTTGTGATTTTCAAAACAATAAAGAATGGAAAAGTCATAAGGAAAACCTTATTGACTCAACACCATGGTTTGTGTTTTTTTGTAAATCCTCTCATGGATTATCAGGGAGATTTCAAGTAAAAGGATCATACAGTTCAATCCTTAATTAGTTTTGAAGGTGATGTCGTTTCCCAGTGTCTACCAAATTTTTGGGGTCCAATATTTGGGGAATGGAAAGCATTTTGAAAAGAGGTTTTTCTTGAAGGTCTCATGAAAATATGGAGAAGGAATGACTTTCATAGATATGGGCTACATGAAGTTTATTTTTCAAAGACATGAAGATTGTGATGGTGTGCTGTGTGATTATGAGACTTGCTTTGTGAGCGGTGCTTTGTGATTATGTGAAGGGTTTTGAGGGAGAGCTCTATAGTTACGAAGAGAATTGTGAAGAGAGAGATGTGTAGTGAAGATGTTTTTGGCTGATCCAGATTTCATGACTAAAGAAGCGAAGCTCCACATTCGACCATGCCTATAAATAAGAGTCCACCCCTCTTCATTCTTCACGATTTTGAAGAGAGAAAATCTAGGATCACCTTGACTATGCTTAGCAGGCGGTGCTTCACGAATCAGATTGTTCTATGTCAGATTGAGCTTCATGAAGAGACTTTTAAAGAATTTAATGATTCCAATTCTTCTAAGTAATGTGAGATTCATTAAGATGGGGTGTTCCTCATTGTCTCAATGAGCTTCACGAAGTAGGTTTCTCTTTGAGGCAGGGAGATCTGTGAAGGGTTGTGATGTGTGAGGCAGTGAGATCTGGAAATGGTTGTGCTCAGTGAGGAAGATAGATCTGAAAAGGGTTGATCATTGTGATGGCGCATAGAGAAGGGTTCTTTTAAGTATTAGTGTCGAGTTTTCAGGGATTTCAGTGATCATCTACCAGGGTCTTTAAGGCAATCAGTGTCTCTTGTTGGACAGAGACAAACACATCAATGCCAATCTATTGAAGTGACCTTCAAGTCGATGAAATGAGTTAGAATTATCTCATAGTAGTGAGCTAGGGGGAGTTTACGGAAGTGGTATGAGGGAAGCGTTGACCCATACCTACACTTTTGTAAGGGAAGTGTGTCTGTCATAGAGTGACTGTGACCAATCTCTTTCACTCCACAACTGGTGAAGATTAGTGGATTTAGGTAAGACCAACACACTGTCGACATATTCTCCTTATATGTAGATCTTTATGGTGAACCAATTAAAATTTTTGTGTCATCTCCTTACATTCATTTGACAGTTCCTACCTATGTGGGAACAAGATCCACAAATTTTAAAAAAAAGTTGACAACCTGATTCACCCCTCCCATCTCAGGGTGTTCTGGGGTCCTTCAAGTGGTATCAGAGGCAGGTGTCTAGTGTTTGATCTATCTTGTATCATCATGGATAATTCAACAAGTGTTAGGGGAGACCCCCTCTTAGTTGGAAGTAATTTTGAGTTTTGGAAGAATAGAATGATATTTCATCTAATATCCCTTGGAATGGAAGTCCTATTTTCCACTGTTCCAGGAATACAAGTCACTAATCCAATAGGGCTGGCTATGATTGATGCAGACATGAAAATTCTTCATATAGATGCTAAAGCACAGAATGTTCTCGCCACAACCCTTTTTAATTAGACCCATCTAATGGTGATGCATTTCACCTCAGTAAATTCCATGTGGGATAAACTTCAAAATATTTATGAATGATAAATAAAAGTGAAGGAGGAAAAACTACAAGTCTTGCACCATATGTTTGACGATCTGAAGGTGCATCCTGATGAGAATGGAGACTCCTTATTCAATCTAATAAATAAAGTGGTTGGAGAAAATCAAGGTTTATGTGAAGAAATCAATGACGTTGATATTTTAAAAAAAATATTGAGAAGAATTATACCCCTATACAATGCAAAGGTGTCATCCCTCTAGGAAATAGATCTTTCCAAACTTTCTCTAGATGATCTGCTGAGCAGCCTAATGGAAAATGAAATGAGATTCAAACCCGAAGATGCTACTACTCGAGTGAGAAAGGAAATGGCATTCAAATTCATAGAAAAAATGAAAATTTTAGAAGATAGTAGTGGTCAAGATGATGAGGAAAAAAAGTTCTTTCTCTCATTTCCTAGAATTTCTAGAAGCGAAAAGGGAAATTAAAAGGGAAGTTACCTCTATCTTACATTTTTTGTGAAAAATTTGGGCACATATCCTCCAAGTGCTTAAGAAATTTTGAATATGAACAAAGTGAAGAAAAACATTTAGAATCCTTATAAAAGATTTTCCAAAAATGTAGATATCAAATATATAAGGAAAGTACAAAAGAATAGTTTTGTCTCTAAATAGGGAGATGATTATAATGAATTATTTGAAGAAGAAGAAGAACCATAATTTAAAACTGGAAACCAAGCTTCCATAATGGCTACCATTGAAAATTCAGAACCGTCAATAGATAAAGCTGGAGATAACCAGTTGAAAACTAAGGACGATCCTAAGTTACAACTTAAGGAATATTTTGGTAAGATTTATAATAAGTGTAAGAGATAAAATAAGTGGAAAGAAATAGTGGAAGAATCATCAGAATATGTTGATCAAATTTAAGCTGAAATTGAAGGACTGGAAGAACAGGTGAAACTATAGTCATCAATACTAGAAAGGACTGATGATGTAGTGGAACTAAAGATCAGAATTGAAGAACAGGAAAAGTTCATCAATGACTTTACCATGAGACTCTAGGAGAAGTCAAAAACTTTTGGGGGACTCAGAGAAGAAGTTGTTACTCTTATGATTATGCTCAAATGTGAATCAAGTTCAAAAGAAGCAAAGAATAAAATACAATTTGGAAGGTTCTCGGATGCTGAGCTCTGGGAGAGAGTAAAACAAGGGTCTTATGGAGTTGAAAAGATTTTGAGTGATCAAAGACCAGAACACATGGGAAATAGTGGAATCATTTGTGATTCTGAAACATCAAATGCTACAAATAAAGTGCACCATAATAAAGAAAAGATAAAAGTTGACCATGTTGAAAAATCACCAGAATAATTGAAAAAGACACCCTTAAATCAAACTATAATGAGAATAAAATATTATCCTCAATCTTTTCGGAATGATAGGTAGTCAATATTTTTTCCCAAGGAAGAAGGAAAGATTGAAAATTGAGTGAGAATACATTTACTCTCATGAAGTGTTAGTTCTGTGGATATCTAGGTCATACTATGTTATATTGCGAAGAGTCTGGGATCTATTTGAATGGGAAAGATCTATGAGTTTAGAAAAGAAAAACAAATTCATATCCTACTACTTATAGAAGAAAAAATTTCTATGGATATCATTTTTTCTCACTTTATCCAAAAATCCATTTATTACAGGCAAAGTAGGGACATGGACAACTCATACTGAAGTCTAAGACTAGTCAAATCTCATTAATAAGATAGTGTTTCTCTTCAAATAAGTTTGCTCATCTAGAGGAATATATTTGACTATGAATAACCCATGTTCACATAAGGGAGAATTGAAATTCCATCATTGTATAACACTCAATCTAATGTCTCATGGAAAGAAAAGAAGAAGATTGAGAAATCAAACCTTGTAGAGGTATCCCTCAAAGATAAAAAAATCAACAATGCCTGGATTATGGATAGAAGTTGTTCATATCATAACACAGGTAATTCAGACTTGTTAACGAATGTTAAGAGGATGGTTGATGGAACAATACAGTTTGGTGATGATGGATCTCTGAAAATCGAAGGTAGTGGAATTACTAAACTAGATAATGGAGAGCCAAAGAAAACCGAAGTCCTTTATGTGGATGGCCTAAGTCATTATATCCTCAGTGCGAGTTAACTCTGTGACTCATGACATATAGTTACTTTTAATCAGAAAGGCTACACTATCAAGGGAAATGCATGAAATTCACTTATGAAAGGATGCAGAACATAAGGTAACCTGTATCGGGTTGATAGTAAAGAAAAAAATTTCTACATGACTGTTGAAGAAGAAAATAACCTGTGGAATCAGAGATTGGGGAACATAAATAAACAATACATGGAAGAGATATCAAAACTGAATATTGTCATTGATATTTCCAGTCTAGAGAATGAATGTGAAAAGTTATGTGATTCTATCATTTAGGGGAAGCTGGTTGGTAGTTCATATCGTCCAAAGAAGAAAAGGGCATCTTATCTTCTTGATCTCATTCATACAGACGTATATGGACCAATAAATGTTGTCGCAACTCATGTAGAAAGGTACCTCATCCTTTTCATAGATTATTACAGTAGAATGGAAAGTGTAATGGTTATAAACAATAAAAGAAAAGTGATTTACTAAATGAAAACATATTTTCGAATCGCTGAGAATGATATTGGGCGAACAATCAAAGTGATATGATCTGACAATGGGGGGAATACAAGTCCATTGAATTTGAAAATTACCTGGAGAAGAATGGGATACAACATGAGGTAGTTGATGTGAGAAATCAACAACAAAATGTAGTTGGTTAGCGCATAAATCTATAGGTGAACAACTATAAAGACTTGGAATTTCCATGTAAAATTTTTAAAAAATAAATGGGAATTTTATGAGTCTGTGAAAATTGACGACGTGTGATTCTGAGGCCCGGAGGGCCCGGAATTAATTTCAAACCTTTATTTCTGGTACATTTCGTAAACATCTGAGTGGGTTTTTCTAAATTTTGAACTGATGCTCGGAATTGAAATCCAAGGGCACCTTTGAACTTGCAGCACTGATATTACCTTAAGAAGGCTTTCACCTCGACGACAGTTGGTCGAGGGTGAAAGATATTTTTTTGGGGTTTTTCATGGAAATAATAAAATAAAATAAAAACATGTTTTATTTTATTTTGTTTGTTAAAACCTCCAAGAGGAATTTGAGGTGTGAGGACCACAAGACCTTAACCTCCCATGAGAGGATATGGGGGTGAGGACCACCCGAACCTAACCTCCCATGAGAGGTTATGGTGGTGGGGTCCACCTGATGCCTAAACCTCTCAACTCCCAAAATAAATGAGGGACAACCTCTTCAACTCCTCCTACATTAATTGTGGAAACCCTCCTTAATTAATCTTTCCAACCCTTCTCTTTAATTAATTGAGCCAACACATGAATTAATTAATTAAACTATTTGGATTTATGCCAAAAAACATTATAGAACTCATAATCTATTATTTTGGACTACGAATTATTTTTGTTGGAATTGGGGAGAGGAGGAACTTGGGAGAAATCTCTCCAACAAAGAATGCTCCTCCAATGAAGAACACTGACCTCCTCAACCTTCTTCCTCGAGACTTCTTCCAATGTGGGACGTCCTCATCTACAGTGAATCGACGACTGTACTACCTTCTTGAGACAACGACATCAAGCGAACGAGGTAGGGGTTTATTGATTATCACTTCCCATTTTCTCCCCTTATAATTCTTTTTTGGGATTTGGGAATTGAGATTGACGAGGGTTGTCGTAAATGATGTTTTAAAATATCTTCCATACACATTCATTATTCGTTCTTTGTGAACCGCTTTCTATCACTCTAAATGCGGAGGGTGCGGGCCAAAAAAACATGGCTCGACACCTCAGTAATTATTCTTTGGTGTAATCTTCAAAATGGAGGAAGGAAATTAAGGCGACGAAGGTGAAGAAGGCAACGACACCACCACTCACGGCCTCCACAACTCAGGCTGCCCACATGGCATTCCGGTCTTCTGGCCGAACCAGCCGCACTCACTGGCCGAGCCACCTGCAGCGCTCCGGTATCCTAGCCGCACTAGCCCCGCACCCCTACGGCACTCCAGCCTCCCGGCCATACTAGCCCTGCACCCCCACAGCACTCTGGCCTCCCAGCCGAACCGGCCCTACACCGCGACTGAACTGCCCTCGTTGCGGCCCTCCGAGCCGCCCTGGCTCGCACCCCCCCACCAGCCCTCCGAGCCACCCCAGCTCGCGCCGCCCGCAATCCCTCTGAGTCTCCAAGCTCGCACCGCCCGCTGGCCCTCCGAGCCACCCCAGATGGCTCTGCCATATGTTGTCCGAGCCGCCCCAGCTCACACTGATCGCTGGCCCTCTGAGACGCCCCACGGCCTTGCACCCTCGCGGAAACTCCATCCTCCCATTTCCCCTCGTGGTCTGTGGGGCCAGACCCAGCAGGCCGGACCGACCCAACGGGCTAGGCCGCACTACAGTTCGAGCCACACCCAGGGGGTTAGGGCGGGTCGACCTGAGACGGGTCGGCCCAGGCCAGTTCGGGTCGGGTGGGTCTGACAAGGTCGGACTAGACCATGGCCCACTACGACCCCTTTTACTTTCTTTTGGCTGTATCTTTGGCATCAGACGACCGTTTGACAAACCTTCAGTGGCGTTGGTAATCTTGGAGCGAGACGGTCCCTTTGAGTTTATTCCAAAAAGTATTGGATTTAGATGGAGAATGGTCAGGTAGGAACGAGCACGAATCCAACCAGTCCCTCGGGACTAAAAGGATAATAACTCACAGACCGGGTATCCGATTGACGCACCGTCTGTTATGTTGAGATATTTATGACATTGTGGACCTTTGAGATACTTCATTGTGGGAATTTGTGGAATTTGGAGTATCAATCAGTAGCTTGTAGAGTGGATCCTCCTGGAGATGAGTGATCATTGTGCTGGGACCTAATAGCTGGCTGAGACTTGACGACTGCTGACTGTTTCGACTCGGAGTGACTCAACTAGACCAGTGGGGAGTACCTTGGTGATGCGGCAGACCCACAGTGGGGAGCACCTTGGTGATTCGGCAGACCCATGGTACTCGACAGGAGGAGTACCTTAGCGGGCCATGAGGGGGAGCACCTCTGTGTGACGTGACAGACCCACAGTGGGGAGCGCCTCTGTGTAACACGGCAGACCCACGATACATGACAGGAGGAGTACCTCAGCAGTACAAGGTTAGTGGGAAGAACCTCTATGTGATGCAGCAGGCCCACTATACTCGATAGAGGAGGAGTTCTCTAGTAGTCGAGGGTTCAGAATGTTACTTGTTACTACTACCCTAGAATAAATCCTGGTATGAGCTAAGTCAGTTCCTCTATGTTTCCTCACAATTGAGATTGATTACTTGATAACTTAGGTATATGTATGGGTATATACCTAAGTAAGTTTATCTGTGGATTTCATACTTTTTGTTTATCCTTGATGGATTTTGTGAGACCTAGAGGGTCTCGGGGTCCCTACTAAGTATCATTATACTCACCCATGCACGGTCTATGCATGCACCTTGTTGTGTTGCATGCAGACGACAGACAGCGCTGACTGAGGCCGAGAGTACCAGGACAGGATGGTACCTGGAGGTAGACCTTACGACGAGTTGATACACGAAGGAGACCGATGAACGAGGAGTGTTGAGGAGGCGATCTGTACCTACCCTTCAGGTAGGAACCTCGGAGGATGACCTAGTATCTGAATTTTCCTTTTCTTTAGTTGTATTTGTTCCTTCCAGTTGGGCTTGTATTCTGACCCCTTTTACATTCAACAATCTTTTGTTATAAAGTTTACTTGGTGTTTTGTATCCAGATGTGTGCTTGCTTTTATGTGTGTTTACAGGTTATAAATGCAATGTCTTCCCAGTTTTAGGGAATTACGCCTTTGGTGCTAGTCGCCAACCCCTGGCCTATGGAAGGCGGGCTTGGGGTAGTCATGGCATGGACCGCATGGGAAGGGTCCTGAAAAATTGGTATCATAGGCTGAAAGTTATATCCGAGGTTCATCGACTGGAGTGGGTCCTTTGTGGATGGCCGATACCTCTGGTGCGTGTTTGCTGGAAAATGGGAACCTCTAGGAAAGCACATAGGAGAGAGAGCATCATATGTGTGCTCAGTACCCCCCACTTTTTTCCCTTAGTTTGATTTGTGGATTACGGGGACGTAAATCCTAAGGTGGGGAGAATGTAAAGACCCAAAATTTCCATGTAATTTTTTTAAAAAATAAATGGGAATTTTATGAGTCAGTGAAAATTGATGGTGTGTGATTCTGAGGCCCGGAGTGCCTAGAATGAATTTCTGAACATTATTTCGGGTACGTTCCGTAAACGTGCCAGTTGGTTTTTTCTAAATTTTGAACTGGTGCTCAGAATTTAAATCTGAGGGCACCGTTGAACTCGCAGCACCGGTATTCACTTAAGAAGACTTTCACCTCGACGATAGTTGGTCGAGGGTGAAAGATTTTTTTTTGGGTTTTTCATGGGAATAATAAAATAAAATAAACACATGTTTTGTTTTATATTGTTTGTTAAAACCTATAAGTGGAAATTGAGGTGTGGGGATCACCAGACGTTAACCTCCCACGAGAGGTTATGGTGGTGGGGACCACCCGAGGCCTAAACATCTCAACTCCCAAAATAAATGAGGGAGAGCCTCTTCAACTCCTCCTATATTAATTCTTCCAACCGTCCTTAATTAGTCTTACCAACCCTTCCCTTTAATTAATTGAGCCAACAAATCAATTAATTAATTAAAATATTTGAATTTATGCCAACAAACAAAATAGAACTAATAATCTATTATTTTGGGCTACGAATTCTTTTTGGTGGAATTGGGGAGAGGAGGAACTTGGGAGAAATCTCTCCAATGAAGAACACTTCACTGATGAATAATGCCGACCTCCTTTGACCTTCTTCCTTAAAACTTCTTCCGACGTGGGACGTCCTCATATACGGCGAATTGAAGACCGTACTACCTTCTTACACCAACGACATCAAGTGAATGAGGTAGGGGTTTATTGATTATCACTTCCCATTTCTCCCCTTCAAATTATTTTGCAGTATTTGGGAATTGAGATTGACAAGGGTTGTGGAAAATGATGTTTTAAAATATATTCCATACATGTTCATGCTTCGTTCTTTTTGAATCGCTTACTATCACTCTAAATGCGGAGGGAGCGGGACAAACAAACATGGCCCCACCCCTTCGTTGTTCTTCTTTGTTGTACTCTTCGAAATGGAGGAAGGCGACGAAGGCGACGAAGGTGATGAAGGCAACGGTGCCGCCACTCGCAGCCTCTACGACCCGCGCCGCCCCCGCGACATTCCCGTCTCCCGGCCGAACTGACCGCGCTCCCTAGCTTCATGCCCTTGTCGAGCCACCCGAGGCGCTCTGGCCTCCCAGCCAATCCGGCCCCACGCCCCCACGGTTCTCCAGCCTCCCAGCCAAACCGGCCCCGCGCCCCGGCCGAACCGCCCTCGGTGCAGCCCTCCGAGCGGCCCCGGCTCGCGCAGCCCTCCCGCCCTCCGATCCTCCCCAGCTCAAGCCACCAGTAGGCCCTCCGAGCCCCCCGGCTCGCGCCGCCCATCGGCCCTATGAGCCGCCCTGGATCATGCGGCATGCAGCCCTCCAAGCTTCCCTGGCTCATGCTGCCTGCCGGCCCTCCGTGCCGCCCCGCCCGAGCCACCCCGCGGCCTCGTGCCCTCACAGCCACCCACGGCACTCTGTGACCCCTCGCGGCCTGTGGGGCCAGACCCAGGGGGCCGGACTGAACCAATAGGCTAGGACGCACTACGGGCTGGGCCAGACCCATCAGGTCAATCCAGGTCGACCAGAGTTGGGTCGGCCCAGGCCGGGTCAGGCTGAGTCGGTCCGACGAGGTCGGACCGGACTAGGGTCCACTACGACCCCTTTTACTTTTTTTGGCCATATCTTTGGCACCAGACGTCCGTTTGACGAACCGTCAATGGAATTGGTAATCTTGGAGTGAGACGGTCCCTTTGAGTATATTCCATAGAGTTATAGATTGAGATAAGGAATGGTCAGATTGGATTAAGCACGAATCCAACCGGCCCCCCAGGACTAAAAGGCTAATAACTCATAGATCGGGCATCCGATTGATGTGTCGTCTATTCCGTTGAGATCCCTATGACTTGGAGGACCATTGAGATACTTATTCGTGGGACTTAGTGACTGTTGGAGTATCGACCAATAGCTTGTGGAGTGGATCCTCCCAAAGATGAGCGATAATTGTGCGGGGACCTAGTAGCTGGCTGAGACTCAACAAATGCTGACACTTTTGACTCAGAGTGACTCAACTGGCCTAGTGGGGAGCACCTTGGTGACACAGAAGAACCACAATGGAGAGCACCTTGGTGATGCGGCAGACCCATGGTACTCTACAGGAGGTTTACCTTAGCAGGCTATGAGGGGGAGCGCCTCTGTGTGACGCGACAGACCCACGGTGGGGAGCGCCTCTGTTTGACACGGAAGACCCACGGTACTCGACAGGAGGAGTACCTCAACAGTTCAAGGTTAGTGGGAAGCACCTCTATGTGATGTGGCAGGCCCACTGTACTCGATAGAGGAGGAGTTCTCCAATAGCTGAGGGTTCATAATGTTACTTGTTACTACTACCCTAGAATAAGTCCTGGTATGAGTTGTGTTAGTTCCTCTGTGTTTTCCTCATTATTATTATGGATTACTTGATAACTTAGGTATATGTATGGGAATATACCTAAGTAAGGTTATCTGTAGATTTCATACTTTATTTTTATCCTTGATGGATTTTGTGAGACCTAGAGGGTCTGAGGGTCCCTACTGAGTGTCCTTACACTCACCCCGGCACGGGCTATGCTCGGACCTTGTTGTGTTGGATGCAGATAATGGAAAGTGCTGAATGAGGCCGAGAGTACGAGAACAGGACAGTACCTCGAGGTGGACCTTATGACAAGTCGGTACACGGAGGATACAGAAGAACGAGGAGTCCTGAGGAGGCGATCTGTACCTACCCTTCAGGTAGGAACCTCGGAGGATGACCCAGCAGTAGAATTTCCCTTTTCTTCATTTGTATTTGTACTTTCCAGTTTCACTTGTATTATGGCCCCTTTTACTTTTATCACTCTTTTGTTATATAGTTTATTTGGTGTTTCGTATCCATTCATGTGCTTGCTTGGGTGTGTGTTTACAGGTTATAAAGGAAATGTCTTCCCAGATTTAGGGAATTACGCCTTTGGTGCTAGTCTCCACCCCCTGGCTTATGGAAGGCGGGCTTGGGGTAGTCATGGAATAGGCCCTGCAGGACGGTAAGTGACAACAACATAGAAATAACTATGCTGATTAATATTTTTACTTCTCGACATTACTGGAAAGAGGTTGTTCAAGATAGAGTGTATATTCAAAATCGAATAGTGCATTATTTGGGTGAGACAGAGACACCATGTGAATTGTGAAATGGGAGGAATACCTCTTTTAAATACTTTCATGTTTTTTGAAGTAAATGTTTCATCAAAAACAATGAAAATCAACGAAAGTATGGTGACAATGCAGATGAAGGAATTTTCCTTAGATACTCAACAAATAGAAAATCCTAAAAGTGTTTCAACCAGAAACTTGGGAAGCATTGTTGAAATTAGATATGTTAAGATCATTGAATAGAAAACCTCAAATTCTTCAAGGAATTAATATGAGGATGTGAGATGAAGAAGAAGGTGAACATGGAGAAAATGAAAATATAGAAATAGAGGAAGGCATACAAAAATCTCAGGAGTCACATCATGATGTTGACTCAAAAGAATAATATGAAGAGGAAACCATAGTTGGAGAGAATTCAGTTGAATATAAAAGGAGGAATTGAAGAGTATAAATTGATCAATCCAACATTATTGGGGATAGGACCGCACCCACATAGACCAGGAGAATGAGTAATAATACACAATTTGAATTTCTGTCAGTTGTGGAACCATCCTCATTTGATGAAGCTACAAAGGATGAATCATGGGTGAAATCCATGAATGAAGAGTTAGATCAGACTGAAAATAATTAGACATGGGACCTAGTCAAGAGGCCCAAAGGTCACAATGTGATTGGTAAAAAGTTTATCTTCATGAAAAAATTTGATGAGCATGGAAATGTGGTTAGAAACAAGTTGCCTTTGGATTGTAAAGGATACTCACAAATATAAGGCGTTGATATTGGAGAGACATTTGTTCCAGTAGCAATACTAGAGTTAATTACGTTATTTATTTCCATGGAAATCTATGGAGGTTTTAAAGTTTATCAAATGGACATCAAGACAACATTCTGAAATGGAGTTTTGGAAGAATAAGTATACATCGAACAACCTGTGAGGTTCTTGCTTGGAAATGAGGAACTGAATGTTTTCAAATTTAATAAAGCTCTCTATGGATTAAAATAGGCACCACAGGTGTGGTACACTTGATTAGACTCTTATCTAATAAAAATTGAGTTTAAAAAAGGAGTGTATCACAATCTCTATGTGAATAATTCTCAAAAGGATGAGTTCATGGTATTGGTATACATGAATGATATTATTTTCGGTGGAAGTAGGAAGGGAATAGTAGATGAATTTTAAAATCACATGAAATAAGAATTTTAAATGTCCATGATTGTTGAGCTCACATACTTTTTAGGGTTTCAAGTGATTCCGAATAAGGATTACACTTTCATTTCTCTAGAAAAGTATGCAAGAGATCTATTGAATAAATTCAATATTCAAGAATCCAAACCAATGGTGACTCCTATTTCGATTGGAACAAAACTCAGAAATAATGAGTATGGGACATCTGTGGATCCAATAATTTATAGAAGAATCATAGGAAGCCTATTTTACCTGACAGTGACATGGCCAGATATTTCCTTTGCAACATGCTTAGTAGCTTGCTTTCAGAGTAATCCAAAGGAGGAACATATGGTGATAGTGAATAGAATCATGAAGTGCATTCAAGGTACTCGTATTTATGGGTTATACATTTCTATAGGAAGATATAGTGAAATATCATCATTTTTTTATATTAACTAGGCTAGAGATGTCGTGGATAGAAAGTCCACCAGTGGTGGAGCATTCTATATTGGGAAGAAATGTGTGGGCTGGTTGAGAAAAAATAGGAAAGTACATCACTTAGTACTAATGAAGCATAATATATCTCCACAACCAAGGAATTCACTCAGTTACTGTGGGTGAAGCAAAAAATGACTGACATAGGTGATGAGTAAGTGGCTGACATTTTGACCAGGCCACTATTAGTGGCTGTGTTTGAGAAGCATCAGTTGAACCTTGGTGTTCGTCCACCTCCAAGTGCATAAGAAGGCTATAGGTTCCCCCTTCCCTATCCCCAATTATTTTTACTATGTTAATCTCCTTGTGGAAGTGATTTAGGTTTAAAGGGGAGATACAATCCAGGGGGAGTATATTCTAATATCTAAATTGTTCAAATACTGGTCTTTGGGTTTATTTCCAATGGTGGATAAATTGATAAATTCAATATGGAAATCTGGTGGGCTCAAAATGGAGAATGTGAAAGGAGAAAAGAAACCCAGTGTTATTACAGTCAGAGCTTTCCTTCAAACACACGAGAACACTATTTATGTCTTACCTCTTGTTTTATACATCGAGTATTGATCTTGTAGACTTAGAGTATTAGCTGATTTGATTACTGCATAATAGGTGTTGATAGTGGATGGTGATTTATTGAATTTATATAGGGATTTCCAACAAACCCAAATGGGGGATATTTTTGGAACCAAGGATACTCTGTGATGAAAAGGGAGCATGGTTGTGTTTTTTGTTAGTCCTCTCATGGATGATTAGAGAGATTTCAAGGAAAAGGATCATATAGTTAAATCTGTAAAAAAATTTTGAAAAGTGGTTTTTCTTGAAGGTCTCATGAAAATATGCATAAGTCATGATTTTCATATATATGGGCTTCATGAAGTGTGTTCTAAAAAGACATGAAGATTGTGATGGTGTGATCTATGATTACGAGCCTTGATTTGCGGGTGGTGCTTTGAGGTGGTGCTTTGCGGTGGTGCTTTGTGGAAGTGAGAAGAATTTTCATAGAGATATCTACGGTTAAGACGAGCATTGAGAAGAGAGAGATGCACCACGAAGACATTTTTCCTAGATCTGGATTTCACGCATGAAGAAGAGGAGCTCCACGTTCGACCATGCCTATAAATAAGAGGCCACCCCTCTTCATTCCGCACGATTTTGAAGAGAGAAAATCCGGGATCGCCTTGACTTCGTGAAGCAAGGGGTTCTCCTCAAAGCAGATTTCTCTATGTGAGTTTGAGATTTCTGAAGAGACTTTTAAAACCTTGAATGATTCCAATGCTTCTAAGTAATGTGATATTCATGAAGATGGGGTGTTCCGGATTGGCTGAGTGATCTTTGTGAACTGGGTTTCTCTGCAAGGCAGTGAGCTCTCCCAAGGGTTGTGCTCTGCGAGGTAGTGAGCTTTATAAAGGGTTATGCTCTATGAGGCAGAGAGATCTAGGAAGGGTTGAGCTTTGAAAAGGATCTTTACGAAGGGAAGTTTTGAGTATTAGTTTTGAGTGGTTAGAGATTTCAGTGAGCACCTACTCAGGTCTTTGGTGCAAGTAGTGTCTCGTGCAATATAGAGACAAAGAATTCAATTCCAATCTATTGAAGTGACTTTCAAGTCAATAAACTGAGTTATACTTCTCTCATATTAGTGATCTAGGAGGATTTTATAGATGTTTTTGTAGGGAAGTGGGGATCCATCCCTAAGATTTTGTAAGGGTAGTGTGCCTTGAACATAGTGACTATGAAAAATATCTTGTACTCCACAACTTGTGAAGATTAGTGGAACTAGGTATGATCAATGAAATGTCGACGTATACTCTTTAGACATATCACTTTGCGGTGAACCAAGTAAATGTGTTGTGTCATCTCCTTTCTTTCATTTGACTGATAGATTTAACAAGTTCCTACCAACGTGGTAATAATATCCACAAATTCAAAAATAAAATTTTGACACATGGATTGACCCCTCCCATCTCACGGTGTTCCGGGGTCCTTCGGTTAGTCGGTGAAAAACCATTCAGTTTTTTTTTCAAAGTAATATTAGATTGTCAGGAGGATATATTATGACACAAATTTGATAGGTTTCTACACATAGAACTAAACCTCATTGAGGTTATATCCTGATGGAAACTATCTTGAGGATGGATCTTGATCATGCAGATGTCCAACATTGTGCATTCCTTTATTATTATTATTCCATGTAGTTATTTGATTAGTTAGAATATGCATGGTCCGATTTTAAACTCATGTGATTATTTATATGTAATTATTCGATCATCTTATATTCTTGATATATTAAATATTCATTACTAATTCATGATTACTTATGCTATTATTTACCATTAATTATTATTTGACATCACTCTTATTTTTTTCCCTTTCCCTAGGGTATGAAGATGATTCATTACAATAAGTTTCAAGGATGGTGAGAATTTTATTTTTTCATGTATTATTTTTTATTTCCAATGTAAAATGATAACCATGTAAGTAATCTAGTTCTCCAAAACATATAAACTAATAATTCATTCAAGATTTTACTCCTTGTAATCATGCCAACGTAACAATGTAAGGCATGGGCTTCGGGCTTCGGGCTTCTGGGGTCAGGGTGTTACATCCACACTTTATGTTGTGAAAAAATCTATGTATGTTGAACCATTTAATTTTGAAAAAATCCATGTTTTTATTCATTTTAGATATTAACAAATCCAATTTTATCAAATAATAATTATCTCATGAGATGTAAATCCTTAATCATTAAATTGGAGGTAAATATAGGACCTCATATATCATCAACCTTACATTTGTGTGCCACATAAAATCAATCATCATAATAGCAAAAAGAATCGTTGGAAGAAAATGGGTTACATTCATCAAATCCTAGATAAACCATGTAAATAAAATCAATTTCATGTCCTTTTTAAATGGATTCAAATGATGAAATCTTCTATAATTCCATCAATAATCATAACATGATAAACCCATGAAAAAAAATTGATATCAAAATATACTCAGTAACTTTATAGGTAAATACCCTTGAATTAATATTATAGTGAATGTAGTATTTTCTCTATATGGATAAATGATATATGGTTAAGTTAATAATCACACCAATTAATCAATGTGTGGGATATAGGTGAAAATACTTCAACCAAAAGAACCAAAAATTGGGTGTTCATATAGGAAATGCATTGGATGAAAAATTATGGTTATTTAAAAAAGAAAATTAAGAAATATAAGGGTAGTTATTGATAATTTATTTGATATAAAAGAACATTACATAAGTCATTAAGATAAATAAGGTTGATTATATCATTTAATAAATATCCTTTATCAAGTATAATATATGCTAAAGGAAAATTCCTGTGATGAAAAACACTTCTTATGAGTTTTTAAAAAATAATTTTCGAAATAAGAAATATCATTATTATTTTGAAATAATTTTAAAAGAAACATTTTATAAAACTAAGTGAAAAAATATTATTTTTAAAATCCTCAAAACATATAGTGAAAGTTTCATATAAAATGAAAATTTTGACAGAATGATATGTTCACAAAGAAAGGATAAAAGCGATCTTTTTAAGGAAAACTTACCATATGTAAAATCTTAAAATGATGTTATTTTAAAAAAATTGAAAATAAATTTAATGTAGTTGAAAATGAAATATTTCAAATTTCATAAAAAATATAGATATATCCAAAAAATGTGACATTGAAAATAATATTTGAGTGGAAAATAGTTATCTTTTTATTTTATTAAAAATTCCTTTGTTGAAAACCACAACACATAAAAAGTTTATAGAATTACAATTAAAAAATTATAAATAGGAAATAAAGATCTCCAAAGCTAACCATAGGAAAATAAAATTATTCTTATATTGGAAATCAATACTATAAAATTACCCATATGGGTTGTTAAATTTTTGAGATTCTGATTTTAAAATTATGTTGGGAAAATAAACATTAAAACTTAGGTAACATTCAAATAAAAACCCATGAAGGACAAAGTGTCTGAAACTAAACTATAAATAATATGAATAAAAAATAATTCATTATATAAAATAACAAATATATATATTATATTCTCAATATAAAAGTAAATTGGTGTATAACAAGAAGTATATCTCATGAAATAGGAATTGAGACCAAGAAGCCTTTTTGAGTAACATAGCCTTTGAGGTAAGAATCATTTAACAATGGGGATATATAGAATAATTTTAAATCCCAATAAAATAAGTAGTAAATTCCATTAAAATTATTCATTAGGTCTAATAATATAACATGGAACAATATAATACAATAGAGAAATTGGTAAATTAGTGGAAAAAATTTTAGTTAGTACAAACTCTAATGACATCATAAACCTTCGAATCAAAAACACCTTAGAGGATTTGATTTCAAATGAAATATTAAATACTATGTATAATGAGAGGATAATACTAATAAACATATTTATTTTGTTTTAGATACGTCATTTTAAAGAAAACATGGTGTATAATAATAAGGTTGTCTCAAGGGATTCAAAAATGGGATATGAAATCCTTACAATGGTCTTGATTCGCTCTGCACATTCACTTAACTTCCTGAATAATAAAATTAATTTTATTAGGTTTCATATTAGTAGACTTATTTATCTATATTTAATATAATAAGGACCATTTATTATCATATTATATTTATTTATTATATTATGTTTACTTATTTTTGTTTTTTATCATTAAATTTGAATTGGTGTATGCTTATTTCGGTAATTTTAGCGATCGAAGATGGTTTTTTAATAATAATTTAAATAAATACAAAAAAATGAGAAACATAAAAGTCATTATTTTATTACTAAATTATAATATTATTATTCTTTAAATTCACATGTGCATCAATGATAGAGTTTTATAACGTCATTCATGTATTTGGTTAAACCGATTCAAATGAGAACCTGATATAACTCAATGGGCGAGTATGGTTAAGGAAGTGTATTATATAATTATAACATAATAATGATGATAATATGTCTATTTTCTTAATTTGTTGAATTAAATCTGAAGTGTTTTAAATGATGACTGAAAATCAAGATGAAAAATGAAAAACATTACATCGTGGAGGTGATAGTTAATATAGTGAATGGTTAACTTTTTAATTTCCTGAAGAATGAGTTGAAAATAAATTGGATTATAATTTTTCTATAAATAATAATAATTATATTATGTATGTCACATTTAATCTTTAACTCCATACTTATAAATAGTGAAGATAGGTCGTGGTGAAAAACCAAAGTCATTTCTTTCTGGTTGTGATAGTCCGCACAATGTATAATCGATGATCTTTTGTTTTTCTAATTACAAAAAAATAGGTAAATAAGGTCTATTACATAAATATAATAAACATTTAATATACTAATGATATTTATTTCATTATATTACAATATTTAGGGTAGGTTTGTAAGATAAAGATTCAGTAAAAAAATATAAGGAGTAAGTAATACTTACATTGAGAAATTTAACTTCCAATTGATGAACTCCTTATAATTAAAGGACTTAGGGTAACTTTTAGTGACCCGAGGCTTTATGAAATTAAAGGTTATTCAACGATGGTAAAATAATGGAGAAATTAAAGGACAATTTGAATGTAAATTAGATCATTGAAAGGGTGGAAGTGGTAACCTTTTATAAGTAATGAAAAGGGGACTTTTAAGAATACCCCTTACTTTTCAATGATATCATTACACTATTCATGGGTAAATGGATCTAAAAGCTGGAAATAATATATTTAGGGCTGATATTAGGACAATAAATACTCAACTTAGTATTTACACACATATTTTAAATATTTTTCTAGTCATTTACTCTTATATTTCTAATTATACCTTTTTTTCTATGACGACTATTTTTTACCCAAGACACTTATGTTTTAAAAAAATATAAAAAAAAATCGATTTAATTTTTTTTTCATTAACAAAAATATAATATTCATTAAATATAATTCAACTTATATGAAAAAAATACTTGTAAATAAAAACATTTTATGTATAGAAAAAATGTTTCGTAGAAAAATGTTGTTTTCACTGTTAAGTGTTCTTAATCTTGTTTAGTATGGGTTAAAAATTGAATGATAGATGATATATTTAAATTTATGTTTAAAAATTATATCAATTTCAATTATTTGAATATATTCACTAATTTGGTTAGAAAAAATTACACATTATGAATAAAAATATTCTTTGAAAATAATATTTTAATTATTATCACGGTCATTAGCATTAATCCTAGAAATCTAATTTTTATGAAAAAAATGAAACTAAATTTACCAAAAAATATTTTCTTATTAATATATAATATTAAATATATTTTTTTAAATTTAATTTCCAAAAGTGTAAAAATCAAAATTTTAATGTGAGTTCATAAAAACATTTTTTTGTTTGAAAATATACTTGAGATTCAAAAATGTTAAAAATGTGTTTAACTAATTTAAAATAATAATTTTAACTAGTTTATATTGCTTATTAAATATATATTTATATATAAAAAAAGATTTCATAAAATTTTAATTAATTATTATGTCAATATAATGATATAAAATAGATAGTTTTTTGAAAATTGCTATTTTCACTACACTCCTAAAAATAAATTATATTATAAAACACTAAAAAATCACCAAAAGTAAATTTCAAAATGTTGAATTCAAAAATAAAATTCATTTTTAAAAAATAAATTCTAAAAAATTAAATTTATCTTTAAAATTAAAATAAAATATATAAAAAAATTATTATAGAAAAAATTAATCATTCCTCATCTTATTTTGTAAGTATTTGTATATTATTATAATATTTTTCTCTACTATAGGTTTTATTATTGTTATAAATTTATCAACTAATATTTCATGAATTGTTTTAGTTTATTTTTTTATGTGGAACAATCTATTAACATGTTTTTTACTTAAAGGGAAAAAATATATAGATATATTTTGGGTCTTTTCATTTTAAATCCCATTAAATAAAATGTATCCTTGTAATTATAGTTAATATTCATAGTTTAAATTAGGTGGGGTTATCATTAACATATTTATCATTTAGGATATAACTTATAATACGAAAACTACCTTACTCTCTTAGTCTATATCAAGTTACTTATCTTTGTTCTAACAACATTAATCATACATAAAATAATATTTTCATGTATATATATACCCTAATCATATATTTTTTATAAAATAACTTTTCTAAAAATGTTTTATTTTTCAATACATTATACCACATTGAAATCATATATTCCTCTAAAACTTATTTTAACATTTAACCCTCATATGTATTTACTTCTAGTTTATAATGTCACACAGAAGTCAATGTATATCACAATCCCAAAAATGCAACAAATGTCACTAAAAATACCATGAATAACTTTTTTACTAAATTAATAATCAATTCCAAATTTATCAATACTATCTAACTCACTTTTCTCAAAATCAATCAACCCTTTTTTCCTCGACATCAAAATGATATTAAACCTAAGATTTATCTATTCCTAAAACATGTCTTCCTCAAATATTTTCCCCACTTTTTCCATAATATCATCGATAAATATCCCTCACTAATAAAAATAGATAAGAGTTTTCCTGAAAATTAAATTTTTAGTTCAAAATAACTTTTAAGGAAATAGTGGGAAACCGTACAAGAACTAAAGAAGAGACAGCATTCCCAAGGGGATCCATCATTGCAGACGTGATTCATAACAAAACAATAAATCATTGTTATAGTTGAGTAAGAACTACAAGTTAAACCCAAAATTAATCCTAATACATAAATATAGAATCATCATGTTCCCTCTCAAAATCAAGAGTCGAATACTCAAACACGAGACTAGATTGGCAGCTGATGGAGTGGGTGAGCATCCTACCCAGCAAGACTGCCACCTCCTTCATACCAATGACTTGTGAGGAAACACCTAGATTGAACAGATATCTTTCCTTCCCCTGTATTTTTTTGCTTTATTTTTGTATGATTGATGTCTAAAAGGATATCGAACTGGTTATGTTTAGCCACCGGGGTATCCAATCCAAACTGAATCCCCATGCCACCAATCATCCCATCCTTGAAAAAGTAGGTTAAAGCCATCACTTATTCCCCAAAAAAACAGACAACAACAGTGACACTCCCTTTGACTCCATATACCATTAGGATGCTCTATAGTGTTGGTTCATCCCTTCTCCCATCAGTTTCATCCACCACACCATGAACAACATTCACATAGGAAGGGTCGACACTTCTAGAAACCACAACGGTGATGCACTTACCTTTCTTATCTCCCCCTAGTTTTGGCACCTTCGCCACAAATTGAGGTGGAAGAGAGGAATAACCTACTAGAAAAAAATTAGGTGAGGAGGTATTTACAGGGCTCAAAGTGTTCAGAGCCCATTGAATGCAGAAGGCGAGTGATGACCACCCGATGGAGATCTTGGACTCATCCTGGCACCAGATTGAGGCATTCCAAGTGTAACCTGAGGAACTGTGGGATCAAGGGTGTCATTGGGAGGAGATTATAAAATAGTTCTATATGATCCCTTATTCGTTTATAAGACTTAGTAGTATCTAGATACATTTTCTTTTAAACTTAATTTTTGTTATCATGATTCCACCAAATACTAAAATCAAAATTTTTATGATAACATCCAAAAAATGAATATGAAAACGTCAATCTGAAGATAAAATCCCCTATGACACCTTTATTTTAAACATATGATACTTTTAGTTCAACCTATTACTATATTTTCTCAATAATTTTTCATCCATGGTCATTTTCTTGTTAGGTTCTCTAACCTAATTAGTTAACATCATAATCAAATCCTTTATGGTTTATAAAACATTATGTGAATTTACCACAACATATCCTATATGAGTGTCAAAATAGATTTGTAGCTTTTGTCTTTTTTGTGAACTACGTGATGATCACTTTAATAACCAATATTTCCTTTTTAGGGTTATTATCCCTAGGTACATTAGTTTAAAAGTATACATCCACTTATTGTATCCAAATAGGGATATTATTTCTAGGAAAACCACATACTCTAAACCTGACCAATATTTCAAGATATTATCCTACACATAAACTTATCCCTTATAATTATCCCTATGATTTTTAATAATGTAAATTTTTCCTAATTAAAATAGTAAAGTAGTCCCCCCAAAATAATTAAACTCCCCTTGATGCCAACCGAGCAACCCCAAATCCACACTCTCGGGTCTGGTGCAAAAAACACATACATTAACCAATTAACTTTGATACCAAGTGAGATGATCTAAGATAAAATTTTATAAATTTCACATTGGTATTACCTTTCATAATAATCTCACATGACACATAAAGCATTTTGTTTTAGTGTCATTAGGGAACAGTTATATTGGAAACTTATTTTGCAAAACTTGTGGGCATTTATCCATAATCAAACCATAGCAGACTCTATTCTAGAATTATCACATGTAACACCCATCTACATAAAATAGGGAATGGAAAAAAAATAAAGGGATGAGCATAAATTAAATGTAACACTTATCAAAAGAAATAAAAATCAAATATCATAAGTGATCATCGGATGGTCATATGGGAATAATCAAGATACTTAAGATAATAAAAAAAATTCTTATATCACCGAACATGAGTCATGGTATATGACATGGTGTGTCATAATTAATGAATAAATACATTGTGGAAACATAATTAATTAAAAATAATACATTAGAGGGTATCATAGTCATAATAATAAGTATAAAACTATGGCACAAACATTAGAATAGGAACACACTGTGAACAAATCCAAGTATATCCACCCTTTATGTTTTAATAATATCAATGTAGGTCTAGCCTTTTATTTGTAAACAAATACTAGTATTTCCACCCTATTAGTTGTGAAAAAATCAATTTATGTCAACCCTTTTAATTTTAAACAAATTAAATTACATAAACCCATCATTATCGCATGAGATATAAATCCTTAAATGTGCAAACCCAAAATTTTATCAATGGAATTTATCCCATATTATAGTAATTTCATATAGTATAAATAATATATGATCACTTATATACCATAATACAAAAATTATAAATGAAGAATTAATGAAATAAGAAATATTTATAGATGTTAAGGAACCAATAATGATGAAATAGTAACTTGAACTTAGGATTAGTAATATGAACCTTATGAATAGTAATCTGGTCAAATGAATAGTAACCTCACCCATGAAAAATTCACTCATCTTATAAACTAAATGATGGTATAAGTATATCACAGACTATGTAAACAAATGTTTTAAAAATTATTAATTAAGTGTTTTAATTTTTCTATATTATGATTTTAAGATAATTTTATGATACCTTATGTTATTTTTTAAGGTGTTTCAAAATCAGTTATAATTTTAAAATTTGTATTTTCATATAAATGATGATTTTAATTAAAAGTTAAATTACACATATTTATAAAAAAATTAATAAAATAGATTTCATTTTTTAATTCTACATGTTGAAAATGGTTAGTATAAATTTTTTGTATTTTTCTAAAATACATGATTTTTGGGGAATAGTGAAATACAATAATTTACGGTATATATACATTATAAGTTAAATACAGTATTCATTGAGTCATATCAGATGTAAAAACTATAATCTCTAACTTAAATTCATTATTTTAATATTTTTGGTGATTATTTTCAAACTATTCATAGCCTTGAGACAAAATAATAAAGTAATTAATAAAATAATGGGAAAACACTCATCTCCCCCACTATAAATACCACCCCTAACCCCCTATTTTCCCCACACCTCTCAATATTTGAGACTTGTACAAATTCTTACCAAAACTATACCAAATAAACCATCCCACTTCCATGAGTTCTTGGTCTTATCAAAAGGAAAAAACATTTTCCCTAAGGAGGTTCTCAAGGAATACAAATCGAAGAGGTAAAATCCTCTTCCTTTTTCTTTTAATTTATCATCAATTTTATTTGTTCTCTTATCTTCTCCTCACATTATAATATCTAAATAGCATGATAACTCCAATATTTTTGAAATAATATAATTATATCCTGTTAATGGAATAATCCATAATCATACTCCCTTCTCTCTTATTATAAAAATGAAATAGTCGCCCCTGATGTGCGAGTTTACCGACATCTTGGGCGATACACTTTCAATTTCCTTTAACGACTTCAAGAATGTTAATAAAACCAATATAATGGATGAAAAATATTTTAAAATTTATGGTACAACCCTATTTATTTTTTGTAACTAACATATCTACATAAACCAAATGATAAAACAAAACGAGTTCATTATGATCGAAAACGCACCATAAGTAACCTAAAATGGTCATCAATGACATTTATCAAATGATTTATCCTCATATCATATAACAAATTTTTTTAAAATATCATTTAATATTTTGGAAGATCAATAATAAAATATAATAACAATTCTTGACATTTATACTCATTCTACAAGAACATCCATTTATTTATAGAAGTGAACCAATCATGAAAACCATGAAAGCGAACACTCAAATAATGGAATTAAACTCTATAACTCATATAAGAGTACATGAATGATATTAATAATACAATAATGAATTAAATTATTGTATAAAAGTTTATATATTTTTAATTAATGAATCTAATGTGATTAAGCAGAATATTAATGTGAAGGAAGCTTTCAGACACAGGGTAAGGGGAATTCTTAAATTCAACTCTTTTTTTGGGTTTTCCCTCTTTCACTCCATTTTCAATATGAATATTAATTAAATATAATTTATTCATAATTAACTTATATTTTATGGGATATTCATTTTTTCTAATTGGGTTTATGACTAACATGGTTTTTTTCAAACGAACTCTTCTTTCAAAAAAAACACACCTTTTTCTTCTTGAGATTGTTTCTTCTTCACTCAAGAATGATGTTTCATATATCAAAAATGTTATTCAAGCTTAAATTTGGGAACAAAAATTTTGTTAATTTATGATTTATTAAATGAACCCCATTACCTTCCATGGGTTATTTTATATTGAAGTTTGATATATGTCCTATGTGGCATGAATGATAATGTAAATGTTAGGATGTGACGGGTGCACCTAGAATTATATAGTGCAATGTAAATTTTATGATGTGACTGGTGAACCCAAAATTCTATAGAAATCCAATTAATTTTATAATGTGATTTATCTCATGAGAAAAGTTAAATATTCATGAAAATTATGCTATATTTGTTCACTACTTTGTGTGGTAGATGACCACTAAGATATGATGTTTCAATTTTATGTATTGCCACATTCCATGCCTTTATCTAATTCCTCCTCTCATGATTATGATCTTATGCCTATTTTATGATGATAATGATTATGAAAAACCATGTTATATTGTTTCATGTTCTTATATATCCTCTTAATGGGATTTTAAATCACCCCTTTTGATGTATATCTTCTGGTGACTACTTATACTAAGGATAATTCAAGGTCCATTATGAATCTAGAGAACAAGGAATTAAATAAATGTTTATGTTTAGTTTTTGAAACTTTTATGTATGGTCCTAATTTTCCCAAGACACTAAAACTTTGGATCCTAGTCATGTAATTTTTTTATGTTGGTCATCTTTAAAATGATGTAATAATAATGATAGAAAATCAGGGTCGCTATAGTAGGTATCATAGCACAATTTAATTATTTTGGTAATTAGGATTAGAGAACCTTAGTGAAAATCTATTGTAAGAAACAATGTATATGTAATCACACAAGAAGCTTTGTTTTATAAAATTCAAAACATAGGTATCCCATAAGATATTCATTTAGATTTAATTTCACAAAGGGGTAAATTATTGATGACATGTTGGCATATTTTTTTTCTAACATTTCCAATTCTAGAAAATGGTGGGAACCAGGAGAAACAGGGACAACAACCCATACGAGGCACTATGCAGAGATTTCCTAAATGAAATTCACAATGCCTTTTGTGGTGGAGAGAAAAATTTCATGGTTATGATTACCCAGCTATCTCAGGTTATGAAAAATAACTTGAATAATTTGGAGTTTCTAACTTATCCTAAGAGGGAGAAAATGGGTATCAAGTGTTTTATGCACCAACAACCACAGGCTTTTATCAAATCTTCTAATACACTAGTCACTGAATAGTGGTTTACATCAATGGAGAATATATTTTCTATTCTTCACTATTTTAATATGGAGAAGGGGAATATCATTGTTTATTGCCTATATGGATAGGCCGATAAATGGTGGTCTTTGAAGAAGAACACTAATCCAAAGGATGAAATTGAAGTGATGGAGGAATAAGACATTATGATAATGTTTTTTAACAAGTATTTCCCAAAAAATCTTCATAAAAATATGGAGATATAATTCATAGATATGAAGAAAAAGGAAGGATAATCTTTCATGGACTACGAGGAAAATTTCACAAGGCTTTCAAGGTATGCTTCCAAATTTGTTATAAAAATGATAAAAAAATTGATAGATTTTTAGTGGTTTAAAAACACACCTTCGAAAGTCTCTCACAATTCGATACTTTGGGAGTTATAATGAATTTTTTATATGTGCTCTCAAATTGGATATGTAGTTTGTAGAATGGTCCCATGGCAATGGAGATAAGAAATGAAAGATGGAGTTTCAAGATAGAGGATCTAATGAGAAAGTTGGAGAGAAAACTCAACCACCAACATTTCAAAAATGTCAGAAGAAGCATCATGATAACTACCTCAAAAGGATGGGTAACTGCTTAAAGTGTGGGATAGAATTACAAAAATATCATTAATGTTGAAAATACATGAAGAATCAGGAAAATTTTGTGAAGTAAAGGAGATAACTACCCATGGTCTAATGCTACAACTATAAATAATAGGGGAACTATGAAAGGTAGTGCACTAAACCTTGAGTCTTATAGGGTAATCAACGTGAATAGCCACAAAATCCAAAGGAGAAAGGTAAGGATTATGCCATCACTACTACTGATGTAGAGAAAGAAAACAAAGTTGTACAAGGTACACTTCCTATTTATTCAAGAATGGAAAAGGTTTTATTTGATTCTCATTCTATGCATTACTTTATATCCTGAAAGTTTTCTAGAAATATTAAATCAAATCCATGAAACCATGAAATATAGATATATGTAAAAACACTTACTATTTTAATTATTTCATCCCAAGTTTTGGACTCTTCTCTTATTGAAGTATGTGGTAAGATTCTTCCATTGAATATCATAATACTTCCCTTGGTAGAATTAGATGTTATAATGGGAATGGATTGCATATCGTTATACAGAGAACATATAAAATATTAGGAAAAAGAAATATCTTTTCATATTCTAAACCATCCGATGCTCCTCTACAAATTTAAGTAATATCATGAATCTACTTTTGAAAATACTTCAACGGTGTGGGTGTTAATTCCCTATAAAGAATCATAACTCACTCAAATGGTTGATTCAAATGAAATTTTCAACCTAGGGGAAATTACTATTATGAGGGAATACAGTGATGTATTTCCAGAAGAGTTTCCTAGATTTCCCTTGGATAGTAAGGTAATGTTCTCAATAGAAATAATATCCAAAGATACTCTTATTATAAATTATCCCTATATAATGAATCCTATCAAATTGGAGGAGTTAAAAAAATAGATGCAAGAGAATTCAGAGAAAGGGTTTATACGCCCTAGTGTATCACCTTGGGGTATTCTAGTTCTCTTTATAAAGAAGAAGGATGGATCAATGAGGTTGTGTATCGATTATTGGGAACTCAACAAGATCACCATAAATAACAATTATAATCTTACAAGGATTAATGACTTGTTTGATCAGTTTTGAGGAGCTCAATACTTCTCAAAGGTGGATCTTCATTCTGGATATCATCGGCTAAAGGTGAAGAAGGAATATATTCATAAGACTGACTTTCTTACAAGGTATGGGAACTACGAGTTTCTGGTGATCCCCTTCAGACTTACTAATTCCCCTATAATATTCATGGATTTAGTGAATAGTGTATTTAGACATTACCTTGAAAAAAAATTGGTAGTGTTTATCGATGATATTTTCATCTACTCCAAGAGTAAGGAGGAACATGAAGAATATATTAGGCTCGTGTTGGAAACATTAATGAACAATATGTTGTACACCAAGTTTAGAAAATGCGACTTTTGGATGTAGCAAGTAAAATATTGGGACATGTGATCAAAAGTGACGGAATCTATATGGACCCTTCAAAAACCAAAGGCAATTAAGGAATGGCCCAAACCCTCTACTATCATGGAAATCCACATTTTTCTTGGATTAGCTGGGTACTAATTACATTTTTTGATAAATTTCTCATGATTTCCAATCCTTCTAACAAAGTTAACTAGGAAAGGGTTAAAGTATGTCTGGATAAAATAATGTGGGGAAAGATTCAAGGTGCTAAAGAGAAGGCTGGTCGCAGCATCTATACTCACATTATCGAGATGTGGGGAAAGTTTTGTGATAAGTAGTGATTCTTAAAATAAAGTTTTGTATTGTGAACTAATGAAAAATGATAATGTGATAGCCTAAAACTCATGGAAATTGAAGATCCATGAGTAGAACAACCCGACGCATGATCTGGAGCTAGAAGATATACTTTTTTCCTTAAAAACCTAGCAGAAATAAATATACGGTTAGAAGTGTGACATATATACCGATCATAAGATCCTAAAGTATATATTCACAAAAAAAAGACCTCAACATGCGTTAAAGTAGATGGGTAGAGCGAATCAAAGGCTGTGTTTTATCTATTCACCATCATCCTGGAAAGGCGAACAAGGTAACTAATTCTATTAGGAGAAAAGAACCTACTACTCTATCCATGTTGTGGATTGAGAAAGACACAATATTTATAAATATGAAAAGTATGGATTTGGAAATCATAATAGCATGGAATAAATCCTACCTTTCCCAAATGATTTTCAAACCAACCATCAAAGAGAATATTAAGGAGGTGCGAAGGGATGATCCAAAGTTACAAAAGAAATTGAATGTAGTAAAGGAATAGAAGTTTCAAGAGTTATATATCGATGATTGTAAAGACCTGGAAATTTCAATGAATTTTTTTTTCTCAAATGCTTTGGAATTTTATGAGTCTGCAGTTTCTAACTGCGCCTGATTCCGAGGCCTGGTGTGCCCGAAATAAATTTCTGAAGTTTTGTTTGAGTACGTTCAGTAAATGTACATGCAGGTTTTTGTATATTTTGAACTGATGCATGGAATTGAAATCTGAGGACACCAATGAACTCACATTGCCGCTATTCGCCTAAGGGGACCATTACCGCAGTTACGTTTCTTCAGGAGGAGAAGTTAATTTTTTTTGGGATTTTTTTTAAAATAAATAATAATTATGTGTTACATAATTTTTGTTAAGGGGGTTGATATCTTCTCCAAATAGGAGTTATAGGTGGGTCCCACACCCCACATAACCTCCAATGAGAGGATAATGTGTGGTGGGGCCCATACGAGCACCTAACCCCTCAACTCCCCCTTTAACCCCCATGAACCCCCTTTAAATCTTAAACCTTTCACCTCCTTCCATTAAAGATACCAGAACTAACTTAATTAATTAGAAATTAATTAATTGGTTCACCAAATTTGAATTATTTTGAAATTCATATCAAGAATAAAAATAATAGCCAAGATATTATTTTTGGTTTGGAAATTTTTGTTTTGGTGGAGCTTTGGATAATAGGGAAAACATTATTCCCACGAAGAACGACGTACCCTCTCGACGAAGAACACAAGGCCCTCAGACGTCTTCTTCTTTCTTCTTCCTACCCGTTAAGGGAGAAGACATCGTCGTGAAGAATGTCACCAACAACAACGACTCTCCCTCTGATGTTGACAGAACGACACCGTCTTCCGCGACGCCGTTTTCCGCGACTATGAAAAACGTACCTTGAATCGAGGTAGGGGGTTTTTTATGATTTTAAATTAATAAAATTATACCCCTGATCTTGTTGAATGGTTAGTTCGACTATGGCCTTTTGTTATTGCCTAACACGGAGGGCGTGGGCCGAACAAAAACAGCACGATGACCCACTGTTGATCCTTGTCTGTATTGGCGACCGAGGCGGTGTCGGAAGAGGCGGTGGCAACCGGAGCCGGTAGCCACACACCGGCCTCATGGAGAAAAACTGTAGCCCGCAACCATGGGATGCTCGGGCTGAAGAACCGGCCGGCTATGGCTGGCCCGGCTGGTGGACCGCAGCACCCGCAAGTTCCGCGCGAAGGAGATGTGGCCCGCATCCGCGGGCGGCTCGGATGAGCCGAACTGGCCGGCCGCCTTCCAGCCGAGAGGGAGGACCGCAGTGCCTCTTGGAACCGCGCTGCGGAGAAGATCGTGGGCCGCGGTTGCGGGCCGCTCGGCGGGCGAACCGGTCGGCCGCCTGCCAGCCGGGCGGAAGAAATTGTGGCGCCCTGTGGGAGGAAAGCGGCCCAATCTACGAGCCGATTGGCGCCGCATGGGAGGACAGTGGCCCCATGTGCGGGCCGCTCATGCCAAACAAAACCGATCGGCTTCGGCCGGCTTCATCCAGCCAGACAGGGAGAGGTGGCACCGCTCGGCGCTGCCAGGCGAACCAGACTGGCCCGCTCCGTGCGCCAGGTTCGTAGGTGGGTTGCGCCCCACCGGGCTGGGCCGACCCCCAAGCCGGGTCAGACCCTCCAAACTGGGCCGAGCTGACCCCCCATCTGGGTCAGACCCGCCGATCCATGACGGGTCGACCCGCCAGCCCACTCGGCTTAACGGGTCAGGCCCGTTTCGCTTAAACGTGGATATCTTCAAGACCGTGCATCTGAACTATGCGTCGTCTGTTGAACTTGGAACCTTGCGACGAGGCGGTCCTTTTGCGATACTCTATGTGATTTTGAACAACTTTGGAAAATGTCCGGGTTTGGATCAAGCATAAATCCAACCGGGCCCCTGGAATAGAAAAGCCAACAACTCTCAGATTGGGCATCTGATTGACGCTCCGTCTGTCACGTTGGGTTTCATTTGATGAGACGGAACTTTGAGATACATCAACTCAGGACTTAGTAATAGTTGATGTATCAAGCCTCCTTTTTTTTTGAGGAGTAGACCCTCCCGGAATCGAGCGTGTTGTGTGCGAGAACCCTAGAGCTTGCTGCGACTGCGTCGTCCTGTGTATTGAAATCTTGTGTGGGTTCGACAGCGATGACTACCATACTGGAATCCTCTGTGGGTTCGAATATGATGACAACTATACCGGAATCCTGTGTGGTTTTGGCAGTTCTGACAGAGTGGATGGACTATATAATGTGTGGGTCTGACAGCTTAGATGAATCAGTAACTACATCGGATCATCTCTATTACACTAGAATATCTAGACTGTATCCTGTGTGGGTCTGAAAGCTTAGATGAGATAGCTGGACTCTATACTGTGTGGGTGTGACAGCTTAGATGAGATAGCTGGACTATATCCTGTGTGGGTCTGACAGCTTAGTTGGACTGTATCTTGTGTGGGTTCGAGATCTTAGATGATCCAGTGGCAACATCTGATCATCTATATCTCTCTACAATTTTGGAATACCTATGTGAGCTGAGTCATGTATTTCAACCATTATCGTCGTGGTGTTTGACTTTACTTCCTTTGTGGAATTGGTTTGTGCTTGGGCTCAAGAGTTGGAGCCCGACTGAGATTGGTAAGTTAGGTATATGTATGGGTATATACCTAAGTCGGGTTGGTTGATACATTGTGGTTGTATCTTTCTTCTTTTGCTTATCCTTAGTGGATATTGTGAGACCACGTAGGTCTCAGGGTCCCTACTGAGTATCGTTATACTCACCCCTACATGGGTTATGCCTGCACCTCATTGTGTTGGATGCAGACGATGGACAATGCTGACGGAGGCCGAGTGCGTCTGACTGGACGGTTTCTGGAGGTGGACCTTGTGAAGAGTCGGCGCACAGAGGAGACTGACGGATGTGGGTGTTGAGGTGTCCATCTATACCTACCCTTTAGGTAGGAATCCCCGAAGGACGATCCAGGAGCTTCTCTTTACTTCCAGATGTTTTTCTCTTTTTACTTGTACTTTTTGTTCAATTGGGTTTGTATACTGGCCCATTTAATTTCGAGCACACTCTTTTGTATTCAGTTTTACTTAGTGTTTACTTCATGTTGCATACTCTGTTTTGTCCTTTTTCTTTTATAAAGTCATTGCCTTCCCAGCTTAGGTATTTATGCCTTTGGTGCTAGTCGTCAGCCCCTGGCCTATGGAAGGCGGGTTTGGGGTAGTCACGACACGAGCCCCAAGGACGGGTCGTGACAAATTGGTATCAGAGGAGTCAGTTCTAATGCAGAACTCAAGACTATAATCATTCTTTTCTGTGAAGCAATAGTGTTAAGAGTATTCACTACTAGAAAAACGACCTATACCCATGGTTTGGGGAATCGTCGGCTGGAACGGCGTCGGTATAGGGGTCTCAGCCTATACCCACGGTTTTCGAGAACTGTGGGTATAGGGGAGTCATATGTGGCACACCACCTGTTCCAGTGTGGCACACAATAGACCCCACAGTTTGAAAACTGTGGGGAATTTAAATTCCAAAAATCTGCATACTCGGGGGAATTGAACTGGCATCTCACGCGTAGCATCCCAGAGGCGCCACCAATAAGGACCATTCGAGCTATAATATTTAACTTTTATATATACATATATCTACAAATATATATTAATATTAATCAGTGCAATATTTAAATTACAAAAACGCCTTCCGAGGGATTCGAACCTGGTTCTGCAGAGCGCCTCACGTCCGCGCTACACCAAAGTACCGCACGAGCTGCTATTTTTTCTGCTATATATACATACATTTATTTATATATATTAATATTATTCGCGTAACGAAAAATGTAATCGGAAGAATTCGAACCCAGAACCTGCATCAGGCGTGGAGAATGCTTTACCAACCAAGCTACTGTATTTTCGAAGTTATATAATTATATTTAAGTAAATATATTAACCTATACCGTGAATAAATTCATTCCCGCCAAATTTTTTCTGTATCCCACCTAATTTTATTTCCCCGCCATATCGCGGGAAAGCTATACCCATGGTTCTGGAGAACCGTGGGTATAGGTCTTTAAAAAAAGGACAACACCCACGGTTTTGATGAACCGTCGGTATAGCTCTTCAGAAAATACCCTATACCCATGGTTTTCTCTAAAACCATGGGTATAGGTCTTAAAAGAAAACTATACCCATAGTTTTTGGCACAACCGTGGTTATAGGTGGCCTATACCCACGGTTTTTGAAAACCGTGGGTATAGGTTCACATACTGTCCCTATACCCACGATTTTGGAAAACCGTGGGTATAGAGGTAACCTATACCCACGGTTTTTTGCAAAATCGTGGGTATAGACCTATTTTCCAGTAGTGATTGAGTGTGTTTTTTAGTCCAGGGAGTCCAGTGTTGGTGCGGCAGCCGACGTATCTATACACCAGGACCCTGACCTCTGATTTCTGACTTAGTGCACGAAAACACTGATTGCGTGTGTGTTCTCTTTGAAAGGTTTTCTTTGTGATTACTTTGTGTCAGCTCACCAGGTATACTATTTTTACCGTGGAGCACCTGTTTCTTTCAGGATGGCCCCACAAAGGTAGCCATCTAGGGTTCCGAGTTACGTACGAGATGGTAGCCCACCGAGCGATGAGGCCTTGGTGTCGGGCCCCATCATAGCGGAGGCACCAGCGGTACCACTACCTGCTGGGCCATCGATACCACCAGCCCCAGCATGAGAGAGTGCACACCGCATGAGTGTGTTTCATAAGTTCCAGCGATATAGGCCTCCTAGGTTCCGGGGAGAGACAGACCCACAGTCAGCTGAGGATAGGCTGGAGGCTGTCGTGAGAGTTTTCAGATTGGTAGGGACACCAGCCGACCTTATGGTGATCCTTGTCGCGAGTCTCCAGCACGCAGCAGTAGGTAGATGGTGGATCTTAATGCTCCAGGTGCATGACGAGGCATATTTACTCTAGATATACTTCGAGAGTCTCTTCTGCTCAAAGTTTGTTCCATCCACCCTTCGTGTGTTGCGGATTCAGGAGTTACTACATCTGCAGCATGGCATCATAACAGTAGCTTAGCACTCAGCAAGGTTCACCGACCTCTCGCGCTATTCCACGAATATGGTACGGGACCCATTTTTCAGGGCCTAGACCTTTGAGTAGGGACTCAGGCATGAGATTAGGGCTTTGATGATTCCCCTCAGCATTCCGATGCAGGCGGGAGTACTGGAGCGAGCCCCTCTAGTGTAGAGTTTTCTCACTGAGAAATCACCAGTAGCGAGACCCACCAGAGGGAGACACTTAGTAGAGTCTTCTATAGATGGCTGTAGATAGATGTCGCAGAGGTCCAAGCAGACTAGGCCATCAGGTGGGAGACCCAGGGATTCAGGTTTGGTTATGTGGGGCACACGAGACAGAGTTAGCTATACGATGAGCAGATAGTGTTATGCATGCGGCGGGCAGGGCCACATGGCTCATGACTTCCCGAACCGCCATGCAGATGAGCAGCAGATAGTAGAGGGACCTCCCAAGAAGAGGCAGAGGTTCGACCATGGAGGTCCGCCGGGAGCAGGCAGACATGGCAGAGGAGCTGGCTAAGTAGTGGGTGGTGGACGACGTTTCGAGGCTCCACCACCAGGAGGTCCACCCTGACCACAGAGAGCTGGAAGACAGAGGCGGGCTCAACACTAGGTAGTTGAAGACTATGACCACGGCGCACCTAAGATGATTCGAGGTACTATCTGTGTCTACTCCACCCTTGTTGCAGTACTTATAGACACAGGTGCGAGTCATTCTTTATTACCACTGCCCTCTTTCGGAGCTCAGAGATTCTGACGGAGCCGTTGGCTTGATCCTTACGACTAGAGACTCCTACGGGAGCAGAATCGATGATTAAGAACTGGTGTCAATAGTGTGAGCTTACTCTAGGAGGCGAGAGTTTTGGCTAGGATCTTCTTGTAGCGGCGTCGAGGCCTTACGACGTCATCTTGGGTATAGACTGGTTGTCCATAGTTTATACTCAGATTGACTGTATTAGGCGCAAGGTGCGGTGTATCTGTGTGGATGGGACTAGGTTCACCTTCAACGGTGATAAGGGATCTTTTTCAGTGTAGGGTGGACTTATGAAGAGGAGGGGGCAGCCGATCACACATCAGTTGGATAGTCTCATCCTCGGAGTGGTTGATGTGTGGAGTCCTAGTTTTCCAGTTGTGGTGGATCATTACACGGATGTTTTTTCTGAAGATGTTCCAGGACTACCTCCTCGTAGATAGGTAGACTTCTACATTGACATGTACCCCAGGACAGCACCGATATCTACTCCAGCATATCGGATGGCTCCCACCGAGCTTTGTGAGCTGCAGGTATAGCTGGAGGACTTGTAGGGAAAGGGATTTATCTGACCCAGTGTCTCACCCTAGGCATCACCAATTTTGTTCACCAAGAAGGCAGATGGGAGCTTGCGACTATGTGTCGACTATCGTTTCCTGAATCAAGTGACCGTGAAGAATAAGTATCCACTCTTGGGGATTTACGACCTCTTTGATCATCTCAAGGGAGCATGATGGTTATTGACGATAGACCTCAGGTCAGGCTATCACCAACTCAGAGTTTAAGATGTGGATGTGTAGAAAATGGCCTTCAGGTGTCAGTATGGCCACTACGAGTTCTTGGTTATGCCCTTAGACGTAACCAACGCTCCAGCAGTGTTCATGGGTCTCATGAACCAGATCTTTCATCCTTACCTTGATCGATTTGACATAGTATTAATCGATGACATACTGATTTACTCGACTATTGAGGAGGAGCACTCCTACCATTTGTGGATAGTACCGGACACACACCGAGAGCACCAGCTTTATGGTAAGCTCTCGAAGTGCTAGTTCTGGATTCAAGAGGTTCACTTCTTGGGACACGTCTTCTCGGAGGCCGGAGTTGCAATGGACCCAGCGAAGATCGAGACAGTACTTGATTGGGAGCCACCCAGGAGTGTGACAGAGGTATAGAGTTTCCTAGGTCTGGCTGGATACTATTAGAGATTTGTGCTAGACTTCTCTAGAGTTTCAGCACTACTTTTATCTTTGATGAAGAAGGGGAAACCCTTTATGTGGTCAGAGATATTCCAACAGAGCTTTCAGGAGCTGAGGCAGAGGTTGGCCAGTGCGCTCATCTTGAGGCTACCGGAGGAGGGCGTAGGGTACGTAGTTTACTACGACGCATCAAGGAACAGACTCAGGTGTGTCCTGATATAGGAGTGAGATGTTATCGCGTATGGTTCATGGCAGCTGAGATAGCACGAGCAGAACTATGCTACCAATGACCTGGAGTTAGCAATAGTGGTCTTCGCCTTGAAGATGTGGCGGCACTATCTGATGGGAAAGCGCTTTATAGTCTATTCTGACCACCAGAGTCTCAAGTATATCATCTTGTAGAAGGACCTAAACCTGAGACAGCAGTGATGTCACGAGTTCCTTCAGTACTATGACTTTGAGATATTCTATAATCCTTGGAAGAGGAACGTTGTAGCAGATGCTCTCAGCAGGAGATCGGGAATTCAGCTTCTAGGAGAGGCGACCGAGCAGCTGGCTGCATTGAAGATATACATTGTGGATAAATATGGATCAGCCTTTCTGCAGTCTCTCACAATCACTCCTCCACTTCTTCAGCAAGTCCAAGAGGCGTAGCATGGGGACGTTGAATGTGAGGTGCGACGTGCTTAGATATCCTCAGGGCAGGCACCTGATGGGTTTTCTAAAGGTGGGGAGAACATCATCCTCTTCATAGGACATACCATGGTACCAGTTGAACTACAGGAGGAGGTATTGAGAGAGTTCCACACTTCCCCTCTAGAGGTACATCCAAGAGTGACAAAGATGTATTAGGACCCCAGACGACAGCACTGGTGGCCAGGTATGAAGAAAGTAGTAGTAGAGTTTGTTTCTCGATCCCTCACTTGTCAGCAAGTGAAGGGAGAGTACCAGGTACCAGCAATCTTGGTACAACCCTTAGAGGTCCCATAGTGGAACTAGTATGGGATATCCATGGATTTCTTGATGGTACTTCCACGTACATCTAGAGAACACGACTCTATCTGGGTGATTTTTGACCGACTCACCGTGTCGGCCCGCTTCCAACCGATCAGAGAGCAGGGATCAGTGGAGAGCTTGGGATGCCTCTATGTTCAGTAGATCATACGAATTCATGGTGTGCCATCAACTATCATCTCTGGTCAAGATGCTCGTTTCACTTCCTGGCTATGGAAGGGGTTACAGGAGGCTTTTGGGACGCAGCTTCGCTTGAGCACCGCTTTCCATCCTCAGACGGATGGTCAGACTAAGAGGACCATTCAGACTCTCGAGGACATGATCCGTGCTTGTGTCCTCGACTTTGGTCACAGTTGGGAGGATCACTTACCCTTGGTGGAGTTTTTTTACAACAACATATACCACTCCACCATCGGGATGGCACCTTACGAGGCACTGTACGGCCGACCTTGCAGATCACCTATGTGCTGGAATGACCCTGGGGAGCCAGCACTTGTAAAACCAGAGTTGGTGTAAGCTATGAAGGAGAAGGTGCAGATCATCTAGGAGCAGATGAAGACTGCATAGAGCAAACATAAGTCCTATGCTGATAGGAGATGGAGACCACTGGAGTTCGAGGATGGTGACCATGTCTTCTTACGGGTCTCACCTTGATGAGGTTTACGGAGATTTGGCCAAGGCGGTAAGTTATTTCCGTGATTCATCGGACCTTTTCAGGTCCTCACTAGGGTAGGCGAGGTGGCATACCACCTAGTCCTTCCACCTCAGTTGCATCGGGTTCACGACGTCTTCCACGTATCTCAACTGAGGAGATATGTGCATGACCCGTCCCACATCATCGACCACAAGGAGTTGGACGTCGATGACGGGGCGACTTTCACAGAGGTCCCAGTGGAGATTGAGGATCGACAGGAGCGGGTCTTGCGTGGATGGTCAATTCCTCTGGTACACGTTCACTAGCAGCACGAGAACTTTCACGAGAGCACATGGGAGCGGGAGGCTCAGATGTGTGCTCAGTACCCCATTTTGTTTCCCTAGTTTGGTTTGTAGCTTTACGGGGACGTAAATACCTGAGGTGGGGGTAATTTAAAGACCCAGAAATTTCAAAGAATTTTTTTTTCTTAAATTCTTTGGAATTTTACGAGTCTGCAGTTTCTTACGACGCCTGATTCCGAGGCCCAGTGTGCCCGAAATCAATTTCTGAAGTTTTTTTCGGGTACGTTCAGTAAACGTACGTGCGGGTTTTTATATATTTCAAACCGGTGCTCGGAATTAAAATATATGGACAAAAATGAACTCACAACACTGTTATTCACCTAAGGGTACCTTTACCATAGTTGTGTTTGGTAGGGAGGAGAAGTTAATTTTTTTGGGATTTCATTTTAAAATAAATAAAAATTATGTGTTACATAATTTTTGTTAAGGGGGTGGTTATCTTATCCAAAGAAGAGTTGTAGGTGGGGCCCACACCCCACATAACCTCCCATGAGTGGATAATGTGTGGTGGGGCCCACATGAGCACCAAACCCCTCAACTCCCCCTTTAACTCCCATGAACCCCCTTTAACTCTTAAACCTTTCACCTCCTTCCATTAAAGATGCCAACACTCACTTAATTAATTAGAAATTAATTAATTGGCTCATCAAATTTGAATTATTTTGAAATTCATATCAAGAATATTAATAATAGCCGAGCTATTATTTTTTGGTTGGCACTTTTTGTTTTGGTGGAGCTTTGGAGAATAGGGAGAACATTCTTCCCACGAAGAATGATGTACTCTCTCGACGAAGAACACGAGGCCGTCGGACGTCTTCTTCTTTCTTCATCCTCCGCATCAAGGGAGAAGACACCGCCGTGAAGAACTTCGCCAAAGAAAATGACTCTCCCTCCAACTTTGAAGGAATGACACCATCTTCTGTGATGTCGTTTTCCGCAACTACGACAAAAATACCTAGAATTGAGGTAGGGGTTTTGTAAAATTTTAAATGAATAAAATTATACCCTTGATCTTGTTGAATGCTTAATTCGACTATGGCCTTTTTTTATCACCTAATGCGGAGGGCGCGAGCCAAAAAAACATGGACAGATGAACCTCCATTGATCCTTGTTTGTATTGGCAATGGAGGCGGTGTCGGAAGAGGTGGTGGCGACCGGAGGCGGCGGCCACGCACCGACCGCGTGGAGGAATACAGCACCCAGCAACCGCAGGCCGCTCGGGCTAAAGAACCGGCCGACTATGGTCGGCTGGGATGGTGGACCTTGGCACTCGAATGTGTCGCGCAAAGGAGATGCATCCCGCATCCACGAGCTGCTCGGACGAGCCGAACCAGACGACCTCCTACCGGCTGGGAGGGAGGACCGCGGCGCCGCTTCGTGCCACGCTGCAGAGAAGACCGCGGCCCGCGGTTGCGGGCCGCTCATTGGGCGAACCGGCCAGCCACCTACCGGCCAGGCAGAAGAAACAGCAGCACCACTTGGCGCTGCGTGGGAGGAAAGGGGCCCGCAGTGCGGGCCGCTCTCACCAGACAAAACCGGCCGGCTTCGACCGGCCGAGCCGGGAGAGGCGGCGCCGCCGAGCGAATTGGATGGGCCCGATCCACGGGCCGGGTCCGCGAGTGGGTCATGCCCCACCGGGCTGGGCTGACCCCCAGCTGGTTCGGAACTGCCAAACCAGGTCGGGCCTACCCCCTAGCCGGGTCGGACCCACCGAGCCAGGACGGGCCGAAACACCAGCCCACAGGGCTTGACGGTCCGAGCCCGTTTCGTTTAAACGTGGATATCTTCAAGACCGCACGTCCGAACGAAACGCCGTCTACGGCATTGGGAACCTTGAGATAAGGCAGTCCTTTTGAAATACTCTATGTGAGTTTTGGATATCTTTGGAAAAAGTCCGAGTTTGGATCGAGCGTGAATCCAACCGGGCCCCTGGAATGGAAAAGCCAATAACTCTCAGACCGGGCGTACGATTGACACGCGGTCTATCTCGTTGGGTTTCTTTTGAAAAGAAGGAACTTCGGGATACATCTACTCATGAATTAGTGAAATTTGATGTATCAACCCCCCTATTCTTGAGGAGCAGACCCTCCTGGAATTGAGTGTGTTGTGTGCGGGAACCCTAGAGCTGGCTGCGACTACGTCGACTTCTGTACCGGAATCATGTGTGGGTTTGAAAGCGAAGAATACCATACTGGAATCGTCCGTGGGTTTGAAGAGGACAAAAACTGTACCAGAATACTGTGTGGGTTCAACAGTTCTGACAGAACAGCTGGACTATATCATGTGTGGGTCTCATAGCTTAGATGAATTAGTAACTACATCTGATCATCTCTATTACTCTAGAATAGCTTGACTGTATCTTGTGTGGGTTCGACAACTTAGATGAGATAGCTGGATTGTATCCTGTGTGGGTTTGACAGCTTAGACGAGATAACTGGACTGTATCCTATATGGGTCTGACAGCTTAGCTGGATTGTATCCTGTGTGGGTCTAACAGCTTAGATGATCCAGTGGATACATCTGATCATCTATATCTCTCTACAATTTTGGCATACCTGTGTGAACTGAGTCATGTCTTCCAACCATTATTGTCGTGGTGTTTGACTTTACGTTATTTGTGAAATTGGTTTGTGCTTGGGCTCAAGAGTTGGAGCCGGACTGTGATTGGTAACTTAGGTATATGTATGGGTATATACCTAAGTAGGCTTGGTTGATACTTTGTGGTTGTATCTTTCTTCTTTTAATTATCCTTAGTGGATATTGTGAGACCATGCGGGTCTATGGGTCCCTACTGAGTATCGTTATACTCACCCTTACATGGGCTATGCCCGCACCTTATTGTGTTGGATGCAGATGACGAAAAGCACTGACGGAGGCCGAGAGAGCCACGACTGGACGGTACTCGGAGGTGGACCTTGCGACGAGTCGGCACACGGTGGAGACTGACAGACGTGGGTGTTGACATGGTCATCTGTACCTACCCTTCATGTAGGAATCCTTGAAGGATGATCCAGGAGCTGATCTTTACTTCCAGTTGTTTGTCCCTTTTTACTTGTACTTGTTTTTCAGTTGGGTTTGTATACTGGCCCATTTACTTTCCAGCACACTCTTTTGTATTCATTTTTACTTAGTGTTTACTTCATGTTTCGTACTCTATTGTGTCTGTTTAATTTTATAAAGGCAATGCCTTCCCAACTTAAGGATTTACGCCTTTGGTGTTAGTTGTCAGCCACTGGCCTATGGAAGGCGGGTTTGGGGTAGTCACGGCACGGGCCCCGAGGACGGATCGTGACAATGATGATGGTGTGATACGATTTGTAATGAGTCTTCGTGTGCCTTTATTGCCTGGGATAAAGAAGGAGTAGTTGGATAGTGAACATAAGTCAACTTTCTCTATCCATCTCAAGAGTACCAAGATGTATTATGACCTTCAAGAACACTTATGGTGGGACAACATGATGAAGGATATTGTAGAGTATATCTCAAGGTGCTTTATATGTTAGCAAGTTAAATCCAAGCGATAGAAGTCCAAAGGGACATCACATCCATAGCCTATACCCATATGAAAATGGGATAATTTTGCTACAGAATTTATCACAAGTATCCTAAAGACATGGAAATAAAACAATGTGATATGGGTTATGGTGGACTGACTCAAAAAGACATCCCAATTTATCTCTATTCGGGAAGATCTCTAGCTTGAAAAAATTACAAATATATATGTGAAGGAAGTGGTGAGACTGCATGGGGTTCCACTCTCAATTTTCACTTATGGTGATCCCAAGCTCACATCAATATTTTGGAGAACTATTTAACATTCTTTGAGTAATGAATTAAATTTCAACATGGCATATCCCCCACAAATTAATGGCCAATATGAAAGGACTATTCAGACACTTTAAGATATGCTAAGTGCCTTCTCTTAAGAATTACAAGCTTGATGTGATCAATATCTCCCATTGGTTGAGTTCTCATAAAATAATATCTTCCACTCGAGTATTTAGATGTCTCTATATGAAGCTCTGTATGGAAAGTGATGTAGAACTTCATCCTATTGGGAAGAAGTTTGTGAAAGAAAGAAACTTGGATTTGATTTTGTGCAGGAGATGACAGATAATGTTTAAGCCATCCAGAAACATATCAAATTTTCTCAAATTCAGAAAAAGATCTATGATGAAAACCATCAAAGGGAGTTGGATTTTGAAGTTAGAGATAAATTTTTCCTTCAAATATCACAGTGGAATATAGTCATACGGTTTGAAAATAAAGGGAAGTTAATCCGAAGGTACATTGGCCCATTTGAGATCATTGATCGCATCGAAATTGTGGCCTATCAACTTTTACTTCCAACAAATATGTCTCAAGTTCATGATGTGTTCCACATATCACTCCTGACGAAGTACATACCAGATTCCTCACATGTACAAAACTCAAAGGTGGTACAGCGAGAAGATGATCTCTCATATGAGGAGAAACTAGTAAAGATTATGGGCCATTGAGATAAGGTTATATGGAACAAGGTATCCCACCTTGTCAAAGTGTTTTGGAAGAACCATAAGTATGAATAAGTGACTTGGGAACTCGAGGATGCAATGAAGGAGAAGTTTCCTAACTTATTTATGTAATATGAAATTTTAAGGAAAAAAATCAAGAGGGGAAGAATATAATGACCCAAAATTTTATCAAAGAAATTTCTTCATTCTTACAGTAATTTAATATAGTATGAATAACATATGATCACTGATAGACCATAATAAACGACTTTATAAATGAATAATTAATGAAATAAGAAGTATTTCTAGAAGTTCAAGAACCAATACCTATGAAATAGTAACATGATCTTAGGAATTGTAATTTGACCATTATGAATAGTAAACCAGCCAAATGAATATTAACCCCATTGGTGAAAAAATTAGGCATCTTATAAATGAATTTATGGTATAATTATATCATATTCAATGTAAATAATTACTTTAAAAATTATTAATTAGGAGTTGGAATTTTTGTAATCCATAAATATTCGATTAAAATTATATGACTAATTTAATAATTTAAAAGAAATTTTATTTTGATAAAATTTATTCATAAATTAATATTTTTATGTTTTATTATTTTAAGATAATTTTATGAGACCTTATATAATTTTTCAAAGTGTTACAAATTCAGTTATAATTTTAAAATCTGTATTTTCTAGGTAAATGATTATTTCAATTAAAAGTTAAATTACTCATATTTAAAAATTAATTTTCACAAAATGGAGTTCATTTTTTAATTATACATGTTGAAAAATATTTAGGATGATTTTTTGTGATTTTTCCAAAATATTTGAATTTTGTGAATAGTGAAATACGATAATTTACGGTATATATACATTATAAGTTAAATACACTATTCATTGAATCATCGTTGATGTAAGAACAATAATCTAGAACTTCCCTTAATTATTATATTATTTTTTTGTGATAATTATCAGACTATTCATAGTATTCATCCAAAATAATAAACTAATGGATAAAATAATGGGAAAACACCCCACTCCTCCACTATAAATACCACCCCTCAACCCTTTTTTTCCTCACACCTCACAAGATTTGGGCCCTGTCCAAATTCTGACCAAACATCTCCTTAATCACCTCCCCCATTTCAAATATCTCTAGTTCTCATCAAGACACCAAAACTTTTTCCCTAAGGAGGTTCTCAAGGAAGATAAATCCAAGAGGTAAAATTATCTTCCTTTTCCTTTTAATTTCTTTTCAATTTCATTTCTTTTCTTATTTTCCCATCACCTTATCTTATAAAAAATTAATGATAACTCAATTATGTATGATATACTTTAATTCTATAATTTTAATGTAATAATCCATAAACAAATTCTCTTCTCTCTATTTTATTATAAAAATGAAATTGTCTCCCATGATGTGCCAATTTACAGACATTGTGGGTGATGAACTTTCATTTTCCTTTAATTACATATAGGATGTTAATAAAACCAATATAATGGTTGAAAAATATTTTAAAATTTAGGTTACAACCCTATTTATTTAATGGAACTAACATATGTACATAATACTAAATGATAAAACAAAACGAGTTCGTTCTGATCGAAAAACCGCCAAAATTAACCAAAAATGATCATCATTAACTTTTATCTAGTGATTCATCCTAATATCATATAACAAAATTATTTATAATATTATTTAATATTATTTAATATAATTAATAACATATAATAAATATTTTGTACATTTATACTCATTTTACATGAACTTCCATTCACGTATACAAGTGAACCGATCATGAAAGTCAAGAAAATGAACCCTCTCGAACGATGGAATTAAACACTATAACTCATATAAAATTCCATAAATGATCTTAATAAAACTATAATGAATTAAATTCATGTATAAAAGGTTATATTTTTTTAATTAATTAATCTAATTTGATTATATAGGATATTAATGTGAATGAAGATTTTGGACACAAGGTAAGGGGAATTATTGAACCAAACTCTCTTTCTTTGGGTTTTCCCTTTTTCACACAATTTTCAGTATGTATATTCCTTAAATATCATTTATTCATCATTATATTACCTTTTATGTGATATAAATTTTTTCTACTTGTGTTTATGACAATCATAATGTTTTCCAAAAGAACACTTATTTCAAAAAAAACATCTTTTACTTCTCGAGATTGTTTCTTCTTCACTCAATGTTGATGATTCTTATATCAAGTACGATATTCCCTCTTTCATTTTGGTACACAAAGTATATGAATGTATGATTTATGAAATTAAACCCATTCCTTTCTGTGGGTAATTTTATGTTCATGTTTGATATATTTTCTTTGTGGCATGCATGATAATGTAAATGTTATGTTGTAACGGGTGAACCGGGAATTATTTAGAGCAATGAAAATTTTATGATGTGACGGGTGGGCCTGGAATTATATAGTGACCCAATTCATTGGTTAATGTGATTTATCTCACAATAAAAGTGAAATATTGATGCTATATTTGTTCACATCTATGTGTGGTAGATGACCACAAAGACATGATGTTTCATTAATACACATTGCCACATTCCATGCCATTATATAATACTTCCTCTCATAATTATGATCATATGCATATGTTATGATGATAATTATTATTCTCTCACATGTTATATTGTTCCATGTTATCATCTATCCTCTTACTGGTCTTTTAGATCACCCCTTTTTGATGTATATCTTTAGTTGAATACTTGTACTTAGCAGAATTCAAGGGCTATTAAGAAACTAGAGAAGAAGGAATTAAATAATTGTTTGTGTTTTATTTTTTGTAAATGTTATGTATGATCCTAATTTTCCCAAGACACTAAACCTTTGGATCTTATTAATGTAATTTTTTATGTTGTTCATCTTTAAAATTATGTAACAATAATGTAAGAAAAGTAGGGTTGCTATATTAGCCAATGAAATTAGGGTGACACAGGATCCCACCTTTCATCATCCATACATATGTGTGCCACATAAAATCAATCACCATCATATCATAAAGAACCAATGGGATGAAAATTGATTTCATTAATCGCATCATAGAGAACCCATGAAAATAAAATGGGTTTCATATACTCTTAAAATTTATTCACATAAAGAAATCATTTATAATTAAAATAATAATCATGTCGTAATAAACTCATGGAAAATAAATTTGTATCCAAATATATTTAGTAACTGTCTAGATAAATTACCTTCAATAAAGATAAGATCATATGTTATTTACACCATATAGATAAAGGGTATTTGGTTAAGTTAATAATCTTCCCAGTTAATCGATGTATGGAATCTAGGTGAAAACCATTCAAATAAATAAATCAAAAATAGTGTATTCGTAGAGGAAAGACATTGGAAGAAAAACTATGGTCATACACTATAGATGATTAAGCAAGATAAAGGCAGGGATAGGAAATTTATTTTATCCAAAATAACATTATATAATACATCCAAAGAAATAATGTGCATGTAATAACTTTATGAATATCCTTGATAAATCCTAGGATATTTCCTAGGCCAATTCCTTCCATGAAATAATATTTTTAGGATTTATAGAAAAAAACATTGGAAATAAGAAATAACCTCAATCTTTTGAAATAATTTTAAAATAAATATTTCATAAAACATTAATAAAAATAATTTCTCTTGGAAACCCTAAAAATGTAGAGATAAGTTTTCATATAAAATGATAAATTTTTATTGATAATATGTTCACACAGAAATGAAAAAAGGGATTATTTTATCCAAAACAACCCATTTATAAAATATCAAAATTATTTTATTTTAAAACATTTGAAACTCAATTAAAAGTGTTTGGAAATGAATTTTTTCATCTTTCAAAACAAGTATATGGATATACATATTATGTATAGTCACATATAAAATATGAGTGAAAAATAGTTTCATTTTTATTCAAATAAAAATACCTTTGTTGAAAACCAAATCCTTTAAAAAGATTGTAGTCTTCGAATTTAAAAAAACATAAAGAGGAAACAAATATCCCCAAGTAAAATCATAGGATAATAAAATTATTGTCATGTTTTAAATTATTACTATAAAAATTCCTCTAATGGGTTTTCAAATTTGAGATATCTTGATTTTAAAATGAGGTTAAAAAAGAAACCTCATGGCTCGTGTAGCATTCATATCAAAACTCATGAAAGGGAAATTTATTGAAAATAAACCTAAAATTCCATAAATGAAATAAAATTCATGATATAACATAAAAAATAGGTATTATATACACAATATAAATGTAAATTTTTGTATAACCATATGTATGTCTTAAGATATATGAATTGATACAAAGAATCTTTTTCAAGTAACGTAATCATTGAAGTGAGAGTAATTTTACAATGATTTTAAAAAAAGAATTGTAAACCCATGGAAAATAATTAGGAAATAAAATAAATAATATTCATTAAATATAATAAACTAAACTTGTAACAATAGAGTTTTTTAAGAAATTTTATAACCAAATAGAAGAAAATTGAGTTAGCACAAACCCTTACAATATGAGAAACATTAGAATCAGCCCCCCTTAGAGTATTTGATTTTAAGTGAAATAATAAATAACATGAATAATTATTTGATCTTGATAAAAAAGATATTAAATGGAAAATATATTCACTATTCCAAAGGAAAGATGGTGTGTAATAAGAATTATGTTTTGAGGGATTATAAATTGATACATTAAACACTTATTGTGGTCCAAGTACACTCTTCTTATGCACCTAACTTCATGAATAATCAAATTATGTTTTTTATAAATCTTATAAAGAACTATATTCAGCCATATTACATTTAATATGAACCATTTATAATCAAATTATATTTATATATTATGTTTTTTTTTTCTTATGTTTGATATTTTGCATGAAAATTGAATCTGTGTTGGCTTATTTCGTTAATTTTTGTGATAGAATATGGTATTTTAATAATAAGTTAAAAAAATAATATAAAATTTTTATAACCAAAAAAAATAATTTTTTTATTATTAAATTATAATATTATTATTATTTAACTTCCCATAGTCATCCATAATAGTGTTTTATAGCATTTTTCATGTAGGTAGTTAAATTGACCCAAACATGTACATGTTATAAGATTATGTGTGGGTATGGTTAAGAAAGTGGGTAATATGATTATAATAGAGTAATTAGGATATAATTTTTATGTTTTTATATTATTGAATCCCATATTAAGTGGTTTATAAAATGAATAAACATCAAGATGAAAAACAAGAAATATGTTACACATCGTGGAGTTGGTAGTCCGTACAATGCACGAAAAATCATTTTCATTTCCTGAAAAATGAGGGGGAATAAAGATAGATTATAATATGACAATTAATAAAGATAATTATATTATGTATTTCACATTAATTATATAACTCCAACCTTATAATAAGTGAATATTAGTGGTTGTAAAAAAAACAATACATCACTTCATAGAAGCGGAAGTCTACATAATACATGATAGACATTCTTTTGTTTTTCTTGGTGGATGGGAAGTAATAAAAAAGGGTTGATACGTTAATACAATAAATATTTAGTAAACTAATTTTACTAAGGTAGTTATATTACTATGTTTAGGGTATTTTTTTAAGAGAAATATTGAGGCCAAAAGGTAAATAGTAAGTAATATATACGTCGAGACCTTAAACTTCCTCTTGATGAACTCATTTGAATTGAAGGACTTGGGAAGAAATGTAGTGACTAATGGATTTATAAAATTATCTTCCCTTATAGAATAGTATAATTTATTATTGGTTCAAATATATTTAGAAGATAATGTGGTGCATTGAAAGGTTCGAAGTGGTCCCCTTTTATAAGTGAAGAAAATGGCAATTTTGCGAATACCCTTTACTTTTCAATGATATCATTAAAATATTCAAGGCTTGATAAATTCAAAATTTTAAAAAAAATAATTTTATGAGGATATTGGGTCTATGAACCCTCAAAAAAGGTATTTCCACACATTTTTTAAACATGTTTTTAGTCATTTACTCATAAATTTTTAATTTCACCTTCCTTTTACCGGGGTAACTAGTTTTTATCCAAGTAACATATATTTTAATAAAAATATAAAATAAAACTTCTTACAAAATTTTGGTTTGATGAACCTACATTTATCCTCCATTTAATTAAATTAAATTCCTATGTAACTAAAAATTAACTTTTAAATTAAAGTATTTTATAGGTAGAAAAACCATATTTTTGAAAAATGTTTTTTTCAAAATTAGGTGTTCTTATTCTTATTTTTTATTGGTTACTAATTGAATTAATGATAATATATTTAAATATAGGTTTAAAAATTACATTAAATTAATTTTCTTAAAGATAATAACTTGTTTTATTGGATAAAAATTACAAAATATTAATAAAACAATTCTTTGAAAATAACACTTTTAGCATTATCATGATCATTAACATTAATATAAGTAATCACATTTTCTATGATCAATTATGAAATTGAATTTATTAAATAATGTGGAAATTTTTATATGAAATATGAAATTAATTTTTTATCATTTAAAAATGTTAAAATCTAATTTCTAATATAGGCGCATAAAAATAATTTTTATTGTGAAATATTACTTGTGTTTTAAAAATGTTAAAAATTTGTTTTAGAAATTAAAAATAATATTTTTAAATGATTTATATTAATTATTAAATATATATTTATATATATATAATTTTTCATAAACATTTAACTTGCTCTTATGTTAAAACAATTTCATAATAGTGACAATTTTTTAAAAAATCAATCTTTTCACTATTCACTTAAAAGTCAATTATTTTAGAAAAATATGAAACATTTACCCTAAGATAATTATGACATGATGAATTAAAAAATAAATTTAATTATAAAAAAATAAAAATCTGAAAAATTTAACTTTATATTTTAAATGGAAATATAATATTTAAGAAAAACTTCTTTTGTTGCAAATTGATCTTTTAAAAGATTACGTATTCTTAATCCTATATTATATATCTTTATAATCGATTATAATATTTTTATCGACCAAATGTTTTATTATTATTATAATTATATTATCTTATATTTCTTGGATTTTTATGGTCTGGTGTTTCATGTTGAACAATCTATCAACATGATGTTTATTTAAAGGTGAAAATATTATTATAAGATCTTAGATCGTTATAGGTCACATAGTCAAAATTAATCATCGTTAACCCATATAGAATATGAATCCAACTTGAAAAGTTATAAGGTGATTACCCCTCTATTAAACCATTGGTATAAATTTCTTTATAACCAATCATATCCTACTAATGTCTTGATCAATGATTTCAATCAAAATCAATAACTCAACCTACTTGGAAGACCATCAACCAAAATGGTTATTCTAACAACCATTCATTCTGCTAACGCCTAGCCCACTACTTTAGGTGAAAATATAATGCTAATATATAAGACTTTACTAGACCTATTTATCCTTCACTCAAGGCTAATAACATTGTATATTTCTAAATTAACCATAACCAAGATTCACCCATAAGCAATACATCAATAAATGGGTATATAATCAAAGTATAACTCTCAGGTGACCCATTATGAGCCCAATAAACCTCCCTTGCTCACACCTCAAATATAATAACCCATATTGGTTCCATTATGTGATATTCACACTCACTTACTCTTATTTACAATTCATAGAACATATGAAATAATATATAAAGTAGTAAAGTTAGGGGCCACCTTCTTAACACCTTTTTATAAGCCCATCCTATTCTGAGCCATAATTTTCCATGCCGCATCATCCATCGCCCATAACCATGAGCCCCATTATATATAATGGACTTATTCAAAGCAATTGTAAACCACTTATAATTATTTTAAATAATTAATTTAAAATTTAAATACATATTGTACTAACATGGATAAACGCAGTGAGTGGGTTCTACTTAAAAAACCTCGTACAAAAGCGTGTGAATTACCCTTGATACGTATCTGAAACTATAATAAGAAAAATATTCAATTTATAGCTCCAAATTGTACTTAAATTTCATCATAATTTTATAAAAACACAACAAAAACCAACATAGTGTCTTAACTCTCATGAAAAAGAACAAATCCCTTTGTGTTCATCATCATCAAGCCTCCGCTAGTTATTATGAACAAAAGTCTCATCATATCGAGGTGATTCCACTATGATCCAAAGGAATTGAACTCTAAAACTCTAGATTAACCACTAAAATCCATAGGGATAATTGGATATATAATATGAGAGTAAGTATGATAATATATCACTTCAAAATAGTTAAACAACAAATCAAAAATAATCATGGATCAAGGAGAAAAGGGAGGAGAAAGGATAAAGATAGTAGGGGAGGTTCCCCCATGTCTAGCCGTTAAGAATACCCTAAAACTGAAGGATGTTTTAAAACAAATTTTTTTATATCCCAAAATAATTCCCCAATTAAGTAGTTATTATATAAGTCTATTGTAATTTTAATAAACTTTCAATATACTTATAGTTACGATGGTTGTTCCATAGTCCCATTTCCCAGCCCACTAAAACCCCTACAAACCACAACTAGGGTTTCATTTATTTTCTAAGTACCACCATCCAGACCTAAATTCACTCTCATCTAAGTGAATTAATCCATTGGAATTATCTAAAATATTTTCCATTTCCAAACATTTTAGTTTATACTCTTGAATGGTGTTTAGGAAATAATCCTCATTTCCTAGTTTTAAATGGTCAAACTCAACCTCTTGCAAACTCAGAGGGAGTCCAACCAACCCCTTAATACACCAAAATTTAATATCATGGGTCTTTATAAACTCCCCAAAATACTAATTATCATACTTGATAATACTCTTAATAAAAATCTTAAGATTCACACTAGTCATCTAGATCCATTATATACACATATCAAGAACATCATATTCGTCAATGTGTGCCAATACTACACTTGAACCAGTATGGTTGTCTGTTCTCTAGAAACCTCTTACTAAGGTCCATTGCACACTATATCCATCCCTTGAATGTATTAAATTTCCAATAATGAGTCATCATATTTGTGCGCACATGAAACATAGTAGTTTTTAACCTAATATACAAACAAGATTTGACAACTTGATGGCCCATGCACCACGACACTGGTTAATTTCACCGAATCATTATGATGTCCCATTCTTGATGATATCTAGAAAATTCTCAATTCCAAAAGTCAAAATAAAAAATATTACATTGAGGATCAATTATATACTATCATTTATTTTATTTTTATGAAAGTCTGTCCATATCATATAAACTATAACCTATAGTCTTCTTCTTATGAATCATTCAAGGTTATAAATACTCACTTTATTACATGTCCCACTATTCTCTCCCATGAGTAATGATATCCAACTAGTTTTCAAACTAATCCATTTCCAAAATTTTATACCTGATCATTACTGAACATACTAACCTCACATGATCTTCCAATGTCAACACCTGTATCTGTGTATTTCCAATTTACCAAACATAACTCAAACACATGCATCCATGAGCTAACATGAAACCTCAACCACCAATGGTTGGTTTTTCCAAAATGATTACCACTTAAAATCACTAAAATTATATTTGAATAAGTTTTACACTTCTAAACCATCTATGGATTTCTCCTCACCAATTTATTTTTCTTATAATCTCTATACGGTCCTTGAACTTCATATACACCATCATTAGTAGAATGTTGACACTCAAAACACCCACTCATTATATCTTGAAAACCCCAATAACATAATACTATCTCTCGGGACTAAAACCTTGTAGTACTCAATAATACCATTTTATAATTCCATTATTTATCCTCCTTCACATCATCTGAGTCCCAATGTATTGATTTCAATAACATATATCCTACTCATTGGCATAACACCCTTGTATTCTTACACTTTATGGACTCTACTTCATCATACTAGCAGTTTCATAATTCCCTAATTCCCAACCAACTATATTTAAGTATCTTTATTAATCAACTAACTATTTCATTGAATTAATCATTGATATTTATTCTACTAAATCCATAATTACCCTATACATTGATCATACACCAATTACAATCATTTATTGAACCCCATCAGCATCCCATGATATAGCTCTAATCCATAGCGAAACTTAATATTCCTAGATTCCAACACAATAAAACAAAACCTATCAAGGTCTTACACCTTGCATGGGTATCAAGGGACCCAAAACATGTAACAACTCATCCTAACATGCATTTTGGGATTGTATCACATGAAATCACCTGATGTCACTAATCGTCAGTGTGACCCTTCACCCATAAGTTATGTTACCCCTATAACACAATATCCCTATGCTATAGATATCCAAATAAACCAAGAAATCATGTCTCACATGATATCATAGGCTAATAATACCTACCTAATAAATATTTTCATATCTCAAGTATGAATACAAGTCCAAAAATCTCACATTTGACCCATAGAGTGTGTAGCACCCTCGTATCCATATAGTAAGAGACTACACAAAATGACTCTTAATGGAGAATATATCTTCCATCATTATGTGTATAATATAATTTTTAATCATAAGTACACCATATTTCTACCCTGATATATTTCTCTACTCATTCCATTATAGGTCATATTCCATAATTCCTTGGTTTACAAGCCTAATTAAATGGCTGACCATGCCTCTAATTTATGTCATACTCATCAAACAGGAAGAATGTCCCATGATTTTATTTATAATATATACCTAAGTAATTACATATATGTAAACCATATCTTTATTACACATCAACTATGTTTCAATATTATCTCTCATAAAATCTATCCATGATTCATATTACTAAAGGAATCCACATTCCTGTCCCAACACCCCTCTCATGGGAACATCAATCACTTCTATTTCAAGTAGAACACGCAATGTACCATGTTACTATGATAATTTATTCAAATTTTTTATATATTTATTTATATATAATCATCTCAAGGATTTCATATGTATAATATAGACCATACACCCCCATGGATCACCATATATGAAGAAATATTGATGTTTATATATTAAATATTCCAAGTCGACTCATATGAAAACATTCCCACTCTAAGTATCTTATCCATATAAGGAATCCATAATCCCATAATAATAATTTTAGGGAAAACATAATCATGCAAATATTTATTTCGATGACATCTCTCTTTAATGATTCATAAATAGAAGGTTGTCATGGAGCTGAATTAGTTAAGTAGAGCACCGCTAATATGTTATTCAAGAAAATATTGAATAAGTAATTTTTGGTGTTTTAAATAAAAATTATGCCTTTAATTATTAAGAACCAGTTTCTTAGGCACATAAAATTATGCACATGTCATTTGAACCTAAATCCTATGTCTAATTCATGAGAACAATTCTATTATCACCTTGGAACAAGAAAAAACAAATAAATAATAATAATAAATATCATACTTGTCAAAAATACTCAACTATAAGAGTGTATTGAAATATAATATATCCTAACTATAAGAACTACATTGGGGTTTCAGGACCCAATATCACAATATTGTACGCTTTGGTTCACTACCTCATGGATTTGTTCTTCAGCAGGGCTCACTACCCACTAAGGTGGATCACTATCATCCCCTTCTGAAAAGGCCTTATGATGGGAGGGGGAATGGATAAGGATTATATATGATTCATAATACCCCTCCAGTCTCTAATATGGTATAGATTCCCTGTACTAAGAAACCATGACCCGTAGGGATGGACGATATTTGTTTGTAATTCCAACAATCTCCCACCAGTGCTTTCCCGATGATCAGAGGATTGCCTACCCACTCTGATACCAATTGTTGGATCTAAATGTATATGAATATGGATAAATATAATAAGGTTGAACTATAATTTAAAAATATATTTTTTTAACCGTGAAAGAATCTTTGTTTAATAAGATAAAAAAAAATTATTTTCACCAAACCTCTTAAGTATTTTAATAGTGATCGGACTTGGCCTATGGGTCTGATGATAATGATATCGTAATTGAGTAGATCATGATATATAATTCATAGTTAATAATTAGAAATTGATTCTATATTCATATCATATAGAATCATATTCAGTAAGTGGTGGTAATATAACCATAGTTTAATTGTATTCGCAGTAGAAAACGAATACAAAAAGAATCATAATCACAATAGTTATGATATATTAGAGTAATACAGAAATTAGTGATTCTATCTTAAAGTGTATATAATCGTAATTGGAGTAATAATGTACTCACAAATTAATACAGATTAAAATAAATGTACTTCATTTAAACCTATTATGATAAATAATATACAGATAGAAAAATGAATATCAAAGTATAGATTTCTATTATATGAAATGAGATTAAAGGACTTGTAATAAAACAATTAATATAAATGATAACACTTATTTTATCCCAAATAGTAGGGTATAAAATAACCTAGGATAAAGGTCAATTATTTTATACTTATAAGAAATTTTATCTTTCTCTTGTGATAGAAACTCTCGATACGATGATCAGTTTGTCTCGCTATCCCCACAGGCCCTCGATACGATGATTAGATTTTTTATGTATTACTATTTCAGAAAGCCCTCGATACGATGATCGGATTATATATCTTTTTATCACCACAATCCCTCAATCATATTCAAATTATTAGTAATTATGATTACAAAAACAAAATCAAAAAGGTTATAGGTTCAAATAATAGGTATTTCACTCTAGTAAGCATCAGAGCTCTCACACACTGAGATTTTTTCAAATGAAAATGATTGAAACTTCACACAGTGTCTCTCACAAATTCTTTCACTACTTGTAAACCATTAAAATGACCATGTAATTATAGTAAAGGCTTAAATTGATCACCTTGATCCTCCAATGGTCATATTTTCTCTAATCTTTTTTCAAGGACCTGAACATTGAACACTTTAATGGTTATATTAAAATATAATTCATGTCATCATTTTGATATACACTATTTGAAAAGTAAAATGTATTCCATTACAATAGAATATGTTTTCCATATTCAGAAATTAAAAATAGATAAATATTATGGATTTCCTAACAAAATATCATTATGATTTTCTTTATGAGTATGATTATGATGCTACCAGTTCTGATGTCAAGTACGGTTATAAAAAAAATTTCAATATGAAGACAAGATACAAAGTATTTAAATCTGATTTGATAAAGGTGATTTCAATAATTATTAGATCCATACTTAATATGTTAATTTTAATGTATAAAGTAGTTTTATATTCATGATTGATTTAAAAATAATTCTAATTATGGTAAAATATATATGTTTTCTCCAAAAAAATCCTAAAATACTTTGGACATGAAAGAGTCAGTAATTAAGTATTTAAGAAAGAGTTTTTGATTTCCAAAACAAAAGGAATAGAAAAGTCAAAGAGAAACATTTGACTCAACACTAACTCCCTATAGACTATGTTATGTGACCATACTTTTGATGGACATGTACAAATACAGTTTTCATCCAAACTTCCAACTATTCCTAGTTTTATCTATTATATACCAAAATATAATGAAAAAAAATAAAGTTATGATACCACCCTATATACCTTTTTCATAGGGGAAATAACCTATATGGATCACTACATACCTCAAGAACACTTCCCTATATTCCATAATGTATTGAATAGTGATGAAAGTCTGATAATACCATATGGGGAGACAATACTCTCAGTATAATTGCATGAAATAATAGATAAGTCACACAATATCTTGAAAAGAACTTAAAATTATATTAAAATGAAATTATATTGGAAAGAATACTCAAAATAAAATCAAATATCATGATATAATAAATTATACCCATATAGACAATATTGTAAAACAGAGGACCTCATTATAGGTTAGTATATGATTGAAATTTTTTGGAACCACTATATTTATCTTTGTTTAATGTGTTCTGGGGGTCTAGAGTGACTGAGGAAGCATTTTTGATGAATCGAGATTAGGACACTCTATAATGTATTCCAAGTTAAAATAATGTTTTGTTTTAAAAAATAAAAGGGGGAATGTGGAATTCTATTTCATCCAATCCAATGGATATCTCCCATATCTCCCCTTCATTTGGTTCTATGTGTGGGTCTCTATTATTTATTGAAATATTTTGGTTTCATTCTTCATAAGAAGTATATTAGGGTAATGATAAAATTATTCATCCCACCCTCTTTGATTTCTCTTATTGATTTAGGTTGTTGTGTCATTTATGGAAATTATACCCTTTTTCAGGTTTGTGCCTACTTCTCTAACTATATTCATTTCATCTTGAATCGGAGGCTAGTATTTAATGAGAAGTAATATGAAATCATAAGGTAAGAGTGCCTATATTTCTCTTAACATATACATGTGATATGTAATACATGGTAAATGGGCGTGAGGGGTGGTCAGGGAGAGGCTAGTTCAGTACTTATTTCAGTTATTGGTTTTTATAGGAGATACCATAGGGTATTATCATGTGTTAAAGGGTATGATTATGCCAGGTATTCTATGGAAGGTGTGGAATGGGGTACCATGGTAGGTTTGGCATGATGATTCTGGTAGTGGTATTTTATTAAAGTGATCTTTTGGCTGGGTTGGTTCCAATGGAACATTTTGAGAATGGCCTATATGACTATAAAGGCTGTTGATAAATTAAAGTAAGGTGAAATGGTTCATCAAGATAAGGTGGATGGTGATGAACAATGCCTTAGTTGGGATACATGGTTCAAAGGTGTTGAAAGAGGTTCACAAAAGGTGTGGAATGGTATTGTTAGTGATTTCTACTCACCATTGTTGGTTGATGGTGTCTTCAATGTTATTTGGACATGGGATAGGGACTAATGACGTGGTTTTGACCAATTTTTATGGGTGGATTCCTCTTTTGATTTAATGGAGGGATGGTGTTAACCATTTTTGTGGAGGAGGTGATTATTATAGAAAGACATGGTTAAGGGTGTGTGAGACCATCGGATGGGATATGACACTCACTGATCTATTTGGATATAAATTATTGGGATATGATAGGAAGGGTATCACCATTCCTTTGGACATTGGTTGTTTTAGAGGATAGTGAATAAAAAAGTGGAAGTTTGAGGGACTTAGGACATGCCTTGTGGAAGTGCCTTTGGGGAATTGATTTGACTCGATGTGTTTATTCAGAAATAATGGGAAAAATCATGTTTTTTAAGGTAACTATTGACATGGGATGTAATATAGAATGGGTTTTGATGGAATATCGAGGGTACTTATGGTATGATAGAACATGGATGCATCATTTCACTGTATTGGAAAAATCAGGTAAGGGGCCTCTTGGGCCAACTGAGCAAAGTGGATTGGTTTTTGTGATATGTGTTGATTTACATTTATTTAAATTTTTTATACACTCGTATAAGTGTGGATTTAAGCTAGGGATACCATTGGTGGTAGCCCACTATGTTCATACTCAAACCCTGCATGGATCCTTTAGGATTCATCTAGGATTTATGTTTCCAGAACATGAAATGGACTGGGATCAAGGTCTAGAGCTTAGTAGGTAGGGATGTGAATAGTGTGCATACAGATGATGGCATGGTTTTGGTAGATGAACTATGTGGTTTTTTAGTGTTGAGTTGGTGATATTTTGAGATATTATTATTCTTTTACATATATCATTGACCCACAAGTGATTATTTTTACTTTGGTATGATAGGAATGACTTATATATATTATCTGGTACATACCATGTGTACTTTTATATCATTACTATTTTGTTTCATTTATTTATTTCCCTATGTTTGATTTATTTATTCTATATCATTTTTAATAATAATATTATTATTACTATAGGGTATATTCAGTCTAATATCACCCAATAATACCCCGCTTATAGTAAGAATCCTTTGGTTATTGGGGAGGCATGCCTGAGATCAAATAACTCTCTGATCTAGTCACTATTCAGAGTGGACCAGGGTGGGGATGTTACAAACTAGTATCAGAGCCCACTGCTAGTGTTATGAGGTAGCCTTAATGAGCTTGTGTATTACTTTTTATGTCATAACCCGGACCATCAGATTCCACCAAGTCAACGGTATATTGATTGTGACACCCCAGTACCACCTTTAATTGGCTAGGGGTTGGCGACCAGTGTGGAGTAGTCATATCACACATATGGTAGGAATTATCCTAAGTACCTATAGGCATGCGTACATCTCCAAACCCATACAATACTGAAAGGTATATACAATTGATACCATAATACATGAATACATATATTCCACATCATAGTATGATAGCAATACTATAAATCATAAGGTATAAATACAATCCCACTAAAAAATTGAAAAAGAGTCCAACCTTCTCAGAAAGAGGGGACTGTTGTAAAATGAAACACCAGGTACAGACCACGGTGGATCTAGCTAGCTATGATATGCCTTCTCTTGATCCTCCAAAGAAACCATCAAAATGAATGTTCTTTTCATAATACATGACATGTGTGGGTAGATCCCATGCAGTGGTGATTATAACAATACCCAGTAGCATACCCAAAAATAACTCAACATAAGCATCAACAAAGTAGGAAGCTCATGACAAGGTTTGTCAACAATATATGATCCATAATAACAATAACTAAAAGAATCCATATATATTCATAACAGACTCTTGGTATCAGGGTTCCTCAACTATACTATCAGCTATAGGATTATACTCAGTGATTAAAGGTAATGCTTGTTAAGGGAGTACTCACTCCATGAGTTGTGTTATCACTGATGGAACTCATTTGAGATGTCTTGATCATCATTACTCACTAGATATTTACTCACTAGATCTCCAAGATCTCAATACACATATTAGGATTATAATTGGGGCCACGGGAGGTTTCCATAAACCTAATCTAGAATAAAAAACTATGTTGGGGATTATACTTCCATGTAAGTTATTCATGAAGATTTCTCAAACCCCACTAAGTAAAGATGGTATGATAAAGGATCCCAACATAAGACTCATGGATGGATTCATAACAACTCTATCTGAGGATAACCTGTAGAGGGGATTTCAACCCAATGTTGAGGATGTAATTCCACATTGTACATTGGTAAGGACAGACCAATGGAACACACTCAACCAATATAGGTCCAAACTAAAGATAGAGAGGGCCTCATCTAACCCTAGAGAAATTACACAACATGTACTCGGTGAACATTGCATGTCTTTCCAACCTATGGTCTACCAATTTCTAGTCATCTCGTATGGCATGTAGTTATCCTTATACGCAGCATGTCTTCTCGGGGTACATGGTGTGTATAAGTTGACATACACTCTTCCCATTACATCCTCCCCTGCCTGTGTACAGTTGTTCATACTCGTATACATCAGGTTGTGCTCGTGTACCTATAAATCTCGGTGCATGTGTACCCATGGGGTACACGTCGAGCCACTAGAACTAGGTCACACATCATGTGACATGTTTCACCTAGAATGTGACACATGTCACATAGTGGGACAATTAACTTTCCCTAAAACCCTAGCTATAACTGGTATGATACAATAGGGTGTGTGTTCTTCAGACTACAATCTGTGTGGTTGGTAATTTTCTAGAAAGTAAAAAATACATCATCTGTTCACTCATGCCACCATCACCTCCATATATTCCATCAATATGGCCTAGATATTGTGGATATAAGTTTAACTATTCATTTACTTTACCATCGCCTAGATTTTGGATTTTAATCAGATCGAAAATTCACCATCATCACATTGCACCATCACCGCATGCCCCAATGTTAATCAGGGAAACACCTATCTCATCCTGATATACCTCTAATCATCCAAATCTGACATTTTACTTAAATATCTACCTCTATTTTGAACCCCAACCCATGGTATCAATATATTTCATTGAATAGTGGTCACACAATGATTGAAAACTACAATATTTTCAAAGCACCGACTAAGGAAATACTGAAGATGAACAATGCGAAGACTGAAGGAAGAAATCAATGAAAATAAAAAGGAGAAATGAACCTCATCCATTTTTTGGGTTGGCCTCAATTCATTTCAATTATAATTAAAAATGAAGAGAAATAATAATAAACAATATCAATTTCCTAAAACATAGAAAGATAAATCCAATACCACAAACAAGAACGACCCACAAATAAATCTATTGGGGGATGTGATTTATGTTCGTCTTGGGATAACAAAATTAGTACATAAAATAATAGAAAAAAACACCCTACCTTATGTCAAGATCTATTCCTGATGAAGAACATAATTTTGTTTTCATCATTGGTAGGATCAAAGAGCTTTGTTGGTGAAAAAGATCCTTGGGAAACCGATCACGATCCTCCATCCATTATCATTCACCAAGATCTCCTCCAATAAATACTCCTCTCAATCCCAAGGTAATGTTGATAACCCTAGGCATTTGGCATAACTATATATTTATAGGGGATAATTATGATAGTCTTTTAATTATACAATAAAATAAATATATTTAATTTATCTAATTATTCTTCCCACTTTGGTGCTCATGGTGAAAACCCAATATCAATAAAGATTACGTTGTTCCTAGGGTAAAACTCACATTCGAGATTCAACGACAACCTCATATTTTTTATCTAAGACTATGTTTGGGAGTTATTCTTTTATTTCATAAAATCTATGAATGTGTGATATTAATATACTTAATATTTATATAATATCAATATGGAGCATCTCAGGACCTTGGAATCTCATGTCATCTTAGAACCTAACTCCAAAAATATTCTTTAGTATATTAAAAAGTCTTTCAAGGAAATAAAATAGGTTCCAAGTTACATTTTTATTAAGAAGGAGAAACCATACAAAAAATAATGAAAACAGAGCAGCCTAAGGAGGTCTAAAATGATGCAAGCCAAGGGTTTCCCCTTTCATCAAATATGGATCTCTGATTCCCAGGTACTCTCCTAAAATCATTAAAACTGGTGCTCAAACTTTACCTACTGAAAAGTGAGGCATTGAGAGACAAAATCCACTACACTCTTCTTCATTCTTGGCCTCTAAACTGATGTCAAAGTTCCTGTTACATCTCTACCACACCTAGATGTACTGCCAAGGGGGTGTATAAAACTCCCTCTTCACATTCTCATGCAACCTCACTGGTGCAATATTCTATCCTATAAAAAGGATGATGTTCTCCCCACAATTATAAAATCCATTATGAGCATGTCTTGTGGATATCTGAGAATTTAAGGTATCACTGTCATTATATCCATGTTTGGATTCCTTAATAAGCTATAGAAGTGGTGGGGTAACAACCATTGACTATAGATTTGTTTTACTATCCTAATCTACATAGGATAACTATAATGAGGCTAACTTCTCTAATTACCCACTTAGAAAATGTGAATAAGATATCCTACTAAGATCATATTCAACCACATTACCTTTACTAGTAGTTTTAACAATCTCACATTCATAATCCTAGAGTAACTCTATCCATCACCTCTATCTCGAGTTAAGATCATTCTATGGGAATATATTCTTAAGACTCTTAGGTTCATAATAGATGATAAACTACTCACCCATATAGTAGTGTCACTGCATATTTAATGTGAAGGCTACTGATTCCAACTGTAGATCATAGTTTTCATATTACTTCTCATGTGGTATCAACTTATAAGACCCATAGGCAATCACTTACTATAACAGCCCGAGATTTTTTGAAAAATATTCTTTTTAATTTCACTAATGTCTTGTGTTGTACGCTACACCAAAAGGAGCTTGCACAAAACGCATCCTTGACTTGCCTTGTATTACACACAATCGCGACCTTCCTCGATAGCATGTGTAGTACGCAATACCGAGTTTCACTAAACAACGATATGCAATTAAAATATTATTATAACTAGTCGTTATGAATAGTAATAACCACATTTTAAAATTTTAGAAATTTTAGCTCTCAAAATGGACTTCATTTTTGGATTCGGAGTATCGAATTTAGCCTAAGGTGAAATTTTGGTACTTTTCGGATAACTTTTATTTTCTGATGAATAGTGAAAATTACTAAATTTTAATTAAAAACAACTTTTTTAATCGAAATAATTAATAGTGATAAATTATTAATTTGAGTGGTTTCAAAGTATATTTAGAATATATTTTTACAATTCAATACAATGTTGGTCATTGGATGTAATTTCACATTTACACCAGACATAAACAAGTGTTAATCTTTTGATAGTTATTATCTCTTAAAAACACGCTATTTGTTGTGACAGCGGAAATTAATTATAAAATTAATTAATGCAACTTATATGTTGGGAATTTTGTAAAATAAAAATCATTTTTGAATTCGGAATATCAATTATATCTTAGGGTGAAATTTTGGCATTTTTCTAAAAAACATCAATTTTTGATGAATAGTGAAACTACTAAGTGGAAGTTAAAAAAAATTATTTTTTTCATAAATCTTAATTTTACCGCTTCTGTGAATGGAATTTCAAAAATCTGAGAGACACGGTTGATTTCATTAAGAAAAATGTGGTTCAATGAGATGAAAATAATTTTTGGTGAATAGTAACTTTTTACTTTTTTTACCACGGTTAATAGTAAATAGGGTAAGTAAGGGTAAAAATGATATTACTATTACCCTAACACATGTCCTAATTCTATTGGATAAGTTTAATTAGACCAAAAACAAACTTAGGAATAAAATATGACCATTTAGGCCCACTTGGGTTAGATTAGGACATTTATTATTAATTTATTTAAAGAAGGGTTAAAATAGTTAAAATCAAGGTTTAATAAGTAAATCATTTTTAATATTGGGTTATACATAAGATAAATTCGACTATAAATATTCATTAGAAAGATAAAAAGATTTACTATATAATGGTATTTTATTTATAATTTTTAGACATTAAATAATTTAATTTATTTATGACACAATTATGATGCAGTAATTATCTTATTTATGAAATATTGACATAATTGATGTTATAAACACAAAAATAAATGTAATTTGAGACTTTTTATGAATTACACAAATTTTCTAGGTTACTATGATATATTAGTGCTGATTTAATCAACTTGGTTTGAACATATAATTCTGTTATGACTTTCACAAAAATCATATATCAAATAGTGTCAAAATTGACACAAAATAGTTTTTAAATAAAATATCATATTATTAATTGTTATTTTATTCCTAAAAATCTAAGGTTCGGCAAAATGACTTAGATAAGGATATATATATTAATAATAAACAATTTGGGGTTCGTTTGGCATGTTATAGTAAGTGTATTAACCATATAGTGAAAGAAAACAAAAAGACATGGTAAAAGTTAAATTATTTAACTTAGAGTTAAATCTAATTTATAAGGTTAAAATAATACCCTAAACTTGTCCAAATCTTATTGGTTGATAGTATTTCGACCCTTCCCCACTTTAGCTTCGAAATAAGACCCTTTGGAACCATTATAAACCGATTTCGACTTTAATATAAAATAATATTTTGAGATATTCCTAAGGTGCCCCTCTCCTCCCTTATAAAAGGGCACCTCCTCCCCCTCCTCCTCACACCAAATTGAGCACTCAAGCTCGGCCAACCCCTGCCATTTTCTCCTCTCCACTTCCCTAGAATAATCCTAGAGGTCCTGGTCTTCTTCAAAGACCAATCTTAGTTCCCTAAGTGGAGGATTCAAAGAGGCGTTCCAAAGAAGAGGTAATATCTGTTACCGATCTTTTCAATTTCTTTCTTCTTCAACTTCTTCTCCTTTAGTTGTTCCATGATAAAGTAATAACATTAGTATTACTTACATACTGATATGTTATTATAAATATGAAACAACCCTAATTCACCTTCTATCCATCCTACGGAAAAATGAAATCACCGCGCGTGCGTACGTACGGAATACCGTCTCCACGCCGTGGTGTAAACTATTTTCCACCATCACTTTACAAGGATGGGTATAATGGTGTAATGAGTAACTATTTATGATTATTATAAAGTAATATTGATACTGAAATAATATATATATACTCCAATACAATTCCACGATCATAGGAACGATATCATCACTCGTGCGTACGTACAGAATACCGTCTCCACGATGTGAAGCGACTCATGATCATCATTACATAATAATTATATAAATGAATTGAATGAATAAATATGATATATGTTACACTAATACCATTCTAGATATAAGGTATCTATAACCTTAAAATAAGAATAAGAATTTATTCGGCAAAACACGCATAAGAACAAAAGGCAATAAAGACCCGAGTAACAAGTAACAATGAAATATTACTAACAAGAAGCTAAGAATATGACCATATATGATATCATATCAATATGTATGATTCTGGAATAAGTCAATAACATTATTTAAACCATTATACAGGAGCTTCGGACACGTACAAAGCAAATCGGACCTAAGGTAAGGGAAATATCACAATCTCATTTTTATCCGAGATTGTTTATACTTTAGTATTTACTGGGGTGTATTTTATCATCCACATCCATGTTCCTTCAATATATAATATTGTTTCCATCCACTTACAATAGTTTAAATCCAATTTTACCCTTCGGTAAATTTTTAGTAAAAGATATGAAAGGAATCTTTTGTCGTTTTTCATACGAGGTACTTTTTGACTTTTCCGACAAAAGTAAGAGAAGAATGTTTTTTTTAACTTATACGACATGAATGGATTTTTAAAAAATTATTTCCAAGAAGCTTCCTTTACAAGTTTTCAAGTTTATTTTTAATCAACTTCTTTTAGATATAATTTTATGACATGTTAAGAAATGAAAAGTGTTTTTGAAGTAGAAAGGATATTTTCCTCAAGAATGGAGGTCAAGTGTTTTATCAAAATTATTTTCCATATAAGATAATAAAGGGTTATGTTTATATCCATATTATTAAATTGATTTGACTATGTTGTGATGGAATTATTTTTATGAATTCCTTTATCTTATATGAATTGTTTTATGATGTCATGATGTGTAAGATTCCCATTTTTATTACATGAGTTATGCAATGATGTATGATTTATGATTTTGTGGCACACATAAGAATGGTATCATTATGAGATGGGTGGGACCTATATATCCCTACAATGCATTGGGTAATGATTTTATATCTCATGAGATAGACAGGGCTAGAATGGTAGGTTATACCGGTTCAGTGAAACAGGACTGAAACGAGGGTTACTCGATTCAGAAAGGGACTTTGTCCACTAAGATAGTCTTGGAAATGAGTCTTGACTAACAAGAAATGATTCTCTATGATTATGTGTGAATTCCACAAAGTTTCATGTTTTAGGTTATGATTATTGTGTTTACATTTCACTGCCATGATTTACCCCATGTTATGAAATTATGATCTCTTTTGCAGGTTAAGATTTTCCAAAAGTTATGTGCTTATGTATATGATGTGATTGATATTTCTTTTGTTTACCCTTACTGAGCATTTGAGCTCACCCTTTTATGTTTTCTTTTCCCCAAGATATAAAGAAAGGTTTTAGGTAAAAAAAAGAGGAAGATCTATATGGGAGATTTTGAAGATCTTTCACCATGATTAGAAGATTATATTCCGAGTTTCCAAAGACACTAAACTATTAATATCCTTGTGTGTGTGTTTTTTTTTATGTACTAAGTATTCTGCAAAAGTAATGAAATGTTCATGTACGATAAGCTTCGGGTCTCTACACTTACAACCTCTAAATCAGAACACAACCTGTTCTGGTCCTGAGGCATGACAAAACACTATGTACTTGACATGCTACTTTGGAAATATCAATATGGGATCACTCAATTAACTCTATTTCAACACCTAAAAATCCATCCTAAAACATTATATCCAAAAGAAAGGATTCAACTTCCATTATAAGTAATCAAAGGCTTTGATATCCAATAGAAATTGGTCAAGAATATCCTATAGTATCCAACCAACCCAAGGAATATTTATACCTTATTCATGTTCTTGGGTGACTCCCAAGATAAAAATTCCTCAATATTTCCTAGATCCACTACTCCGCCCTCATAAAAGATGAAATGTCCTAGAAATTAGACCTCTCAAATCAAGAATAGTCACTTATAGAGCTTCACATAAATATGATTCTCTTGGATTATGTCTATCACAAATAGAATCTGGTCGCCACCAAACCCGGCACCAAAATCGACCCGTGACAAGACCCAAAGGGTGTTCCCAATCCCCATGGGCTGGTACAAGTGTCCGAGTGTCATAAAATGATTATTTTGAATGATTTACCTGATTTTATAAACACAAAACAACAAATGAACTCAATAAAACAAATCTGGATTTTTCAACTAAAGCCATCTTTTACAAAATTTCAGAACTAAATTACATGATTTGAAACAGTGTAAAAATGCCATTAAAAAGGACCAAAACCAAAAATGTATATCCAAGAACCCTCATGTCAAGGGGCACCTCCCTCAATCCATCTCCACAAGACTTCACCACCAAGGACCTGCTGGAAACCCGAACCACTAGAACTAAAAACTGTACCCAACCTGTGACAACCAAAATAACCTAGTATACTTACACCCAAGGGTGTAAGTAGGTTGTAGTCCAATGCCCAGTATGATACCACCACTAAGATATTCCATGCGATAAACATTCAAAGATGAAAAGAATGAAAGTTTTCAAAAAAAATGTAATTTCTAGTTACAATTTCTAAAATATGCAACTAAAAAAAGAAGTTTTCCAGTGGGCTAATTTAAATAATCAGCACTTTTAAACTAAATTCCAAAGCTACTGAATTTTCAAGACAAATATACCATATGCCAACAGTAATTATAAAGGATCTAATGAGCACAAGAAAATATGAAAATAACCCCTAGGCACTAGCTCGTTGTGGGTCCCAGGTACCTCGTATCTCGGTTAGAGTAACCATCACAAATATTTGTTCTCATGCACGATCCACTAGTAGGGAACATATCCATAACCTATTGGTCCCAAATTTTCATCATCATAGTTTATTTAGAGTTGTAAGTTTCAATCTTGTTAAGTGAAACTGAGGCCAAACCCCACGGATTCACTAGCATACTAGTACACGTCCACCCACCTAGATACACGGGTTTTCCCTTTGTGCTCAAACAAGTTAAACAAGTCAACAAATATAATTTTCACATGAAAATATCATTTTTCACATCACATATTCACCAAACAGAACATATGTACATCACACAAGTCAAAAGATCCACTTTTTCATTCAAATGCATTTTGAAATCATACACACACCAAAATAGCCCACCACACTTTTCACATCACTTCAACACTTCAACACATCCTTTAAACATTTTTATAAAGAATTTACATGGTGATAAACATCACATAACAGCCCACACACACATTCCACATAATACCCTTTTTACCTTCAAATTCATTTTATCATCAAACTTACACAAAACAGCCCATAAACTTGTTTCGCTCTAACATCACAATTTAATAAAACATTTCAAAAATTTACAAAACATTAAAAAAAATGTTTGACAACATAAAACAACACTTAACATTTAAAAAACCATGATAGGTGAACAAAAACACCAAACACTACATATACACCCTTTTCCCACTTTGTTAAACCAACTAAAACATTTATAATTTTTCAGAAAAAGAACCCGAGTGGTGTAAATATGTCTTGCACACAAAACCCATTTCAAAACAACCATTTAAGACCAAAACCATACCAATTCCAATCCAAAATATAATTGGAATCCCTAGAGATATGTATAAAACCACCTTCAAGTGTTATAAAATCACCTTGAATAATACCACAAAATATACAAATGAAAACACATATTTTCATAAAATGCTCAAAAGAAGTATAACAATTCTTTACACACCAAACCTATTCAAATACCCTATTTTTAGGCCCACATGACACTAATACATTAACAACCCAGAATTGGCAGGCCAAATAATATTTAGTAAACCAATTCCATAAGTTATAAAATACACCAAAATAATACCCTAGGAGTTACACATGAAAATACCCAATTTCAAGTTATAATTCAACTATAAAAGTAAACACATAACCAAATCAATCATAAACAGTTTTAGCACCACACCCAACATATGAGGAATGCGAAAAATGATTAAATACAGAAATATAACTCATCAATAATTGTTTACACATGGAACCACCTACCTTTTGAGTCAAAACCCTTGAATCTTGGTGTGAAACCTCAACCGCACCTATGCCGCACCACAAGGAAGTGAAAACGAACCCTAAAACATAATATTTTACCAAAAATACCCAAAATAAAACCCTAGGAATGAACCCTAACTACTAGACACCCTATATATTTATGAAAGAGGGAGAAAAATCCTAAGTATAAGGAAGGAATTGAAGAGAGAAACACTTACCCAAAACAATCTTGAAGAAAACGACCTGAAATCCACTAGAATCTGAATTTTAAAACAGATAAAATTTAGGGGGGTTTGTAGAAGGATAAGAAGACCATGTAGGAATTTTAATGGGGTAAAAAGAGTGATAAATGAATGAGTTATTAAGGTAACAAATTACCTTTATAAATCTGCTCGAATTGAAGAAGCCTAAGAAGTTTTGACTTATTCTGTGAAAAAACGAGCTCCAAAGAGGGAGATAAGAGATTGGGGGCGCGCCTAGGTTCTGTGGGCGCAGGTTGGAATCACCAAAATATAGTTAAAATTTTATAATTTATTAAATAAACAATATTTTTTAAAAAAACTGGAAATGGGCTTTGGGGGTGGCCCAACTACATAACTAAAAACCCAAATTCCCCATGATTATGGATTTATAAAGGCTCCAAAATTAAATTTTGGTGTTAATAGGTTAGGGGAGGCCAAGTAGGAATTTTAATGGATAAAAAATGTTGAAAATGAATGAGTTATAAAAAAAACAAAATTAATTTTAAATCTCAAATTGGGCTCACGGTTTGGCCCAATTCATGAAAACTGACTCATTCCTTCATAAAATCTTGGGAAACCCCCAAAACAAAGCATAATGGAAAATAAATTAAAAATGCCTTTAAAATAAGTTATTTATGTGAAAATTATCCCCACCTTGAAAAATTTCTACCTCAGAAAGTCACAGCCAGGTCAAAGAAACAACCAAACCCAACTGAGAAACCAATAGGTACTCCCTTTCCAGGTTTCGCCCCCAAAGGCCAAAACACCTACAGTGATCAATTAATGAAGGATTACTCTCACAACCAAAACATAAACCACTTTCCTGAAATTATCTATCACATTCATACTTGATACCAAAAGAAAACTCCTCAAACACTATCCAAACAAGAATCAAGAAATTCACCCAAACGAACAACAACTTTGAACAATGTTGCACTTAAATTTCTTTAACTAAACCATTGGGTGCTCTCTAGTCCCAACGTTTACTCAAGGAAGATGTTGGTATCTAGATAGCTCCGAATGAGAATATATACGCCAATCCAAGGCCAAGGATAAATATAAGTTACTGGTATGGGGGGACACAAATATGCTCCCCACCATAAGAGAAAACCAATATTTTTTTCCGAGACAGAATCAGGACACTAATAGGGGAGGCCTGAACGGACACCCTGGTACATAGGGTTGAATTCCATTCAAAATTTCCAAAGGAACATACATGAGAATCATATTGGTTCTCCCTAGCATAAGAAACAACCATATTAACCGACCATCATGGTCCGAAATAGAAAAACCCAAAAATTTCATAATTAGGGAAGTTCGCACGGTTAGTCCGCACAGTTTGTGAAACCGTGAACTAACTGTGCTGATCAATCTTCTTGCATGGATTCCAGGTACACAGTCACTCTTAATCGTTCAAAAACCATATGCAAATCCTGTCTAGCCAAATTTCCATCCATTCTCCAAAGACTCAATGGAAACCAAATGGGGAGGGAATAACATTGGGTGATGACATGGTACAAGGTCCTCCACCTATTTCCAACAATCGTGAACAACAGAAGAAAGATGATGATACCAGAGGTTTAAACTCTTCCTATCTTTCATATTTAGTATAGGACTTTGTACAAGGGTTTAAATGACCCTGAGATTTCCCCTGACTATGATCCAGCTTTTCTCTAAGACCTATGGCTGGATCTCAAATGATTGAAGCATCTTTGGCCTCACAGTTAGTCTTTGGAAACATACTGAATGAGAATTCTTCTTTTGGTGCCACCAAAAACTACACCACAATCCCAGAAAAGTTTTCTAGACATAACACATTCCAAACTCACTTTACCCTATCCTGATATTTCAATGAAACAATGGCTAAGAATATGCACACACATCACACCTTGTTTCTTCGGGTGAGAAACAATAGAAGTAAATAACACCTACACTCACCTTCCTCTAAAATGGAAGATTTTGATGTTTTTTCAAGGGAGACATTCACCCAACATAACATGTACTCTCAGAGGATTTCACGACTTTCACCTATATGGTCAATCAAGCACATGAAATCATAAGGCATCACTAAACATGACCATTGAGACTGATATAAACAATTCATGGAGAGGGACCTTATACAACATCCCCAAACAACACACAATTCTAGAAAGTGGCCACAATATCCTATCGTGACCATATTTCCCACAGTAGTGGTTTAACATGAACTCATGCTTCAATGAAACTTTGAAGAACCAAAAGGCCCTCTTAGACACCATCTAGACACTCATCCACACTAACAATCCTAGACCACTTCCACCTTTGACGAATCAGGAAAATTAAGAAACTATGGTCTCTTTCAACCTTCCATGAGCACTCTCCCATTACAAGAGGATCTAAAAATCAAAGAAAGAAATGGGTGTAGATGCAATCTAATGATCTTGTGAAAAAATATATTCCTTATATTGATCAGCTAGGGGATTTTCCAATAGAGAAACAATCTAGGTTTCACTTCAGTTACGCATTAACCTTTAATGGGGGAAGACCTTATCCCACGAGACAACCTAAAGATCCAAAAAATATGGTCCATTGGTCAAAAATTGCCCCAAACTAGATCCAAACACATGAAGGGATCCACCATAAAGGTGTCCTGAAACATATCTTAGAGGAGATTACTAACCGGTCCTTCTACCCAGCTTACTGACCAAACACAAACCCAAAACACGGTTCGAACAAGAGGGGTTATTGGACTCAAAACATCCCATAACATCAACAATTTACAAAAAAACATAATATAAACCATCCCAAACAATTCATCAAGACATCATGTTTTTATTTAAAAAAAATTATTTGAAAACAAATGGTTCAGCGGTTAACGCATCCACCAATGGTACCCCATGGGCCTTACACATGCATGTTTCTGTGCCACACTGGGCACCCTCCTCATATCCATCCTGACACTCATCCATTCATTCCATCAACCATCCATCTTGCCAAATAACCCCATGCCTGTGGTTTCTCATGAAAATACCAAAGTTTAAAACAAAAATTCTTTCCACTTTTCAAAACCAAAATGGTCAACCAACACTTCCTTTTTCTCAAAACCGCTAACCACGAGATCAAAATCATAACTCAAATCTTACAAAACTTTTCAGAAAGACACAACCATTTAGAAAAGAACTAACTTTCAAGATATTCACATTAATTTCAAAACATATCATCCCATTAAAACACCCTTTTATTGTTTAGAAAACTCTATTGGAAACACTTTTCAAAACCAACTTCAATATAGTTCCTGCTTTCAAAAGAGGTGTAAGCACACCATTTTCCATTTCAAAAAAATTTAGAAAATTCAGTTCTGCCATTTCATAAACCAAACCACTCCCTCTTTATTTGAAAATAATTTCACAAAAACTTTACACTTCTTAAAACCAAGTCACTTTAAAACCAAAGTGCCACGATTTCAAAACTAAAGCCCAAAACAAGGCGAGAGGAAACTAGTTTTAGTGGGTGACTTGGAAATATGGTTGGCGGACATATTCCAATCACTTAACCATCATATAGATTGTTCTAGGGAATATCCTTAGCTATACATGGTTTTCCAGGCCCTGCGAGCTCACAGAGACCATTAACCCAACTCTCTTTTTGTTTCCCCTAATCATCATCAAACCAAGAATACCAAAGGATATACATAAATCCCAACTTCCCCTAGAGATTAGAATCCCGTCAAGAGGTGTGGTAATCAGGCACACTACCCATAACCGAACTACCAAGTCCCAATAATCCTAACTCTAGATTATCCTGATTGTTCCCTAAATTACGTGACCCAAAGAGTTAACCAGAACCTCCTTTGATACCGTTTTGTCAGGAACCGAATCTGGTTGCCACCGAACCCGGCACCAAACCCGACCCGTGACAAGACCCAAAGGGTGTTCCCGATCCCCATGGTCTGGAACAAGTGCACGGGTATCATAAAATGATGTTTGGGAATGATTTACCTGATTTTATAAACACTAAAACACAAATGAACTCAATAAAACAAATATGTATTTGTCAACTAAAACCATCTTTTACAAAATTTTAGAACTGAATTACATGATTTGAAACAATTTAAAAAGGACATTAAAATGGAACAAAACCAAAAATTTATAGCCAAGAACCCTCATGGAAAGGGGCACCACCCTCAAGCCATCTCCACAAGACTTCACCACCAAGGACCTACTAGAAACCCAAACCACTGGAACTATAAACTGTACCCAACATGCGACAACAAAACTGACCAAGTCTAGTTACACCCAAGGTTGTAAGTAGGGTGTGGTCCAATTCCCAGTAGGATACAACCACTGAGAGATTCCATGCGATAAACATTCAAAGATGAAAAGCTTTCAAGTTTTCAAAAACATGTAATTTCTAGTTACAATTTCTAAAAGATGCAACTAAAAAAGCAGTTTTTAAAAAATCTGCTCTTCGTCTTCACAAGACACAACAAGGTGCAGGTGAGGACCGTGTAGGTGGGAGTATAAAAATACCCAGTAGGGAACCTGAGACCCCTGAAGGTCTCTCAAAATTCCACAATGAAAAACCACAAATCATGATATCAATCACAAATCACAAAGAAGAAGAATCATCTCAAACTAGGTATAAAAATCAGTGATCTGGAATAAAGATGATTAGTCTTAATCTATATCATTTCATTCTATTAGGAAGTTCCACAACTGAACCATGTAGAAGTTATTCCATTGTCGATCCACAAAGGGTCATGTGTTGCTGATCCATGACGGGCCACTCTAAGGATGGTCCTCACTGGGTCTCGCACTGTGGATCCACACAGGGTCTATATGATGCTGATCCACACAGGGTTGCTATGATGTGAATCCACACAGTGTCTCTAAGATGTTGATCCACACAGGGTCGCTATCATGTTGATCCACACAGGGTCACGAAGATTTTGATCCACATATTGTCACTATGATGTTGTTCCACATAGGTAGTCTACGATGGTGATCTACATATGGTCACTATGATGTTGATCCAAACAAGGTCTCTATGATGCGAATCCACACAGGTTTTCTATGATGTTGATCCACACAAGGTCACTATTCAATTGACAGCCAGCCACAGGATTCCCCGCTTCTGGTGTACTTGAGTTCTATAGTATCTTATCCTCAAGATAACCGTAACGACCCAAAGATTAATTAATGGAAATCCCTATTGATCTAGTTAAATGTATCTTTATGTAAACAATTTATATAAAATTTCAATTTCTTTGGTTTTATGTTAATAATTGTGACCGTAACTTTTATAGTCATTGAACAGTGATCACATGATTAGTATAAATATAGGGCTTTAACAAATCCAATTTACTCAGACAAAGGAAGAGATGGCCTCATCCAGTAGAATTTCCCCATACGAAGCCCATTTTTCAGAGCTCGGAAAAGAGGTGGCGTCTTTGGGCTTCGCTCTTGACCAATCCCAAGCTGAGCTTCCTCATGTCAATCTCGAATGTGACCGTCTACGGTAAAAGTGGAAGTTGATTGAAATTACCACTCGAGTGATGTTATCCGAGCCACCCCAAAAGTCTGTCACCATCGCACACCTTACCCTTAGGTCTTATGCGGCTGTTTTAAGGGGTTATGAAACAAATCGCTCGTAATATGTTCATGTATATTATTATTTTTGTATATAATAATGAATATACCTTCTTGTCATTACTGATACATTGTAAATAGTTTTTTAAAGTACAAATAGTGTTTTTAGTTATTATTTAATTATGAAATATATTTTATTAAATTAAGGTATTTTTGAATTAAATAATATTTCAATAAAATAATATTATTATTAAATTAATTTTATTATTTATAAATGATCATATAATTTTATGAATGCAATTATAATTTTTATTAAGTTTTGAAAGCCATTTCTGTCAAAACCTGTGAATTTTTTATAAATATCAGGTTTTTTTAAAAGTGAAAATTAAAATATTTAGAATATTATTTAGATAAAATAAATGATATTTCTAGAATCAGGACATCGAAATTATCCAACGGTGAATTTTTCATGATTTTCTGAGAGAGACAAATTTTTGGGTAAAAATTAAATATCGTTTAAATATATAATGTGATTTATGACATCATAATGACCCAATAGTGATGTAATAAAATAATATAAGCTTCATGTTCTGCCAATATATGTTTTACCATTAAAATAATGTGATTTTGGGTTTGTTTGACTTACTTTTCAAAGCATTAATGGACCCCACAAGACTTATTCGCTGCTACAAATACGGGAATTAACAGCGCTAAAGCGGGCTTTAACAGTGCTAAAAAAGCATTGTAAAGCTTGTCACTGATAAAGGGGTACTTTATCAGCGCTAAAAAAGTGTTGATAAAACAACCCTTTATTAATGTTAAACGAGCGTTGATAAATGAGTGTTTTATCAGCGCTCCTTTAGCACTGATAAAAGAACGATTTATCAGTTCTAAAAGAGCGCTGATAAATTGCCACTCTACTGATACCATAAATCTGCAGCAGCACACCCAAACACTTGTAAAAAAATCAGCATCGCAATAAGCTAATTAAAGCATGTTTACCTACACAAAATTAACTCATAAATCATAATCTAATTAGACCATGTATACCTGTACAACAAGTATACTCGTACACCATTAACACATAATTCATAAGTTAATTAAGTACATAAAGAATTCATTTCAGAATTCAGGGGGTTTGGGGGATGATCAAGGGTTTGGGGTGGCTATCCAAGGGGGGTAGGGGGTGTCCGGGGGGCTTTCCAGGGGGTGGGCTGGTGTCCAAGGTGTCGGGGGGGGGGGGGGTTTACAGGGGTGGGGGTGTACAGGGGTGGATTGGTGTCCAAGGATACAATACATCCCTATTAGAGTGAACAATAAAAATAAAATAACCATTCATTGTACACAATAGAGTAAATAGAATAATTAAATTAAACATACTATAGTTAAATGAAATTTCATATACAAATCAAATGGTCATTCTATACACATCTGTTGGCCATCCATCGGGTCAAAAACACATACAAGAATGAATAAAATAAATAAAAGTAAAATAATACTAAAAAAAATATGATCTTTACAATATAACCATTCTCTAAAATCTTATAATCCTACTCCAGTTCAATCTTAAGGCTCCACATGGGTGTGTTTTATCAATACATAAATCTTTGGACTTTTCTCTACCCACTATGAATCATGTTCTCAACCTCAAAGAAGTTATAAGGTCTGTACACACATTGAGGTGCACATACTTGGGGGGGGATGAATCTCATTAATAAACCCCCAATATTAAACCTGTAATAGGCTATTGTAAGTGAATGATCAGGAAATATGCACACCTAGTTGAGAAATAACTGGAATAAAACTAATAAAAAATCATCATTGATCCTCAAATCCATGACCATGATTAAACCAAAATTAATTTTCCAAGTGCTGAAATTTTACCAAGCATGTCACAAGGATCGTTTCGACATTATAAAAATATAGTTTGACCAAGTCCTACCCCATCTACATCAAGACACATTGATCCTCAAGTATTAAAGATTGATCAACCATACCTACTTCATCCAATGTTAGGGTTTCTCTGTGTACATCATAGGAACCACACAAAACATATAATATACCATGGCCTCCCCACTATATAAATAATTATCATTGACATCCAATATGTGAGTTTTATTTATACTCCATCATGGAAATCTACTTATGGGAGTTTTCTCATCCAGAGAATACCCTCAACAGTCTCTCAGACCACCCATATGTGTTCTTCCAATTCTGAGGCATAAGACCTACAATGATATCATCCCTGTACTATGGGAGTACCCTTATTTAGGGAATAATACTAAGAAGCATATATTCTTTACCATATAGGAGTATTATCATCCAAATAATAATCCCTAGAAGCATATCAACCCTCCAATATGGGTGTATTCTCATTTGAGGCATAATCTATATAATCATCTCATCCCTCCCCTATGGAATTATTTTCATTTAGTGAATATTCCCGATAAGAATCTCATCCCACTCCTATGGTTGTATTATCATCTAGGGAATAATACCTATATACATCTCATCGCTCCCCTATGAGAGTATTCTCATTTAAGGAATAAGACCCATAAGCATATCCACCATCCCATATGGAAGTATTTTCATCCAGATATAAGCCCATAAGTATCATAGTCCAAAACACATGATCATCCTAGTATACCAGGCCAACAATGACTTGATATATATGAGGCCCTTGATAGATCACATGCCATGACCCCCCATTTAAATACCCTTTATAAGATATCACATAAAGAATCACTCTAAAAAACATGACTCAAACACATATAAACCTATCCAAAAATCACTATTACTCTATGATAATTTCCATTAATTCATAAAACTCATATCCATTACTATATAACAATCCTATATATATATAACTTATTTTGAGTGTTCATATGAAAAATCCACCCTGACAACATGGATAGACTCTCAGGAGTGCGACCCATGTGGTTACAACCCTAAAAAGCTCAACACATTGACTCTGGTACCTAATAAATACCCATAATTGAATTCACCCATTCCCATGGATGCATTATCACTAGGGACAACAAGTTATTATTGAACCTACTAGGTTCCCCTAAGTCATCTTATAACAAGTCACCCCATTTGGGGTCCTTGATCTTAATAATAACCCTTGGGCCAACGTCAATATCTTGGTGGTAAAACATCCCACAAACCAATCTCTAATATATCCTATCCTCACAAGCCAAATATGGATACTATCATAATGGAGATGACCTCAAGTCCATTTACTTCATAATTTACTCTATGTTGAATTGAACACCCAACCTATCTACCTCCTCAAGTCACAACCTAGTCCCTTTTTCTTGGGGTTGTCCCAAGATACTCCATTAGAGGAACTTGTAAATCCCATTCCATTTCCTCCAAACATTCTCATGACCCTCTTCTAGTTCTAATACCAAGTCTCACTCCTAGGATACCATCATATTCAATTAACAGAGGAAAAAAGGCTCTATCATAAATTGATTCCCTTGAATCACCTCTTAAAATTACTAAAAAATAATTTAACGATTACACCATCATGATCTACATAGATAAATACTAAATATGGACTCCAATTTTTCACAATTCTGAATCTAGGGTGAAAAATCACACTGAATCCTCAAATGTGTAATAAGGGAATAGTACAGGACATATACCTTGAGTAAACGGTGTATACTCCAAAATATCCAGCCAATATATATACTTTAACATAACATATGTACAATAACGTTATATTAATGTACTACTACATGAACATGGAACAAAAATTGGGTCTGACTATGTATTAATATATGTCCAGAACATATATGGTTCTTATAAAAGATCAAGGTAATCCGAATGTGTTTGGTTGTATTTCCGTAGGTCAGTTGTTGTTTTCACTTAAAATCGTGTCCATTTTAAACTAAAGAGAGACCCTTTGAGTGTTACCGGACACACCATGCCTCGGACTGAGGTGGGGATGACTCTTACACATCACCAAGGACCCTTGGATCATTCTTATAAAATATCAAGGCAATATGAATGTGTTTGGTTGGATTTTCGTAGGTCAGTTGTTGTTTTCACTTAAAATTGTGTCCATTTTAAACAAAAGAGAGACCCTTTGAGTGTTATCGGCCACAAAGTGCATCAGATTGAGACGAGGATGACTCTTACACATCACAAAGTACCCTTGGATCGTTATTATAAAATATCAAGGCAATCCGAATGCATTTGGATGGATTTCCGTAGGTCAGTTGTTGTTTTCACATAAAATCATGTCCATTTTAAACAAAAGAGATAACCTTTGAGTGGTAGCGGTCACACCATGCCTCAAATTGAGGAGAAGTTGACTCTTACACGTCACCAGGGACCCTTGGATCATACTTATAAAATATCAAGGCAATTCGAATGCGTTTGGTCAGATTTCCGTAGGTTAGTTGTTGTTTTAACTTAAAATCGTGTCCAATTTAAACAAAAAAGAGACACTTTGAGTGATATCGGTCACACCATGACTCGGATTGAGGCGAGGATGACTCGTACACATCAGCAAGGACCCTTGGATCGTTCTTATAAAAGATCAAGGAAATCCGAATGCGTTTGGCTGGATTTTCGTAGGTCAGTTGTTGTTTTCACTTAAAATCGTATCCATTTTAAAAAAAAAAGAGACCCTTTGAGTGTTACCGGCCACAAAGTGCCTCATATTGAGGCAGGGATGACTGTTACACGTCAAAAAAGACCCTTGGATCATTCTTATAAAAGATCAAGGCAATCTGAATGTGTTTGGTTAGATTTTCGTGGGCCAGTTGTTGTTTTCACTTAAAATCGTGTCCATTTTAAACAAAAGAGAGACCCTTTGAGTGTTATCAGCCTCACTGTGCCATGGATTGATGTGGGGCTGACTCTTACACATCACCAAGGACCCTTGGATCGTTATTATAAAATATAAAGGCAATCTGAATGCATTTGGTTGGATTTCCGTAGGTCAGTTGTTGTTTTCACTTAAAATCGTGTCCATTTTAAACAAAAGAGAGATCCATTGAGTGGTAGCGGTCACACCGTGCCTCATATTGAGGCAGGGTTGACTCTTACATGTCACCAGGGACCCTTGAATCGTTCTTATAAATGATCAAGTCAATCCGAATGCGTTTGGTTGGATTTCCCTAGGTTAGTTGTTGTATTAACTTAAAATTGTGTCCATTTTAAACAAAAGAGAGACCCTTTGAGTTTTACTAGCCACATTGTGCCTTGTATTGAGGAAAGGATGACTCTTACACATCCCCAAGGACCCATGTATAATTATTATAAAATATCAAGGCAATATGAATTCAGTTGGTCGGATTTTCGGAGGTCAGTTTTTGTTTTCACTTAAAATCGTGTCCATTTTAAACAAAAGAGAGACCCTTTGAGTGTTACCGGCCATAATGTTCCTCAGATTGAGGCGAGTATGACTCGTACACATCACCAAGGACCCTTGGATCGTACTTATAAATGATGAAGTCAATCCTAATGTGTTTGGTCAGATTTTCGTAGGTCAGTTGTTGTTTTCACTTAAAATCGTGTCCATTTTAAACAAAAGAGAGACCCTTTGAGTAGTACCGGTCACACCATGCCTCATATTGAGGTAGGTATGACTCATAAACATCACCAAGGACCCTTGGATCGTTCTTATAAAAGATCAAGGAAATCTGAATGCTTTTGGTCAGATTTCCATAGGTCAGTTGTTGTTTTCACTTAAAATCATGTCCATTTTAAACAAAAGAGAGACCCTTTGAGTGGTAGCGATCACATCGTGCCTTGGATTAAGGTGAGTTTGACTCGTAAAAATCACCAAGAACCCTTGGATTGTTCTTATAAAAGATCAAGGCAATATGAATTCGTTTGGTCAGATTTTCGTAGGTCAGTTGTTGTTTTAACTTAAAATCGTGTCCAATTTAAACAAAAGATAGACCCTTTGAGTGATAGCGGTAACACCATGCCTCGGATTGTGGCGGGGATGACTTTTACTTGTCACCAAGGACCCTTGGATCGTTCTTATAAAATATTAAGGAAATCTGAATGCGTTTGGTCAGATTTCCATAGGTCAGTTGTTGTTTTCACTTAAAATCGTGTCCATTTTAAACAAAAGAGAGACCCTTTGAGTGGTAGCGGTCACATCGTGCCTTGTATTGTGGCGTGGTTGACTCTTATACATCGCTAAGGACCCTTGGATCGTTATTATAAATTATCAAGGCAATCCGAATGCGTTTGGTCAGATTTCTGTAGGTCAGTTGTTGTTTTAACTTAAAATCGTGTCCATTTTAAACAAAAGAGAGGCCCTTTGAGTGATATCGGTAACACCGTGCCTTGGATTGAGGAATGGATGACTCGTATACATCACCAAGGACCCTTGTATCGTTCTTATAAAAGATCAAGTCAATCCGAATGCGTTTGGTCAGATTTCCGTAGGTCAATTTTTGTTTTCACTTAAAATCATGTCCATTTTAAACAAAAGAGAGACCCTTTGAGTGTTATCGGCCACACCGTACCTCAGATTGAGGCAGGGATGAATCTTACATGTCAGAAAATTACCCTTGGATAGTTCTTATAAAATATAAAGGCAATCGGAATGCGTTTGGCCAGATTTCCGTAGGTCCGTTTTGTTTTCACTTAAAATCGTGTCCATTTTAAACAAAAGAGAGACCCTTTGAGTAGTAGCGGTCACACCGTGCCTCGGATTGAGTCTTGGTTGACTCGTACACATCACCAAGGACCCTTGGATCTTTCTTATAAAAGATCAAGGAAATCTGAATGTGTTTGGTCAGATTTATGTAGGTCAGTTGTTGTTTTAACTTAAAATCTTGTCCATTTTAAACAAAAGAGAGAGCCTTTGAGTATTACCGGTCCCACCGTGACTCGGATTGAGGCGAGGATGACTCATAAACATCCCCAAGGATCCTTGGGTCATTATTATAAAGTATCAAGGCAATCTGAATGTTTTTGGCCGGATTTTGTAGGTCAGTTGTTGTTTTCACTTAAAATCGTGTCCATTTTAAGCAAAAGAGAGACCCTTTGAGTGTTACCGGCCACACAGTGCCTCGAATTGAGGCGATGATGACTCGTACACATCACCAAGGACCCTTGGATCGTTCTTATAAAATATCAAGGCAATCCTAATGCATTTGGTTGGATTTCCGTAGGTCAGTTATTGTTTTCACTTAAAATCGTGTCCATTTTAAACAAATGAGAGACCCTTTGAGTGGAAACGGTCACACTGTGCCTCGGACTGAGGTGGAGTTGACTCGTACACATCACCAAGGACTCTTGGATCGTTCTTATAAAAGATCAAGGCAATCCTATTGTGTTTGGTTGGATTTCCGTAGGTAAGTTGTTGTTTTCACTTAAAATCGTGTCCATTTTAAACAAAAGAGAGACCCTTTCAGTGGTAGCAGTCACATCGTGCCTCTTATTGAGGTTCGGTTGACTCGTACAAGTCACCAAGGACCTTTTTATTGTTATTATAAAATATCAAGGCAATCAAAATGCGTTTGGTTGGATTTCCATAGGTCAGTTGTTGTTTTCACTTAAAATCGTGTCCATTTTAAACTAAAGAGAGACCCTTTGTGTGTTACCGGCCACACAGTGCCTCATATTGAGGTGGGGAATACTTTTACACATCACCAAAGACCCTTGGATCATTTTTATAAATGATTAAGGCAATCCCAATTCGTTTGGTCGGATTTCCAAAGGTCAACTGTTGTTTTCACTTAAAATCGTGTCCATTTTAAACAAAATAGAGACCCTTTGAGTGGTAGCGGTCACACCGTGTCTCGGATTGAGCCGTGGTTGACTCTTACATGTCACCAAGGACCCTTGGATCATTATTTTAAAATATCAAGTCAATCCGAATGTGTTTGGATGGATTTTCCATAGGTCTGTTGTTGTTTTAACTTAAAATCGTGTCCATTTTAAAAAATAGAGAAACCCTTTGAGTGATAACTGTCACACCGTGCCTTATATTGAGGCTTGGATGACTCATAAACGTCACCAAGGACCCTTGGATCGTTCTTATAAAATATCAAGGCAATATAAAAGCGTTTGGTCGGATTTCCGTAGGTCAGTTGTTGTTTTCACTTTAAATCGTGTGCATTTTAAACAAAAGAGAGACCCTTTGAGTGGTAGCGGTTACACTGTGCCTTGGATTGATGCGCGGTTGACTCTTACACGTCATAAAGGACCCTTTTATCATTCTTATAAAATATAAAGGCAATCTGAATGCGTTTGGTCGGATTTCCATTGGTCAGTTGTTGTTTTCACTTAAAATCGTGTCCATTTTAAACAAAAGAGAGACCCATTGAGTGTTACCGGCCACAAAATGCCTTGTATTGGGGCAGGGATGACTCGTACACATCACCAAGGTCCCTTGTATAGTTATTATAAAATATCATGGCAATCCGAATGCATTTGGTCAGATTTCAGTAGGTCAGTTTTTGTTTTCACTTAAAATTGTGTCCATTTTAAACAAAAGAGAGACCCTTTGAGTGGTAGCAGTCACACCGTGCCTCGTATTGAGGCTCGATTGACTCTTACACATCACCAAGGTCCTTGGGATCGTTCTTATTAACGATCAAGGCAATCCTAATGCGTTTGGTAAGATTTACATAGGTCAGTTGTTGTTTTAACTTAAAATCGTGTCCATTTTAAACAAAAGAGAGACCCTTTGAGTGATAGCGGTCACACCGTGCCTCGGATTGAGGCGAGTATGACTCATACACGTCACCAAGGAAACTTGGACCATTCTTATAAAATATCAAGGCAATCCGAATGCATTTGGTCGGATTTTCATAGGTTAGTTGTTGTTCTCACTTAAAATTGTGTCCATTTTAAACAAAAGAGAGACCATTTGAGTGGTAGCGGTCACACCGTGCCTCGGATTGAGGTGCGATTGACTCTTACATGTCAAAAAGGACCCTTTTATCATTATTATAAATGATAAAGGCAATCTAAATGCATTTGGTCAGATTTCCGTAGGTCATTTTTGGTTTTCACTTAAAATCGTCTCCATTTTAAACAAAAGATAGACCCTTTGAGTGTTACCAGCCACACAGTGCCTCAGATTGAGGCGGACATGACTCTTACATGTCACCAAGGATCCTTGGATCCTTATTATTAAATGTTAAGGCAATCCAAAAGCATTTGGTTTGATTTCCGTTGGTCAGTTGTTTTTTCACTTAAAATCGTGTCCATTTTAAACAAAAGAGAGACCCTTTTAGTGGTAGCGGTCACACCGTGTCTCGGATTGAGGTACGGTTAACTTTTACACATCACCAAGGAACCTTGGATCGTTATTATAAAGGATAAAGGCAATTCTAATGTGTTTGGTCAGATTTCCGTAGGTCAATTGTTGTTTTCACTTAAAATCATGTCCATTTTAATCAAAAGAGAGACCCTTTGAGTGGTAGCGGTCACACCGTGACTTGGATTGAGGCGCGGTTGACTCATACATGTCACTAAGGACCATTTAATTGTTATTATAAAATATCAAGGTAATAAGAATTCATTTGGTAGTATTTTCGTAGGTCAGTTGTTGTTTTAACTTAAAATCGTGTCCGTTTTAAACAAAAGAGAGACCCTTTGAGTGATAGCGGTCACACCCTGCCTCGGATTAAGGAGGGGATGACACGTAAATGTCAGAAAGGATCCTTGGATCGTTCTTATAGAATATCAAGGCAATCCTAATGCGTTTGGTCAGATTTACGTAGTTTAGTTGTTGTTTTAACTTAAAATCGTGTCCATTTTAAAGAAAAGACAGACTCTTTGAGTGATAGCGGGCACACCATGACTCAGATTGAGTCGGGGATGACTCGTTCACATCACCAGGGACCATTGGATCGTTCTTATAAAAGATTAAGGCAATCCGAATGCGTTTGGTTGGATTTCCTTAGGTCAGTTGTTGTTTTCACTTAAAATTGTGTCCATTTTAAACAAAAGAGAGACCCTTTGAGTGATAGCGGTCACACCATGCCTCGGATTGAGGAATGGTTGACTCGTACAAGTCCCCAAGGACCCTTGGATCATTATTATAAAATATCAAGGAAATTCGAATGTGTTTGGACAGATTTTCATATGTCAGTTGTTGTTTTTAATTAAAATTGTGTCCATTTTAAACAAAAGAGAGACCCTTTGAGTGGTTCATCATTCTTGCATGTTTCTAGTGCATATCATCTGTTAAAATGGGAAAATGACTCATTGTAGAAAGGATGATTTATTTAATAATAGTTTCAATTTTCCTACGAACATTTACATACAACAATGTTTCATCTTTTGATCCCCTTAACCCCTCTAAAAATTGACCACCAGTTGTACATGTCCCCAAGTCAGATCTTCATTGTATTTGTGTACAATCTGACATCAGGTATGTGGACCACTCATTTCTGATCACATCTATATCGTCTTGTGAGTATGAGGCTTTTCGGTAGTCAGAGTAGTACTACAAAATAAAAAATAATAATTAAAAAATAACTTAAAACAACTAGTAGTTGTTTTTTAAAATACCTCTTTAGGGATGCTAGTTTGCTGATGAAAAATGATCTCTTTCATAAATTTACAAATATAATAACCACAATCACTATCATTTTTTTTGTACACTGCAAAAGAATTTATCATAAGGAGAATAACTAACTTGTGTTGAGATGTGTTTGGATAGTGAAATTTTATTATATATACCCTGATATTTGTCCAGACGTAGTACTTGCTCGCCTCCCTATGCTTAGCCCCTATCCTCAATCCTTTTTTTAGACGATAATGATACACCACCCTATCATAACATAATCCTTAGTAAAGGATAATATAAATTGTATTACTTGATGTTTAGACCTAAAACGTAAGATTTAGTGTCTTACAGATTCACAAACTCTATCATGTGTGGTCGGTTTGATGGATATCCTTGCTTTGAATCCATAAAATTAATCTTCAGAGTATCCAAGTTCACTACAATTAGTAACCAATATTTCCTAAAAACACAAAAAGGAATAAGTAATAAAAGAAGTGAAAATATAATTGATATTCTTTAATAATAGAGTATTACCCCTGCATGGTTGGTATTAGGAAAAGTCTGTCATTTGTAATCCTGCGTTCAAATGTTTTCAGCAAGCCGTTCACTATTTCATCCCTTTTTTATGGATCTATTTTTGTTAGGTGTGTTCATGTGATATGAGGACTAACCAGTCCAAATCTTGGCTCATGGGAAAAAACCTTCAACTGTTTTTCATAAATGCGTCTGTCAACAATATAAAATTCATTTAGTCATAATTTTCACATTTGATCAGATTTAGAAAATCAATTAATGGAAACATACCTCATATATACATTTACAACTATGATGCCTAGCCAACTGTTTTCAAGGATTTAATTTATATTTTCAACAGAAATGAAATCTTGACTTTCCTCTCCATATATATTCTCTTCGAAAACCATTATATGACTATTACCATCTTTTAGCTTCGTATCCACATGAGTCTTCAATGATAGTAAATGTGGATAGAGAACAGGTGGTGTTATTGTGCTTTTAGTAGCTCTTTGGGATTGGTTGGTCGATCCTTTAGATGGTTTTGAGCCGACGTTTGTCACCCCCTTCCCTTTCTCTATCTATAACAACAATAATTGGTTTATACCCTTTTTTCATTAATTGTTAAGGGTTTAGCATGAAAAGAAAAGGAAATAAATACCTCTTTGTCTGCATGTACTCTTACAAGTTGTGACGGCCATACAATGAATGTCCCAATAGCCTTTTCGACTGTATGAATATCATCTTCATCAAGTGTAATAGGTAGCTCTGCATTTGGATCATGAGCTACAGTAATCGTCACTTTCAGATGATCTTTTGGAAGTGGTCTATTATGCAGTGTGGCATCTGGGATATTGAACATTGTAGCCCTCGCTACAAGGTGATAGGTGGGTGTTGATATATATAAATCACAATCATTATCACCCTGTAGAAGATCAGTACATAAAAATTATCAGTGTTTTTCTGATTCATATTTCATGGGAACAGTTTTTAGGATATTGATTACCACGGCTAAGAGAGTTCTTAGAGGCAAATGGCTTTCCTCAAAGTTGGTGGGGGATGGGGCAGGATGTTCATGCGGCGGTTGTTCCTGAGTTGTGTCTTCCCTTTACTTTCCACCCATAAAAGTTGCTAGCAACTCCCCCTTCCATTGCAATCATTCTTCAAGGGTTGCTATTTTTTGCTCATTTGTTCCAATTTTTCATATGTATCATCCATTTTTCTTCTTCTTCTCAAAATATACTCGGGGTGTCACCCCAAACCCTGCACCTCTGACACGACCGTATTTTTTTGACTGCTTCAAAGCCATCGATAATAGGTCCATATCAGCTATAGGAGAAGCTGATTCCTATGACTGTCGGATATAGGAAAATAACTATTTATTTTTATCGAATAGCAATTCTAAAAAAAATTATCGTCGTGTCATACTTACACATATTTCCCACACTTTATGTGTGATTTCATCTACTAACTTCCCTTCTTTGTTCACATGTGCCTCCTTCCACAGCACATGACGTGGGATGGAAGTGCATTTAGTTTTAGACTCATCAATCTAGATATAAACATAGAATGATAATTATGATGTTGTTTATTGGAACCTAACAATATTACTGTAAATTTATAATACGTACCATTTTCTCTTCTAATGAAGCTCACCCCACCCTTTCTTTACGATAGGGGTATGTTGGTTTTGATGAACGTTCCTTATTTTCAGTATAGAGTTTCTGTTTCAAAAATGAAATATTGACAATCAAATTGATGAATATAGGTATCCTCAAACAACGTATAATCACCCACAATGTACCTGAAACTTCTCATCCCCATGACGGCCAATAGATTCATCCCATTCTTCTTGGGATATCAGGTGAGCGTAGACAATGGTTGGGTGCGGGTTAATTTTACCTTTAGAATCTTTCAGGTGGCATCTTGTTAAAATAGTGTGAAAACCTCGATGAATCTTTCCTGCAAGCCTTAGTACATAATCATTGTGTGAATCGTCAACTATAAATGTACTCTGAAAGAGATTTAGAAGAGTAAGACATTGTTTAATTATTTTATTTTCTAGTAAATTAAAGAAATAAATTTATAATGTTACCGTAATTTCATCCCAGATCACAGCCTTCAGCCCGGACACGACATGGTTCCATGAATCTATGTCAATTGGCACACGTTTCTGAGTGAAAACTTTAATGTATCTGCTAAACATAGCCTTTTGGGATTCACATGTTGGCATCGTGAATTCCATCCAGCTTCAAATTTGATGCCTTTGCTTTTCGCCTTATGAATTTTGCCTAACACCGTCAAACTACGACGCACCTGTGTTTTCTGCAACGCCGGTCCTTCATTCCTGACCATTTCATTGATATCAACATCATCTATATGTTCATCTAGAATGGTATCAATGGCATGTGTTGATGGTTGTTGGACCTGAACACTAAGAGCAGTAGGAGCCGTAGCAGCAGGAGCAGCAAGAGCCGCAGCAGGAGGAGCAACAAGAGCAACAGGAGACGCAACAAGAGAAACAGTAGCAGCAGCATCTGTAGGAGCAGCAGGAGCAGCAGTAGGAGCAACAGCAGCAGCAACATGAGTTGTAGGAGCAGCAGCAGCCGCAGTAGCAGCTACTTGAGAGACTTGTTCAGCCTCAAGGTTAGGAGCACCAGAATGTGCAGAAGTCATTATCTGCAAAAGTGGTTGAACAGTTAATTCAGATTACATAAATTCAGTAATGATAAGATAATAACGTGAGATAACAAGATCTATATTACAAACAAAATATAACTTGTTCACTGAACTTTCGTTCTTTTTTTCAAAGTTTGAAGGGATTTGAAACCTATATCGACTATCCAAATCCCTTCATTCTGGTCTCCTCTAACATACAAAACATCATCTTCATTGGGACCGCTCTGAAATGATTGCGATGTACCACTAAAAGGATTGTCCTCAACTGAATTTTCATCGGAACCTTCAGTAGTTTTGGACGATAACAGAACAATCGACCACTTTCGGTTTGAAGGATCTAGAACATAAAAAACTTGTACCGCTTGTGATGCCCTTATAAACTATTCGTCTTTGTACCCTTCTTTACTAAAATCAACTTTCACAAATCCCCATTCATCTATTTTAAAACCACTATTGTTATCAATCCATTTGCATTGAAAAATCGGCAATTGGAATGTCGTATAATCCAATTCCCATATTAGTTTGATAATTCCAAAGTATGACATATTTTCATAAATTGGATTTCTTTCCTTACTACCAGAAACATGAATTGCTTCAGCCACTAGTGTAACTCCACTATTTTTCATGGTACTATCTTTATCATATTCATCTGTATAGAATGTATAGCCATTAATTACATAACCACTGTAAGATAATACATACACACTTGGTCCAGCGGCTATCCATCGAAGTCGTTCTGAAATTGAATTCGGATTTTCATCCAACTTCTTAAAAATATGGTCCTGAAACCATCCTATAAACTGGTGATTATGTGTATCTGATAACCATTTTTCAGCCCTCGATGGATTCAACTGCCTAATAATTTCTTTGCGAGTTTCAATATATGGAGCAACCTCCCAACTATTATGAAAAACATAAAGATGAGCCTGCTCCCGATCTGTAATACTGATTTTCACAACTTCTCTTCCAGAAATTCACTCACCCTCAATGCGTCCAGTGTGATGAGATTTTCGGAGACCAATGCTTTCCACCTCAGATAGGTATTCAATACAAAATTCAATGGCTTCCTCAACAATATATCTCTCCACTATACAACCCTCTGGCCGACTTCTATTTTTGACATACCCGTTCAAAATATTCATATACTGTTCAACAGGATACATCCATCTATACTACATAGGACCACAAAGTCAAATCTCTGTCACCAAGTGAATCGTCAAATGAACCATCATATCAAAGAATGTTGGCGGAAAGAACATTTCTAATTCACATAATATGATGACAATTTCTTTTTCCATAGATGGAAATTTTCCCTGGTCTAAAACTTTGCTACATATAGCTTTGAAAAAGAAACAAGGTTTGGTTAACGTTTGACAAACATTCTTAGGAAAAATGCAACATAAAGCTATAGAAATTAGATCTTGCATCAAAACATGGAAATCATGTAATTTCAAAACTTTTAACTTCAAATCATTCATTGACAGAATGTTCTTGATATTTGATGAGTACCCCTCTGGAACCTTTACATCATTGAAGAAGTTGCAAAACTGATATCTCTTTGCCCTTGAAAGAGTATAAGCAGCTGGAGGAAGAAACATTCAATTTTCACCCTTCATGGGAGCTAACTCTTCTCATATTCACATGTCAACCATGTCCAACCTTGCCTTAATTCCATCTTTTGTTTTTTCAGGGGCATTTAGCAACGTTCCGATAACACAGTCACATACATTTTTTTCCACATGCATCACATCAAGAAAATATCTGACATACAAACAATTCTAGTATGGTAATTAAAAAAACTGATCCCATTTTCCAACTGATTTTCATAAGGTTTTTCAAAAATGGTTTACCAAAAACAGTGTTCAGATCTTTTACTTTCTCAAATAGCTGATCACCTGTTATTGGAGACGGTGTTGTGCTATTTTCTGAAATTCCATTGAATGATGTCATCCAAGATCGGTACTTATGTCGACGAGGTAGAAATCTACGATGTCCTAGAAACACAGATTTTGATGAATGTTTCAACCTAATTGATTCTGTATCTTCTTCACACATGGGACACCATTGAGTTCCTTTAATGCTATATCCTAAAAAATTTCCATAAGCAGGGAAATCATTTAGTGTCCCATAAAAAATCGCTCTCAACATGAATTATTCACTTTTATAAGCATCATTCAACATTACACCTGAGTCCCACAATAACTTCAAATCCTAGATCAAAGGAGCCAGATAAACATCAATATCATTACCTGGTTGTTTTGGTCCTGATATAAGCATAGATAACATGATGAATTTCTACTTCATGCATAACCAGGGTGGCAAGTTATAATTTACCAACATAACAGGTCATGTACTATGAGTGCTGGTTTGAAAACCAAAAGGATTTGCTCCATCTGTAGATAACACAAGACGAAGGTTTCTCAGATCTTTTCCAAATTCAGGATACTCATGATCAATTTTCTTCCATTGAGGAGAGTCGGCCGGATGACGTAACAACCCATCTTTATTTCTTTTATCTGCATGCCACGACAATTGTCTTACAGTTTCTTCACTTCCATATAGACGCCTAAACCTTGGAGTGATTGGAAAGTACCATAAAACATTCTTAGGATTGGATTTATCTTTCTTGTATCGAGAAGCACCACACTTTGGGAATTATGTAATTTATTTTTTCTCCTTGCAAAACAATATATAGTCTTTCGGGTAGGCATGTATTCTTTCAGAAATCATTCCCACCAAGTGTAGCATTCGTCTAGCTTCAAATGTCCGGCTTGGGAGATCATTATCTTCCGAGTGCATGTCATTCAAGAGAGAAAGTAGTTCCATAAAACTGACATCACTTAATCTGTTGCCTGCTTTCAATTTATACAACTTCAGTACTGCTGACAATGTTGTATACTTAGTGCAAGCAGCATACAATGGCGTCTTTGCACAACTCTTTAACTTCTCAAACAATTTTGGGAAATCACGGAGTTCATCTTGAATTGTCTTTGTCATTTCCTCACTATGATCTTCATCATCATTGACATCTGTAATCACATCCTCCATACAGTGTACTTCATTATCCATATTTGTATTCATATCTAACGATCCATAAAACGCAGTTTTATCCCAGCCAGTAGCTACATTCACTTTTTCTCCGTGTTTATTCCAACATGTATAACTACGATCTATTCTGTGACATATCAAATGTTCTTCCAACTCCTCTGGAGTAAGTAGTCTATAATAACAACAACGTAAACAAAGACAAAGGATTTTACAATGATCCTTTTCATGATCCTTTTCAAAATTGATGAACTCTTTCACTCAGTTCTATTACTCTATTGTTAAACGATTAGCATCCATCCAATCTGTATTCATCTTCTTCCTATTTGAATATAAAATATTAGTATTTATGGTTCAAGTACACAAAACAAGACTTCCAAATACAGTATAAGAGAACCACTTCCTTATAAGGAGACCAAGTAGTCTAACCTATAATCAAGATTCAAAAAAAAGAATATTAGATTCACTAAAAAGATGATGATTTATCACTCTATAAGGAGGATATAAGAGGAGATAGAGGATTTCTAATCGATGAGAGATCCCCTTATCAAAGAGAAACCAAACGCATCCACTGGAGCTTCAATATGAGAAGAAGGGAGTTTGGAGGAGTTAAAATGACTCTTGTAATCCTTAAATAATCAAGATTTCAACTGAGAGTTGTGTAGGATAAAAAATAATATAAAATGGGGCTCATGGAATTTAAGACTATAAAAAAAGATACCATGTTACAACCTCCCATGGACATGGTACAAAAAGGATTTTGGCAACCATACTATGGTGTAGACTTCTTGCCATGAACTAGGCCAGGTTTCCATCCAACTTGACACCTGACCCAACTCATGGGAAGTTCCAAAAGAAATTACCAATCCCCATGGGTTGTAACTAGTTCCTAGGCATTGAGTAACACCTTTGGGAATGGTTTTTTCATGTAAAAACCATATATATTACATAATAATCAAACACCATATCATAACCAAATTTCACAATATAATATACCAAAAGATAACACTGCAATAGGGGATTAGCATTTAACAATTTCAACCAAAACCAAAATAACAAAAAAAGGTAAGGGAACCAACAATACAACCAAGCCTCCAAGAAACATGAGGGTAAAAATCCCCATTCCACAACCAATAACAGTCACCAAAAAGGGAACTACTAGCACATATATGCACCATCACCACAAAGGGAACCTTGCCTTTAACTGGGTAAAACAAAAGAAGGTCTACATAAACCTGAGGGTGTATATAAGGTGTGGGCCAACATACCTAGTAATACACAACAAAAATATATTCCATGTAATGACATTATGATAAACATTAACATGTTATTTTTTAAGAAAAAGGAAGATACAATTTAAATAAAACATTCTTTGAAATAAAATAGATAGTTAATGTGACAAGATAATGGTATGAATAGTATGAGCACTATTGAAAATATCTAAGTATTAAGGTTAATAGGGTCCTAGGATCCTCGTACTCTTGGTGATCACATCTCTTACATATGAAGGTCCCATTTGAGCATCCAATCCCTATCACATGAATTTTTAGTTAGTGTTGTTATGTATATCCTTATTAAGAAGACCAATCATCGGCCTGACTAATTCACCTAATATACTAGACCTAGTCAACCCACCTAGATAACTAGGATTCCATTGTTCTCAATTCCACCCCCTATATAAAATTATATCTATTTTATAAAATCACACTTCCAATAATAGAAACACACATGAAAAACAGCCATTTACAATATTCAAGTCATTATCAAACCCTTACGCACAACAAAAAAATTGGAAAACATGTTTCCCACAACCCAGACAATTTATAAAACCATTTTAGAACCAAATAAATCATATTAAACACCTAAAACAATGTCAAATAATGGAACAACCTACCTATTTCTTGATATCTTCACAAAATCGGAATGAAACCACCAATTGAATTAAGGAAAGGCCCTAAGGATGCAATTAAACACCATAACCATAAAGATTTAACCCAAATAAATGATTCAACCAACAACAAGAAGAATATTAAAAAAATATTTGGAAAGCATGCCTTAAAGGGAGGTCTGGGTGTTGCGGGCGGCGGAGGTCCGATAATCCGAAGAGGAATTTGCGGGTGGCGGTGGTCCGGAAACACGAACCTAGGGCGGCGGAGGTCCGGCAACAAGAAGTCGGGCGTTGCGGGTGGTGGAGGTCTGGTAAACCGAAGGGGCGTTGCGGGTGGCGGAGGAACGGAAAACCGAAGGGGCGTTGCGGGCGGCGAAGGACCGGAAAAGAGAAGCGAGGGCGGTGGAGGTACGGCAATGAGAACTCAGTAGGCGTCAGAGGAGAGTCGCAGGGTTCCAGTACTGCGAGAGCTTTAGGTCATGATAAAATGAGGGAATTGTGCGACTGAATTTATAAAAAATAGAATAAGGTTTTATCAGCGCTAAAAAAGCGCTGATAAAGACTACCTTTATCAGCGCTACAAAAGGGCTGATAAATCATTCATGTATCAGCGCTAAAATTTTAGCGCTGATACAGAGGTTCTTTATCTGTGCTTTTCTAGCACTGATAAATGTTTGTTTTATCATCTCTTATTTAGTGCTGATAAAGGTTACCCTGTATCAGTGCTAAAATTTTAGCGCTGATAAAGAGTCCATGTATCAGTGCTAAAACTGTAGCACTGATAAAGACCACCTGTATCAGTGCTAAAATTTTAGCGCTAATACAGGGTAACCTTTATCAGCGGTTTTGCTTAGCGCTAATATAAGGGGATGCTTCCCTTGCCCGTTTTTGTAGTAGTGATTAAACATCTTTTCATTTTAAATTATTTTCCATGGGAGTGTGACTCACCACCACATAATCAACCCCATTATTTTAAGAAGTTTGGACTTTGGCATTATAAAATATTGTTTTCCTCTTGTCTTTTCCAAAAACCATGGGCAAAAACCATGAGCTGATATGTGGTTTGGATTAGTTTGATGTAAGGGGTCCCAAACCTAAATAATAAAGAATTCACTCACCTTTCCTATATAAACCCACCCAAGCTCCAACTTCCTCCCCACTCAAAGCCTTTGGAGTTCGTCCAACCTCTACCATACTCTCTCTAGAATCTTCCCAAGGTTCCCCAAGCTCCCAAGAAGCCTCTCTCAAGCCTCTCTCAAGCCTTTGGAAGCACACTTCCAGGTAAGGGTTTTTTTCTTCCTTTCTCATTTTTGTCCAATTCTATTTAAGTTGTTTTCCCATTTAAATTCGATTATGAATGTTGGGGTATGGTTTTGCACCTCCCTTATACTGCCCTCTTTATGTTTGAATGATGGGAGATCGCTTTCTCTCTTATTAAATGCCTCCCATGTACACCAGTTACTATGCCAAAATTCCGAAAGGAACTTCTCTCTCCTCATCTACATTCAAGAAATACTTTTGTATCATGAATCTAAATTCCATTAAGATTATTGGTACATGTATCTATATGACATTTTTTCTATCCATTACATGTAAATATGATGAGGAACCCCTTTATCTCTCATCAACCGTTTTTATAAATTCTTACGTCACACCATTATGCTGCCGAAATCGCACCGATTTTCTAAGCCAATGCCATTGTGTAGTGAATACCATGCCCATTTATCCATCAAGGGTATTCACCACTATGCACATTTACTTATTGATTATAAAGTTTCATGTATGAATTCCACATTCCTTTATCATGGAATAAATGATTATGTTTAATGAATCCATGTTTTATGATCCATGTGGCACACTTATGCAGGAAATGAAATGTTTAAAAAGGGTGCACCCTTATAGTGCTCCAATGAATTGGGTAAAGTATAGTATCATGATACGTCATGTGCAATGAGTGTTGAATCATTCTAATTCAAGTGCAACGAGGGTTTACTCGTGCTTCATGTGCAATGAATATTTACTCATGCTCTATGTGCAATGAGCCTTGGCTCATGATAATTCCATGTTAAGTGTTGTTGCCACATTTCAATGTTATGATTATCATGCTTTATCATGCCTTAATGTTCATGTTTCTCTTATGCTCTATAGATATGCCTATTTTCTAACATGTATTGTACTCCTAATGTATTCCATGTTTATTCCCTTACTGGGCTTTATAGCTCACCCTTTTATTATGAATGTCCTCAGGTTATCCCTTTCAATGGTAAGTATGAGAGAATATAGTGGTCATGTAAAAGAAGTTTTCAATAATGATGTTGTATTTCATGTTTTAAGTTGTTATGTAATGATCCTAAGCCCCAAAGACACTAGACCTCTCGATATTCCATGTTGTATCAAGTGAATATTTTATGTAATAAATCATGTTTATGTTTGTAATAAAAGCAGGGTTGTCATAGTTGGTATCAGAGGGTAGGTTTAGTTATTTTTGGGATTAGGATTGGAAAAACCTAGTAAAGTCTAAGAGACAAGACTATGTATGATAAAAACATCCCTAAGTTTTGGTAAGTACTGAGTAAGTAGTTTATCAAGAAAATACATCCCTGAATGGATACGAGTAGGTTGAGGCAGCACTGGCACAGATGTATCCTAGGGGTAAAACCCGAAAACACCGCTTTGAGCTAGACTCGAATGGGAACTGGTGCACAACAACAGGCCTTGCTGCACTCTTGGTTACGACACTCCTGGGGAATATGTTTTGATAAATTCACATGCCTAGTATGAACCCTTATTAATGGAATTAAAAAAATCCCAAAGAATATATGTTAGAAAGTAGATCATGAAAAACCTAGGTTGAAGCCTATAGACTCATGAATTAAGGAAATAAAAGTTTATTTTTAAGTCATCAACTTTTGTCTTTTGTTTAACATTTATGTGTTACCCCCTAACTTTCCTTTTATTCCAGCCAATGGCTGGTAATATGAGGAATCGGGCTAACAACTGGTGTGAAGATCAGTGTGATGATTGTACTAATGAGATGCCTAATCCAATGGGAGTGGGAATCGTGAACTTTGTCACGCTTCTCTCTCAGCTTACTCAAGCTTTTAATAGAAACACGGGTCAAGAGGAATGTCCAAACCCCCCTAAGAAAGAACAAGTCACTATCGAGAGCTTCATGGGACAAAGGCCTCCTACTTTTAGTGGATCATCTGATCCCACGATCGCTGAACAATGGATCAACTCCATTGAAAAGATCTTCTACATCCTTCAATGTTCTGAACAAGAGGAGGTTCTCTTGAAGGCTTGTCGTATGGAGGTTGAAGCTGATAAATGGTGGATATTGATCAAAAATACGAAGCCTAAGGAGTAGATCGAGGCGTTGGAATGGAAGGATTTCCGGAAGATGTTTTTCGATAAATATTTTCCGCGCACCCTCCGACTTAAGATGGAAAGGGACTTCCTTTCCCTCAAGAAAAAAAGAAGAAGAATTTGTTGAAGCGTACGAGGAAAAATTCACAAGGCTTGCACAATATGCTTCCGACTTTGTCGTTACCCTCGAATGCAAGGTTGACCACTTCTTTGGTGGGCTGAAGCCTAGCCTGCAGAAAGCATTAGCGATCCGTGACTTCGACAGTTATGAGGAAATTGTCCGATGTGCCCTCAAGGTCGAAATGGAGATTGGGAAATCACAGGGGTATCGTGGGTACAAGAAGCGTAAGGTGGAATTCAATGCTGGTGGTCTGATGGATAAATCCAACGGTGCTAAGAAGATCCAGCACCCCACTTTCCAAAAGTGCAGAAAGAAGAACCCTGGAAATTTCCTTAAGGGTATGAGGAAATGATTTAGGTGTGGAAGAGAAGGGAACCTTGTTGTTAACTATCAGTAAGAAAGACATGCGGCTGCGACAGAAGAGAGGAATGCTCCGCTCGAACCTCAACACATTGTTCATTGCTACAACTGCAAAGAACCGGGGAATTTTTCAAATCAGTGCCCTAAAACAAAGGTTTTCAGAGCAACCAACAACCTCCAAGGTAGCAAGGAAGAGATATTTCCACCACTTATGCCGTAGTGAACCCCGAAAACGAAGTGGTGAAAGGTATGCTAGTTATTCATTCAATAATAGAGAACGTACTTTTTGATTCAGGTTCTACGCATTCCTTTATATCTCAAAAGTTTAGTGGAACAATCCCAGCACCACCACACATCATGGATGTGAAGATTTCGGTAAGTATGGAAAATGGGGCAATCATTGCATCCCATGAATATAAGTCATCCCCTGTTATAATCTGTGGATTGAATTTCCCGTTGAACCTCGTCATACTCCCTCTAGTGGAATTTGATTCAATTCTAGGAATGGATTGTCTTTCCTTATATAGATCCAACATAAATTGTCGGGAGAGGGAAATCACATTCCATATGGAGAATCGACCCCCGATTCTTTACAAGTGTAAGGAGGAAGATTAATCTCCATTAGCTCTATCATATCAAGCATGGATATTACTACCCAATGAGCACGCGTATCTGGCTTAGATGATTGAGTCCAAGGAAGAAACCATCCTTGAAGAAATGCCTATTGTGAGAGAATTCGCTGAAGTGTTTCCTAAGGAACTGTCTGGTCTTCCTCCTATAAGAGATGTTTAATTCTTAATGGAACTTATACCATGGGTGATACCAATATCCAAGACTCCATATAGAATGGCTATCGTGGAGCTTTAAGAGCTGAAGAAACAAATACAGGGGAATTTGGATAAAGGGTTTATACGCCCAAGTGCTTCACCATGGGGTGCACCAGTCCTCTTCATCAAGAAGAAGGATGGGTCAATGCGGCTTTGCAACGATTATCGTGAACATAACAAAATCACAATAAAGAACAAGTATCCTCTGCCACAGATCAATGAATTGTTTTATCAGTTGCGTGGAGCACAATACTTCTCTAAGGTAGATTTGCGGTCAGGATATTATCAAGTAAGGGTCAAGAAGGAAGATGTCCCCAAGACTGCTTTTCGTATAGGATACGGGCACTATGAATTCATAGTAATGCCTTTCGGACTCACCAATGCTCCATAAATCTTCATGGACATGATGAATAGAGTCTTTAGAGATTACCTAGATAAATTTTTGGTAGTCTTTATAGATGATATTATAATATACTCTAAAACCAAGGAGGGTCATGAGAAGCATTTAAGAACTGTACTAGAGACTTTGCACAAGGAGAATCTCTATGAAAATTACTGCAAGTGTGAGTTCTGGTTGAAGGAGGTCTCATTCTTGGGCCATATCATCACAAGAAATGGGATATCTTTGGATCCCTCCAAATCAGACGTAATTGAGGGATGGCCAAGGCCAACATCGGTAACGGATATCCATAGATTCTTGGGGTTAGTTGGATATTATCGACGATTTGTGAGAAATTTCTCATGATTTTACAACCCTCTTACCAAGCTAAGTCAAAAGGGAGTAAAGTTTTCATGGAGTGATGAATGAAAAGAAAGCTTCAAGGAGTTGAAAAGGAGGTTTATCACTGCACCCGTGCTCACTTTACGCACAAATGGGGAAATTTTTGTGGTATTCAGTGATTCTTCGAAGAAGGGATTATGTTTTGTGATGATGCAGAATGATAAAGTGATATCCTATGCCTCAAGGCAGTTGAAAATCATTGAGAGAAACTATCCAAACCATGATATGGAGTTGGCGGTGGTGATCTTTGCCTTGAAAATCTGGCGGCATTATCTCTATGGGGAGAAATGTGAGATATATACTGACCAAAAGAGTCTTAAATATATATTCACATAGAAATAGATTAATATGAACTATAGAGTATGGATAGAGCTCATCAAGGATTATGACTGTTCAATACATTACCACCCTGGGAAAGCGAACAAGGTGGAAGATTCCCTAAGTAGAAAGGACCCAGTGATTCTATCAATGATGATAATTGAGAGGGATCCAATCTTATTAGACTTGAGGAAGATGGACATAAGAATAATAAATAAGGGAACATCATTAATCCTTTCACAAATGATTGCTCAACCGTCTCTTTTGAAAAGGTTAAAAAATGCTCAAAAGGATGACGTGGGAATTCAAGAAAAAGCGGAAGCTATCAAAAAGGGGAAATCCACGGATTTTAATGTTAATTAATAAGTAATTGTGTGATTTGGGATAAGACTTTGTATTCCATGAAGTCCGGAGCTAAAGAAGGAACTTTTGGATGATGCACATAGTTCAAATTTCTATATTCACCCAGGGAGCGCAAAGATGTATCGAGATCTCCGAGAAAACTTTTGGTGGGATAATATGAAGAAGGAGATCGTTGAATATACATCAATGTTCCTGGTGTGCCAGCAAGTGAAGGAATAGAGGTAGAAGTCTAAGGGGATGATGCAACCATTGACCATACTAGAATGAAAATGGGATAACATCACCATGGACTTTGTCACCGGACTTCCGAAGACATCCAAAGGCAACAATGCAATCTGGGTTGTTGTGGATTGTCTTACAAAGACTGCACACTTCATTGCTATTCGGCAGGATTTCCCTTTGGATCAACTCGAATGGATATATATCAGGGAAGTGGTTAGGCAGCATGGAGTTCCACTATCTATTATGTATGACCGAGATCCAACATTCACCTCTACGTTTTGGAAGAGTCTTCAAAAAGATATGAATACAGAACTGAACTTCAGTACGGCCTATCATCCTCAAACTGATGGCAAATACGATCGAACTATCCAAACACATGAGGATATGTTGAGAGCATGCTCAATAGACCTTAAAGGTGGATGTGATCAACATATTCCTCTGGTTGAGTTCTCTTATAATAACAGTTTCCACTCGATCATCCAAATGGAACCATATAAAGCCCTGTATGGGAAAAGGTGCAGAACACCGGCATGTTGGGATGAGGTCGGTGAACGTAAGCTTCTTGGACCAGAAATGGTTGAGGAAATGGTGGAGAAGGTGAAAACCATTCAGTAGCATATCAAGGCAGCCCAGAGTTGACAGAAGAGTTATGTAAATAATCGTCGATGAGACCTTGAGTTTAAAGTTGGAGACATGGTTTTTCTAGGCATATCTCCATGGAAGAAGTTCATGAGGTTTGGAAAGAAAGGGAATTTAAGTCCAATGTACATCGGCCCCTTCGAGATTCTTGATCGTGTCGGGGTTGTGGCCTATCGACTAGCACTTCCTCCTACCATGGCCAAAGTACATGATGTCTTTCATGTATCCCTCTTAAGGAAGTACATACCGGACCCTTCACATGTACTCTCTTCTGAGGTGGTATAGTTAGAGGATGATCTTTTTATGAGGAGAAACCAGTGAATATCATAGATCTTAGATAAAAAGTTCTATGAAATAAGACAATTCCCCTCGTCAAGGTGTTGTGGCGAAAACACAAGTTTGAAGAAGCGACTTGGGAATCGGAGGAAATGATGAAGCTAAGTTACCCACATCTGTTTTAGTGTGGGAAAAAGGAAATTTCGAGGCTGAAATTTCTTAAGGGGGGAATATTGTAATGACACAAAGTTTCACTAATGGAAATCCCTCTTGATATAGTTAAATGTATCTTTATGTAAAACATTTATATAAAATGTCAACTTCTTTGGTTTTATGTTAAGAATTGTGACTGTTACTTTTATAGCCATTGAACAGTGATCAGATGATTAGTATAAATATAGGGATTTAACAAATCCAATTTACTCAGACAAAGGAAGCGATGGCCTCATCCAGTAGAATTGCTTCATACGAAGCCCATTTGTTAGAGCTCGGAAAAGAGGTGGAATCTTTGGGCTTCGCTCTTGACCAACCCCAAGCTGAGCTTCATCATGTCAAGCTCGAACATTACCGTCTACGAGAAAAGTGCAATTCGATAGAAATTACCACTCGATCGATGTTATCTGAGCCACCCCAAGAGTCTTTCATCATCGCACACCTTACCCTTAGGTCTTATGCGGCTGTTTTAAGGGGTTATGTAACAAACCTCTAGTAATATGTTCATGTATATTATTCTTTTTGTATATAATAATGAATATACCTTATTTTCATTATTGATACATTGTAAATAGTTTTTTAAAGTAAAAATAGTGTTTTTAGTTATTATGTAATTAAGAAATCTATTTTATTAAATTAACGTATTTTTTAATTAAATAACATTTTAATAAAATATTATTATTATTATTAAATTAATTTTATTATATATAAATTATCATATAATTTTATGAATGCAATTATAATTTTTATTAAGGTTTGAAATCCATTTCTGTCAAAACCCGTGAATTTTTAGTAAATATCAGTCTTTATTTTAAAATTGAAAATTAACATATTTATAAAATTATTTAGAAAAAATAAATGATATTTCTGGAATCAGGACGTCAAAATTATCCAACGGTGAATTTTTCATAATTTTCTGAGACAGTCAAATTTTTGGGTAAAAATTAAATACTGTTTAAATATATAATGTGTTTTATGACATCATAATGACCCAATAGTGATGTAATAAAATACTATAAGCTTTATTTTCGGCCAATATATGTTTTACCATTAAAATAATGTAATTTTGGGTTCGTTTGACTTACTTTTCAAAGCATTAATGGACCCCTCAAGACTTATTAAACATCTTGTCCTTTTAAATTATTTTCCATGGGTGTGTGACTCACCTCCACATAAGCAACCCCATTATTTTAAGAAGTTCAGTATTTGTCCTTATAAAATATTGTTTTCCTCTTCACTTTTCCAAAAACCATGGGCAAAAACCATTATCTGATTTGTGTTTTGCATTAGTTTTATGTAAGTGGTCCCAAACCTAAATAATAAAGATTTCACTCACCTTTCCTATATAAACCCACCCAAGATCCCACTTCCTCCTCAGTCAAAGACTTTTTAGTTCGTCCAACCACTTCCCTACTCTCTCTATAATCCTCCCAAGGTTCCCCAATCTCCCAAGAAGCCTCTATCAAGCCTCTCTCAAGCCTTTGGAAGCACACTTCCAGGTAAGGGTTTTTTCTTCCTTTCTCATTTTTGTCCAATTTTCTTTAAGTTGTTTTTCAAATTTAGTTTCAATTATAAATGTTGGGGTATGGTTTCTAACCTCCCTCATACTGCCATATTTATGTTTTAATGATGGGAGACCCCTTTCTCTCTCATTAAATGACTCCCATGTACACCTGTTACTATGCCAAAATTCTGAAAAGAACTTCTCTCTCCTCATTTACATTCAAGCAATACTTTTGTATCATGAATCTAAATTCCATTAAAATTGTTGGTACATGTATCTATATTACCTCCTTACTTTCCATTAAAAGTAAATATAATGAGGAACCCCTTTCTCTCTCATCAACCATTTTTATGAATTCTTACGTCACGCTGTTACGCTGCCAAAATCGCACTGATTTTCTAAGACAATACCATTGTGTAGTGAATACCATGCCCATTTCTCCATAAAAGGTATTCACCTTTATGAAAATTTTCTTATTGATTATAAAGTTTCATGTATGAATTCCACATTACTTTATCGTGGAATAAATGATTATTTTTAATGAATCCATGTTTTATGATCCATGTGGCACACTTATGCATGAAATGAAATGTTTAAGAAGGGTGCACCCTTATAGCTCTCCAATGAATTGGGTAAAGTATAGGATCATGATACGTCATGTGCAATGAGTGTTGACTCGTGATAATTCAAGTGCAACTAGGGTTTACTCTTGCTTCATGTGCAATGATTATTTACTCATGCTCTATGTGCAATGAGTCTTGGCTCATGCTAATTCCATGTTAAGCGTTGTTGCCACATTTCAATGTTATGATTATCATGCTTTATCATGCCTTTATGTTTATGTTTCTCTTGTTCTCTATTGATATTCCAATTTTATAACATGTATATTACTCCTCATGTATTCCATGTTTATTCCCTTACTGGGCTTTATATCTCACCATTTTCTTATGCATGTCCTCAGGTTGTCCCATGCAATGCTAAGTACGAGAGAATTTAGTGGTCATGTAAAGGAATTTTTCAATAAAGATGTTGTATTTCATGTTTTCAGTTGTTATGTAATGATCCTAATCCCCAAAGACATTGGACCTCTCGATCTTCCATGTTTTATCAAGTGAATAGTTTATGTAATAAATCATGTTTAAGATTGTAATAAAAGCAAGGTTGTCATAATAATGGTCATGCTCAAACTACCACAATTTTCTACAAAGGAGTAACCCAAAGTACCATTATGTCGTAAGGGTCCCAACGTGACAGACAGCGCGTCATTAGGACGCCCGGTCTGTGAGTTATAGGCATTTTAGTTCTGAGGTCCTGGTTGTATTTGGGTTTGATCTGACCTGACCATACTTCAACTTTCTCCAAAACTTAGGTAGATTACATCAAAAGTACTATCTCGTTCCAAGGATTCCATCATCGCAAATGGTTCGTCAAATGGATTTCTAGTTTGTGAGATACGACTTTTTAAGTGTATCTAGGCCAAAGAGGGTCTCGGTCCGGTCTGACCCGGCCGGACGGACTCGCCCCATCCTGGGCTGACCCAACCTGTTATAGGTCCGACACGAGTCTGATCCAACCCCGCCGGAACCAGCTGGGCCACGGGTTTGGCCTGCCATGCGACCCTACCCGGGTGGCTGGCGCATTCCTCCAGTCAGGCGACCACCTCCCTTCTCGAAAGGAAAATCTGTTTGGGATAATTAAATCAGTGGTGCCATGTGGCACCAACCTCCTGTTAGTGGGACCCATAGATTGTGGGTCCACTTCACCTCCGTCGTAGCTTCAATGTTGTGGCCTTCTCACCGTGGCGCACGACGGCGCTCCACATTTCACCAATGTGGTCGGCCGCCTCTCCCACCGTGGCTCGATGTCGCGGCTCCCCTCTGCATCAAGTGATGGTGTGCCACCTGCTACCATCACGGTCGGCCGATGCCGACCGTTTCCATCACCCGCAGGGGCTGGTCGTCAGCACCGCCACACCGATGTAGCGCAGGTGGAACTTCTGCGGGCCACCGAGTGAGCTCTGGTGATCCATTTTCCCTTCTGAATGTGCCTATATTCCTTTCGGGTTGATGTTGTCACCGTGTGGATCCTAGATTTGAATTGTCATCAAGTTCAAGATTTTCCCATGCAGAACGTGACAAAACCAAAGTGGCAGAGGGTCTGGGCCTTGTTCATTTTCCCTGCACCCTCTACGTTAGCATCATGACAAACGAGTAGCAATTAATTCATCATAGATAAAGTATAACCCATTCATTACTTCTGAGATTTGGAATTATTTTCAAGAACGATAAAAAGAAAGAGTTCACTTGAATTTAAACAAAATCACTACCTCAGAATCGGAGGTGACAACACGATTGTGGAAGAAGAATCCATGCTTGATGAAACTATTGGCGTTTGTCGATCCCGGATCTATTCCCCCAATGATGCCATCTGAGCTTCCGTTCTTCATCGTTGGAAGATATCATGTAACTTCTCCAGAGGTTCCTCACTTAAGTGTCAAAAACCCAAGACCGAGTCTCATTTAAATAGAGGGGGAAAGGTGATTAATGCAATGAGATATTAATGAGGTTTATTAATGGATGAACCTATTAACTCTCAACGGTGTGATTACAAAAACAAAGATTCAACCCATTAAATGGATTGAAAACTAAGTGGTCCCACCACTACCGCTTAACCATTGGTAGAATAATAAAATAATAATTTTATGTTATTTTATTATTCTTTTAAAAGTATGTAAAACTAAATTTTACACCTGACCTACTGAGGTCAAAGTTAAGCCTCCCTTAAGCGAATCTTAGCACTACAGATTCAGTGGTGCCCTCATATTTTTAATCAGAGCACTGGTTCAAAAGATAGAAAACTTCACCCACATGTTTATTGAACATACATTAGAAAAATATTCAAAATTCCCTTCTAGGCACACCGGGCCTCTGAATCAAGCACAGTCAATTTTTGCAGACTCGTAATAATACCAAATAATTTTAAAAAATTATATAGAATTTCCGGGTCTTTACACACACATCCTCAATCTCCCATCCACCTTCTTGGAAAAAATTGAGTTACATAGGGTGACACATTGAGTCTAAAAATCCCTTTCTCTACACGTCCTCTAACTACACCTTCATCTCATGAAGCTCTGTGGAATGAATTTGATATGATGAAACAGATATTAGGGTATTCCTTAGGATCAAGTTGAGGTATATTTATATCACTCAATGGGTAGGTAAGCCTAGCACATCCTTGAGAAAGACTCACGTATACTCAACCACTAATGAGGAAGATCAAAGCCCTTAAAATCCACTACTCTAAGGGAGATACTATACAACTAATGAGTAATCATATTTATCCTCATAGGTATAATATCATCCTTCACTTTATATGTTTCCTTCTTACCCACCAATAAAAACCTTGTTCCGTCAATATGGAAAAACTACATTCTCCCCTGACACATTCAATTAGGGAATGAACTATAGATAGTCATTCTATACATAAGATGACATCGTAAGGCCTCATCACTAGCACAAAGAGATCCCATAAGAAGATCTATCCTCTAGAATTCGTGCCACACTATTTGTAGAAGCGTGTAATCACTAAATCCCATCCAATCAAAGTATTTAGGAATGAGGGTTGAGCCAAGGGCTCAAACTAAATCTCCATGTCTCGAATAAGAGAAATGGAAAGAAAAAATTGGCTCATGCCTATTTCTATCTATACTATAGATATATAATATAATACACATATCATACCTCTAATCATCCTGGGAGCCTCAGGGTTATAGACCTCCATGGCCTATAACTATCTTTCTCCCTACCCATCAGTTCCCTGAGCCTAGAAAATACCACCTGGGGGTGGTGGAGCCAACAGTTCAAATTGTATGATGCCTCGAGTTTCTCTCCTTACTCCTCTACCACATCCCCCATCCTACAAAATTCCCTACTCCTTCCACTTCCTCTACCTCATTGGTCCATAAATCATCTCTCTATCATCCATATGATGGGTTTGAAAATCCCGTATGAGGTGTCCCTCACCATTGTAAGAGAAACATAGCTTATCTCTAGTCTGACTAGATCCATCCTGAATCCCCTAAACTACAAACCATTTATCCTTGGGTTGTATCCTAAAATTTATCATATACCCAGATATCAATGTCTAAAATTGGATACCATATTTCTAGGTCTCATCTTCTATATTCTCACTATTATATCTTTCCATCATCATCTTCTTACCCAAAAATATCTTCACCATTAAGTCTCACATGAGAACTCTATAAAAGGTGGGAATGAAAAGAGATATCAAATAAGACTTGGTATCTCAGTGTAAGCCCCTCTTGAGGGTTATTGTATAGAAAAATGGATCCCAAACTGTAACTAGAGAGTATTTAGAGAATTTGGCGAACCTCAATAAATACTCATCCATAGTAAAATTGTTCTACTGAAGTTTCACAAGATTCTATATGTGCACCAATCATAAATGGATTGATAGAAATCCTACCTAGAGAGTTTCTCAAAATTTTACTAAGTGAGATTCTTATTTTCATGTGTCTAAGTCACCAGAATCCACCATTATCCAATAGAACTTTGAATAAGACACATCACTGGGACAACCATCTGATCTGTAGTTGCAATCACATGGAAAAAAATATGGGTGACTAGCTATAGCCACTCCTCATTTTTCAGGGGGTCTAGCTCAACTCGAAACCTTGGTGGTCACTACCTCTTAAACTCATAGAGTTTTCTCATCTTGCGTGCATACTCATTTAGGACTTTCGGTGTAACCTTATACTCAACATGTGGTGGAAATATTAGAAAACAGAATGAAAGTTCCATGTCATGTATGAATCCGTGCATTAAATCATCATTACACAGTGGATCATCCTTAAGATCCCATTGGGGAGTCCATTCTTCATTTCTTCACAGATTTGTCCGAAAAAAATTCAATATGTATCATAATAAAGTATTATATATGGGCAGGTGACTGAAGAAGTAAATGGAAGCCAAAACTCATTCTTGTATGATGCATGTACTAATGTATATCCCTAAAAACTATGCCTATATACACTGATTCAACATGAAGTCTATTAGAGTCCTAGTGAATAGATATTCCATCTACCACACCAACACTAGACACCCTAACCTGAAATATAATCTCAAAACACATTAATATTATTTTCATACATCCCAAACCAAACCTAATAGCTAGAAAATCTCTAAAACTCTGGTATTAAGGTAAAACCAACATCATTTTACACCACTCTATCATGACCTGAGCCACTAGTTCTCACATATATAGGGGAATTCCTAATGTGACACTCCAATCCAACCTCCAATAGGGTCGAGGCTAGAAATCATCACTGGGTAGGCATATCACACATATGGGAGTCATTACCCAAAGTACATGTACACATGCACACATCTCTAATCCCATACAATGTTCAAAGGTAAATATAACTCATACCATAATCCATTCAAACATCTATCTCGCATTAGAGTATAAAAATAATAATGGAAATTATAAGGCCTAAATACAATCCCACAAAAAACTATAAAAGAGTCCAACCTTATTATAAGGATGGGAGAGTTGTGAAATGAAACACCAAGTACAAACCATGGTTGGTCAAGATCACTATGGTTCTCCATCTCCAATTCCTCCAAAGACTCCATCAAAAGGCTTATCATCTTCATAATACATGACATGTGTGAGTAGTTCCCATGCAGGTGTGAGTATAACAACACCTAGTATGAAACCATGAAATAACCAAACATAAACATCAATAGAGGAGTAAAATCATCACAAGTTATTTCAACAGTATGTTAGACATAGTAGTAAGAAGAATAAGAATATGGATATACTCATAATAGACACTAATTCACAAGGGGTCTCAACCATACAACCATCTATAGGATTATTTTCAAGGATTATTGGTGATACTCATTCCGGGATAACTCAATCCAAGATACATGATATCACCAATAGCCCTCATCTGAGAGGTCATTCTCATTGGGCCTCGCTAAATAAGTACTCACTGGATCTCCAATTCCTGATACATAGATAAGGGACCACACACAGGACCATTGAATAATCCACAAACTCAATATGGAATAACCCACTAAGTAGGGGATCACACACCTATGTAACTGGGTCACGAAGATTACTCAAACACCGCCTAGGAAAGATTATACGATAGAGGATCCCACCTTATGCCTCATGGACGGATTCAAAAAAAACTCTATCTAAGGATAACCTATAAAGGGGATAAAAATATTATTATTATAATATAATGCAACATTATACCCTCATATTGATGGACCAAGGGAGAAAACTCAACTGATACTAGTCTAAATTGATGATATAGAGGGCCCCAACATGCCCTGGAAAAAAGTACACAATGTGTACAGGGGGTACACATCGTGTCTTTCCAACTGTGGTCCTACCCATGTCTCATCATCTAACATTGTATGTAATTCTACATATACACAACATGTCCTCTATGGGTACACTACATGTAGAGTTTAGTCGACACTCTACCTATATCATTTACCAGTGCTCGTGTACACCTGTACAAGCTTGTGTACTTATATTTGTGACCATTTTCATTGATATTTACATGACCGTGTACCCCTTGGGAACACACTGAGCCACTGAAACCGACTCACTTGGCCTGTAACATTTGTCACACAATGTGTGATATTTAAATTTTCTTAAAACTACAGTCATTGAATGTAGGGAACTACATTTAAGGTGTTCTTTGGACTACAAATAATGTATTCAGGAATATTCTAGAAATTTTTAAATGCTCCACACATTTTCTTGCACTAACGTAACTCTGGATCCACTAATAATATCTCCCATAGATTGAATATCTAGGTTTCAGGATTCCCTTCTATCACCTTCAGCCTGATTTCGGCCCTCAATTTGAATACAAAACCACCACAGCTTTATCGTGTTGTCACTGTATGACCAAACATGAACTGGGAAAACAATGATCTGATCCTAGTCTACCTTTGATCATCCTATACTGAAATTTCACTTTGATCACTCCCTCAATTTTGAACCCAAACCCACGGTTCAATTTGTCCCACTGAAGAACACTCGTCTGATAGTCATATACTATTTATTAGTTAAACCTTCATCCATGTAAATATCAACAATGAACCATTTGGAGAACAAGGGAAGAAATCCATGAAAAAATATGGAGGAATGAACCTCGATCATTGTTTTGGATTTCCTCAATTCATTTTTATTATAATGATGAACAAATATCAATAATAATGATCAATATGAATTCCCAAAAACCCAAAAAGATAAACTTGATCCCAAAAACTTGAACAAACCATGGTTCAACATATTAGTGGATGTGATTTGAGATCATCATGGGATAATAAAATAGGGAAATGAACCACCGAAAAACCACACCCCAACTCAGGTTAGGATCGATCACTTATGAAGAAAATAATTTTTTTCTCATTTGTGAGATCTATGAACCTTGTTGGTTTATATGATCTTCAAGGAATCGATCACAAATTATGGATATGTTTTTGTTCTCCAAGATCTCCTCCAACAGATCCTCCTTTCAAACTTAGTGTTATGTGGCTAACCTTAGAGATTTGGAATTACTATATCTTTATAAAGGATAATTTGGTTAGTCTTTTTATTAAAAAAATAAATAATTATATATACTTTACTTAATTTACTTAAATATTTCACTCATGGTGGTACTCAATCCAGAAACAAGACACCCACAAAGATTATGACACACTTATGGTAAAACCCACATTCTTAATTCAAATATGGTCACTAATTTCTAATTAGAGAAACATTTTAGGATATATTCCATTATTTTATAAAAACTACATATGCATGATACTAATATATTTAATATTTATATAATATCATTACTAAGCCTCTTCAGGCCTTGGAATCTTTTTCCATCTCAGTTCCTGGTTCCAAAAATATTTTTAAATATATTTTGAAGTCTTACAAAGAAAAAATAGGGATGTTACATTATAGTATCAAATGAATTATTTTATAAAGTTTTAATAGTGTTTGGTTGGTAGCAAAGTGGTAAAAAAGGAGGGTTTTTATTTGGGTTGTGATATATTGGATCCTTGGAATATTTCGAAACTTAAGAAGGCAGTTATGTTGAGTATATTTTCAGGACCTCCATGAACTAAAGTCCAAGTTATCAAGGGAAATAGTATTTTCATTATTCTTTTGTTATTGATATAGTTGATTTATTTTCTATTGATTAATTTTTATTTTATGTTATTGGTTTTTTGGGAATCTTGGCCTGAGATGAAAGAAAGAGTACTCATGAATCACGATAAGAACTTAAGAATCATAAGGAAAGTAATAACCTAACTACGGTGACCTAGAGCCTGTTGTTATTTTACTATATTGGAACAAGATAAAATGAATATCATTTTATAGGATCAAATATTTAATCATTCTTGGGATACTGTATACATAAATGATTCTCACATTACATTTGAAAATATGAAATACAACTTAAAAGTTATAGAAAGAACATTACAAATTCTTTTAGTACATCAGAGGAATAATACATATATCATATCTTGGTATCCTGGGGGAAGGGAAACATAATAAAGGTAATATATGATACTTAGTAAGGGAATTTATAGTTCAAAATCTATAATAGAATAAATGAATTCTGAATGATCTAATCAAGACTAATGATGATCAATTAATGCCATATAAATAATCACATGAGCATGAAACTTGTCTATAAATAACATTATATTTGAATAATCACATGGCCATAAACAACTAATTTCCTATTTATAGAATACATAATTTCAGACATCATAATCATATTGTAAAGGAATTGTGTAGAGACATCATAAACATACCATCACGGCCTCGTTCCAAGACATCATACATAATTGAGTAAGGCATATGCCAAATTCCAGACCTGTTTTGTCTCATGATACCATCTAATGCATCTAGGTGGAATGTAATTATATGCCCCACATTTCACTAAAAATTTCCAATTCATTCATTATATAAATAAAAAACATAACTTAATCAATATACCTTAATAATTAATAAATATTCTTACTAAAAGAAGCAGCACATAGAATGTAAATATGTTCCCAAATCAAAATGATCATAATATATCTAGGGAAATATAGTGTATGTTATTATTAGACTATATCCTTAGAAAATAATAACGTAAATAATTATGTTGAAATAGATTAAAATAATTTAAAAAGAAAACTGAAATAATTCTTGGGGAAAATACACTTTCCATTTTGAAATCACATATTTAAAATCTAAATATTTACAAAATATTATGAAAAACATATTCTTTGGAAAGAAACATCTGAATAATTAAATTAATCATGAAATAAAATAGTATTCAATATGGTGGAAAAATCTATTCGTTCAATATATGTTAAAAAGGTATTTTGTTTACACCTTTGGTAAAAAGTTCCTCATTCAAAAAGCAACAATAAGATTCCTTTTAAAAATTTTTTATAAAAATTCAGTCTTGGGTATAAATGACTTTAATAAATAATTTTAGAATAGTACACTCATTATTGAAAATATTTTTAATAAAATTTTTACTGTGAATAAAAATATTCTCGGCCTAATAGAAAAACAAAGTAGGTTTTCCTTAAAAACATTCGTTCATAATTTTGAGTAATTATAGAGAGGAAAATGAAAGAAAAACAAGTAATTTCAAATAATAACTACATGCGAATAATATTTATGGGTTTTAAGATAGAAATATCATATAATTCCTAAAATATAAACTTAAGAATAATCAATCTCGAATAAGGGTGATATTTTGAAATAAATCCCAATCTCATGTATAAATTGCTTTGTAAGTTATTTTAACCCCAAGTATAATGAATTTAAATTTATTATAACTATATAATATAATGATATAAATTCTTATAATATCATATATCATCTAATTATAAAAATTATATTCCTTATTATTAATAATTCCTTATTATTATTTTTTTGTTTTTGAGTGTTAACTATTTTGTTTTTCATGTAAGTTTTGGTTTGGTAGTTTTTTCCCTTGCATATTTATCATTATTGAATCATCTAAAAAATTGTAATAATTATATAAATATCATATATATTCATTATATACATTTTTATAATCATTTTTTAAATATTTTCATTAAAATTTAATCACATCACTTCGTGGAGGTGGTGGTCCACATGTACGCATGAGCGACATTATTATTTTTTAACGAGTCGAAGGTTAAGAAGGTAAATGTTATATTATATGTATAGAATAATAATTTTCTATAAATATAATAAATAAAAATTATATCCATCCTAATAACCATCCCATATTTCTGGTGATTAAAAATGAAATGTATCGCTTCGCGAGGCGGTAGTTCGCACGTACACATGAACAATGCATCTGTTTCCCATTTTATAGAGAATGATATGAATAAAGGTTGTTCCATTCATATAATAACATATCATTATATGAGAGAGAAAAAATTATTATATCATAAATAATATAATATACTTTACAGAGGTATAAAAATAAACAAAACAAAAACACTTGGTTAAGAGAGATTGTAACACCCCAGGTAAATAAAGAATATGAAATTTTTATATTTATCCCTATTTGCGAATAAAATTTCAATATTAATTTAAAGGTAATGCTATTCTCGATGGCTTACCCAATACACAACAATGAGTTTCTTTAAAATCTTATGTTGCACTCTAATAATAAAATAATATTATCTTAAATGGTAGTTAATGCCTAGCCGTTGTAATGGAGGGAATGAACATAACTAACTAAAAAATGATTATATATATTTTTCAAATATTTTTACTTTTTACAATAAATTTTAGAGGATTAAAAATGTGAATGAATCGAATTTTTTAAGCATAAACATTCTAATATTCTTTAAAAGGTCGATTAACCACCTTTTGATGGAAAACCTCTTTTAAATCCACTTCTTGACAATTTTATGTGTTATATTTGACAAAATAAAATTCTTCTTTAGAATCGGGACATCAAAATTTACATTGTGTAAATTTTTGGTATTTTTCTGAAAAAGTTCATTTTTTAATGAACAGTGAAAAATGTTGTACTTTAATTCAAAACCTCTTTTTAATCTAATTAATTTATATGATTAAATTATCTTTTGAATTGGTTTTAAAGTTCAATTAGAATATATTTTTACAATTTAATCCAATATTGGTCATTGTAATTAAATTCATCTTGAAATTGGACTTAAACTATAGTCAATCTTTTGATACTTATTGTTTCTTAAAAACACGCTATTTGTTTTGACAGCGGGAATTAATTATTAAATTAATTAATGCAACTTATATGTTTTGAATTTTGTAAAATAGGCTTCATTTTTTAATTCTTAATATCAAATATATCTTAGGGTGATGTTTTTGTATTTTTCTGAAGAACTTCAATTTTTGATGAATAGTGAAACCACTAAGTGGTAGTTAAAGAAACTGATTTTTCGTTTAAATAAAACTTTGTCACCTCTGTGTTTTGAAATTCAAAAAACCTACATACATGGTTTTAATTAGGAAGTAAAATTTGGTTCAATGGGATTAAAATAAGTTTTGGTGAATAGTAACTTTTATGTTCTTAATCACGATTAGAGGTAATTAGTGTAATTTAAGGTAAAAATAATGTTTTGATAATGTGAAATGACCTAGACACATGTCCTACCCTCATTGGATGAGTCATGGCCGACCAAGACAATCCATGGGTCAACTTGGGGACCCCATGGAGCCACTTTGGTTGGAAAATGACATAAATGCCTTTTTATTTAATGTTAAAATTAAAATGACACAAACATGAGTTGTTTTACTAAAACAATTTTTACATTGAGTTATACAAGTCAGATTTTTGACTATAAATAGTAATTGGAAAGATAAAAAGATTTCCTACATCATAGTAGTTTTTTTATAATTTTATACATTAAATAAATTAAATTATTTATGACATCATGATGATGCAACGATGACCTCATTATTTAATGATTTAAATAAAATGGAAAGATAATGTAAAATATAAGACATACACATGTCCAAAACCTATTGGATGGGTATATTTAGAACCCTTACCACCTTATACTAGAAATACATCAATTTTTGGCCTTTTAAATCCGAAAATCATTTTCAAATAAAGTAACATTTCCTTACTTTCCAAGAATGCCCCTCCCCTCCTCTTATAAAAGGCCCCCACCTCTACCTCCTTACCCACACTTCCAAAGCCTTTGGCCCAGCCAAACCCTGCCCATTTTGTCTCTCCACATACCTCTATAACTCCTTGAAGCCGCACTTTGGGTAGAAGTCTTCCCAAGGAAGCCTTTTAGCTCAAACCAAAGGGAGTTACCCGATTTTAAGGCAATGTCTTCACTTGAGTCCTTTTGTTTTATTTTGCTTCTCCTATCCCCTAAACTCTTTTTATTCATTTCTTTTGTAAAAATTACAGTATCTTCAATATACTATGATGTTTTTATAAGAAGGATTCGTGCTAAACTTACATACACCTACATCTAATGGTTAAAGAACATACTGTTTTCGTGGATGGCGAATTTCTGCCTCACGAAACGATGATCGTTCAACACCCATATATCACCTTCAAAGGTGGGCATTAATATGTAAATATATTTATATATTATATATAATATGTTTATGTTTTACTTAAGCTTCTGTATTTTTCATTTATGGCATTTCCTTTATGGTTACCATTATGAGTAAAAGTGATATCTTCATTTTAGGAAGTGCGGACTACCGCCCCCTCAAAGTGATTTGATTCGTTAATGCCATATGAGGGATGTATAAAGGATTTAATTAATGGTATTATATATGATATTATACTGTAATTATAATATACCTTTATATCATTATGATTCCATTCTATAAAATACGAAATAGAAATGAAAGTAGCGTTCATGCGTACGTACGGCTTACCGTCTCCATGAACGGTGCATTTCATTTCTTACCTCTAAATGATTGTGTAATATTATAAATGCATGTATATACTGGATATATATGATATATATGATATATAAATCATTATTATTACTCTGGATATAATGGATACATGAACAACTTGTAATTATAAAGAGCATATTTTGACTCAAGTACCAATGATCGTTTAAACGACCGTTATTAACTAAAATAATTACATAGTGTTCATGACATGGTAATAAGTGATATAAAAGGAATAATGAACTTGAAAAAGTTTCTTAAGGAAGTATAAATTAACTCAAGTTTATTATTCAGGACGTTAAAGAATGATCGAGTCAAGTCGGACCCGAGGTAAGGGATCCTACTCCTCTCTTTCTTTTTAAGTGCACTCTTTTATGTCATTCCTTTTAAGCTCATATTTCTTGTGATTGGGATGTTATTTTATATTACTCTTACTGTAATTTTTATGTTCATATTATTAGAGACCCTATTCACTCTCATCAATCCATTTTGGAAGTTTTGAGTGGTGCCGTTTGGCTGCCAAATTTTCATAAGAGATCTAACCTCTCTCTTTCTTTTTAAGTACTCTCATTTATGTCACTTCTTTTAAGCTCCTCTTTGTTATGATAGTGGATGTTATTTTATATTCCTCTTGTTGTACATTTTATTTTAATATGATGAGATACTCTATTTGATCTCATAAATCCATTTTTGGAAGTTTTAAGTGGCGCTGTTAGGCTGCCGAGTTTTCGTAAGGGATTTTTCATCTCACTTATATTCCCGTGAGATTTATGCTACATTTGCCACAATTTCCTTTGAGTGGTGTATGTACTGCCCATTATTTTACTCATTGTTTAATATACTTTTATTTATCAGTATTTACATCAATGTTGTATTTTCCTTCTTTCACGGGGTGTATGTTTCGAAATATACCCACGTCGGTAAGGGAACCTTTCACCCACCTTTTTTTAAAAGACTTCTTTTGTTATGTATTTTAATTCACATAATATTATGTTGGGATATGTTATTATATATCCTTATTGGTATAAATTTTATGTCCAAGTGATGAGATACCCTTTTTATCTCTCATCAACTCATTTTTTGAATTTTGTAGTGATGCCGTTAGGCTGTCAAATTTTTGCAAGCGAACTTCTTAACCCAATTTTTGATTCATTGGGATAAGCTTGTACTCCTTGAATATGTCGTTCTATGAATATGTGTGAATAAACTCTGATTGTTTTACACTTAATATCCACTTATATTTGGTGTATTAGTTTGTCACACATAATTATGTAATTGATTTATCCTTAATCCAAGGATACCATCTTTGTATGGGACTTCGTCTCAATCTCCTTTCATTGAGGCATATTTTGTTTTATACACAACCTTCTTTTATACGGTGTATAAAACCCTTTTACTTTTACGTTTATTCAAAAGGAATCTTTTTTATACTAATCGTTTATTAAATGACCAAAGGGAATGTTTTTGTCGTACATATGCGGCGACAACGATTTCTCCGCCGCCATGGCCATTATTTGAGTTTCGGCTTCCTCTACAAGCCATACCTTTTTTTAAAGAAAACTAAATACCATGTTTTACTTTTCTTTTATTTTGGTATTGAAAATGGTTTTCATAATGTTTTTATATCAATGTGTTTTATTTATATCTTGTGATTGAAAAGTGGAAATGTTTTGTTTCCTTTATGCATGTTTTATGTGATACGATTATGTTGAGGTTCTTGGGAATTATTATGAAGATGGGTGGTTCCTTGATAAACTAAGGGCGGGTGAGCCTGATATAGCTCTCCAGTGCATTGGGTAACGTGAAGGGGTTAAACATTAAGGTTTCTCCGAAGAGATTTAGGGAATATACTGTGATGGGTATTTCAAACGTAACCAAGAGGGTTACTCCCTACGTAAGAATGTTATGAATGCCTCAAGTTACCTTTATGTCTTATGATTTCTATGATTTATTCATGATTTTATGAGGTATGTTACAGTTCTTATGTTTTATGGGTAAAGTATGATTTCATTATTATGTATACATGTACTCATGTTTCCTTTCCATATTTTTTATAACCCTTACTAAGCTTTTTATGCTCAAACCAAGTTTTTTGAAATGTTTTTCACAGGTCAAGGGAAAGGTATATGATATGACGATAGTTTCAAGGAAGTGTCAAGAAAGAATCCATGCTTTATTTTTAAATATGTTTCCGTTGATGGGAAAAAAATGAATATTATCTTTTATGTAACCACTTTGTTTAAATGTGGAATGTAATGAAAGTTTTATGATCTAATTCTCTAAAACTCTAAACCTGAAAAGATCCTCAATGTGTAATATTGTAATAACTCAAGATTAAGTAAGGTTTAAGTTTGGGGCCTTATAGTTGGTATCAGAGGTCGGTTTAGATAACTTTAGAGGTTAGGGTATTCTCTAAGCACAAATGACATTACCATAATGGTTAGGATTTCAGAAAGAGTCCTGGTTTTAGATAAAGTAAATGAGTAAGTATATCTTAGTGTTTACCTTCCTCATTAGTACATGATGGTTTTGTTGATATACTCACACTGAAATTTCTGTTTTTAGTGAATGGATGGATCTACCAGGCACCAAAGAGACAATAGGTCTGAAGGAAACTGTGGTGGTTCTATGATTAAGATACTAGATAAAATGGGGGATTCAATGAGGAAACTCGTGGTTTTTCTAAACCATCTATCAAGGAGTCATGATCAACCACTTGAACCTTGGTATGATCTGTAATGCATCAAGTACGAGATGACCAATCGATGTGGAAGTTCAGGTAATAATTATAAAGGTAACCATTAGAGTTTATATGATCCTTACTTTTGAGGTAATCATGGGTATTTATATGTTATGATGGAAAATGAAAGGCATGAGATAAACTTGAGGTTAAAATATGTTATGATCATTTTTGAAGATTTTATCTCGTTTTGGGGAATGTTTTAAGAATTATATAGTTTTTGAAAAAGGAAAACATGCAGACCGTGTGACAACCCGTCGCGTCGGACAAAGCTGCGGGAATTGAACCCACAACCAAAGTGCGACTGGTATTTATCACCTACCACTGGACTACGTGAAGTCCCCAATTAGTTTGACTAATTCTTTTTAGTTAGATGATTTTATGAATCAAGAGTAAGTTTATTTTGTGTTATCTATGGAAATGATTAACCTATCATCGAGGATATGTGATTAGGTTAATTACTTTTCAATATGAGAATTTAAGAGCAACTGGTGTTATTTGGAGATAAAAGTTAATTTGTAACTTGGAAGACTATGTGACTAAATCCTTCAAATATTTGGGTTTCAATCTTAGTTTGGTTTACTTTTAATAATTTTATGGACAAATTTTTCATCAAATGGTCCTCGTTGAACTTTGGGTTTTGTTGGACAAATTTTGGAGATTAAGAATAGATTTTCTTTTTATAAAGGGTTATCCTTTTCTGGATTATCTGATCTTGTACTAACCTTTTTGGTTTTGGTTTTGGTTAAAGTCTAAATACATGGGAAGTATATAGTTCTCTTTTGTGGATTAGGTGATTCTCAAGAAGTTGATTATAGTGAACAAGTCTTCCTAAATACTCGTCTTTTGTAGAAAATATGAGTTTGTGTAAGAAATATAATAAAAGTTGAAAGTCAACATGATAAGTAATTATGTTTCCTTATGAATAACTTCCTCAATAAAAAAACAAAAAAATGTTGTCTATTAACTTTTCCTACTGGGGAATCGAATACCGTTTAACCCACCACAAGTTTGTGAATTTCTTATGGTTAACTTTCTCCTAGACATGTTTACTATCACTCTCCCTCAGAACATGACCCTTTGTTTTTTCTTCCATGTCCATGTTTTCTTAATGGAATCCTAGTATGGGTTAACTCGGGTGACCTTTGTAATTCTATTTCTTTATTTTAATGTGATAATTTTACTGACTCTTGTTCCGATATGGGATTTTCAATGAAGTTTCCAAGCCCAATTTTAAAAATTGGGAGGACGCAATTCCCAAAAAGGGGGGAAGGATGTAACACCCCAGGTAAATAAAGAATATGACATTTTTATATTTATTCCTATTTTTGATTAAAATGTCAATATTAATTTTAAGGGAACGCTATGCTCGATGGCTTAACCAATACACAACAATGAGTTCCTTTGAAATCTTACGTTGCACTCAAATAATAAAATAATATTATCTTAAATGGTAGTTAACGCCTAGCTGTTGTAATGGAGGGAATGAATAGAACTAACTACAAAATGATTATATATGTTTGTCAAATATTTTTATTTTTTACAATAAATGTTAGAGGATTAAAAATGTGAATGAATCCAATTTTTTAAGCATGAACATTCTAATATTCTTTAAAATGTCGATTAACCGCCTTTTGATGGAGAACCTCTTTTAAATCCACTTTTTTATAATTTTATGTGTTATATTTGATAAAATAAAATTCTTCTTTAGAATCGGGACATCAAAATTTACATTGTGTAAATTTTTGGTATTCTTCCGATAAAGTTCATTTTTTAATGAACAGTGAAAAATGTTGTATTTTAATTCAAAACCTTTTTTTAATCTAATTAATTTATATGATTATATTATCTTTTGAGTTGGTTTTAAAGTTCAATTATAATATATTTTTACTATTTAATCCAATAATGGTCGTTGGAATTAATTTCATCTTGAAATTGGACTTAAACTAGAGTCAATCTTTTGAAACTTATTGTTTCTTAAAAACATGCTATTTGTTTTGACAGTGGGAATTAATTATTAAATTAATTAATGCAACTTATATGTTTTGAATTTTGTAAAATAGACTTCATTTTTGAATTTTTAATATCAAATATAGCTTAGGGTGAAGTTTTGGTATTTTTCTGAATAACGTCAATTTTTGATGAATAGTGAAACCACTAAGTGGTAGTTAAAGAAAATGATTTTTCGTTTAAATGAAACTTTTCCACCTCTGTGTTTTGAATTTCAAAAATCTGACATACATGGTTGTCATAAGGAAGTAAAATGTGGTTCAATGGGATTAAAATAATTTTTTGGGGAATAGTAACTTTTATGTTCTTAATCGCGATTAGAGGTAATTAGTGTAATTTAAGGTAAAAATAATGTTTTAATAATGTGAAATGACCTAGAAACATATCCTACACTCATTTTATGAGTAATGGCCGACCAATAAAATCCATGGGTCAACTTGTGGACCCCATGGAGCCACTTTAGTTGGAAAATGACATAAATACCTTTTTATTTAATGTTAAAATTAAAATGACCCAAACATGAGTTGTTTTACTAAAAAAAAATTTACTGGAGTTATACAAGCCAGATTTTTTACTATAAATAGTAATTGGAAAGCTAAAAATATTTCCTACATCATAGTGTTTTTTCATAATTTTTAGGCATTACATAAATTAAATTATTTATGACATCATGATGATGCAACAATGACCTCATTATTTAACGATTTAAATAAAATGGAAAGATAATGTAAAATCTAAGACCTACACATGTAAAAAACCTATTGGATGATTATATTTAGAAACCTTACCACATTATCCTCTAAATACATCAATGTGTGTCCTTTTAAATCCGAAACTCATTTTAAAATAAAGTAACATTTCCTTACTTTCCAAGAGTGCCCCTCCCCTCCTCTTATAAAAGGCCCCCACCTCTACCTCCTTACCCACACTTCCAATGCCTTTGGTTCGTCCAACCCCTGCCCATTTTGTCTCTCCACATCCCTATATAACTCCTTGAAGCCTCACATTTGGAATAAGTCTTCCCAAGGAAGCCTTTTATCTCAAACCAAAGGGAGTTACCCGATTTTAAGGTAATGTCTTCACATGAGTCCTTTTGTTTTATTTTGCTTCTACAACCCCCTAAACTCTTTTTATTCATTTATTTTGTAAAAAATACAGTATATTAAATATACTATGATGTTTTTATAAGAAGTATTCGAGCTACACTTACATACAACTACATATAATGGTTAAAGAACATACTGTTTTTGTGGATGGAAAATTTCTGCCTCACGAAACGATGATTGTTCAACACCCATATATCACCTTCAAAGGTGGCCATTAAGATGTCACTATATTTATATATTATATATAATATGTTTATGTCTTACTTAAGCTTCTGTATTTTTCATTTATGGCATATCCTTTATGGTTACCATTATGAGTAAACGCAATATCTTCATTTTAGGAAGTGCGGACTACCGCCCCCTCAAAGTGATTTGATTCGTTAATGCCATATGTGGGATTTATAAAGGATGTAATTAATGGTATAATATATTATATTATACTGGAATTATAATATACCTTTATATCATTATGATTCCATTCTATAAAATAGAAAATAGTAATGAAAGTAGTGTTCATGCGTACGTATGGCTTACCGTCTCCATGAACGGTGCATTTCATTTCTTACCTCTAAATGATTATGTAATATTATAAATGCATGTATATACTGGATATATATGATATATATGATATATACATCATGATTATAACTCTGTATATAATGGATACATGAAAAAATTGTAATTATAAGGAGCATATTTTGACTCAAGTGGCAATGATCGTTTAAACAACCATTATTAACTAAAATAATTACATAGTGTTCATGACATGGTAATAAGTGATATAAAAGGAATAATTAACTTGAAAAAGGTTCTTAAGGAATTATAAATTAACTCAATTTAATTATTCAGGACATTAAAGAACGATCGAGTCAAGTCGGACCCGAGGTAAGGGATCCTACTCCTCTCTTTCTTTTTAAGTACACTCTTTTATGTCATTCTTTTTAAGATCATATTTCTTGTGATTGGGATGTTAATTTATATTAATCTTACTGTAATTTTTATTTTCATATGATGAGAGACCCTATTATCTCTCATCAATCCATTTTGGAAGTTTTGAGTGGCGCTGTTAGGCTGCCGAATTTTCGTAAGAGATCTAACCTCTCTCTTTCTTTTTAAGTACTCTCATTTATGTCACTTCTTTTAAGCTCCTCTTTGTTATGATGGTGGATGTTCTTTTATATTCCTCTTGCTGTACATTTTATTGTAATATTATGAGATACTCTATTTGATCTCATCAATCCATTTTTGGAAGTTTTAAGTGGCGTCGTTAGGCTGCCGAGTTTTCATAAGGGATTTTTCATCTCACTTTTATTCCCGTGAGATTTATGCTACATTTGCCACAATTTCCTTTGAGTGGTTTATGTACTGCCCATTATTTTACTCATTGTATAATATAATTTCATTTATGAGTATTTATATTAATTTTTTATTTTCCTTCTTTCACGGGGTGTATGTTTCGAAAGATACCCATGTCGGTAAGGGAACCTTTCACCCACCTTTTTTTAAAGACTTCTTTTGTTATGTCATTTAATTCACATAATATTATGTTGTGATATGTTCTTCTATATCCTTATTGGTTTAAATTTTATGTCCAAGTGATGAGATACCATTTTTATCTCTAATCAACTCATTTTCTGAATTTTGTAGTGATGCTGTTAGGCTGTCAAATTTTATTCAAGGGAACTTCTTAACCCAATTTTGATTCTTTGGGATAAGCTTGTACTCCTTGAATATGTCATTATATGAATATTTGTGTATAAACTCTGATTGTTTTACACTTAATATCCACTTATATTTGGTGTATTAGTTTTTCACACATAATTATGTAATTGATTTATCCTTAATCCAAGGATACCGTCTTTGTATGGGAGTTCGTCTCAATCTCCTTTCATTGAGGGATATTTTGTTTTATACACAACCTTCTTTTATATGGTGTATAAACCCCTTTGACTTTTAAGTTTATTCAAAAGGAATCTTTTTTATACTAAGCATTTACTAAACGACAAAATGAAATTTTTTGTCGTACGTATGCGGCGACAACGACTTCTCCACCATCGTGACCATTATTTGAGTTTCGGCTTCCTCTACAAGCCATACCTTATTTTTAAAAGAAAAATAAATACCATGTTTTACTTTTCTTTTATTTTGGTATTGAAAATGGTTTTCATAATGTTTTTATATCAATGTGTTTTATTGATATCTTGTGATTGAAAGGTGGAAATGTTATGTTTTCTTTATGCATGTTTTATGTGATACGATTATGTTGAGGTTCTTGGGCATTATTATGAAGACGGGTGGTTCCGTGATAAACTACGAGTGGGTGAGCCCGATATAGCTCTCCAATGCATTGGTTAACGACAAGGGGTTAAATGTTAAGGTTTCTCCGAAGAGATTTAGGGAATATACTGTTATGGGTATTACAAACGTAACCAAGAGGGTTACTCCCTACGTAAGAATGTTATGAATGCCTCAAGTTACCTTTATGTCTTATGATTTCTATGATTTATTCATGATTTTATGAGGTATGTTAATGTTATTATGTTTTATGGGTAAAGTATGATTTCATTCTTATGTATACATGTACTCATGTTTCCTTTCCATATTTTTTATAACCCTTACTGAGCTTTTTATACTTATCCCAAGTTTTTTGAAATGTTTTTCACGGCTCAAGGGAAAGGTACATGATATGATGATAGTGTCAAGGAAGTGTTAAGAAATAATCCATGCTTTATTTATAAATATGTTTCCATTGATGGGAAAAAAATGAATATTATCTTTTATGTAACCACTTTGTTTAAATGTGGAATGTAATGCAAGTTTTATGATCTAATTCTCTAAAACTCTAAACCTGAAAAGATCCTCAATGTGTAATCTTTTAATAACTCAAGATTAAGTAAGGTTTGAGGCTGGGGCCTTATATATATACCTCTTCTTTGGAGAACCTCCCTTGGATTACACATTAAGCCTTCTATGGTTGGTATTTGGATCATACTAGGACTTATAGATTATGGGGAGATATGTTAGGAATGGATATTTTAATTTATTTAATGATATATTAGCCTCATAAATTATGAATAAGAGAGTATAAGTGGGGTCATTATATAATTAAAAGAAAGTATGGACTTGGAATTCTTTAAAATATTAAAATATATTAATGTCTTAGGCAAGCCAAATGGCTCCAAAATGACTCATCTTCAAAGTGAAAATGATAAAGGGTCTAAATATTAACATAAAACAGTATTTATACAATTTTTTAGGTCATATAAACTATTTTATTTTATTTTAATCCCCACCCCTGATAAACCTATTTTAACTTTAATCATGGTAACAAAATTTTACTTTTTTAACTATTTATTATAACCAAAAATTAAGTTGACCATATTAAATTAAATTATTTTTGTTGATTCCAAATATTTAATCCATTTTAATATATTCAATTTCCATAATTTTTATAAATTGTATTTAAAATAATTTTTTAAAACCCAATGAAAACCATTTTTAGAAAATAAATGCATTTTAATAATAAAACTGAATTTACTTTCGTTCCTTTCCTTGAAAAAAATATTATATGAATATTAGAATATTTAATTTATAATATATTATATAAATATCATTAAAATTACCAATAAATTTTGATTTATGTAATATATTAAGATAAAAACACCTTGCACAAATAAAATAGTTTTTAGATAAATTCCTTTTTAATCCAAAAAAATTAACTTTTAACAAAATCAAGTATAATAATCATTAATTTTTAGTTAACTTGATTATTTATAATTAAATGATACCAATTTTACCTTGATATAAAATTAAAAACATAATGTTACTTTTAAACTACATTATTTAATGATAATAAATGACAATTTTACAAAAAAAATCGGTATTTTTCACTATTCAATGAAAAATAAATCATTATAGAAAAATAAAAAAAAATCACCCTATGACAGCATTAAAATCATGATTTAAAAAAAATTTATTTCACTAAAATTAAATTTCTAATAATGGGAGAAATTTATTATAGTTTTCATATACAAAAAAATAAAAACCATTTTTCAAGAAAAAAATATTTGAAGCATAAAATATCTTTATTTAAAATTGAGTACATATTTTATATGAATTAATAAATATATTTTAAATATATAAAACCTTTAAACATTTTTTTTATTTTTTATTCTTGTTCATACCTTTAATTTAATATCTAGGTTATAACTTTCACATTTAAGTAATAATTTTATTGTATACCGCAGTTCACTTAAAGCCTGGTGTTGTGTGTTATGAAAGTTATCAAGCCTATTATTCTTTAAAACTAATTTTTTTGGTATTAAATTCTACCCCCTTAAATTAATTATGTCCTCAAAATTTTTATTATGGTAATCAATGGATCGATATTTTAAAATAATTTTCTTAAAAACACATATCATAAAATAGAATAATAAAACATACATTGAAAACGGGATGTAAACATTGTAATAATTACACAAAATAACACATAATCAAGTTCCTAGATATGGAGAAAATTATCAGGAAGTGAAAATATGCATATAAAGGAGAAATAATAACTTTAAAGGAATAGTATATAGTGATAAAAATTGATCATGATAAAGTTAATGACCACAAAACCATAAATTGGTAAAGGATAAAGAAGACCATTAATTCATAAAAAATGAAGGTAAAAGGGTAACATTTTTATTTCAAGATCATTTTCATTGAGTTAGAGGATTTTTTTACTATTAAGATGTAGAACATGAGCAAATTTATTTAATTTATTTCTTTTAACTTTCTATGTTTTATTGGATTGAATATTTGAATCATTTTTCACAACAAATTCATAAAATTAATGACTAAAAGGTATTTTCTATGATTGAAGCATGAAACTAAACCACAAATATATCATAATATCCATAAAATAGGTACAATTTATTTCACCTATATGAAAAATTATTACAATAATTTAGGATTTTACTCAATATGAATAATTATTCTTAGGAAGAATTAATGCATTAATTCTCGAAACATCAATAATAAAATCAATTGAAATGATAAAAAAACTGTAAAAATTAAATTATAATATCAATAATTTAACACAGATTATTTTATTGTTCATATAAAAATTCTTAAATCCTTAAAAATGATTAAACCCTAAAAACCAGGATTATTTCAAATCCAAACATAGGTATAACAACCAGGTTTAAAAATAAGGAATATTTGTTCATCTTAATAGAAACTTATTGATATATTATAACCATATTCTCTCAAGGTGTCTTTATTAAAAAATCCTCAAAGTGTCAAGTGATGATTTCATATTCTTTCAAAATATAAAAGAGTGTATATATTAGGATTCAAAAAAAGTGTAATTTTATAGTCAAAGTATATGTTATCATAAAACATAAATAATTTCAACTTTATTTGTAGTGACTTCATAATCTTGGCCTTTATCCTTTATACTTTTATAAGGTAAATTTCCTTGACGCTTGGCACATTAATTTTCATAGGTCCTCATATCCTTACATTTTAGACACTATAAATTGGTGACTTCATTCTTACCCTTTAATTCATGTTTATTATGGCCTTTCTCTCCACACTAGACATTGTTATGTTCACTAATCTATGTTTTCCTAAATCAAGTTCCTAGGGTCTTACCAAACTTTCTTTGATACCAAATGTAAGACCTCAAATACAGTAACCCAAATCCATTAGTTATTTTAATACAAATTAATGATATACAATGGATCACATCCTAAATGATCGAATAGTTTAGCAGTCTTGCGATACTATATAAATAAATATTTCTAACATTAAATTTTGAAAAATTAAATGCATCATAAAAATTTTAGTCAAAACTTTACTATTTATTCTAGTATATCAATGTAATCATTCATATATCCCTTATTACTATCATGGGGAAATGAAAACATAATAAAGGGTGATCATATATTCTAAGTAAGGTAAAACATATTGAAAAATATATCATAGAATAAATAAAATAAAAGTATGGTCAGGATAAATTATAATGAATTAATTGCATATAAATAATTAAATGAGCTTGAAACTTATCCATGGATAACATAACTATTTGAATAATCACATGTCCATCAATAAATAATTTCATAATGATGAAATGTTCAATTTTATACATCATAATTATACCGTAAAGTCATTTTGCCAATACATCCTAAATATATCGTCAAATCCTCATTCCAAGACATCATACATAAATAGGAAAGGCATATGAAAAATAACCAAAAACATTTGTCTCATTAGACCTACTAATGAATCTAAGGGATATATAATTCTCGTCTCCACCTATCACTTAATATTTCTAATGCATTCATCATATAAATAAATAATACAATTTAATCAACATCCCTTAATAATTAATAAATATTTGTACTAGAAGAACTATCATATAGAATGTAATTACTTTCCCTGGCCAAAATGATTATAATTCATCCACGTAAATATATTGTATGGTATCACTAGATTATTACCTCATTAAATAATAATATTTATAAAAGTATGTTGATAGAGATTAAAATACCTCTAAAAGATCACTGGCACGTTTTTTAAAGAAAATACACTTTTAATTTTGAAATAAATTATTTAAAATCAAACAATTTCCAAAATATTATGAAGAACATTTTATTTTGAAAGAAACATGGAAAATTTTAAAATAACTTTCAAAAAATAGTGGTAATTAAGTCATAAAAATTTATTTGTGCTTTGTACATTAAAACAAAGATTATATTCACAACTTCAATAAAAAGTTACTCTCTTAGAAAATGAAAATAATATTCCTTTAAAAAATTATAGAAAGTTAAAAATGGGTAAAAATGAATTTAATAAATCATATTATAAAATTATAATCATTATTTATAACATTTTCTAAAATTTAGATATGGAAGAAAGAGATTCCAGGCCGAATAGAAAAACAATTCAGTTTTCCATAAAAACATTCTTTCGGGATTTTGAGTACTTAGAGAGAGGAAAATGAAAGAAAAAAATTAATTTCCATAAATAAAAATAGGATAACAAAATTTATGGGGTTTAATATAGAAATATTATATAATTTTTCAAATGGAAACTTAAACATAAAAAATCTTGAATTTGGATGAGATTGTTGAATTGAAACTTACCTCAGGTCCATCTTGATTCATATATTATTTAAATAATTTTATAATAAATTTAAATTAAATATATCTCTATAAAATAATCATATACACACTTATAATATCATATATTATCCAATTATTACAATTCAGCACCATTTTACTAATAATTCTTTATTAAAATCTTCGTTTCTGAGTGTTAACTATTTTGTTTTTCATGAAAGTTTGGGTTCGTTAATTTTGGTATTTTTATTTTTATCAGGGTTTCTCCATATTCAGAATATTAATCATGATATAAATATCATATTTATCCATTATATACATATTTATAATCATTATTTAAAGGTTAATTTGAAAAATTAACCACATCGCTTTGTGGAGATGGTAGTCCATAGGTACGCACGACCGACGTTAAGATTTTTTGATATCTAGAATGGTAAGAAGGTAAATGATATATTGTATTTAAATAATAATAATTATCTCATAAATATATTATATAAACATTATATATATCACAAAACCATCCTTGAATGGTGGTGATGAAAAAAATACATCTCTTTGCGTGGAGGTATTCTGCACGTATACATAAAAAAATAATTTTCTTTTTAATTTGATGGAGAAGATGATGAATAAAGGTTGAAAAAAATCATAATAGAATATTATTATATGGTATATACTTATTTTATTACATCATATTTTTTATAATATAATTGGATTTCTAAGAATAACTGAAATGAAAATACTCACTTAAGAGTTTTACCTCTTCTTTGGATAACCTCTAATGGCATATACCTTATGCCATATAAGGTTGGTATTTTGAGGAAAACTAGAACTATTGATTATGGGTAAAGATGATATGATTGGATTTTCATATTTATTTTCTAATATAAAATCTTCATGAAGTTTGAGAAACATATGAGAGGTGGTGTCCTTTTATAAGGCAAGAAAGTACACACTTGGAATTTTCCAAAATATTAAAATATATTAATGAATTAATCTAGAAAAACGGATCCAAAATGAATCATCGTAAAATAGAAGATGATATATGGTTAATATATTACCAGATAATAAATTTTATATAAATTTTTATATCATTTTAACCATTATATTTTATTTTTACCCCCCCCCCCCAGAAAAAACGTTTTAACTTTAACTATGGAAACAAAATTTTACTACTTTTAATATTCATTATGACCAAAAAATTATTTGAACCTATTAAATTATAATAATGTGATTATTTAAAATATTTAATACATTTTAAAATATTAATTAACTATAATTGGTATAAATTAACTTTAAAATAAGTTCACCAAATGCAATGAAAGTCATTTTTAGAAAACTGAATTTTAAGCATAAAACTAAATTTGCATTCATTCCATACCATGTAAATACTATTAGAGGAATATTAAAATATTTTATTGAGTATATATTCTAAAATTTTCATTAAAATTATCAATCAATAGTAATTTATTTAATTTATTAAGATAAAAACACATTGTGCACATAAAAACAATTAATAGAAAAAATGTGTTTTTAATCCAAAAAATAAAATTGTACCAAAATAAATTATAATGTTGATTAATTTTTAATTAATTATATTACTTATAATTAAATGAAAATTATATTAATTTTATATCAAATTAAAAAAATAATGGGACTTTTAAATTACTATATTTAATGAAAATAAATGAAAGTTTTTTAAAAAAAATTAATATTTTTTCACTATTCAAAAAAAAACTTTTCAGAAAAAAGCATAAAAATTCATCCAGAGACTATATTTAAATTATGATATAAAAAAATTATTCATTTCCTAAAAAACTAAAATAATTTTAGATATTAATTATAATTTCTATGCACAAAATTCAATAAAAACCATTTTTGAGAAAAAATGTATTTTTAAAGCATAAAATATCTTTATTGAAAATTGAGTATATATTTATCATGAATTATTCAACATATTTACATTCTATAAAACCCTTAAACATATTTTTAATAATTTATTTATTCTTATTCTAATTTAATGGCTCGGTTATAATAATTACATTTTAATAATTTTTTTCTAGTATATTGTAATTCGATTAAAGCTCAATGTTACAAGTAAAGAAATTTGTTAGGTGTAGTATTATTTTAAACAAAATTTTATGGTGATTACAAGAAATATTTTTATGTTTTTTATTTTTATTTTAAACTAATAATATAATAAAGTTGTATGGGCTGTTTAAAGTGTCAACAACTGACTAAATAGTATTTTCCTACATAGTCTTTTGGGGAACTCTACTCATCCATCCCTTGTATATGATTATTTCTATGATGGGAATCTCATATGAAATGTATATGATGTATGTGGTGTCTAAAAATTATATGGTTAGGAACAGGTCAATGAGGTTATATGGTATACGATATGGGTGTATTGGGGAAGTGTAAGGATAGTGAGATGTGTTGTATATTACAACTTTACCTATTTAAGATTTTGGGATTAATATATTTATATTAATCATGGTATTTAGTTCTCAATATTATTCTAACTATATGACCTCCATTTAGAATTAGGATATTGTAGATGGGGTGTCATGGGGGAATTAATGGGATGATACCCCTAGTGATGGGGTGATCATGAGCAGCTAGTGGAGGCACTGAGGTAGGTGTGATAGCAACAACGGGTATAGGAGTTTGGTACATGGATGGATGAGTAGGTCACAGTGATATCTACCCTCCCTCTCCTCTCTTGGGTTCTATGTGTGTATCTCCATTATTTCATTACAAATTTTGGTTTTGTTCTTCAAAGTATGTATCTTAGTGTAAGTCTAACACTATGAATCCCATCTTCTTTGATTTTTATGGATGATTTAAGGTATTTATCCATTCATGTCTATTAAAACAAATTTCTAGTGACTTTATCTACTTCTATGATTGCAATAATTTGAGATTGAATCAAAGGTTTTTATTCAACAAGTAAGTTTATACAATCATAAGTTGTGCGGTTCCTAGATTTCTCTTATTTTATATGTGTTCTACATAATGTTTGGTAAATGGGCATGATGGGGGTGGCCTGGGTGAGTACAATTCTATATTGATTTTAGTATTTGTTATTCCAATGAGATATTATAGGGTAGTATCATGTTTTAATGGGTATTATTGATCCTAGTATGGCATGGAAGGTGCATAATGGGGTTCCAACATTGGCCCGACATGATGGTGTTGCCTGTGGGATTTTATTAAAGTGACCTTATGGATGAGTTGGTTCTCTGAGAATATGTTGGAGGAGTCCAATGTGACAATGGTTGATGTTGATCACTAGAAGTGAGATGATCTGGTTCATTGAGGTGGGGTCGATGGTGATCACCAATGATGCAATTGGATGATTTGGTTCACAGATGGAAAAGGAGGTTCATCAGAGTTGTGTCTTAGGATTTTTTGTGATTGTCACTAACCACGGTTTGCCAATAGTGTCATCAGAGGGATGTGTACATATGATAGGTCCTAGTGAGGTGGTTTTAACCACTCATTTTGGGTGGATGACTCAATGGTTTAAGTGGAATATGGGATGGTGTTAATGATCAATGTGGAAGAGGTTATCACCGTAAAAGTCTATAGTTGATGGTTGTGATAATATATGATTTGATCTAAGGCTCGCCGCTATATTAGGGGCGATGGGAAAAGATTGTGGAAGGATAGGTATCATTATTCCTTGAAATTTTGGGCCACTGAGTCAACAATGGTTAAATTTTTGGAAGTCCAAGGGAATTATGAAATTCCTTGTGGATGTGCCTTTGGGGTGTTATTTTTCCTCAATGTGATTTTTTATAAACAAAATCAAATGATGTTGTGTGGTATGAGGTGATGGTTTACATGGGATGTATTCTAGTAAGGGTTTGGATGGAAGACCAAGGATTCTTCTTGTATGATAGATCATGGGTGTGTTGTTCCACTATGTCATTGGACAAAGAAGGTAAAGGCTCTCTTATGGATTTTTAGCATAAGTGGAGTGGGTTTTGTGATATATGTTGATTGTCATATAAGTATATTTTTGTATACACTAGTACAAGAATGAATGTAAGGTGGTTTCCTATTGATTTCATTATCACACCCTATATAGGCCCTTTAGGATGCATATAGACTTTATGGTTTTTGGTATAGGAGATTGTTCAAGATCAATTTCTATATCTTAGTGAGAATGTTTTTTCATAGAGTTCATGGAATTAATGAAATAGTTTTTTAAGGAATAATAGGATGGTTCCTTGGTGCTGAGCTGATAACATTTTGGTGTTTTTTCTTTTACATATATGATCAGCCCATGAGAAATCTTGTTTACTTTATTATGACTAGCATGGCATGTAGATATTATCTTGTATATAATAGGTGTACGTTTTCTAGTTACTATTTTGTCTAATTTATTATCTCTATTGTGTTTAATTTATTTCTTTTGTGATATTTTTATTATTATTATTACTATCACGAAAGGGTATATTCTCCTCGTTATCATTCAATGAGACTTTACTAATAGTCAGCAAATATCGGTGCATGAGAAGATGTACCTAAGGTATATTAACTCTATAATATGGTCAATGTTCACAGTGGACTAAGGTGGGGATTTGAAAAGTTGGTATTATATCCAATTGATGGTGTTACGATATAGGATCAAATAGCTTGGTCATTACTTCATAGTATCAAACGAGATTGGTTATAAAGTGGTAATAGTATCCAATTAGTCTTAAAGTTGTAAAAAATAAAGTTTTTTATTTCTTTCATGGTATAATGGAGCCTTAGAATGTTTAATAACTTAGGAAAGAGGTTGGGTTCAGTGTCTGACCATCACTGGCATGAACTGAAGCCCAAGTTAGCAAGGGGAATGGGATTTTCATTCTGGGTTTTTTGTTACAGTTGAGTTATTTAGTTATAATTAAATTATATTTGATGTTAATAATTTTTTTTATACTTTTAACCTGAGAGGAAAGATAAGGTTTTCATGAATTATGATAGATACTTAGGAATCACATGACATATGTGTCTGCTTGTGATTGTTGATTGGAACAATAAATAATAATAAAAATGGTGAGTTTATTTAAAGTGTCACAAAAAACTAAACTATTTTTTATTACATAGTCTCTTAGTATAACTATACCCAACCATTCTAGGTATTTGATTCCTAGTGTGATGGGATTGTGATCTTATGTTCATATAGTGTAGGTGGTTCTTAACTCTAATATGGGTAGAAAGGGGACCATGAGACCAGAAGAAATGTGATATGGATGTTGTAGGTAAGTGAAAGGGTAGTGATATGTGATACATTTTAGTGTGTTACCAATTTTTTATATCTATACAATTACTTTTGTATTGATTATGGTATATAGTTATCTGTGTGATGCCACCAAGAAGGCCTCTATTGGAGCATTGGGGATGGATATGTGGTGTCACTAGGGCATGAATTGGATAGGTCCCTTGAGGGAATAGGTGATCATAAGCCACAAGTAAAGGTATTGAGGCAACCAGGACACCCTTAGTAGGTAGAGGATTTTCGGGCACTGCTGGATGATCTACTCATAGTGAAATTGGTGTGGTTCGTTTAGGGTATTGACCATGGATCATAGGGATCTGAACCATCCATGGAATATTTGATGTAATAGTTTTATTCATATCAGTCTCCTTTATTTTAGGGATAGGGTGGAGTGTAGGTTGTTGAGTTTTGGATAGATTCTATGTAAATAATTTTTTATCAGATCAAGAAACCCCCACGATGGAGTTTGAAGATGGACACATATATGCTCAGGGGAACATTAAAGCTTTTTTATCATGTATAAGTATAATAATTAAAGCATGAGGGACTCATGTAGACTGTATTTGAGACTATTTTCATTGAGAACATATTTCATGAGTCTTTGAGGGTGGATTGAGCTTCTGATTTTATACACTTACAGTCGGGAGAGACCACCATCATGGATTATGCTTGAAGGTTCAAATACATGTTGCATTTCATGCCAACTATAATAGGATATTACATATCCATGATCAAATGATTCATAGATGGGTTATATTATGTTATTATGTTATAGGTAAACATAGTCACATTGACCTCATTCTCAAAGGTAGTGAATCAAGAATTGATAGATGAGTGAAACTTGGTGGATTGGGTTGTACTGAGTTTGATGGTGGTGACAGCAGAGATAGGTGGTAGAGCTCTAGGTAGTCTAAAGTATGGGTGGGAGTGGATTTTTTACTTTGGTTTTGACTAAAAACCAAACAAAACCCTAAAAAATTATTTTTATTTTTATATACCAAAAACAAATCCATTTAATTTTGGTTTGGTTTGGATTAAAAAAAATTAAACCATTAAATTTCAGTTTAGTTTGTTTCAGATTGTGGATTAATTTTTTTTAAAAAAATATCCTCGATATTGATTCAAAAGGATTATCCCTTTATCATTTTATTAATTTCCCCTGGGGATATAGATTTTCCTCCCATTTACCAATTCCAGTGATACTCTTTTTTCATCATTTCCTATGAGATGTTCGGTAGTGTGTGGGTTTGGTTTTTATTTATCCTTATAGGTAGATGTATTTCCCTTACAGATTTTGAGTAGTTCAATATCTGGTGTCTTCCTCAATTGGAATTCAAATTTTTTGAAGTATTCATACTCCATTGTTCTTATTTTTATTATTTCACTCTTATGGGTTTCCCTCTCTTTAGACCTTCATTCCATTTTTTTTACTCATAGTTCATTTGTTTAATCTACTGTCATCCCTTAGATATGATTGTTACTTTGTATTTTTTTAGTTTAGATTATATATTAGAATGGCCCTTCTGGTACTGGCCATCTTGATTCCTCTGTACTGTGATATCTCTTGGTGTTATTTATTGTGTCTCTCAGTCTTGATTGGCGATGAATTGATTTTCCCCCTAATATTTTTGTCTCTTTGGTTTTTTCTAAAGATTGATAAATGTTTGATATTAGTGATGTTGGTAGGTCTGGAGGTTGGCCTACTTTCAATCATTTATGTTTCTTGATATTTGTATGCATAATGTTCTAGATTTCAATATAAAATCTCAAATCACATAATGTATAAGCATGGGTATTACATTAAGCAGTAACTATAAGGATTATGTATGTAGGATAAATATTTTTTCTTTTTAATATGGAGTGGTGTTTTTGATTAGTAGATTAAAATATTAATACCTCTATTTTTATATTTTGTGGCAGCATGGATCTAGTGACAAAAATAATGTTCCTTTTTGGGGTTGTAGTTGTTTTCAATTTGTAGTATTTGATTTTTTTAATTCATTTTACATGATTGGTTTCTTTTTGTCTTGGTGGATTTTATTCTTTTAAACCTATTAAAATTATATATAAATATATTGTGGTATTTATGAATAAGGGTTTATTTCATCTTTGGTTTTTTGTTTTTAGTGGTCTAGTGGAAGTCTTTTGTTAGACTTTTTAATTGAGGATGGTTCTTACCAAGTTCCCAGTTTCACTTACAAATCGGATATCATGTATGTGAGGTGTCAGGTGCATCTATTGGTTCCATTAAAAAAAAATTGGTCTTAGTAAATTGAATCCATTGAGGACCTATTATAATTGTTGGTGGTTTTTTGGATTTGGTTGATGAGGGTTTTTTTAGATGAGTGTATCTTGAACATCATTTATGGAGAGTTCAAGGGAACAAAATCTTATCAATATATGTAATTGTGGAAACTTGGATCGATGTTTTCTTTAGAGGTGTTTTGATGTATTTTTGTTTAGTTGTTTTTACTTGGGTGAATGTTTATATTATGTCTTCAACTTTTGGTTTGTACATGCTTCCCACTAAAACATAAAGTGCCTCTTTGATAATTTAAAAAATGGATTAGTGAGATTCATGATATTTTATAATGATTGGATAATAATTTTAATGGAATTTATAAATAATCATCAAAACAATGACATAATATTACCTTTGAACTACTATCAAAATAAAACTTTTCTTAGTTGATGGTGACTGAAAATAAAATTTTAAACAGGATTTGGATTATGGAATCATTACATTAGATGAAATGATAGAAAAATAGAAAATTATGTTTTATTTAAAACACATTTCATTTGGTTTAAAATCTGAACCAAACAAAAAATAAAAAACATCAATTCAGTCAACACCACAAACCAAACTATAATAAAAAACAACCATTACAGATTGGTTTGATTTGGTTTACAGTTTGGCTAGGTTTTGGTTGTTTTCTTCCCACCCCTACCCAGAAGTTAGGCCATAAGGATACCCAGTAGGGTAGTCAGACCAAAGACTCTAGGATACCACCATGAAGTGGATCATTGATGGAATGCTTCATTATGGGTATATGGATCACTTTTGGGCTCAGTGTGACCAGAATCTAATGGAGTGTCATGTGTGTGTGTCTTTATGATTCATTTGGATAGGTTTTGTCATAAAACATCATGGATATATAGGATTTAGGGACTATTCTAGACTCTGGGATCTAAGGTAGGACTATTAGTGGTACCAGGAGCTAGTATATAGGATATTATTTCATGCATAGGACATGGTATGGAGATAGATACCCAGTAGTGGGGGTAGTTTTTAGTAGTGAGTACAGATCCGCCTGGAGAACAGGAATCATGCAGTAAAGTATCCAACCAACTATATGTGGTTGCCTTAATAAATTCATAGAAGGAGGGAGAGTTAATGAAAGGTATAGTTATTCCAACAAGGTGGCCATTGTTTTTTTATGGATATTGGTGCATGAGATGCATGTATAATAAGTGAATTAACCAAGTTCTATTTAATATGTGATCATTGGGCACGGTGCATGACCAATAGGGGATGCATCAATATATGGGATATTTTATGGGAATTTGGTGTGATATGGGAATTTTATAGGCATCATGAATGATATGGTTATGAGATGAGAATATGATGGGATGTGGGACTAATTGTGCATGATCATTGAAATGTGTGGTTTTGGAGGATGATTAGGGTAGAACCATAAGGAAGTCAGTAAATGATTCAAGAAGCTACTGGGTAAGTGATTCCAAATGTGGGTATTACCATGGAAGTAATAATTCTATTGTGTGAGTGGCTATGTTAGTTCGGGATTTGGGAATAAGATAGATTTTTTCGATATCATAGTAGCATTTAGGAAAATGAAGAGTGGGATGCTCATGGTGGGTGTGAGTTCGGGTCAGTGTGTGGCTAAATAGTTTAATGATGAGAAATTGTATAGTGTAAAGGTTTTAAAACTACAAACCTTGTTTAAGGTAAGTATATATTTAAAATTTAATTAACCCCATGTTTTTTCTTGGTTTAATGTGTTTTGTGGGGTACGTTGGGACTCAAAAATCATTTTGGGTGAATGAAGATAGTTTGCCGCTAAAATGGTTATAGACTAGACCCATTCACATCATGATATGTAGTGCCATATCATAAAATGGGTTGGATGGGGGGAGGAACCCATGCCCTGATAAATCATGAAATTCTATATTAAGTAATGATGTGACACAATCCAGGTTAAAAATGTTTTGTTTTAAAAACAAAAAGGGGAAAGGTGGAGGATATTTCAGTTGAGCCACCAAATGTATCCCCTCCCACTCCTATATAAGGTTTCATGTGTCGATATCCTACATTTAATTATAGTTTTTTGTTTCATTCATCATAGGAGGTATCCAAGGGTAAGGTTAACACTCTTTATCCCTTCATCGTTGATTTCTCTCACTGATTTGAGGAAGTGTGCCATTTATAAATGTTATGCCCTTTTCAGATTTTTTATCTAATTATATAATTACCAACATTTGAGATCAAATAAATTTTTTTTATTTGATGACTATGTGTCTTCAATCATAAAGTAGGTTGTTCTTAGTTTTCTTCAAATTTATATTCATGCTACATAATGCATGGTAAATTGGTGTGAGTGGGGTGTTCCAGGTGAGACCGATAGTGTAATTCTTTTCATATTTATTATTCTTGGTAGATATCAAAAATTATTATCATGTGTGAAAGGGTTTCAATTGATTTTAGTACGGAATAGAATGTCTTTCATGGGCTTCAATGGTTGGTTTGGCAAGACAGTTCCAATTATGGGATTTTATTAATGTGAGATTATGGATGAGTTAGTACCATGGGAATGCGTTGGGAAAGGCATGTCTGACTATGGTTCATGTTTATCACTAGAAGTGATCTAATTTGGTTCATCAAGATAAGGTAGATGGTGATGAACTATATCATATTTGGGAAAAGTGGTTCACAGGTGGTGAAGGAGGTTCACCGGAGGTGTTTCCTAGGATTTTTGGTGATTGTATCTCATTGATTTTGGCCAATGACAACATCAAGTTTGTGTACACACTGGATAGGGCCTAGTGAGGTGGTCACAACCACTAGTTGTGGTAGTAAGCCTCTATATATTACGGATTATAGGGGATTTTGTTGAGCATCTGTATGGATAAGGTGTTCACTGTTGATGGTGTGTGAGACTATCATATGGGAGAGGAGGCTCAAGATTATGTTGGTGATGATGGTTCATGACTACTAAAGGACGATTATCATCATGCCTTCGGATGTCAGGCTACTTAGAATATTGTGGTTGATTTCTCAAAAGTCATAGGGACCTATGAGGTGCCTTATGAACATGCCTTTGGGGAATTAGTAGAACTCAAGGTGGTTATTCAGAAATGATGAAAAATGCTTTCATATATTATGAAGTGATTGTTTACATGGGATATAATATGGTATAGGTTTCTATAGAAGACCTAGGGTTATCATGGTATAATATATTGTAGATAAATAATTCCACTATATAATTTCCCCATGTAGTTAAATGATCCCTTGTGGCATTTAACCACAAGTGGAGCGAGTTATGTGATATTTATTGATTTTTTTTTATTTATATTTTTTCATATATAGGTGTAAGTTTGGATTTAATCAAGGGACATCATTTTTTGTGGCCTACAGAGTTCATACCCACACCCTGTATAGTCCCTTCAGGATGCATCCATACTTTATGGTTTTTAGTATTGGAAAATGATCGCTCCCAAAGTCTAGAGATTAACGGGAAGGGATGTGTATAGAGTACAAGGGCTTGATGGTATGGATTTTGGCAGTTGGACTGGTCATTTCCTTAGTGCCAGGTTGATGACCTTTTGGGTAATTTTTATTTTGGTACTTATATGATCGGACCACATGTGATCATGTTTACTTTGGAATGAATGACATGACAAGAGGGTATTATCATGTATATAGAAAATGTAATTTTGGTTCATTACTCTTTTTTTTCATTTATTTATTCTCTTGTGTTTGATTTATTACTTCCACTAGTTTATTATTATTATTTCTACTCTAACCTAATGGAATAGTCTCCCCACTATCACTCAATAAACCCTCGTTGCTAGTCTAAAACCATTGGATTATGGGGAGGCGCGTGTAACATTTAGTAACACTCTAATATTGTCATTATTCAAAGTGTAATGGGGTGGGGGTGTTACATATATAGTTTTATATTCTAATAAATGACACCCAATGATCCAATAATATTCAATACCAAAAAAACTAAAACAACAAGGACACCCATCACACTATCCCTAGTATCACCGTAGAAATGTCACTAAATTATTACTGATCTCCTCCATATCACTCACTTGTATTAGGTTTTGTACCATGGATTTCATACAAACTATGTGGTTCGTATATCATTTGGGGTGCATGTATAGTGTTTGATAATGAAAATTAGTTTCCCAAAAATGACGATTCCCCTAATATTAATTAGATATATGTTCAGATATATACGGATTGAATAAAAGTTGTAAAAAATAATGTGGGTGTACCTATTGTACTATTTTATACTCAAGAAGTTGTCTAAAAATTAGACTTATACCTACTTTGGATAGTTTAGAAATGAAATAAGTATTCACATTATTTTATCACGATAATAGGGTGGGTAAGTTATCATCTCTCATAATAATTGACATGGTAAAATCATAAATCACCTTAAAATTTACCAACATGAATGATGTATCACTAGAAATAACCAAGTGAATGATATTCCACTAACAATAAATTAAGTAAATGATGTATAATTATTTCTAAATTATTTAATGTATGTATCACCATGAACAAAACCATGTGAATGTTGAATCACCTATCATAACTTCAAGTGACTGATGTATCAACAATCATAACATCAAGTGAATGATGTATCTACATAATAGACTATTTAAATTATATATCACCTTACACGTAACTATAATTGATAATGTGTCCTCATATAATGATATATAACCATTTCATTATAGAGGGGTGAATAAACTATCACCAACCTTATAACCCAAGGGAAAATGCATCATTATACCAATAAACAAGATTTATTGATGTATCACCAGTACTCTAACCAAGGGTAAACGATGGATCACCACACCGATAGATAAGAGTGAATGATTTATCCCCAATAATATAGGATAATTATCGATTGGATTTTTTAGACCCTCGCATTATCTAGTAATATCATCCATTTAGCGGTGGATTTCATGCCTCATATCCTTTGAAAATCACTAAAATAGTGGGCTCAGACTTCATCCATCCCTTAAATTGATCGATGCATCACAACAACACAAAAATTAGAATAAAACATAACATATTCATGGAATTTCCCTACCCAAATCCTTAACCAATACTATAACCCCTCACACCACATATAAAACACTCTTTAACATATCAATATCATATCAATTGGTTGTCATCATTGATCACATCACAAGTTTCATGTAAATTGATACACTCCTCTAGTTTGTCCATCATAGGTCTAGTCTGTTGATCTTAATGACATTTACTTATTATAGGATTCCCTTATGCTACAACTCATTAATTCATTCTTTTAGTCAACAAGTACACCATTTATAAGATAAAAATATGATAAAATACTCGCTATAGTTCATTTCCCACTATTATCCAAGAATTTTTTTATTCAATTTCATCAACCCATTCACAGCTCTCTTGTCACCACTAATCAGTAACTTACTCAAGTCATCTCATTATTAACCCATGTTGAACACTAATTACCCAATATGAGATTATCAGTAAGAAATTACATCTCTAGAATACCCTCAATAGAATTTCCTTTATTACCTATATTATCCTCTGGATACCATAATCATCAATTTCCATTCAAAACTGTATGACAAAAATCTTAGATAATATTTGGAAAAAGTAACTCAAGGTAACATTTTAGTGTTTTTGGGTTGATTGTGTTTGTTGACAAAGATGATTTTCATGGTCATTTGTGGAGTTCTTGAGGGATTATTGAAAAGGTATGTTGAAAAAGATCCAAGACAAAGGAATGAATTCTTTGGAGATGATAAAAAAAATGAATATAAAAGTTTGTGTTGTTTCCTAGCTTTTTCAAATTTTTACGGTCAAAATTTTGGATATTGGAGGAATTTTTTTTGGAAAAGGATGTTGCGTGCAAGGATGAAGGTGTTTTGGAAAGTTTCACACAAGTGTAGTTTTAAAACTATCACATAAAAATATTTCAAAGGAAAAAGTTTCACAAAATATCTGTAAATTGCATGAAATGTGATCTTATGCGACCTAGCTCGAGTTTTGTGCACCCAAAAAATAAATATGAAATGATTAGCATGAAAGAGAGTTATATGCCAAATATGACATCAAATATGTTTTTCCATGCATGGGTAAATGTTACGCACAATATGGTTGAAGGGATAGAAACTTGATCGTAGGGCCTTCAATGTCTATAAATAAACAACTACCCCCCTTATTTCATTTTCTTAACCCATAGATAAAATTAAGGCTCTGAATCAAGTAAGAGTTGCGAGCAAAGCATAATTGTTGTTTGAAAAAGGTGTTGCACTTAAGAGCAACCTAGTTATTTATTCTGTGATAAAAGGAACTTGTATCTACTTGACCAGGGGAGTTACGCATATAATATGATAGTTTAATGTAAGGGGGACTTGCATGACAAAGTTAAATATTTCATGCAAGGCAATAAAGTTGCATGCCAGACATCATAAGGTTTCTCAAAAGAAAAACTGTGAACCAAAAGGGATTTACCAATGAATCTATGGTAATTGGTATTCATTAAGTGAATGAAATTTAAACTTCAATGGACCATCTATATAAAATTGAGGATGCATTCATTTCTTCTAATGAAGAGACCTACATGTCCATAAATTGTGTGTGAATCGTTTCTAAAGTTGTGAGAAAAGGAAGAGGAATAAGGTGATCCTTTCCAACAATAGTGAGCCATAGAAAGAAGATTAAGGTAGTGACACTTAGGAAGGAGAGAGATATCCCAAAACATTATAAAGGTAATGATCCTAGGTAAAGAAGTTCTCTATCACAAACATTGTCTGGCAGTGAGACTTAGTGGATTTGTTACATCAGAACATTGTCATTTTAAACTTTTTGGACATTTCATAGTGAGGGTGAACCAAGGAAAATTGATTTTTCTTGTGCATGATTTCATTTTTGTTCATACATTTCTAGGTTAAAGGGAGAGGAGTGTGTTTTTTATAATAATGAAACAATATCTGAAAGGGAATTTATTTTAATTTACCGTACCCTGATCCCCCCCCCCTCTCAGGGTATTTGAACTAGTTGGGATCACAATTGGAATCAGTGACAAAGGATAATTTTAGTATTTCTATCTAAAGGGTTTCACTGGAGTTTTTCGATCATAAGGGGATTCCGATCATTGATGGAAACAATTTTAAATTATGGAAGAATCAGATGAAACACAATTTTATATCTTTAGGTATGGATGTCTATACAGTAGCAACACATGGAATCACAACCATTTTGGATAGTGGTGCTTTGTCAGAAGCTGACATAATGGAATTGGATGCTTATGACAGAGGAATAAATGCATTAGGGGGAGCCTTATCCAATTAAATCTATAAAAATTTAAATTAATGTAAGTCAACTCATTCAATGTGGGAAAATATTTTGAATATTTATGAAGTTTATTCAAAAGTCAGAGAATCAAAATTGTAAGTTTTGTGGAAAAAATATAACAATCTAAGAATGAATGTCAATGAGTCTATTGATTCATTATTTAATTGGGTTTATTTTGTTGTAGAATATATGTGTGGTGTTGGAGAAATTATTGAAGATGTTAGGATTTTTAAGTACCGCTTGAGAAGACTTCCACCTTGGTTCAATCCTAAATTTTCTACATTAGAGGATAAAGATCCAAATGAGATGACATTGGATAGATTTCAGAGTATTCTCATCACATAAGAGATGAGAAATGAATACATTGGGTCTAAGGAAAAATCCAATTCCAAATAGGTGGAATTCAAGGCCATGAAGAATCTCACCATTGAATATTTTTAAGAAGAAGAAGAGATGGATGAGGTGATGTCATTCCTTTCTTCAAATCTACAAAGAGGAAAAGTAAAGTTCAAAGGGGGACTTCAACTAGCATGATTTCGATAGGGAAAGGTTGGACATATTGCAACTAGGTTCCCTAAGAAGTTCCATGAATATGATTATGATGAAGTTGAAATTCCCATGAAGAAGTCTTCATCCTATGTGAAAGGTGACAAAAAGTTTAAGATAATTTTCTTCAAAAAGAAGATACTTTTTTCACAAGAAAATGACAGTTTAGAGGAATTCTGGGTTGAAGAGATGGAGAACTACAAAGATCACGGAGAAAATGTTATGGTGGAAGTTTTTAGAAGCTCTCAGAAAATGGAATAAAGCAACAATAATGATGAATAAGTTGAAGGAAGAATTGATATATAGGATGAATTAAAATCCAATCTTGAGTAGATAGATGTTTGGAGAGCCAAAATGAAAAAATCAAACAAAGTTGTCTATGATGATAAACATTATATACAGTAACAAGAAAAATAGAAGTCTGAGCTGAATGAAGAAATTGAAAAACTAAAGTCTTCAATTTTAGAGAGCTCAGAAAAGGCTATTGAGTACAAGATCAAAATAAAACAACAGAAAATAGAAATTGATATTTTGACTAAAAATGGAAAAGATCGAATCAAATGGGTTGAAGAAAATGAAGAGGAAGTTGTTGGCTTGAGACATAGTGTTAAAAATCAAGAAAAAATTATGACTCTCTGTACGAAATTAGGAAAGAAGATCATTTAGGAAATAGAAATGATGGATGTGGAGAATAGAGGTCCAGAAGAAAAGAAACATTAGTCAAATTTAATTGATTAGGCTACTTGGGGATTGATAGAAAATAGAATTCAGTAATGGTCAAAGTCAGACCACAAGAACCTAATTTGATATTCAATATTTATTTAGGTATGAATCAGAACCATAAGATTAATATCACGAAAGGGAAAAACAGTAGTGCAATATTGACACATAGAAATGCAACACGTATGGTATTTTATTGTTGTGGAAAAATGGGACACTCGGAAAATGTCAATTCTATATCTAAGAGGTATTGAAGGGAATATGGAAGACAAAGAAATCCATATAGAGATCAATATTCCAAGACATCATCTGTTGGTCCCCATTTCAAGTGTGGAGGGTTTAGGAACATGGTAAGAGATTTCTGATTAACAATGCATAGAAATTTGTCGAACAAGACTGAATGTTGTCATAATCCACAGTTAAATGTGTCGTCAAATGAGATTAAAATAAAAAATTGATTTTCAACTCTTCAAGATGAATTTGTCCCATCATACTTTATGGATGATTAAGATTATCAACCCATAATGCGTTATAAGTCAAAAACATAGATCAAAAATTAAAGAGTTGAGAAGATAGTGGTTTCAGAGATTTACCTTAAAGTATCAAATCATTTTGGTGTATGAATACTTGATAGTGGATACACATCCCACATGATAGGTAATAAGGATCTTTTTACAGGCATAAAATATGAAAAAGAAGGTGTTGAAATTTTTTTAAATAATGAAGGCTTGAAGATTATTGTCTTGGTAAATTCCAAATTTGGGGACAAAGAAATGAGATGTGTTTATATCTTAGTTGGTGAAGGACTCATTCACAATTTTCTTAGCGTCAGTCAACTATGTGACCCGGGTCATGTTATGGGCTTTACTAAGAAGATTTTTATTGTAAAAGGAAGAAATGGTTCAGTTTTTCTATAGGGAAAAATAATAATGGGGAATCTCTACCTTATAAGTGGAGAAGCATATGTGTGGTTTTTATCTAGAGTGGAAGAAAAGAGTTCACGGCATAAATGACTTTGCCATCTATTCCAACCATCCCTAAAAGATTTGGCCAAATTTGATGCAACTCAAGATCTCCCTAAGATATCATGTGATCATACACATACATGTGATGCTTGTCAATAATGGAAGCTCGTCAAAAATATGTACAAGTAAAAAGATAAAAGGTCAACTAGAGTACCTGAATTGGTGCATATAGATGTATGTGGACCTATATCTCCAAGATCCATTGATGATAAGTGGTATTACATTATTTTTATTTATTATTTTAGTAGTATGTCATTGTTATTTTTCATTTCCCAAAATTTTTATGTGTTCTATTTCATAAAACAATATTAGAGGGAATCTTAAATAATGCTTGGATAGAATATTCTGATGTTTTTTACTGATAATGGTACCAAATTCACAAATAGTAAAGTGGAATATTTTCTCAAGAAACATGGGATAAGGCATCATGTTTCAGTAATAATAACTCCTCAACAAAATAGAGTGGTTGATAGGAGAAATTGAATCCTAAATAACATGGACAGAACAATACTTATTGAAAAGGACCTACCTGGTATGTTTTGGAAGGAATCAATCTTTATATCAGCTACATATCTAATAGGTATTTTTTTTGTTTGAAGGAAGAAAAAACTACGTACTAGATGTGGTATGAAAAGAAGCCAACATTGAAATACTTTGTAACATTTGGGAGTAATTCTTTTATTCTTAATAAGGAGAAACATAGAAAATTTGAATCACGTGGAGATGAGGGGATATTTCTTGGATATTCTGAAAAAATCAAGGCTTATAAAGGTTTCAACAAGAGGCTTGTAAAGGTTTTTGAAACAAATTATTTCACTATAGTAGAGAATAAACAATACCTTCACTAACACATTGACCAGTTGAATGTTAAAAGTGATGAGGAGGTAAGAATATCAGTGGGAATTGAAGTTGAAATTGATGATTCATAAGAAAATACTGATGATAAATAAGAGGAATTTGAATCTATATCTTCACAAAAACCAAATAATCAAGCTGAAATTTAAAGAAAGAACATCATTAGTGATTAGACAGTTTCAGTTCAATCATAAATAATGAAGTTGTTACAACAGAAATATTTCCAATCTTAGGTAGAACCTAATTTTTTTGATGAAGAAGATGGAAATGAGAATTGGTTTCAATCCATGAATGAAGATATTGACCAAATGGAAAAATATTAGACCTCATAGATTTTTTTGTGGACAAAAAATAAAAAATTCATCGGGACTAAATGAGTCTTTCACAAAAATATGAATAAAGATGGAACAGTGATTCGAAAAAAATCATGATTGGTGTGTAAAGGGTACTCCCAGATATAGGGTATTGATGTTGATGAAGCATATTCACCTATTTTGAGGCGTGATACAAATAGATTATTCTTGGCCATAGCAGTGAAAAAAAGGTTAAAAGTTTTCTAGATGGGTTCCAAGTCATCATTTCTGAATGGTGTTCTGGAAGAAGAAGTTTATATTGAGTATCCATAGGGTTTTCTCATTCATGAATATGTGAACAAAGTTTTTTGACTGATGAAGGCACTATATGGGTTAAAGAAAGAACCAAGAGAATGATATTCCAAACTAGATCAGTTTTTGAGGAAGACTAGTTTTCAGCATGGTGGAGTTGATTACAATCTCTTTGTAAAAAATGATAGTAATCAAAGGATGATGGTGTTGTTATATGTAGATGGAATAATATTTGGTGGATCCGATTAATCATAGTGCATATAGTTTACAAAATTCACGAAAAAGTGATTTTGAAATGTCAACAATTTGGGAACTAACATTTTTCGTCTGTTTAAAGGTGACACAAGGAAATAATGGCAAATTCATTTCTTAATATAAATATTCCATGGAGTGTTTTAGCAGATATGGAAAGGATAATTCTAGGGAGATGATGAATCTGGTGGATACCCAGATGAAAATATCATAGGATGATGAATCCAAAGAAGTTAATGTCACAGAATACAGGCATATCATTGGAAGTGTGTTGTATTTAATAGAAACATGACCAGATGTTGGTTTTGACACATTCCAAGAAACACAGTATCAAATAACTCCCAAATAAATCCACTTACTTGTAAATAAAATAATACTTCAGTATATCAAAGGTACAATGGATTTTGGATTATTGTATAATGAAAAATCACAGTAAGAGTTATTTAGCTCTACAGATGTCGAATGGGTGGGATCAGAAGATGATATAAAATCAATTCCAGGTGGTTAATTATATCTTGTAGGATTGTGTATTTATTTTTTAAGAAATAAACAATATTTAATTTAGTTGATCACCGTATATGATGAATATATTGCTGCTAATCAAACGTGCGTGTAGTTATTGTGGATAAAGTGACATCTTGATGATATGGGAGTTTAAGTGAAGTCTCTAATCTGAATCCATTTTGATAATTGAAGTGATATAAATCTTATCAAAAATCGAGTTCATCACTCAATGATGAAGAACATTGAAATCAAGTCTCATTTTATCAAGTAGAAGGTGAATCATGGGCTTGTGAAGTTGGAGTATTTGCCTATAGAACTATAGGTTGCATGAATGTTGATGAAGGCCTTAAGAAAAGTTGAATTTGAGAAGCATCGACTAGCTCTTAGAGTTTAGTGGACTCCCTTCACATAAAAAAGTGTGGATGTGTGACCCCCTCTCCCTAAGGTATGGTGTATTTTTTCCCTAATGTATTGATCTATGTTCTTTAACCAGTTGAAGACCACAAAGGAGTGACCTTCATGTTGGTTGAAAAGGGGGGAGAAATATTATAGCTATTAAAGGGGAGAAAATGTATTAACCAAGATAGGGTATAAGCTGATAGGGGGAGAACCAAAGTAGGGGGAGTTTTAAATCTGATGATGCTAAAGAAGATTGATCAAAGGTTATATATCAAAACAGATTGGGTCCATGATTTAGTGGTTTTAGAATGAAGTGATTTATTGATGAATTTTGTATGCTACTCTTGTTTCTCATGAAATTCATGGCTCATACAGGTTTAGAGTGTGTGCTGAATAAATCTTTGATCGCTATCTAAATCACAAGAAGTGAATATTGGTAGAACATGGTAGAAGATACAATAGGGTATCAAATGTGAAGAGTTGTCAACAAACCCAAAGAGGGAGATTTTTGGGCAAAAATACCTCAAGGTAACATTTTAGAGTTTTTGGGTTGATTGTGTTTGTTGACAAAGCTGATTGGCATGGTCAGTTGTGGAGTTCTAGAGATATTTTTAAAATGGTATGTTGAAAATATCCAATATAAACGAATGAATTCTATAGAGGGAGTAAAAAAATTGTGTATACAAGGTGGTGTCGTTTCCCAGTGTTTTCCAAATTTTTTGGTTCCAAAATTTAGATATTGTAGAAATTTGTTTTTGGAAAAGGATGTTGCATGCAAGGATGAAGGTGTTTTGAAAAGTTGCATGCAAGTGGAGTTCCAGGAATGTCGTGTCAAAATATGGAAAAGTAAAAAAGTTTTGTAGAAGATCTTCAAATTTCCTAAAAGAAGAACTTACGCACTACAGGTTGAGTTGGTTACACCCATGAAATAAAGATGAAGTGATCGGTGCCAAAGACTGTTACGTGCCAAATACGATGTCAAATATTTTCCTTCACTCTTGGGGAAATTTTGCATGCAAGATGTATAAAGGGTGAGAAACTTGCACGAAATATCGACAATGTCTATAAATAAATGTTTACCCCCCCTCATTTAAATATCTCAACCCTTAGAGAAAATTAGGGCTCTGAATCATGTAGGAGTTGTACGCAAAGAAAAATTATTGTGCGTTAAAGTTGTTGAGTGTAAGAGAAACTTAGATATTTATTGTGCGCAAAAAACAACGTGTGTATAATTTACCAAGGGAGTTGAGTGTAAGTTGTACTTGAAATTAAAAGTTAAAGTTTGTTCCCAAGTCAATAAAGTTTCACGCAAGATATCCAAAGGTTGCATGAAAGACAAAGTGTGTGTAACATCCTGACCCGGATTACCATCAAAACTAGTTGCCAAACCGGTGGGAAACATGGCCAAAAGCATGTCTCCCTGTATGCTAGAGACTGCCGACTAGCAGAAAGGGTCTTGGTAGGTGATAGTGGGGAGACTATACTCTCTTATCATATATGCACAATGGTATTATCAAATACATAATATTAGGAAAAAGATAAAGTAGTGAACCAAAAAAGACAATAGCAGAAGAAAAAAATAACAATTTAATAAAAGTGTCCAATGCTAGTTTATAAATTTCATGAATGATGGATGATACATAATCTAAAATAATAAATAGACAGCATTCTTTCAATTAGAGTACAAATATAGGACTCAAATAATAAAATATGTAAAAATAACAAAGGCGATATCCATGATCATTCCAAGCTCTGAATCAGTCTTGTGCTTCAAACTCCCTAGTACAAACATATAGCAATCAATCTAGGTCATGTAATATAAGGTATACTCAGGTACAAAGGGTACCTGATTAGGGTGTGAGATGAAATATTAGTAGGTTGTCACCCATGGTGTCCAGCCCAATCCATTATGTGAAACATAAATTAAATTAGTGTGCAGGTATAACAGAATGAAAACAAGGATGAAAAATAAATAACTTTCATCCAGGTTCCTAATGGACACCTGACAGATATACCTACTATGACTGATAGCCTGAATAAGAGTTTGATCATGTATCTATTTATATATATATATATGTATGTATATTATACATTTATAAGCATATATATGTATATATGTATATTTTTTGGAGTGGACCAAGACGTAACACGCAAGCATCCACTTCCAAACCTCCCTTAACATCATTTATATATATGTATAGCCTTGAGTTTCAATGATCATCGGACCTCCCTTACCATCATTTTCAATACCAATGTAAAGTCGTGTATAGTCTCCATGCTCATCGGACCTCCCTTACCATCGTTTTTGTCACCGATGTAAGGATAATTGATTTTCCATGCTCATCAAACCTCCCTTGTCACCGATATAAGGAGCATTGAGTCACTATGCTCATCGGACCTCCCTTGCCATCATTTCCAACATCGATGTAAAGTGGCATAGAGTCTCCATTCTCATTGTACATCCCTTACCATCATTCTCCACATTGATGTAAGGAGCATTGAGTCCCAATGCCCATTGGACCTCCCTTACATTCAATTTCAATACTAAGGTAAAGGAGTATAGAGTCGCCATGCTCATCAGAACTCCCTTACCATCATTCTCAGCCTCTATAAAGGAATATCATATGTATAAATAGAATGGGGAATTACCTCCCATCCATAATCATTTATATACTTCATTTAACACCATAATTTAAATTTATAATATAATGTATAGGGAAAAGAATCTTATGCATTATAATATTCATGGAAATATTCATAATCTAATACATAAAGCCTAATTCTATTATTCTCTTAAATTTAACATTTGTAGAGTCATGGGGTGACTATCCTATAGGTCAATACCATTCAATCATTTTGGACTCATTCAATTAGAGAAACTATAAGTTCAAGTGGTAAGTATCATGGAAGTACTTTGGGGATTCCAACATTGGTGGGACAATTACCTACAAGGCCAATTCCCTTTATAAAAAAATCTAGTATGTATGGCCTCTTCCATTTAACTAATTTAATTCATTTAGACATGGAAACACCATTTATATGAATCAAATGAAAAGGAAGGGTTTCATGGGAATAAGGGAAGATTCCTACATGGTAACTTCCATTTATAAGACAAACCATTAAATTTACAAAATAGACCAAAACCCCTGACAAGTCATTACTAACCAAGGAAAAATTATACAGAATAATCAATGATATAAACCAATAAAGAATAAAATTATAACCTCTACTTTTTATCTTGAAGGCAGTTCACCTCTATTGAAGGGGCCTTATTATAAAATCATGACATTTCTTATCAAGAAATCATTTATCACATTTTATCATTCCACTAACATTATAAAAGGAGGCATTCAATCTAAACCATACTATATTAATAATAATATATGAACAATGAGATAAATAATTAATTAATGCATTAATAAAATTAAAAGGGTATGTAAAGGGATCCTACCTCAAGAAGTAGACCAAACCAAGCCGAACACTCTGCACTTTATAATTTAACTTGAAGCTTCTCCACACTTGCAAGAACATACATTCATATATATATATATATCCTTAACCCAATGCATTTATTTTCCATTCCTTGAGTAAAAACATACATGGAAGATATATATATATATAAATATATATACATACATAAGTTTATTTTTATGAACCTTAAAAGATGATCAAACCCACTACAAAAAATATACCTAGGACTCACAAATTATAAAAAACCAAAATATTAAAAGGAGAAAAAACAATAATGGATAAAGAACCTCATCTTGGAAGGTGTCGGTGAACCTAAAAGACCTGATCTGCTTCGCCTTCAGCGGCGGATGTCAGAATATGCCCGAACATGACCTGGGAGAGGCCCGCATACCCTAAATTCAGAATAAAACCAAAATATAGGTTATACTTATACCAAGGGGTTCATTCGAACTATACCAGATGACGGAGAGGCCAAAAATTGGTCAGATAAGGAGGGGGAGCAGAAAAAGGCCATACCTCAATGTTTTGAAGAGAAATCTCCAAGAAATTCAGTCAGATACCAGTGATCAGATAGGATCCTGAGGGGGGTTTGTCACTCGTGTCTAGGGCACCAAGGGGGTTCATTGTGAAGGTTTAAAGAGGGAGGAGTGGTGAGTTTTAAGATTTTACTTTTATTTTTCTTTATTTTAATTTAATTATATTTATTTTAAAATGGTATACCACATAGTTTGGCCTACAAATTTATGTAAACCATGGACCAACCATGCGCACTCTACTGGGCACTTAGAGCATGCTGCATGGTTGTTTCCGCACAGTTAGCTTAACTGTGCACAAACCGTGTGGTGAATTATGTCAAGGTACTTCCTATGTTTCACTACCCATGAGGGTTAGGCACACAATTTGGTAAACCATGAGCAGCCCATACGACAACCACTTTCCACCAATTTAAGGTTGCACAGTTTCCTGCTATGGGCCGAACGGTTTCAGATAAACCATGCACCTAGTGCATGTCCTTAAAATTTTGATTTCCCTAGTCTGACACTCCCAAAACTCCTCAAGACACTTGTGAAATTTTTTGGGCCTTCACCCATGTCCAAAAACATCACTTTGAAAGGTTCCAACTCTCAAAACTTCATTCTAAATATCAGTTTTAAATTTAGTCTACTGAGTAAATGAAAAAATTTAGATTCATTTGATTTTTCATCTGGTTCAAAACATAGATCATTACAACATTACCACATTATAACTTATCATCCCCAAGAAGCCATAAGGAATAAAGGAAACAACACCCAACATACAAGGGTCATCAAGCTTCATTCAAATGGTCATGTTTGGTTTCCAAATGCCCAACGCACCTTCAAGCATCCCTTTAAACACATAGAAACTTATTCCATCAAAACTCAATCCATCACTTTTTCTCCAACTGAAACACAAAGATGGATATTACTCGATCTCGTTTAACTAGAGACATTATCACATCATCATCTCGTTAGGAATATGGCCAAAGTTACCACCCACTATAGGTTTTAATTTTAAGTGACCAATTACAAACAACAGTTCAACCCACAATTTGAATAGCCTTACAAGAATCCTTCTAAGCATTATAACATTGCTTCTTTCATGATTATCAAAATGGTTTAAAGTGGTGGATCCCTATCAACCTCAAGCCCAAGTCGAGTCGGTTTTTCATGAAAAGAACCATCCAAGAGAAACCACACTCATCTCCACATGATGATGTGTCCAACATGATCTTTCATTGACCATATACTTTTAAAGGAGTGGTAATGAGTCAAGCCACTCTGGCAGGCCATTCTCAAGATGCTCATCTTAGACGTCAAGCACATTCTTAAATAAACTATGATGCCTTCTCCAAAGGTATTTCACATTCACCATGAACGCATCTGTATAAGTATATACCCAACTTCTGGTGACATTTTTGAACAAACCAAGAAGGAAACCGTGCATCCAATTTGCATCACCGAATGATTTCACCCAAACAATCCCATCAGATTTTAAAACTTCAGCAAGGCGTAATACCGACTCTCCCTTAGTGTATCTAGGATGACGTCAAGATAGGGTAAATACTCATCACTAAAAATAATACACTAAGAGAATTTGTACATCTCTATTCAATCACACCCAACTACTAGAAGGAAATATAGTAAAACCACAACTAGTTTACTTCGTGGAAGAAGCTCAGCTTCACCTACAGATGCATCATTACAACCGATCATAAGCCTATACCTCCTAAGGCTTTCAGTGATCGCTCAAGATTTAACCACCAAATTCCATATAAGACCAATGGTGTTTCTCAAAGGTTTCATACACAACCAACCTCATCAATGTTTTGTTGTCGAGAAAGTACCAACACAACTAAATACCTACAAGACTCAAGGGATTTCAAACAGAACTGACCATCTTTCAATTGTCCTATTTGTTTTTCCTTATACTTGGAAGGACATGTAACCACTATCACCAACGTGATGCTCCCCCCCCCCAAAGGAGTGGCATGTTCTATGATAGACAAGATAAACTTTTCACTCATGAGGGAGAAAAATTAAAAAAAAACAAACGTGTGATGCTTCTCTGAGCCACAATCACAACGTCAAAGCATAATGAGAAGGTCAAGACCCAGTTGAAACCAAAACAAAAACTATTGGAATATCATAGCACCTGAGTCTCTAGAAATTCCTCTCAAGCATTAGGACCCACTTAAATCATTAACTCATAGGTCACTATACTAATAAGATGACCCGAGACCACACTGAATAGCACACATTATTTATTTCAGAGTCATATTTATGTATATGACCATTATCTTAGATGACGCGATAACTAGTCGTCCATCACTAAGAAGAAGAAAGTTTCAAGTGACCTACAAAATGACTGACCATGCCCGAGGAATATCCAACCAGCTGATACAAATCATTTCTTGATGCTCATGCTCATAAAAAATGCAAGAAAACCCATGACCACCCATCCAAACAAGAGTGTCATTTAGAAAGGTAAAAGTCCTACTTGGGACAATGGCACTTGAATGACACCAAACATCATAAAACCCATGGTATTTAGAAAGGCACCGAAACACTAAGAGTGCTACCTACCATGGGATATCCCCTTACAAAGTAGAAATAATTGACCCATAATGAGGTCATGCTAATAGTATTCACTAGGGTCAAAATCCAAAAAATTTAAGCCATTTCTAAAAAGAAAATAGCCTATAGATAATGATATTATTTTCATTCCAAGACATCTCAAGAGAAAATCAACTACCCTTTCATGAGGGTCTTGAACAAGAACACCACTGAAGGTTCCATTTCAAAACCATTTATATTTAATCACACTTAATATTTAATCATCAAAATATTTAATTCATAACATCAAGTACAATTTTAAAATAAAAACATAATGTTCTTGATCAAGATAGTTCCCTAAGGGAAAAATAGGAAAGTTTTCATAAAACTTCATTTTAAAACATTTAAATTTATTAGAAATCCTATCATTATTAGTCAATTAAACAAAAAAATTCCTTTTTAATTCATTTAAATGATAAGGAGACCTTATAGTGTGCCATTTTAACCAACCTAGGATCATGAAAATGAAACCCAACATCAGTTGTTTGATTTAAAGTTTTAAACACCCAAACGGGTCATCTCATAAGTTTCATGTCCCAACTAGCCTAGTTGGGTCTAGTTTTACTTTTTAGATGGTAAAAAGTGCCATTTTATATTAAAAACCAAACATATTTCACATTCATAACCATTTCAACTATAACATGGTTATTACATTTAATATGAGCAACCATTTCCCAATTCATGAAGCACACATACACTTCATGGATGGAAAATTGGCTCTCATTAATCAAATACAAGCCCACTTCAGAATATAACATGCTCAAAAACAACAGTCCAGTGGTATGGGTGGCCATCTAACAACCTATAAAGCACTCGTACACTTTACAGTTTGGCATTTTGAACCCTTTATCCAAAACCGACTCACTTAGAATATTAATTTAAAAGCCTTCACATTTTGACCCCAATCTTAAAAGGTATTAACAAATAGATTACTCAAGATGGTTTGAACATATGGGTTACCCTTTCCCAATTATAGGGTACTCATACACCTTATAATTGAAAACCTATTCTCATTCATTCGTAACCCATATATGCACAAACTATATATAAACAAAGAAAATCATGGCATCATATGCAGTAAACACAGAATCATGCTATAATGAATAGGTGTGGAATGTGAATAGAAAAGGTATTATAATGAAACAAATCTCATGGGATAACAACAATTGAGCATGTTATAAAAGAAATCATTCTACGAATTACATAAACATCATACAAAACTAGGCATGGTATAACACTCATGGCACACAGTCAAGTCAAAAAACAAACTAAAATGCAACTACATGGCATGGAAAATGCATGAAATCTTAATCCCTATGTTCCAAATATGATGCATGAAATGCTTCATCCTTGCCAAATCAGGCCAAGGGTAAAAATACAAAAAAAAACCTACATTTCAGTGAATAGAAAAAAGTACTACATTTACTCATGGTTAAACCACATCAACTATAATAACAAACAGCATGAACAACAATCCCCATCTCCAGAAACTTGTTCATTTCCCCATATGTGGGGTGATCAGTCCCAAGAAAGGCTATTTACTAAGTACTGGAACATTCCCACTCTCTTTTCTACCAAACCAGTCTCCTATCTACCAAACCAAAATTGTAAACGAACAACATTATTTTAACAATATTACAAATATAGGACTCAAATAAGAAAATAAGTAAAAATACCAAAGGAAATATCCATGATCATCCTGAGCTACAGGTCGGTCATTTGCTCCTAACTCCCCGGTACAAGCATACAACAATCAACCTAGGTCCTGCAATATAATGTCTACTCAGGTACCAAGGGTACCCGAGCAGGGTGTGAGATGAAATCTCTATAGGTCGGCACCCAAGGAAACTATCCCAATAAAGTACATGAAACATAAATTAAATAAGTGTGCAGGTATAACAGAATGGAAATAAAGATGAATAAATAGATAACCACCTGTCCAGTTTCTTAAGTGACATCTGACGGATATACCTTCTTCGGATCATAGCCGGAATAAGATTCTGGTCATGTCTCGATTTATACATACATACATACATACATATATATATATATATATATGTATATATAATATATTTTGATACTTGTATATATATATATTTTGTAGTGAACCAAGATGTAACACACAGTCATCCACTACTAGTCTACGAGTTGACAAGCTCTACTCACAAGTAGTAAGCCCAAAATCCTGATATAAAGGATCATTGTGTTTTTTGTCTCATTGAACCTCCCTTACAATCATTTTCAGTATTTATGTAAAGGAGAGTTGAGTCTCCATGCTCATCGGACCTCCCTCGCCATCGTTTTCATCACCAGTGTTAGGAGTGTTGAGTCTCCATGCTCATCAGACCTCCCTTATCACCGATGTAAGGAGTGTTGATTCTCTATGCTCATAATACCTCCCTTGCCATCATTTCGAACACCAATGTAAAGGAGGTTAGAGTCTCCATGCTCATTGGACCTCTCTTACCATCGTTCACCTCATAGTTTTAAGGAGTGTTGGGTCACAATGCTCATTGGACCTCCCTTACATTCAATTTCAGTACTGAGGTAAAGGAGCATAGAGTCGCCATGCTCATCGGACCTCCCTTACCATTGTTCTCAACCTCTATAGAGTCATATCATATGTATAACCAGAATGGGGAATTACCTCCCATCCATAAGAATTTATATAGTGCATTTAACACCATCATTTACATTTATAATATAATGCATATGCCAAAGCCTCTTATGCATTTAAATAGTCATGACCATATTCATAATCTAATACATAAAGAATAATTCTCTTATGCTTTTCAATTAAATATTTGAAGAGGCATGGGTTAACCATCCAATATTTCCTTACCATTCAATCCTTTTGGACTCATTCACTTAGAAAAACTTGAAGTTCAAGTGGTAAGTCTCATGGAAGCACTAAGGGGATGCCAACATTGGTAGGGAAATTACCTACAAGTCTAATTCCCTTTATAAAGAAAGATAACATGCATATGCTCTTCCATTTAACAAATTTAATTCATTTACTAATGGAAAAACCATGTTTATGGTTCAAATGAAAAGGAGGGTGTAATGGGAATAAGGGAAGATTCCTACACAGTAACTTCCATTTATATGGCTAGCTATTAAATTTTCAAAATAGGCAAAATCCCTAAACAGGCCAATACTAACCAAGGAAAAATCATAAGTATGCATCAATGTAATGAACCAAGCAATAATAAAAGTCTATCCTCTACTTTTTTGGATTAAATGTAGAAAAATTTCGTTGGAGAGGTTTTATTATAAAATCACTACATTTCTTATCAAACAATCATTTACCACATTTAATAATTTCACTAACTTTATAAAAGGAGGCATTTAATCTAAACCATACTACAATAATAAGAATATAAGTACATTGTGACAATCAATTAATTAATTCATTAATAAAACTAAAAGGGCATGGAAAGGGATCCTACCCCAAGAAGCATACCAAACCAAGTCGAATTCTCGACACTTGACAATCTAACTTATAGGAGAGTACAGATACAAACAGCTGATTATGTATGAGTCGTGGACTCTCTATTGTTCCTCCTGCTTCCTACAAGGACATTCTGCACTAAGATGCCATCATGGGAGTGCAGCTATGCTTGAATCGAATCTGATGAATGAGGATTTCACTCACCAGAAAGAGGTTGCCAGCAAAAAGGGGTTGGTGGTTCCAGAGAGCAATGAACGAGAGAGAAATGAATGATGTGATTTCAATCCTCTTTCTTATGTGGAAGCTATGACAAAATCTCTCCCCTCAGATATGATACTAGGATCCAATACAAATGAGACTAGACCTGAAAGGTCAGTTAAATTTATTCATGTGGTCGACTTGAGTTTTTCTGATTGCAAGGATGGGGGAAATGAGGGCCTTTCCAATTTGAATATGGCCATGGGCCAATCCAGCAAGTAGATCAAGGGAACTGGATGTAACCTGAATAGGTCTGTGGTATTGGGTGATAGGAACCTAATTCCATTTGAAGGAGGGAAATGTGAGGATGTAGGACATGAAGGGGTTAGTTCTCAGGGAGGAAACAAGGATGGATTCGAAGCTGAGATGGATTCTAACACTTGTGCATGGTCAACCGGGAGTAAGGAAGTGGAACAAGAGGAAGTGTTTATTCGGTCCTCTACTAGGAAGGGCAAGAAGACCACCGTGGACTCAGAGGGCTGCACCAAACATGTGAGGAGGTCACGTCCTCGGAAAGACTACTCTAATTTACTGAGACCACTAGTTACCAGATCTGTTAGTAAAGAATATCTCATGAAAAAGAAATATCTTGAAGACATGAAGACATTTGCAAAAAGTGGAATAGAAAAAGATATGTCTGCTTTGAAAGAGGAACAAGTTTCTCCTCCCAGTGAAGTGGTTGTGGGATCTCAGGCCAATGCAGATTCCGATCAGAAGCTGGAGCCTATAGTTACTCTATTTTCAAAGTGTCTCGAGAGGCAATCCACCTCTGTTCCTTCTCCTTTTTCTCTGCAATTTGGTTCAAAGGCTCAAGAGACAAAGAACAAAAGACAAGACCCAACTTCTATTAAAATGGATTCTTCTGAGGTCCTGGTGCAGGCTAATAAACAAGATCAGGTGACCCCTAAAAGCCTAGATCTAATCCTCTTCTCCTTCCCACCACACTTCTCTGATCTAATGAAGAAGGAGCTTATTACACATGATTTGGCATGGAAATATAGATGGGATCCCTCAGGCTAGTGTCCAACTTTGTTCTTTGTTGTGCAAGGGATCAGAGGTTTTGTAGGTTCACTCATTCTTGTTCTGTTTTTGTTTTCTAGTTTCCTGGTCTTTGGGTGGTTTGTTTTGATTGGTGTCTTGTTTTCTTGATGATTTTCTGTACAATTCCCACTCCCCCACAAAGTGGTTTCGTCTTGAAAATAAAAAAAGGGATTTGAGGAAAAAAAACTTGAAGCTGATACACACTTGCACTAACAAATATTCATATATATATATATATATATATATCCATAACCCAATGCACGTATCCCCCTCACCATGAGGGAATAAGTACATTGAAGATATATATATATATATATATATATATATATATATATATATATATATATATGAATACTTAATTATATGCATGTGCACCTTCAAAGATGATCAAACCCACTACAAAAAATATACTTAGGACTCACAAATTAAAAAACCCGAAATTTTAAAAGTAGAAATAATAAGAACAGATAAATAACCTCACCTTGGATGGAGGCAGTGAACCGAAATGGACAAATCTGCTTTACCATTGGCAGCAGCTATCAGAATATGCACAAACATAACCCAGGAGAGGCACTGCATACCATAAATTTGGAATAACCAAAATACGGATTATACTTAAACCTAGGGTTTTGGCCGAACCATACCGGGCAAAGGAGAGGCCAAAATTCAGCCAAAGAAGGAATGAGGGAGTAGTAGAGGGCCTTAACTCAAAGTTTTAGAGAGAAATATCCAAGAAATACTGTTGGAAACTGGCGATCGGAGAGGAGTCGATGGGGGGTTCTTGGTGCGTGGCTAGGGTAGCAAGGGGTGCGTCGTGCGGGTTTGGAGATGGAGGAGAGAAGAGTGTTAGGTTTTTAATTTTATTTTGTTTTATTTTAATTTAAATAAATTTTCTAAAACAGGGTATATCACATGGTTTAGTCCGCATGGTTTGGAAAACCACACACCAATTGTGCGCCCTCTACTGGGCACTTGGAGCATGTCGCACGGTTTTCCCCTCACGGTTAGCCTAACCGTGCGCAAACTGTGTTGTGAAAAGTGTTGAGGTACTACCTAAGTGGCACTACCTGTTTGGGATAGGTGCACGATTTGGTATGTAACGCCCCGACCCCAGCTACCCAGAGTCGGTGCATTACTTCGTAACATTGGCATGATCACAACAAAGATCAAATCTCGAAAGACCGATTGGTTTAGTAGCCTTGGAAACACTAGATATAATCATAAAGTTTTACATTACATTTCAAAGTGAAAAACTACTACAACAACAAAGTCTTCATATCCACACTATTAACCCCTCATAATATCCCTGCAAGTCATTCATAATTTACTTCTTCACTACCTGGGAAAAATAAAACCTAGAAAAGGGGTGAGCTCAAATGCCCAGTAAGGATAACAATATAGCGGAACATTCAAAATAATCATAAACATTTAAGGCAATGAATTACTAAAACAAAAGCCTTTTAAAATTGTACTTCAACATAGTATGGAAAAAGTAAAATGAAATAATTCCATTTACTTATTCACATGGATATTCTACTAATAGAATAATCACATGCAATATCAATAACCACTTTCATAATGTTGGAATGCATAATGCCAGACTATCATAACCACATAGCCAAGGCCTCGTGCCAAGACTACAAATAAGATTTTGTCAAGGCCTTGTGCCAAGACACTAGTTTGTCTCATGAGACCTACCGATGCATCGAGGAGCTATAGCGGGCTCCACCCGTCACTTATTAAGTCCAATGCATTCCCATATAAAAAGGTTTAAACATAACATAAACATTCATATTAAAACTAGCATACGAAATGTCAATAATTTCACCATAAAGTATGAATGGTATAAAAATAGCACATCCACAGTCAAACATATCACAAAACCTTCAATACAATATAGAAGTTTTGTATCATAATAAATCAACTTCAAATAATCTTAAAATCCATCAAAGGATGTTGACATAGATGAAATCAAAATTCTTTTTAAAGAAGTATCTCCTTTTATTTTGAAATCATTTAAGATCCATATAAAACAAAACATTTTCTTTGAAAATATTCTTATAAGCTTGTATGGAAAGCTTCGACGATTTTATAACGGCGGAAAATAACCGCACCCACCGTATAAGTTAAAAAAAAACATTCTTACCTCAATTCTGTCGAAAAGGTTAAAAAGGACCTTGTTTTGAAAACGACGGAAAGATTCCTTTATAAACCTCTAATAAAAAGTCAAACAAGGGTATAAATGACTTTAACCCATATTCTTGTAAATAGTAAAAATGTTTTGAAATACATTTTTAAGAAACATGGATGTGGATGATAAAGAGATCCCAGTAGATTATTACGTATAAACAACCTCGAATAATGAAGAGATTGTGAAATAACCCTTACCTTGTAATTTTCCTTGGATGGGGTAGGTTAACCTCCTGTATAATGGTGAAATAGTTGTTATTAAATTATACAAGAATCATATATAATTATATGATATCATATATGATCTTTTAACATTGATTTGTTAATAATATCTTAGAATTATCGTCGTTTCGGGAGTTAACTTACTCATTTTCTTTTATATGTTTTGTTACATAAGCCATGGTTTTTGTATCTTATTCATATCCAGAATGATATCTAGTCCTTAAACATCATTTTTAAATCATCAAATGATAATTATACTTGAATGGATACGATGGAGAATGAATCTCATCGCGTTCGTGGAGACGGTAGTCCGTACGTACGCACGAGCGACAATATCATTCTTTTGATATTAAAATAATATATAAATGGATGGTATATCATATATACAGAATCATTAACATGTTATATTTATTATTTACATGAGTTACACATCATTATTATACCCATCCAAATAATATTATATTGAATAACAATTACACCACGACGTGGAGACGGTAAGCCGTACGTACGCACGTATGGTGACATGTTATTCAAAGGGTGGATAGAATACTGAATATGATTGTACCATATTTATAATAACATCAGAGTATATGTGAGATACTGGAGTTATTATTTTAGAATGGTAAGAACAAAGTAAGAAGAAGTGGAAGAAGAAATGAACTTGGAGAAGGGTGGTGAAATCATTACCTCTTCTTCGGGTTCTTCCTTTTGATTTGATCAAAAGGGCTCCTTAGGTTGGCTTTCTGATCAAACTAAGGCCTCTAGGTTGTAGTGAGGGATGTTGGGATAGTATTTGGGCAGAGTTTGGCTGAACCAAAAGGCTTTGAAGGTGTGAAGAAATGAGAAGGAGGAGTGCCCTTTTATAAGAGGGGTGAGGGGCACCTTTGGAAAAGCTAGAAATATTAATTTATAATAAATTCATATTCGGTTTACAATGGCTCCAAAGTTGACTATTCAAAGGATAAGGTGGGGATAGGTCGAAAACCACTCAACCAATAGAATTTAGACAGGTTTGGGTACTTATATTAACCTTATCTTTAAGTATTAACTCTAAGTTAATTAGTTTCACTTTTACAATGTCTCTTTGTATTTTTATATAATATGGTTAATAAACTTACTATATACATCCAAGCGACCCCCAAGTGGTACCTTAATGATTAACCTATCATAATATAAGTCTCTTGGCCGAACCTTAGATTTTTAGGAATTTAATATCAATTAATAATATAATATTTGTTTTAAGAACTCTTTTATGTCAATTTTGACATTATTCAATAGTTGATTTTTGTGAAACTCATAACAGATTTATTACTTCGAAAAAAGTCAATTAAATCAATCCTAATATATCATATTATCCTAGAAAATTAGTTTAATTCATTAAAAGTTTCATATTATATTTATTTGGGTATTTATAATATCAATTATTTTAATTTTTCACTATTATAGTAATTACTGCATCATCATTGTGTCATAAATAAAATAAATTATTTAATGTCTAAAAATTATAAATAAAATGTCATTATGTAGGAAATATTTTTAGCTTTCTAATGAATATTTATAATCTAAAATACAACATATATAACCCTATGTAACAATTGTTTTTCTAAAAGATATATGCTTGTGTCATTTTTGTATTCATTTTAACTTAATTAAAATAAAGTGTCATTATCACTTACAAGTGGATCCATGGGGTCCCAAAATAGACCCAAAGATTCCCATGGTTGACCATGTATCAACCAATAGGGTTAAGACACGTTTTAGGGTAATTTAGTATTATTATAATATTATTTTTTAACCCTTATTTACCGGATTTACCCTTAACCATGGTAAATAAAATATTTACCGTTGTAATTATTCAAAATGTCTAAAAATAAAAGTTACCTATTTACACAATTTGAACATCCTGATTCCAAATATGGAATCCATTTTCCTAAATTCAAAACACAGAAGTGGCAGAAATTAATTTAAAATTAATTCCCGTTGTCAAAACAAAAAGCGTGTTTTTAAGAGATAATAACTATCAAAAGATTGACACTTGTTTATGTTCGGTTTAATTGTAAAATTATATCCAATGACCAACATTATATTAAATAGTAAAAATATATTCTAAATATATTTTAAAACCACTCAAATTCATAATTTATCACTATTAATTATTTTGATTAAAAAAGTTGTTTTTAATTAAAATTTTGTAATTTTCACTATTCATCAAAATATGAAAGTTATCCGAAAAGTACCAAAATTTCACCTTAGGCTAAATTTGATATTCCGAATCCAAAAATGAAGTCCATTTTCAAATTTAAAATATATATAATTTCAAAAAGTAGGTATTACTGTTCATAACGGCTAGTTTGATTAGTTATGGTGTGTTAGAACTCGGTGTTGCGTACAACACACGCTATCACATTATTCAAAGAGGAGCGTACCGTAGAAGCTTGGGATGTTTCATTTTAAATTTTTGATGTCCCAATTTAGTCAAAAAGTTTAAAATATAGCATTTAAAAAGGGTTCACTATTAAATTTGATAAAAGTGCAATACTGAAAATGAATTTGTTCTTGCATTATATCTAAGAAACTCATAATATGGATTCTAAAATTATAAGGATTATATAAACATTAAAATTTATCTAATACTATTCATAACCTCTTTTGAACGGCTTGTTTGGTAAGTCATGGTGTGCTTGAACTTGGTGTTGCATGTAGTGAAAGTTATTGAATTATTTTAAAGAAGTAACACACTATAAAATCTTGGGGTGTTACATTCTCCCCTCCTTCAATAAATTGCGTCCTCGCAATTTGAAATTGTTCTTCGAAAATAAAAGGTTGAAAATAGAAAATATCTTTGTGGGAAAACTCACATCGGAAATTGGGTTACTAAAATTTAGTCTTAATATGAGGAAAAGAGAAATTAAAGGATCACCACCAAATTATGATCTCTATTAGGAGAACATTGGTGGCAATTATAGACATATAATTGGAGGAAAAACGTAAATATTTATAGGTAGTGATTGAGGTCATCAATCACAAACAAGTGTATAATTGAGGTCCTTAAACTCATCAATCTATTATGATTTGAAGTACCATCGGTTCAACAAAATATAGGGTATTGCGATAACACATTTTTGACGTTTCAAAATATCTTAGTTGAAATCCCACATCGAAAAATGAATTAACGAGGCCTCTATTTAAAATCAAGAGTCGAAAGTATGAAGATTACCGAAAATAACACATACTAGGGTTCCATGTAAGAAAATATGGATATGGAAGAAAAATCTAGCCATCAATTATCTGATGGAGAGTGGTAGAGAACATGGCTATGAAAAGGCCAACAATCCCAAAGCCATAAATTTGTGATGATTTAAGGTACCATCTAGGACAACATTTTTGTTCTAAGTTTCTATTATTAATGTTGAGGAATTTATTTATGAGATTGGATAAGATAATAAGGAGATATACTTAGTTTATAATTAGAGTTTTATCCATTAATAAATTTCTACCAAAACTCATCATTCACTCGTAAAAAAATTCTATTTATACTATTCATAGAGGGTTCCAAAATAAATGAATTTATAATTCATCAACAACATCTTTTAATAAAAACTACATTATTTAATCCAGGACATCTTGTGGGCCAGTGGTAGGTGATACACCCTTGTCACCCTTCGGTTGCGGGTTCAAGTCTTGCAGCCTTGCCGGACGCGACGGGTTGCCGCCCGACCTCCGGGTTGTCATTTTATGGTAATCCAAAATAATCCAAACTAGAACTATCCAAAATAATTCTGTCCAAACTCACAATCCAACATTTATAAGGAAGGTAAACATAATATAGATCCTTTTTACCCCGCAATAGCATATGAATACCTTCATCTTGTATTCTTTTAATAAACTGAAACATCTTGAATTACCATATTCCTTATTGATTACATTCATGCTCCCTTATTCCATATAGAATGCTGGATATAATTCATCAATCCAAAAATGTTTTAAACCCCAACAATGATGTAATATACAAATCATTAATCAGTTCCAAGGTAGTCAAGAATATCCAATATTTTTTTCCAAAATAATCATGTATTATTCTAAAATCACTACCTCGGTATCAGAACTATATTATGGTTTATCATTCTCTCAACCATATATTTTCCAAAAATTTATCCTGCTATTGAGTCACTTTTCTTTGTTCCACACAATCTCAAGTCCTTAATGAAATAGTACTGCAGTACAATCCTTATATACTCCATAATTATTATAACAAGTACATTGTTGATACAAAGCTCATTTGACATAATCAACATAAGAACTCTAATCATTCCTCTTCATCTGTGGTAGTATCATAACTTGATTATTATCCAATAACATCATTTGCGGCACAGTCTGATGACTGGGACATAGGTTCGCGTAGTGTCCAAACTCCTTGCAAATGAAGCATTGTACATTTAAAACCATTTTCTTACCCTTGCAGTCACGTACTTTGTGCCCTTTTCCTCCACACTTATAACAAACTCCCATTCCTTTCAGGCAAGTTCCAGGGTGTTTCTTTCCACAGTTACCACATATGGGAAAATTCTTCTTTTCCCTCTTCCCTTTATCCATCTTTCTCTCTTCCATCCTTTTCTTCTCTTGCTTCCCTTCAAAGCCATAGGACTCAGTAAACTCTTTACATATCTTATCAACACATGATATTATCTCTTCATATGATGATAATACATGGGAGACTATTTCTCTTATAAATTCTAGCTTAAGACCATGAATGATATGATCCTTCCTTCTCTTTGAATCATGTGTATTTCTGGAGTTCTCATTCCTTCTACTGGGCGCCATTTCTATACCATGGCATAAACTAGATCAGTTTATGAATCAAAATACATAATCCCATACTTATAAAACACCTAACATAAATTGAACTATTTATGGATATAATCCATAATCATAAGAATGTTTTCTTTGAGGAAGTATATACTCATAATCCCTTCAAAATGATTTGTAAAGAAAATGAGAGTTATCCTAAGCATATCCCCCGGGAGTGTCGTAACCAAGAGTGCAGCAAGGCCCGTTGTCGTGCACCAGTTCCCGTTCGAGTCTAGCTCAAAGAGGTGTTTTCGGGTTTTACCCCTAGGTACATCTGTGCCAGAGCCGCCTCTACCTGCTCATATCCAGACAGGGATGTATTGCTTGGAAAACTCACAAAATCTCTACAATACCAAAATTCTAGGAAGTTCTTCTACACTAATCCTCAAAGCTCATCTTAGGTCTACGTGCTCTAATCAGAGTTTATCTAAATCTAGCTTCCAAGGTTTGTACTAAACATCCTCTGATACCAACTGTAACGCCCCGACCCCAGCTACCCAGAGTCGGTGCATTACTTCGTAACATTGGCATGATCACAACAAAGATCAAATCTCGAAAGACCGATTGGTTTAGTAGCCTTGGAAACACTAGATATAATCATAAAGTTTTACATTACATTTCAAAGTGAAAAACTACTACAACAACAAAGTCTTCATATCCACACTATTAACCCCTCATAATATCCCTGCAAGTCATTCATAATTTACTTCTTCACTACCTGGGAAAAATAAAACATAGAAAAGGGGTGAGCTCAAATGCCCAGTAAGGATAACAATATAGCGGAACATTCAAAATAATCATAAACATTTAAGGCAATGAATTACTAAAACAAAAGCCTTTTAAAATTGTACTTCAACATAGTATGGAAAAAGTAAAATGAAATAATGCCATTTACTTATTCACATGGATATTCTACTAATCGAATAATCACATGCAATATCAATAACCACTTTCATAATGTTGGAATGCATAATGCCAGACTATCATAACCACATAGCCAAGGCCTCGTGCCAAGACTACAAATAAGATTTTGTCAAGGCCTTGTGCCAAGACACTAGTTTGTCTCATGAGACCTACCGATGCATCGAGGAGCTATAGCGGGCTCCACCCGTCACTTATTAAGTCCAATGCATTCCCATATAAAAAGGTTTAAACATAACATAAACATTCATATTAAAACTAGCATACGAAATGTCAATAATTTCACCATAAAGTATGAATGGTATAAAAATAGCACATCCACAGTCAAACATATCACAAAACCTTCAATACAATATAGAAGTTTTGTATCATAATAAATCAACTTCAAATAATCTTAAAATCCATCAAAGGATGTTGACATAGATGAAATCAAAATTCTTTTTAAAGAAGTATCTCCTTTTATTTTGAAATCATTTAAGATCCATATAAAACAAAACATTTTCTTTGAAAATATTCTTATAAGCTTGTATGGAAAGCTTCGACGATTTTATAACGGCGGAAAATAACCGCACCCGCCGTATAAGTTAAAAAAAACATTCTTACCTCAATTCTGTCGAAAAGGTTAAAAAGGACCTTGTTTTGAAAACGACGGAAAGATTCCTTTATAAACCTCTAATAAAAAGTCAAACAAGGGTATAAATGACTTTAACCCATATTCTTGTAAATAGTAAAAATGTTTTGAAATACATTTTTAAGAAACATGGATGTGGATGATAAAGAGATCCCAGTAGATTATTACGTATAAACAACCTCGAATAATGAAGAGATTGTGAAATAACCCTTACCTTGTAATTTTCCTTGGATGGGGTAGGTTAACCTCCTGTATAATGGTGAAATAGTTGTTATTAAATTATACAAGAATCATATATAATTATATGATATCATATATGATCTTTTAACATTGATTTGTTAATAATATCTTAGAATTATCGTCGTTTCGGGAGTTAACTTACTCATTTTCTTTTATATGTTTTGTTACATAAGCCATGGTTTTTGTATCTTATTCATATCCAGAATGATATCTAGTCCTTAAACATCATTTTTAAATCATCAAATGATAATTATACTTGAATGGATACGATGGAGAATGAATCTCATCGCGTTCGTGGAGACGGTAGTCCGTACGTACGCACGAGCGACAATATCATTCTTTTGATATTAAAATAATATATAAATGGATGGTATATCATATATACAGAATCATTAACATGTTATATTTATTATTTACATGAGTTACACATCATTATTATACCCATACAAATAATATTATATTGAATAACAATTACACCACGACGTGGAGACGGTAAGCCGTACGTACGCACGTATGGTGACATGTTATTCAAAGGGTGGATAGAATACTGAATATGATTGTACCATATTTATAATAACATCAGAGTATATGTGAGATACTGGAGTTATTATTTTAGAATGGTAAGAACAAAGGAAGAAGAAGTGGAAGAAGAAATGAACTTGGAGAAGGGTGGTGAAATCATTACCTCTTCTTCGGGTTCTTCCTTTTGATTTGATCAAAAGGGCTCCTTAGGTTGGCTTTCTGATCAAACTAAGGCCTCTAGGTTGTATTGAGGGATGTTGGGAGAGTATTTGGGCAGAGTTTGGCCGAACCAAAAGGCTTTGAAGGTGTGAAGAAATGAGAAGGAGGAGTGCCCTTTTATAAGAGGGGTGAGGGGCACCTTTGGAAAAGCTAGAAATATTAATTTATAATAAATTCATATTCGGTTTACAATGGCTCCAAAGTTGACTATTCAAAGGATAAGGTGGGGATAGGTCGAAAACCACTCAACCAATAGAATTTAGACAGGTTTGGGTACTTATATTAACCTTATCTTTAAGTATTAACTCTAAGTTAATTAGTTTCACTTTTACAATGTCTCTTTGTATTTTTATATAATATGGTTAATAAACATACTATATACATCCAAGCGACCCCCAAGTGGTACATTAATGATTAACCTATCATAATATAAGTCTCTTGACCGAACCTTAGATTTTTAGGAATTTAATATCAATTAATAATATAATATTTGTTTTAAGAACTCTTTTATGTCAATTTTGACATTATTCAATAGTTGATTTTTGTGAAACTCATAACAGATTTATTACTTCTAAAAAAGTCAATTACATCAATCCTAATATATCATATTATCCTAGAAAACTAGTTTAATTCATTAAAAGTTTCATATTATATTTATTTGGGTATTTATAATGTCAATTATTTTAATTTTTCACTATTATAGTAATTACTGCATCATCATTGTGTCATAAATAAAATAAATTATTTAATGTCTAAAAATTATAAATAAATTTTCATTATTTAGGAAATCTTTTTATCTTTCTAATTAATATTTATAATCTAAAATCCAACATATATAACCCTATGTAACAATTGTTTTTCTAAAAGATATATGCTTGTGTCATTTTTGTATTCATTTTAACTTAATTAAAATAAAGTGTCATTATCACTTACAAGTGGATCCATGGGGTCCCAAAATAGACCCAAAGATTCCCATGGTCGACCATGTATCAACCAATAGGGTTAAGACACGTTTTAGGGTAATTTAGTATTATTATAATATTATTTTTTAACCCTTATTTACCGGATTTACCCTTAACCATGGTAAATAAAATATTTACCGTTGTAATTATTCAAAATGTCTAAAAATAAAAGTTACCTATTTACACAATTTGAACATCCTGATTCCAAATATGGAATCCATTTTCCTAAATTCAAAACACAGAAGTGGCAGAAATTAATTTAAAATTAATTCCCGCTGTCAAAACAAAAAGCGTGTTTTTAAGAGATAATAACTATCAAAAGATTGACACTTGTTTATGTTCGGTTTAATTGTAAAATTATGTCCAATGACCAACATTATATTAAATAGTAAAAATATATTCTAAATATATTTTAAAACCACTCAAATTCATAATTTATCACTATTAATTATTTTGATTAAAAAAGTTGTTTTTAATTAAAATTTTGTAATTTTCACTATTCATCAAAATATGAAAGTTATCCGAAAAGTACCAAAATTTCACCTTAGGCTAAATTTGATATTACGAATCCAAAAATGAAGTCCATTTTCAAATTTAAAATATATATAATTTCAAAAAGTAGGTATTACTGTTCATAACGGCTAGTTTGATTAGTTATGGTGTGTTAGAACTCGGTGTTGCGTACAACACACGCTATCACATTATTCAAAGAGGAGCGTACCGTAGAAGCTTGGGATGTTTCATTTTAAATTTTTGATGTCCCAATTTAGTCAAAAAGTTTAAAATATAGCATTTAAAAAGGGTTCACTAATAAAGTTGATAAAAGTGCAATACTGAAAATGAATTTGTTCTTGCATTATATCTAAGAAACTCATAATATGGATTCTAAAATTATAAGGATTATATAAACATTAAAATTTATCTAATACTATTCATAACCTCTTTTTAACGGCTTGTTTGGTAAGTCATGGTGTGCTTGAACTTGGTGTTGCATGTAGTGAAAGTTATTGAATTATTTTAAAGAAGTAACACACTATAAAATCTTGGGGTGTTACATGGTAAATTGTGTGCAGCCCATGCGACAGCCTCTGTCCACTTGTTTAAAGTTGCACAATTTCCTATTATGGGCCGCATGGTTTCAGACAAACTGTGTGCCCTGTGCAGGTCCTTCAAAATAGTATTTTCGGATTGGACACCCCTGAAACTCCTGGAGACTCCTGAGAAACTTTTCGGGCCTTCACGCATGTCCAAAAACATCACTTTGAAAGGTTCCAACTCTCATAACGTCATTATGATGTTTGGTTTTAAATTTTTCCAACCTAGTAAACGAAAAAGTTCAAATTCCTTTGGTTTTTCATCTTGTTCAAAACACAGATCATTACAGTGTAAACCAGAAGGGATTTCCCATTGAATCTGTGATAAATTGGTATTCATCAAGTGGATTAAAGTTGAACTTCAATAGAGCATCTATCTTCAATTGAGAATTCATTCATTTCTTCTAATGAATGGACCTACAAATCCATAAACGTTGTGTGAATCCTTTTTAGATTATTGAGCAAAAGAAGAGAAAGAATGTGATCCTTTCCACCAGCAATGAGTCATAAAAGGAATATTGAGGGAGTGACCCTTGGGAAGCAGTAAGCTATCCTTGAACATTGTAAAGGTAGTGAGCCTTGGCATATAAGTGATCTAGCCCAAATATTATTTGGTAGTGATTCGTAGTGGATTTGGTACATCAACATATTACAGTTGTATGCTCCTTGGACGTATCCCAATGTGGGTGAATCATGTAAAATTGTTGTGTCCCCTACATTATTTCATTTCTGTCCATACATTTCTATGGAAAAGAGAAGAAAGAGTGTTTTGTCTAATCATGAAACAAGATCTTAAGAGGAAATTTTTTAATATGTCTTACCCTAATTCACCCCCCCCCCCCCTCTTAATCTATTTAACCTTGTTGGGCTAACATATAACCCCTCAACCTAAATAGTTTCTCCAACATCCACTAACTCAGCTCAGCCAAAGCCCATTGTCTTTAGTGAACATCACATGATAATATAAGTCCTTCCCAAGTCAATAGTTCCTTCAGCCAGTGTAACATTCCAAAATTTTAAAAATTTTAATAACTACTTATTAAATGCTTTGCTTTATAATTTAAAAAAACTAAGTTGTGAAAATAATAATTGAAACAAAGTGCTTTATTTAATCAAAATAAAATTTCATTAAGTTTAATGTTGAAAATTATATAATAATACTTAGAAGTAATATTACTTTGTGTCAATTATGATATTATGAAAAATTTATTATTTTCAAATCTTATATTTTTTAAAATAAATTATTAATTTCAAGAAATAATATTTGATTATAAATTAATATTTTAAATTCTAAAAAAATATTTTTCTATAGTATTATTTTTTTAAAGAATATTTTAATATAAATATATTTATTTGATTATTATTAAAAATATATGTTTTTTATAACAAAATCAAAAGTTTATTTTAATGGACTATAGAATTATTATAAATAATTATATTGAATTACATGTTATATTAAAAACGATATAAATATGTTTTAAAATAATAAATCATTTTTGAAATTATAATGATTTAAAATGTTATGTATTGGTTAAGATATAATTGTATAAAGATATATGTTATTCATAAAATAATATTATGTTTTAATGTAAACAAATAAAATACAATAATTTTAGTTTGACACTTAAAAATGATTTATATCTTATAAATACATAAATTTATATAAATTAATTATAACAACAAAATTTATAATAATTCAACACTAAACATAATATTAAAAATTGTTTTTTTATTAAAGGTAATATAATTTATTATCAAATACTTTAAATAAATAAAATTTTAATAATTATAAGTATGAATATTTAAAATATATTATTCAAAAAATTAGGATAATTATTATAAAATATGGAAATAAAAATTTGTATTCAAAATGATGAAACGAAAAAAAATAAACATAAATGATAATAAGTAGGTAAAATTGAACGGGAGAAATAAGGAGAGTCTGAAGGTTTCGGCCAAGGAAAAAATGGGGATTGTGTCTCGTTCTTCTGAGCAGAAGGCCTACCGTAGAGATTTCTCAAGAAATAGGGTCTCGATCAGGTTTAGAGGAGCCGAAGGATTCACCTCGAAAGGTTGGGTCGACACTGATAGGGTTTCGACTGTCAGATGAGGGTCGAGCATAGAGAAAGTATGACTGTGGCTGCGAGGATCGGTTTCGGAAGGAATATCGAAAGTAAAATGAAAGAAACCCTCATTTTTTACAATAGAATGGATTACCACAAGTCCCTCTCTTCTATTCCGTGAAACTAAAGACCAGCTGTCCTTAATTTCCTCTGTTGATAATTTTAGGTAAGGGTTATGAATTTTGAAAATTATAATTTTTTTTATTTCAGAAAAATTTTATGAAGGATGAAAATATTTTCACGTTAATAAAATATTAAAAGAAATTATGTTTTTCAAATTTATTGATGAATTTATGTAAGGGTTTTATTTTTAAGATTTATATTCATAATTTAGTTATTATGTTTTTTTAGAAAACCCTTAATAAGGGAATTAGTTTTTATAGAAAATTATTCTATGAATTTATGTAGGCACTTATAATTTCAATGTTTATTACAAAAATTTATATTTTTGATATATGTTATAAAACAATAACAAAACATTTCTTGCTATTGTTTAACTTTAAAAATTATAAAGGGTATTTTATTTTACCAAAATCTTTATTGTTAATATTTATAATACAAAATGTTATTATTTTATTCCCTTAGAATAAATGAAAGTTAATATTTTACGTGAGCCTTTTAAAAATTATTAATGTTTCATATGCATAAAGTTATTACAATGCATTATATCATTCCATGCATATTCACAAGACCTGTGTTGTAATTTTTTTATAGGAAATTCTTATTTAAAAAAGTATTTAAAGAATATGTTTAATTGTCAAATTATTTTATTGAATTTATCTTAATGTTAATTTCCAGAGTGTTATAAGTTTTATTGTATGATTTTATTCTAAAATATGGATTTCTACAAAATACTTATGGGATTTTATGAAAAGTATATTTTTAAAACCATAATCATTTTCTTTGAAAATAATTCATGTAGTTTTGGAAGGGGTTTTAATGGGTAGTGATTGAGAAAGGTGGATCTTCTGTAACGAAATTCCTAAAATTAAATCCAACATTATGGTATCAATTAAGTTGATGAGGAATTGGGAGTGAACTCATGAACTCACAGGAGATTTATTCATTGTAGCTAGGTGTTTTTCATAGAATCTGGAAAGTATCAAAATAATGCATAAAAATTGTTATACTTTAAAAAAAGTTAAAATGAGAAATACGAGTGTTTTCAAAGTTCATTTTTGAAATGTATTTTAAAAATGACAAGTATTTTTTAAAAGTATTTTATATATAAAATATCTATATTTTATAATAATGGTTTTAAAATATTTTTTTTGAAGGGATTTAAAAATTATAAGTATTTTTAAAAGGTTTGAAATGTATTATATATATATATTAAATATGTATATATATATATAAGGTTTTATAATATTTTTTAAACAATTATTTTATAAAAATATTTTTCACTGGTTTATAAACACATTACTATGAAATTTTATGCTCATCCCATGTTTTTAAAAATATTTTCAATGGTATCTTAGAAGATTTAAAACAGATAGATTTGCTTAAGGGGTTAGCGCACGCGAATAAAATTTGTTGTTTTAATTATTATTTTTACAACTCCGATAAATTATATATTTTTGTCTAATTCTCTAAAACCTATAATGGAAAAAGGTCCTGGAATGTTTGTGTACTGTGTACTGTTCAGTTATATTTTATAAAACAATATATACAGTTTTTTTAGTATTGAATCTGGAAGTGCGAGTTTGCGATTTTACTCTCAAAGTTGAAAACCCCATATGGTTTCATATTCTCTATAAAAAACCTTCCCTATATGAAACATAGTCATTGTTGATTGTGTCATCAATTCATAACATTTATAGGACCCAATATGAGAATAATAGACCTTCCACATCTCACCTTATAGATACAAACCCACCTTGGGTTTATCTTAATTCGATCACACCAAGTTACCCCCATTTATAACCCATACATTATATCAAACCACATATAAAGTCTTAAAATTAGGGACCACATACCTCAAATGTGGAGGTAACCCCATTTTACAAACCCACCCCATTATCATCCTAGCTCTTCTAAGATGCATCATTCATCACCCACAAACAAGATCCCTGCTCTCAATCAATTACATACAAAAATAACCTGTAAACAATTTATAATTAATTTTAAAAAATCCAACGAAATTAATAAAATAAATTATAATGAGGGTAAACTCATTAAGTGATTTCCACTCTCTCAAACCTCATATAATAGAGTGTGAACTACCCCCAGAATGCATCAGAACATGTGATAAGAAAAATATCTTATTCCAATAAACAAAATCTCATCAATTTCACCCATCCATCCAATGGCCCAAAGGCCTTCATTTTTTATTGATTTTTGACAATACACCTTTCAAGGGGTGAGGTGGAACCCTTACAAGGACCATAGGCGTAAGTATTACATAGACCATAGGCCTTAGAGGAATTCATTTTTCGTAGGCTTCAAACAATACATACAACCCAAACTATCTACTTGGAACTGCTCCTCCCCGACATTTTCATCGTGAAATCAGCTCTCCACCTCGGCATGGCTGTTTGGCTAGGCATTCCTGTGCATGCACAGGCTTGTCCCGATGGCAAGTGTCATACCCTCTCATTCTTGCAATCCTTTTAGGTTCTGCTATGGTGAAAGATCCTTGCTCATCCTCCTTGTAGATTTTGTTACTTGTAGGTTGTCTGGTTTGTATCTACACTTAAAGGTGGCCCGAGGGCCTTGAGGTGGCTCGAATGCCTTACTGACCCGAAGGCCTGGGTGGACCGATAAAGGACTCGGTGACCAAATCGGGGGCCCGAAGGCCCAAACAGAGGCATATTCCCAGCTGATACCGTGCCAAATAGTACCTGCTACAGTGCTTTTCAATTCTCGCTACAACCCATGCTACAGCACCCTGCTACAGTACTTCCCAAACCACCGTGGATCAAGGGGAAATGGGGGGAGGAATGAGAAATAAAAGAGTGGAAGTAACACCTTTTCTTTTTAGTAGGGAGATCCCAATCCCCAAATGGTATTTCAAAATAAACATTGGTGATATCTCTCAACTTACCCAACTAATATAGGGGTCTATAAGGCCATGGGATGTTCATTGGGTAGTCATTGGTCTTTTGATGGCAAAGGTAGTGGTAAAGTTCCACTTCCTTGCCCACTGAAACTCTGATAGACTGCCACTATGTTTCTAATTGCTTTCTAATGACATCAACCAAACCTAACAGCTCCCACCTCAAAATAAATTCCTCTATCAAATTTCACTATAATATTTTTCATGTATAAACATATCAGTTTAGAATCTTAAATGATTTATAAGAAATATACCTTTCAATACACCTCTAAAAGGCCGTGTTCACAATAAAACTAACCAAATATAAGTACGAGGAACCCTATAATTCACTAAAATTAAAGATAAAAGTTTATCACATTGGAAAATAATAAAAACCACATTAAAAAAACTATGGATCTCCTATTCCACCCTCCCCTTGAATTATTCACATTCAACTATCTACATCGCATGCTCGGTTCTGTAAAGAAAGTCGCCACTGGTTGAAATAGTGATAGAATATCAAACCACAACTTGAAATGAAACCCTTTTACAACATAAAAACAATATCCTCTGGTCCTAGTTTATATTTTAAGGTTTTATGTATTTCTCATTCCATAACCTTATTCGTTCAGGGACGTAACTTCCGTTATGGTTATTTATTCTATAGTAGTTGGATTATTATATGCAACGTGGTTTAAGTTGACATGACTGAACTAGTCACGCCACTATTTTGGGTGTAGAAAGTGCGGTTTTTGGCACTACACACACCATTATTCTTTATTTTTTAATAACCAAAAAAAATTCTTCATAATTATAATGGAATTATTATTATTATTATTATTATTATTATTATTATTATTATTATTATTATCAAATATGAAATTCAAATACTAAAATTAGAACACAAAAAAAATTATATAAATATTCAAAAAACCTACCTGAGAGGAATTCTATATCACATATTTCCTCTTGATATGTGCACTAAGATTTTGTCCCTAAAATGAGTTAAAAGGGATAATTGCACCTGTTCTTAGAAAAATAATGTAAATAGGCCTATCACAATCAAGATACCTGATAAAAAATTATGTTGATGTTAAATGAAACACAATGATATACGAAATAATAAGATAATAGAATCACAATATGAGGTCTCATTTAAAAGTTATGAACGTTTTTCTCTAAAAACTAAAAAATTATACATATGGAATTTAGTAAATTAAACAATTAAATTAATCAATGTGTCAAAACCAAAACTCCTTGACACACACCAATCTCAATCCCAAGTAAAAAACCAAAATTAAAGATCAATAAATCCATAAAAAATATAAGGTCATTTAATAGGTTAAAATTACAATTTTACCCTTCAAGTGTAAAATTACCTAAATGCCTCAAAAAAATTACAAATTTCAAAACAAAAAAATTCAGACCTTTACAAAGATAAACCTTAAAGTCATTTCTTCATTGAAAATCTAAAACTAATCCTTATATTTGCAAATCCTTATATTCTTGATCAATCTAAATTCTATCACATGAACTCCCATAAAACATACACCTTCAAAAATTCTCAAACCAAAATTTAATGTGATAAAAACCAAACTCCAAAGATAAGATGAAATTTATAATCCTTTTACTTTATCTATAAATTTCACCTAAACATTTTATTTCATTGTGATAAATAATAAAAAGAAACAATCATTGGATTTTGACTTCATTTGGGATTCTCAATCTTAGGTATCCTCTTTTTCACCTCCATCATAATTAAACCAAAATAATCATCCAACCTCACATAATATGTGGGATACGATTTATCATACTCTTACTAAACTGCACTCAAACCTAATCAAATATATCAAAGGGTCTCATAGACCTCGACAACAACTCAACTATTTTAATAAATCTCAAATCTAGTCTATGACTAAAATAAGTTCACTATTTGATATTTTCATCAATAAAACTTTGTACAACCTCATTTATCTTCACTATAATGACATAACATAACTCATATTTTAATTTAAGTAAATAACAACTAATTGAAATTCCCCTAAATTGCAATAATGGGTCAGCATCACTGTGTATATCTTAAAACCCTTGATACTCTCTTAAGTAAAGTGATAAATATATTTACAGTGAAACCAATGAATATAGATTGAGATGAAAGTTGATTGGGTGATTCAAATTACCTTTATTTATTAAAGGAAATGCTATAAAATTCCTTAATTATTAATGACTATGATTAGTATGTAATCATGAATTCACCTTAATTGTATAAACACACCCTCTTTACCTCATTGAAATTAACTTATACTTCTATGGCTAATCACACAAACCAATAATATGGTATTATGAGTTAATATAATTAAGTATCCATTTATCAATTTCTCAATCCACAACATCATCACCAGAAACCACGACTTAACCTCATAATACTTGACTGTATGTTAGAGACAAATAATATTCAACTAGCTCAATTTACTCCTAGGATGTTGTTGCTCAATCTTCTGTCCACAAGCTACAACGTGCTAAAAATCATTAAATTCAACATTATATGAATTTCACCACACTATACATAAAAATACTCAAATAATTTTTATATCATATCTTATTTAATATTGAATACATTATTAATTCCTTGGTTTCTAACTCAATTACTTACCATCTCAAGAACTGGCTCTGGTAAAAAAAATTGGGACCACATCTCTAAGTCCATACACTCATCCCTTTTGACACAATTAATCACTATCTACCACCTTCCAACAAAGAGTGAAAAATCTCATTGATAAAAAGAAGTCTCATATAAACATATACCCTTAATAAGGAAAATAAAACATAAGACAAATCTAATTTATCTAAGTCCCCTCCACCAGAATCATGGTCACCCTAAGTAGGTAGAATAAATAAATTGATCACATAAAACAACTCATAAACAAGATTTATTAATTCCTTTATAGTTACCTATATATTATTATAAATCATTGGTGCATTAGGAGGTGACAACCCCTTATACTCGAGTTTGTAGACAATGTTCTTTCCATCCTAATTATATATCATGAGAAACACTTAAATAAGTGAAAACATAGTCATCCATAGTTTATGACTTCGCACATAGGTTTCCATAAAGTATAATATCACATTCAAAATAATTTATAAATGATAACAATTTCATAGAGAAGTGAATAGAAAATTATAGTAGATTTTATAAGAAACTTCAGACAGGCCATCTTCGAAGAGTTCCACTATCAAAATTAAGTATGCACATAGATCATTTTATCATCACTATATGATGCATGAATTATAGTAATTGTAAAATAAAATTAATTCTATAATTACTCAAGTTATCCATTAGAAAAATAGATTCCTTATATGGGAATGCATCACCAACCACACCCTAGCTTATTTCTCTGGTCTATCAGATTAAACACTAATTCTACTAACATTATTTCCATAATATTTCCAAACTAATCAAAATATCACAATTGAATCACACCTCAATTAAACATAGATAGAAATAATATTATATTATACCTCTCTATCAAAAACCAACCCCAAAAATTCCTCTCCCTATAGCAGTAGTGAGAACAATGTTAAACCTCATTGATTACCTCTAATAGGCCATGGGTTAGTAATTGATGTAGGCATTATTTGGATACATTTTTTCAAATAAAATTTTGAATTTAATTAGTTTTTAATGATGGAGATTTTATAATAAAATATAATTTATACTTTCTGTCTATTTTTTGGAATATTTATTCTTTGAATATTTTAATAAAAATTAGTGTTTTGAATCTTAAATGAATAAAAGTTACTTGAATTAATTTCAATATTTTTAAGAAAAAAGTTTTTTATCTGTTTGGTGAATTTTCATTAGAATAATATATTAGAAGTTATTTTAATGATTTTTTATTTCTAGAATTAATTCTTTCAAAATTAAATAATTTAATTTAAACATCATTTATGGAATTAATTTTCATTATCATTTATAAATTTACTGTGTATTATATTCTTGAAGTTTTACTTTCAATTTGAAATAGATTATTTTTACTAAAAATGAGGTATTTCTATTTAGGGGACTATGTAAAGGTCCTACTAAAAGGAGCTATGAATATTCCATGAAGAGTTCCCAAGTGACCATGAATAAAGGAGTGACTTCAAGTGTAAGTTTCAACATACTGCAAGCAGGCACCCCTGACCGTGACACCAAACCTCATCCAATCACAATGTTTAACCTAACATTAGAATGTGAAGTAACCGCACACTAGAGATATATAAGTGTCCATTTAAACCAATCTACTAGGTGGTTCCCAATCAACACACCTATCAATGAGTAACTGCATGAAAAATTAGCATCTATCACATAAGCAAGATCTACCACACAGAAGAAACTAACCACATGTGGAAAACCCAATCTACCATGGAGAAAAACTAACTATATGAAAATTGAGATTGGATATGAAGGATATAAAATTGACCAAAAATCAAAAATGGGATTTAAACCATGAATTTTGTTTATGAAGACAAAAAAAGATGTTGAAGATTGAATTGAAGAGTTTCATGAATCAGATTGAAGAATGATGGAATATGAGCTCATAATGGAAAAATCACATGATATTAATAATATTTTTTATGAATAAATCCTAATTTTGGTGAGAAGAAATCAATGGAGATGATGAATGATATTGTTCATATGGGAGAATAATAGTATCTTGTACATGAAGTTTAGTTTGAAGTTTAAATCTATGTAAACCTATGAACTATAATGAGGATATGTGAGACCTATTGAATGGGATGTGTGAACCTGAAGCCTGTTAAAATAGAGGAGATTATATATGAGACACCTTGATCTTGATGTAGAATATGTTGAAACCATTTATGATGTTAGATGACGTTGAAGATGGAGGACTGTATTTTCAATGGTATTTCCCTATGCGGGTTGAAGAAGGTGGTGGGGGAAATAGAATTTCCCAATGCATCATTTTAAAGGTTGATGTTGGGTGCATGCTAGGTGTTTTAGGATATTACTTAATAACTTAAAACCATATTAAGGTTTATCTAATGGTTTTATGATAGTGTTTCTTGAGCCATGATTATTTTTTTATGAAGAAGTGGTGAAGAGGTTGTCCAAGCAAAGCTGAATGATGAAGATTGTGAGCTAAGATTGATCCTTCAAGTTGTTGAGGATGACTTGGGTGTAACTGAATAAGTGGTGGTCAATATTTAGAAATAAAATATAGATCAATTTTTTTTGAAGGAAAACTACTACACCTCAGAAGGTACATAAAGATATTATTGTTTCCCTATGTAAAGGTCACAGGGCTAACTAGTTTGTGCTACATAAATTCTTCAACCTAAACCTGTGGAAGGGTGTCACCCCAAATAAGTGTAACATTTTCATGCCCACAATTCAAAATCTCACATCAAGGTAAGAAGTGGAATTTAAAATTCATGTGTACCCTAAAATTCTAAAATGATAAAATAAAATTCTAGGAGATGATGGAAGATTTGGTAGGATTTCACATGAGGCACTGTCACATTTTTTTTGAAGTGCCTAGTCACCATTTCTAGGATTTCATCCAAATATGAGGACGACCAACATGGGGATTAAGTTTTATGTTATTGTCTTTTTTTATAACTCCCCTTTTCATGTTCTAAATAAGATGATTATTCCTGATTCTATTTTCACATTCTCAAATAGTTTAAACTAATTATAAACCTACTTATCCCAAATTTCTCTCTATAACTATGGAAACCATCTATAAATATAAGTGTCATGTAATTATTATTTCCATGTGTTGTGATCTATGACTTTCAATGGTGGAGGGGTAATTTTCATGTCCAAAAACAAGAACTGAAGCCTGAGGATTATAAAAGATCGAACTTTATGGTGGTAATCATTCTTCTTCTTCACTCGATATAGATGGTGATAAATAAGTGGATATGTGATATCACATCCATTCAAAGGATTAGTATATTACCCTTTCTACCATGATATTTTTGGCCTTATTCTATTGGATTACATAAAATTAGTGTTTGGTGGAGGTTTTTTGAGTGATGATATCATGGAGATCACTTTATCCTAGAAGCTATTATTGGATAAGGTTGTTTAAACGAGTGATTACATTCACTTTTGGGTAAGTATTCATGTTTAGGAAGTCGTTCTATTCATGGTAGATCGATGTATTGGGTGAGATGGGTGTGTCATTCAAGGCATCGACCATGAATGTAATGTGGTTGAGGGTTGATGATATAATCCTTTAGTGGATCCATCAGAGGTAGTTAAGAGTCTATCGACCAAGATCTGTAAATGTTTCATAAAAACATTCATTTCCTTCCTTTTGCCTTTTTTTCTATATTTCTAATCCATCGCTATTTCTATCTCATCCACTATCATCTGTATTTACACTATTGTTTAATCACGTTTTCACTTATTATCTTCAAAATCGTTAAGAGAACAAAAATATTTTAGAGGAATACCTAGGATAAAGGACACTTCTTCCTTGATAACGACCTTGAGGATAACCATCTAGTGGTTATCCATTGTGCTATATTTAAGAAGAATATTAGTGTTTCTCTAATATCCATCATGAAAAAGAAATTATCATAGGCTAACACTAGGGGTATAAATCTCACAAATGTGAGGGATTACCCTTTAAGAGAATAATAAAAGACTATAAAATAATTTGATAACATAAAACCATGAACAAAAAGAAATCTATAATCAACTAAAATCATAGCAATGTGTAACACATAAATATCATACAATATAATAGTGTTATAAACTTTTCTAGGATATAAAAATCACTAACCCCTAACTTATAAAAAACAAAATAGATCTGGTACACCTCAGTGATATATAATTCAATTCCCAAATTCCAGGATTTAGTTATCAAAATAAATATTTTAACCATCTTCAAAAATGGTGCAACAGAGTTGGAATCCCAATATAAGGATTTTTGTTGTTCTGGAGGCCATCTATATGATAATCACAATGGAGGGGTTTTTATCTTTCTTTCCACCCAACACTTTGGTTATAAGAAATTTATTATTAAGAATATTTTATTTACATTTTCTGAACCTTCCATGTATACTCTTTCCAAATATTCTTTCTCCTTCCATAATTTAACAAATTTGTATATTGTTGTGAAAATCCTTCCTCGAATAGAGATCAATTCACATGGATTCATTTTTTTCTTGTAAAAATATCTAACAAACTTCATCAGGTACTCTTAATCCTTTAAAAATTACAAGATAATTATGACACACCCAAAAACATAGCCCAATCCCTTTGATTGGTAGTTACATAATGAATCAAATAGAGTTCAAAAAGAGTACTAGTTCACTTTTTTTCAATCACATTGAGGATATGATCTCATAAATAATTTTATACCATAACCTAATATTTTTAAAGATATTTATAGATATTATAAATAAACCATGGGTCATGTTCATTGATATTGTTTCCTAGTATGCCCCACAACTTCACCACATGGTGGAAGAATAATTGTGTTTCCACCACAGATATGAAATTGATAAGAGAGTGTATAAATGTGGAATACTTTCTAATTTAATACACTGCCAAAATTATGCCTCCGGACCCCTCAAATTTGGGAAATCTCATGATGATGTCCATGGATATAATTTCATGTGGTCTACCTAGGATGGGTTATGGTTGTAATGACCCACCAAGTTGTTACCCAAAACTCATATAATAAAATCCTACAACCCTATATATAAAATTAGTGGTGAGTATGTCCATATAATATATAGGTTGCATGAATAATAGTCAAAGTAGTAATATCATTATACAAAGTCACATCCAAACTAAACAAACCAATGAGGGTTTAACTAAGTTAACAATTCCAAGTAAATAACCACATCCCAAAAGCATCATAAGATGTTATGCATGATTCTATTCAATTATAATAGTCCTTACATCAATGTTTATAAGTATAAGTTATCATTATATTCCATCCTCAAGCTCACCATATGAAACATTCACTAAATAAAAGAGTATTTATAGTACAACACATGCCATAAAAATATAAAAGGTTCCCTATAAACCAAATCCTACAAGATAGTGGATTGTATTACTACAAAACCTATCATTTGGAGAGAAACCCACTAATATATTCTCACCACATATTATTTACATGAGAAAACTAAATTTTTAATAACATCACCTCTAGTTTCCACACGAAAACTAAATCCAAATAAAATAAAAAACAATTATTGGGGGTGAGGTAGGGTATGATGATTTGCTAATTTTTTTCATGGTTTCTCAATTACAGTTTGTATATATTTTGTTTTTTATAAATAATTTGAAAAATATGTTTGATTATATATTTATTTTTTTTTGAATAAAAAAATATTTTTAAACACTTTATAATTTAAAATCATAAAAATTTGGTTATTATTCAATATTATATTTAGAGGACTGAAGTTGAGGGACTCATAGTTAAAAAAATTATTAATGAAGGAATTATAGGCCTCGATCTTTGACAAACAATAGATTTGTACATCCACATATATGAGTTGTCCACTTATTTCTACTATATTCTTCAACATAATGGACCTATAGGGATTTACCCCCTTTATATTTCAAATTTACCTCACCACCAATACTAATATTTTATCATCATCACTGTATACCAAGCTTCATCCCTGGAATTAGGGAAGCTTGACCATCTAAAATAAAGAGTAGAAACATGCCATTGTGACAACTCAAGTTCTATATAAATGAATAAATAATACAATCATTGAGTTAGATTTCTAGGAAATGAAGACATAGACTTCTTCTTTCCAATTTAATATTAGGGTATTTCCAATGGAATATCATGTTATATGGTATCCAAACCCGTATTCAATGATATCTCAAGTACCAACATAATGTTAGACTCTCCCAAACCATGGGGTCTACAATAGAATCATGTGATTCGACATAGTCTTAGGCTTCCCCAATTCATGTTGGAGCTCTAGTTTCTCTCCAAACCAAATTATTGGACACATGAAACAAAAGATTTACCCAATTTATATTCGATACCATCAAGATAATAGAGAATCATAGATCAAATTCCCATGACATGTGGGAAATATACAAGGTAGGATAATCTTTCTAAAAATGTTGTTTTCTAAAATTAAGACAATAGTTAGGAAGAAATTTCGGTGGAGCTCACTAGTGGAGAAAGATATGGGACATAAATCATTTTTATACTCTTGAAGCTTGATATCATGGGAGAAAATTTCAGATAAATTTAACTTGATCAATGAACTAAATTTCTTCATTCATACCATCATTAAATGACCCTACTCTCATACTAATAAAAGAATCATTATTCCATTTTCTCATATCTATCTCTCATATACTCACTCATTCCATTCAATAATGTTGTTCAACCCTATTAGGGAGTTCAAAATCCATTCCATACTCCCCTATACAGATCTCGTCCATCTCACACTCTCATTTCCTTTTATTCCTCTACACTCTCATACACATACCACCTCTTATCATCCACAACCATCAACTCATGTATTCCAGACTCACTTCCATTCATACAGGGAGTGGAGGTGTAACGATAGACTAGTGAGTAAAGGAGAAAAATCTCATCCATGATGGTAATATTCTTTCTTATTACAATATTAGTTTATTTTAGTATTCTTTTCTAGTATTATATTTGGATATGATTGATTCTTGTTCTTTATATGTTATGGAACCTGAAATTTTTATTATTCATACTTAGTTCCTAATAACTCAAATGGATTATCCATTGGTTAGATTATTGAAATGCAAGGGTGATTTAAAGAGAAATTAAGATCAAACCAAAAACCCTAATAATGATCACTACATCCTGATAGATGATAGTATTAGGGGTGTGGTGGAAACTCAATCAATGAATTTATAATAAACCCCTACTCATTAAGAACAATACTAAACTAATAGGGTCACTTTAAATTATGATTAAGCCCTTGGATTACAATAGAGTAGAATTTAGTGGCTAGGTGATGTTTCAAATACATTTGTGGCAACTAATTCACTTGAAATAAGTCATGAGTGTGATCATTAACCTAAATCCTCAGGAAAATTAAATTTAATCAAGAATACTAGGAATTTTTTATTACTTACACTTGTCTATAATAATTAGACAGACATATATATTAATGAACAACACCAAAAAAATAGTTTTATTTCTTTCATGAATACACACACAACCCCCATTCATTTTGAGTTTTCCCTTCTTTAGATATAAATTATGAATTAGCGCACTAACTAACTAGTCCATGTGGAAATGACCTAATTACTTAGCAATAAAATATATTTATTATCTCACTTATTAAAACCACGTATTATCACTGTTATAATATATAAGTGTTAGTTTATTCACTAATTATGATCAATTTATCATATAAAAGTAATAAAAGTCAGAAAAAATTATAACTTGAATTCATTGATTTAATATTATTATAACAGAATTGAACTCACATGTTTTAATTTATGGAATTATATAATTTTAAGTTTTTTTTGGACTAAAATTTAGGCTCTCTATTATATATTTTAAAGAATTTATTTGAGGAATTAAATTACACATAAATTAGATCAAGGAAGAATATGCTTAAAGGAATTGAAGGAAGAACAAAAAAACCTATCACTTGGGATGAAATTAGAGGACAAAAACTCAGTAATATATAAAAACAAAATTTCCACCAAGTTTCACCAACAATGATAGACTTATAGAAATTTCAAGTATGATGGAATTAATATTGTATCAATTTTTCAACCAATTAAAGGTATAGTGAGATAAGACACCAATAAGTTGGATTTAAACACATTTTCAATGGATCACCAAGAGAGTATGTCAATATATTCATTAAATAATTCATAATAGAAGTACAATAATTCCCACATAAGGAATTAATAAAGGATGAGATTAATATAAAATGCTTCCTATATTTATTGAAGTAGGAGACAAGGATTTGGCCACTCAAATAGGTAGAAGACACTTTTGAAACATTGGTAGGTATTCATGAGGCCTTTTTAAGTAGATATTATCTAAATCACAAAACCAATGAATTGATGAAGAAAATTTTCAACATCACTAAAAGTGATAAAGAGAAGTTTCATAAAGCTTAGGAAAGATATAAAGGGTACTTAATATAATGTCCAACCCTCTAAATCCCCCTCAAATTACACATGAAAATATTTTATGATGGATTGGATCTTGATGGACAATATTTAGTGGATACAATTGTTATAGAATATCATGGAATAAATAATTGTTTGTAATCAAATAAAATATTCAACATGGTGTCCATGAATTCATAGAAGAATGAAATGAGAGATTGAAGAGAAAAATAAAATATGGAACTACAACCCATGAACTGTAATTCAAAATTTCTCAAATAAAATAAAAAATACATGATTTTATTAGAAATTCTAAAGAGAAGGAAAATAAATTCTTTATATTTAGATAAATTGTGAACAATTCAAAATAGTGTTGTAATTATAGTATTAAAATATTATTTTCATCCTTTAAAAAAGATAATAAAAACATGGGAAACTTGTGAAATTAACCATAAAAAAGTGAAACATTATCAATCCTATATGATCAATGTTGGAGGGGATATTTTTATCAAATTAAATGGGATAAAATCATTTTCCAACTAGTTATAATTCATATAAATTATTTCTTGAATGATACATTTTCAAATGAAATTCATTATAATTAGGGGAAGGAAATTAACACAACTTGGAAAGAATATAAGGACTTTGATAAAGATTGAAATCCAATAATTCAATGGAAAGTAAGTGTTTTATAGAAAGGGGAGCCGATGAAAAATGAGATATTTCAATCTTCAAGTTACTCATATTATAGGACCCATGTTTTCATACAATTTGGTGTAATTTCCTGGATTTTACCATGTATTATATTTTCATAAATTAAATGTTTATACTTATAAATTATATAAAATAAAATAATAATATTGTTATAATAAAAAATAAATGTATATTACCATGAAACTATATTCATTACATATGATGAGTACAAGAATAATGGGACAATAATAAATTTACAAAAGAAATGAATCTTCTTTAGACCAGTTACTCTTACGTATTCCAGTGTAATCCATCACTTTTCCATTATCTCCATTTCTAAAACCATTACATATCACTCTATATTTTTTCCCCTTTCCAATTCTTCACTCATATGTTACACTTAAAAATACAGAGAGATTATAATTATCCATTTTCACATATTTCTCTTCTTCTAAAGTTACTCTTGTGTATACATGGAAATATTTTCCTTTTTTATTTTTTTGTGATCTTCACTCATGGAAAAAACCTTATAACAAAACCATGGTTTATTTATGAAAATTATGAAAAAAAATACACAACAATGATTTACACTTATTCATTCTTCTATAGTAGTACATATTCTAGTATCTAATTATTCCTATGCATCCAAGCCTCCACTTAGATTTATTCCTGAATAGGTTTTTAAACTCATGATTTCATTCATATATGGTCACATATATAATATATATCATCTCATATTTATTCGTATATGAGACTTAAATCATTTTTTTGTGAGCTAAATCACATATTCTTATTTATATATCGGTCTTCTTCCCATCATCTTATTCTTACGTTCATATTTGAAATCACTGCTTCACCTTACACGGTAGTTGTATCTTTCATTTTCTATTTAAATAAATTATATAATACACATTTGTTTCTTATAATTATAGTTTACACTTCTTAGATTTCAACCTCCTTAAATTATTATCATCCTCTACTTCTGATATTTAGTGCATTATCTTCTGAGTACTTCAACTTCTATAAAAATACATCTTTTATTTGTAACTCAACTTGTAACTTCCAAAAAATAAATTCTTGAAAATTTATAGGAAATTTTAAATTTTTACCACATTTGAAAGTATCTCTTCTAGAATTCATCTTTACACTTTTGAATTCAATATTCCATAAATAAGTTTTATTCTTGGATAAATATAGAGAAAACAAAAGGTCTTATAAATATGTAGAGAAAAGGATGGTTTTAAATTATAATATGGCATAGTTAAAATTAAAATTATTTGAAAATATAAAATTTTTTAGCTGCCTGAGTTTTTGGATCAGTATGAAAGTTAAAAATTATTATATTAGAAATCACATTGAATGAGATGTGTGTTTCATTTCAATGAACAACAAATAAAAAGGGTTTATTCGATCCTTTCCCACCAGTCATTTATATTTCTAATCCTATATAGAATATCTTAAAAGGGAAAAAATGAAAATCACATTAGACAGGAGTTTATTTTTTTATCAATAGGGAATAAAGTGAAGTTATTATATAAATACACATGAATTGTCTCTTTATTCAAATTTATGACTTTAAAATGTCATAAAAAACTTTTTTACAATGATAAAATTGATATTTTTCTATAAAAGAACTTGCTTCATCCATTTACAAACATCTGGAAATTTTTTCATATACAATCTTCAAATATTACTTCATCTATATTCTAAAAAACATATTTTATTTATTTTTGGAAGAAATAGAACTTAGATTTTAATCACTAAATTAAAGTATGGTCATGGGAATTAGAACTATAAGTAAGGGGTCTTTCATCCAAATATTTACTTTTATGTTTTAAAGTATTTATATGTATAATGATTTCAAGGTATTTTTATTCAATTATCATGTTATAGGATTTTCTTTCATTTCCTTCAAGGAATTTTAAAGCCATTATTTTAAAAGACTTTTTATGGGTTAACAAAAAATGATTATGTTTATAGTATCAAATGTATGTTTTATGATTTTTATTCATAATATGAAAAAAATAAACCCCTATGTGTTTTATTCATCTTATGGTTCTTGGAAATTATAAATTATGATTAGTGGGTATATAATTATACTTCCCCCAATTGATTGGGGATGCATAATATATCATGAGGTCACCATGTTTGAGTTAGGTATTATTATACTCTTCCATAATGTAATTATTGGGATAGATATTATTAACATTATCCATAATTTAATATGTGGGATAGTTTTTGTTATCCTTTTCTATAATGTAATAAATGGGCTAAGTGTTTTTAGCCTTATCTATATTCTAATGTGTGTGTTTAAGTAGTTATCCTTATTAATAATGTAATGTGTGGAATAATTTGGGTTAGTAATTTTCATAATGTTTGACGCCCCAAGAATCCTTTATAGACCTTTAAAGCCTACCTGTGAGTTTTAGTGGAAATTTTATTATCATTTAAAGTTTTAAAGTTTTTGTATCCATGAAAAGTATTTTTCATGTATATTTTTGTTTTCTCAAGGAACCCCCATGAAAAATATATTTCTTTAATGTTTTATTAGGACTTAGTTTTATATTTTTTTTTAGAAAATAGGTTCATTTAATGTCTAAAACAATTTTTATGATCATTTACTCACTCAAATGTTATTAATTAAATGAATTTTTTTATAGGTTTATAAATATTTTAATGGCATGATTGGGTTTATATTTCTATAATACCCCTTACCATGATTTATATTCTCATTCCATATTTTCAAATGATTTTTTCATGTATAAAGGATGATTAGGAATTATTATGACTCCATGTTTCATTTATGGGGTTTTAGCCATAAATATAGCAGTTGTATCATTTACAAAGTTTTTAGTGGGAAAATTTCCATTTAGAAAAACAATTATAGGTTTTTTATGTAATGAAATCATCAAACTCTCTTAAAATGTATAACTAAAAGGGTCTTGGGAAAGAAAGTAATGAAATATTTTGATATAAATCATGTAATTATGATATGGTTATATTCATCCTATTAAAAGTGTTATCATTATTGTATTTAGATAACTTTATAAGTTAGGATATTATAGGTTGAGGATAATTTAAGAGTTATAGATACCATAGTTAATAACTTTAAGTCTGATTATTAATTTAAATAAATATATACTTCTTTGAGGTCTTATGTAACTATATTTTAAAGTGAATAATGACATTTTGGTAATCATTTATTGGGTTTTATGAAAAATTCCTGATTGAGGTAAATATAAACTTCAGGGTTAGTATTTTATTTAGCATAAAAGCTAATTAAAAAAAGTTTATTATAATATTAGGAAATTATGCATAAAGGTATAGATGACCTAAGGGGTTGAATTTTTTTTGAAAAATTTTGATTAAAGCTATTTTCGAATAAGATTACTATATTTTTTGGAGCTTATAGTTCGTACATATTTTGGATGATAAGGAAGATTTTGATTACTCTGGATTAATATTTTTTAGATAAAGGTTAAAATGTTGTTTAGATTAAAAATGCGATCTAGGATATCTTGATTATTGGGTTTTGATTTTGGTAAGTTTATTTTTATATACTTTAGTGGGTTTAGTTGTTTTCTTATTTTATGAAGTGGAATTAGTAGAAAAAACATAAAACAACCAAGGTTAAACTTATGATGTAATTTTTTTAAAGGATAAAGATTTACATTTTCAAAGGATGGTTTCCTAAGTTTTTATTTGGTATTTAACATTACAAAACTATATTTTGGTTTTAATTAGCAGATGAAAAAATGGATTACCAAGTGAAAAAAATTAATAAAAGTATTATATATTTCGTGATTACAAAATTCAGTAAGTAATTGATCACGTTTTGTTTTGTCAACGGATTAAAGGTCAGTTATCAAGCCAATTGGAAGGAAATCTCACACAACTCTATTATACATCCCATATGATTTAATCATAATTATTATTTTAAAATCATGTTCATGTGACTTTAAAACCATTTAAAAATCACAAATCACTTGAAAATAATGATATTCTATATCAAACACCTCTATACACAAAATTTCCGTGGATCATGAATTGTTTAGGATAAAATTTTAGAATAAAATATTTCTCATATTTCTTGATTTGGAAAGTATCATCGACACATTTATTTGATGTGTCATTTATTTCACACTTTTTAAAAATAATTTTTATTGTATAAACATTGTATTTAATGATAAAATATTTCTTTAATTGGTTAATTATAGTATAGTGGATAGTTTTTTATTGAAATATTAAATATTTGAATATTTTTTTTAAATGTGTTTTTTTTGTTTTAATTATTAACTGTTTCAATCTTTGAATTTCTATTTATTTTATTTTATTTTTAAGTTTAATTTGAAATTTTAATTTTAAGTACTTTTTATTTTTATGGAAATTTATCCTTTCTTTTTTATTATTTTTAATAATTAAATTAATTATGATTGAATTTTATTTAAATCATTAATTTTAAAATTTTTTATTTTGAAACTAGAATTTAATTTTTTTAAGACCGAAGGACCTATCATTGGGTGTTCATGGTAGATAAAGCTACCATTAATTAGTTCAAAGCTATCACAAAAGATGTAAAACTAAAGGTGTCAAGCACTTTTGATTGTGCATGACAATGTGAGTCCATGAGAAGGTAGTTATGTGACAGTGTGGACTCTCATACATGGCCCTACATTTATGGGATTTTGACTATTGAAAGATCAGATTTTAAAATTCAAGCGATGTTGAGCTGATGGTATTGACCCAAGAAGAATAAAAAACTTCCGATTTTCCCAAGAAGTTTTTCCTATGTTTAGAAATCATTTCTAGTTTAACCTTGATCTAAAGGACTAAAATTTTTAAAGATAATGAACTAAAAGAAGTATATAAGTCAGACATGGAGAATTTTGAAGAATATGAGGTAGAACCATTCACAAAATTTCACCCTTTTTTATTGTTCTTGATATATTTTTTAATAGAATTAATTAATATTGAGGCTGAGCTGGAGATCAATCTTTTTTCAATGCTTGAAAATCAACATTTGATAGGATAGAGTTGGTTTCAATATGCAGAGATATCGATCAAGATTTATGGGAATAAAATTTGAAAATATAGCCTATGAGTGGGTGTTCCTGACTTATTGAATAATATTTTATTCCTTGATTCATCGAAGAAGATTCCTGAATAAGTTTTGAATTTAAGTTTATTATTATAATTGATAGATTTTTATTGTTAGTTTTGATCATTAATGTAAAGTATACTCCCAATTATCCTATTTAGTGGCTTCATTGGTGAATAATAGTGCAAGAAATATACTTGAATAGATACATGTGATAGCCTGATGATTGAGGAAATTCCTAAATTAGTTAACTACCATCTGACGGGTGACTATGGTGAAGTATGTGCATTCTATTTTGAGGTTTGTTAGTGATTGATTCCATATTTTTTTATGTTAAAAAAATTTATGGGAAACAATGGGTTATTGATATTGAACCTTTGATTCTTATCGAAAGTGGAGACAGAGGTGGTTGCAAGTCTGAGCTCGATTTAGAATATCACTATAATTAAGCTAATATTATAGTGTCTCATAGAATCAATCAACGTCAATATGAGTAGGCTAATTTTTGAAATAATGATATTCGTAGAGGATATGTAAGGGTAAATTATGTTCTATATAAGGGTTCTAGATGAGTTATAGAAAGTTAATATTGAAATCATCCATGATCAGAAAGGTTCAAATCCATGAGTTGTATAGGGTTATGATGAGTTTTATATGGGTAGTCCCTCAAATTTGAATCTCATGTATTGGTTAGTTTATAGCTTCATGGATATAACAAGGTAACCTGGTACACTCTCTCATAAGGTTTTCAATGAAGGATATGTAAAAATGGAATGCAAATTGTGTAATGGTGATCGAGTAAGAATTTTTTGGAAGCATTTTTAAATTATATCAGACATAAGACAAGAAATTTATCAAGCCTAAAATACATCCAAATTCCTGCTAAGATAGAGATATAGATGATTTTAGAGTTTTACGCATGTGTAGTATTAATTGGTGGTTAGTAGAAAAAATTGATTTGGATGGATAGTGAAAAACATGGAAGTTCAAAGTCAATCATAAGCTACCAATTTTGTTTAAGAAGTTTTGAGGTGACCCCATATTACTAGGGAAACATGTTTTTTATTTATATTCTAGAAGATATGGCTGATTTTTGAGGCCAAAATTGTTGAAAAATCTTTATTATTGAAAACTAATAACTCCAAATGAGAGAAAGGTAAATTCTTGGAGTTGCACGAGCTGCACTTGTACAAGGGATAGAAGGATGAAGACAAAGTGGGGAGTGGTAGATCTCTTCTCAACAGAGAATATTTTCCTCTTATACACTCTTTTTTCGTCACCTATATTTTTATTAAGTGTTCTCTTACATTCTTTCTATTCAATCATGCAATGTAATTTAATTCTTGATGGATTTAATTTTTATTCAATTTTTTAATCATTTTATGTGCTAGACTCTTTCCATCTTCATTGAAATTCTTCTCTCCTGGCCTTTTTTTCATTACAGTCACCACAATTATTTAAGATCTCTCTCAAGGATATTTCAAATCTTTTTACCTCTACAATATATCAATTGATTGAGCCGAAGGAACCGGAGAAGATGAAAATTTAAGATTTTTTAATATAGTGAATATTTTAAAGAACCTTGATCACTCATTTATAATTGATATATAAGGTCATTATTCTAAAAAATGTTATGTATAATTTCAAGGGATTATGTAATTCTCAATAGAGGTTGTAGAAATTTATAGTGGTTTGGTTTAAGTACCTAGTTGAATTATTTCTCAAAGTAAATCATTTCATTAGAAAACTATTTATCTGGACTTCTCTTAATATCTTAGGCATTCTCCTACTGCTAACTTAGTATAGTAATAACTACCCTAGCTCCACATTCAGACTCCACCTCATTTCACATATATATCATTAATCTTTCATCATTATATTCCTTATTTTCATAAAATTAATCATCAATAAATCCATTATAAAATCTATCCCCCGTCCTTGTGGATCGACCCTAATCACCCCTATCTTATGGGAGTATGATTTATAAATAAAAATTTGATGGTCATGACAACATCTAGTTTGTTTATAATTTGGAATCATCACTGGGGAATATGCATGGAAATTATCTAGGGGGTTAAAAACAAAAAAATCAAACACATATAAAAAAAATAAAAAAAATAAAAATGCTATTATTTGATAGTTGTATGTTCTAAATTTTAAATATTTACTTAATTTAGTGTGTGTTGAAATTGAAAATTATTACTATTTATTTCTATTTTGTTTTAAGTGTTGTGTGTTCTTTTGTTAACTATTTCTTGGTGATTTAACCACAAAGATTATTAATAAAAGTGAAAATTTGATTGTTATTATTTTCTTTTGAAGTGACTAGTGTATCATATAAGTAAACTAAGAGGGGGTGAATCAATATGCATTAGATTTATTTTGATAGACCATAGAGGATCATTTCAGTCATGACTCCCCTTTTGTGGCAGTTTGGATTAACTTATATGGTCTCCCACTCCCCTTCCATAACCATGGTTTTCTATGAGACATTGGTAACCCCATTAGATATTTCCTCTATGTGGATGAGTTCACTCTTCAACTTCAGGATGCAGGTGTCACTCATATTTGTGTTGAATTGGATCTATCTTGTCCTCTTTAGAACTGTATTCTTCTCCAAGAAGGAGATTCTTTATCATAGTGGCAGCTGTTGGTATTCCTCTCACGTTTATGTTTTTTCATGGTTTTTCATCTCTAGGGTCACTCGCATCCTGTTTTTAGAAGACATAATATTAAATCGGGAGATGCTCTAGTGGTGCACCCCTCCACTGTTGTCCATTCCCTAACCTCAATGTTGAAATAGATTCTAAATGGTTCACTTGAGCCTTCCCAAGTGAATATTTCAGAGCCAAAGTCCCTGATTCTAGAGGTTGTTGTTTCTTGTCCTGAATCGTCCCTAGAAGTCCCTCTAGACCCCAGCACTTCTACATATTCTTCTTCTTTATTGGCCTCTCCCATGATGAATCATATCCCTCCCACTTTTTACCTACATGGAGCATGCATGGATATCATTTTTCAGCCTGTTGAGCCTTCTATATTAAACGGGTAGCTAGAATAGACTTTTCTGGCTCATAATTCTACCTTTAATATCCCTAAGAAGGATTGTAAATGAATTATAAAAGAACCTATTTCTCAGGTCCTAGATTTTCTCTACCTTTATCGAACTCCATCCCCCTCTATACCGATCTTTAATGGATACATCTTATTACCATATGTGGGATCTGACATATTTCCTCTTACATTTCCTCAACTTAGTGGCACTCATACTAGAGGTAATTCAAGGTGTGATCAGGATTTTCCTTACCCAAAAATAAAGGGCCTATTGTAATGGGGGGGTCCAAATCCCCACAGTCTCTTTCTCAATGATTTCTTTTATCATTTGGAATTCTTGGGGTTTGGGTTCCCAAGAAAAAGTTGATTTCATTTATTTGGATCTTTGACGCAGCAATAATACATTGGTAGTTGTCCTTGAACATAAAAAACAATCATTTAACATTTAAAAAATTTCTTCCAAGATCGAACCCTACAAATACATTCATGGAGAGCATAATAACCATCATATTTGGGTCTTCTGGAAAAACATGATATTAGTTGAAAAATTGGTTTCCTCTTATCAACACCTTTCTATGAAATATTATTTAAATTATTTTATTATATATATTTCCTTTCTTTATGATGAGTGAAACCCGAGGGATCATGAAATTATTTGGTAGGAGATGGATAACTTGGATACGGGCGGAATGACCTGGCTTGTTAAAGTTGATTTTAATGTCATCATGGAGTCATCAGAGAAGAAGGGGAGAGGGATATACCCGAGAAGGTATGGACTTGATTTCACAAGCTTTTCAGCTCACAACGGTCTTATGGATATGGTATTTATAGGGGATAACTTAACTTGGTGTATTAATAAATAAGTTGATCAGCATTGATGGTGCTTCTTAGATTAGTGCTTTGCTAACTTCCAGTCCATTAACTCCTTCCCTAAGGAGAGGGTTGAGCATCAGGTTCCGGTTATGTTGGATTATTCCCCTTTTCTTATCAGTCTAGAATATACTAATTATAGGTGTGGAAATAATTTTTCTACTCAGGACGGTGGGCCTTGGACCCAATTTATCATATGGCAGTGTGTACTTCTTGGGAGAAACACATGAGTAATGGGTATTGAGTCACGTTTCATAATAAACTCTAAAGACTGAAAGGTGATATTCTTACATGGGAGTCAAAAAAATCCTCCTATTTTAAAGAAAATGATTTCCTTAAGGAATATATTGAAAAATCCAAAAGGGAGATTGAAGCATGTTGAGATGATGATACATTCATAAGTCTGATTAACATGAAGACACATATGGATGAATTTATTATTGAATAGGAATGATCAATTTTGGAATGGGATAGAGTGACTTGTCTCTTGGAGGGGGATCACAATACTGCCTTCTTCTAGTCTTGCATCCAAGATAGAAACTTCTCTTTTACTCCAAACATTTTTCTTGAGGATGTATCTTTCACTAATAACCCTCAAGTTGTGGGAGGTATGGTTGCGTCTTTCTTTGGTTCCATTCTTGCTAATGTTAATCTATTCATGTAGGTTGGTTACCCTTCAGGTCATTCAAAATCTTTAATAGCATTCCTCCTTATGTTTATCCTAATAATAAGCATCTCTTTGAGTTCATTCCAGATAAGAAAGATATATGAGAGGTTGTTTCCTCTCTCAAGGTTGGAATTACCCTGGGCCCGGATGGTTTTCCTAGAACCTTATACATTATCTCATGGGACATCGTCAAGAATAAGCTAGTGTATATCATTAAATACTTCTTTTATGGTGGATTTTTACCCAGGGTTTCTTTTGGACCACCCTTATCCTCATTTCTAAGGTCATGAATCCAAACTCACTTAGGCAGTATCATCCAATCAGCATGTGCAACTTTACTTACAACATTCTTTCAATAGTTATCAATAAGAGACTCTCCATTCAACTTCATAATTGGATCTCTGATGAACAATAGGGATTTTTTCATAGAAGATCTACCAGGTTTCCTTTGCTATTGCTTATGGAATGATCAATGATATCAATAATAAAGTTCCCAGATTGAATATTGATATCAATATTGATATGGATAAGGCATATGATAGGATGAAGTGGAGTTTAGTCATTAGAGTGATACACTATATGTGGTTCTTGGAATAGGCTATTAATTTTATTTTCAGGTGAATATCCCCTGGTTATCCAACACTTTCATGGGGAGAAGTTTCAACTTCTTCAAATTGGTTCATGGACTTAGCAAGGGGATACCCTCTCTCCCAGTGTCTTCATTCTTGAACAAGATTTGTTTATTAGATACCTCAACAAGATCATCTAGGAAGGCCACTTGAACTCTTTCCATTACAAGCCTAATATGAAAGGTCCCTCTCACCATTTATTTGTGGGTTATATTATTCAGTTTTTAAATAGTAATATCACAACCATTCAAGACCATGATCACATCCTTGTTTTATATTTAAAATGGAACGACCAATCCATTAATTGGGCTAAGAGTAGTGTCTAACTCCCCAACTGTAACACCCCAAAACTCAAACCTCATGTATTGATATGTTTATGTTTAAATTTTTTCTAAATTTCATAATAACTGAACAAAACTTGTTTTTCATGTGGAAGTAACAATGTGGTTTTAATTTATATTAGAATTTAACCAAGTAAAACACACAAATAGACACATGGATTTTCATTTAAATAAAAACACTGTTGTGTTTACAATACACCTAAATCAAAAGAGAAATCAGGCTAACCAAATATACCTATTAAAACCCATATCAGAATTACAGGGAGACCACTTAAAACAATGAGAACACCAATAAAGTAATATGGGCTCTTAGAATCTGACATAATGAACATAAGAATGGCCAAACCCACTGCGGATATGCTAAGCACCAATGGTACGATGAGAACCATATTCCTCCTTTGAGTTTTGTGGAACCCTAAGGCTTGGTTTTATATGGTGCTAATTTGACCATTGCCCTAGGTGAACATGGAATCCGAATAGCTATAAATAACGACTATAAATGTAGTCGTTGGCCTTGTTGGATAATTAATTGAAAATGTAAGAGTATATTTTAGATCTCTGTATAATTAGATTATTGATTGAAAAGTTATAAAACTACTCCTAATCATGAACGTTAAAAGGACATAGTGAAATGTTTTGAATTATAACTTGGTGTTTTTTTTGAAATGTAATAAGGAATTCAAAACACGTTGCAATTGATTCAAATGTATCGTAAAGATTTTAATTCAGTGTTTTTTTAAAATATGTTTAATTTCATTTAATTAAAATATATTTTTGGTTAACTTAGTTTTGACTACTATAATATTAGTACAAAAGATTTTATGAGGATTTGCTGAATTTCAATTGATGTTTAAAATTTGGTGTTTATAGATAGTTCTAGAAATATTATTAGACATGGTATAATTAGGTGTTCATTAATTTTTCTTAAGCTTAAATAAAATTCATATTTGAAAAGAGAAATTTCTATATGGTATTATTTACCCTTAAGAATTTATATATCTATTTAGGTTATAGTTTTTATAAAAACAATTGGGCCCGTATGGGCCAGCCCTTTATGGATAGGCCAAGGGAGGCAGCTCACACTAGGTGGCTGAGCCTAGCCCTCATCCCAAGCCAGGGCCAGCCCGAGCATGGGCATAGGTTCCCAGAAGGACGCTCGGGAGTATGAGCGCATGAGTGCGTAGCGCGGGTGCAAGGCCGCGGTGGGTATGGGTAGGTCGAGGCCTACGGGTGAAGTGGGAGCCCATGTGTAAGGCCCCCTACGTGTGTGCTGGGTGTTTTCATAACCATGTACTGTAAGCTTAGGCTTATAAGGAAGTCACACGCACCTCCCCGATTCGATGTGGGATGCGTCTTCTTCGGGTGAAACATGATCATGGCCATTGGATCATGAAGCGCGTGATCTGGGTCATTGATCCCAACCCCATACTCAACCCTCATCAACCGTGAATTTCACCATAGTTTTCTTGGTCCATTTGATCTGGCGTGATCTAATCAAGGCCGTTCGAGTTTTTTATTAAACGCCTCTTCAATCTCGGGCCATCCGATCAGACTTGGATGTAATCCAAGCCGGTCATTACCTTTATAAATCGCAGATGTATCCCAACCCTTGAATCCATGCCAGGTCTGATCCTCGCTGTCAAAATTCCTACCAGTTTTCTACTTCCTCACGGCGTGCCATGCACCAGTACACTACCTCCTTTTTTCACCATTTTATTTACCCCTTTCAGTCGTCGGACCCTCCTCTCACATGGTTTCCATAGTTATCTATTTCCCTAGTATTTTTACAATCTATGTTGGCCTCAGAGCCCTTCTATCTTGTATTAAAACAACCATTATTGGTATAGCTTATAAAAACCACACTGAGACATCCAAATAACCTCTCGGTTCCTTACACACGGGCCTCCAGTGGACCTCAATGAGTTCTCTGAGTTTTCCAGCATCTCCCGAGCCCCTCTTCCTCCTCGATCTAAGGTATGGGATTAATCTTTGTCTTGTTTGTTGGGATTTAAGTTTTATTAATATATATACATATATACTTGTAATATAAATATACATCATCTTATGGTTTGGGGTTAATTTTTTTTTACTCAAATAATAGATGCAAGATATTGAGTTACAGGGTATTAATAGACCCTAAGCATGGACACCCCAAGAAAATTTGTTTTATGCCTTAAATACATAATCTGTTATATATATACATATTTATATGGAAATATATAAGTATAATATACACAGCCCTCAGATTTTCATAAACTTCATATGCCAGATTAAAGATTTCTAAGTTTGGGATTCAAAATTATTAAAGATCTATGAAATCCATGGAATCATATTTGTAAGGAAACTTTTATACTTGATCATGTATGTTATTAAATATGTTATTATATTATATACATGCGGTATTAAGAATTTCCTCATTATACTTTTAGTCTTTATTTTTGAAATTCTTGCAAGTGTTAAATAAGCATGGAAGAGTCCCTAACGTATACTCATAATGTATAATCAGGTATGTGGGTACGTGTGTGTATATATTCCATCTTTGATTCCCAGTTGAATTTATAAATTTCCAAGGTTTGTGAGGAAGATACAAAACTTGTGTTTTCAAACATTTTTGGCTTCGACTAAACACTACTTCTTAAGCACACCTCGTTGAATGAATTTTTTACACAATATGAAACCCTAAGTGTAGTTATTTTAAATGATTATATTTCGATGTTCTTAGTTCACGAGTATAAATATTAGAGGATTGAAACTTCATATTAACATGTAGGTGTTACTCTCTACTATTTATATTAAATGATAAAGGTTATGGTTGAGTCCCATAATTTCAAGTTTTAATATCTAATGTGTTAAAAAAAGATTATTTATAATAAATGTATGAGGAAATGTGAAATTAACACCCCGCACGGAATGTTGGGTTTACCTTTTTATTTATTATACACACAGAAGAAAATTTCATTTAAGTAAATGGTCAAAATTGTTTCAAGAACTATCATTTTATGTGGTAACCTCAATCATTCATTACTGGTGTGTTGTAAATCAACATCACATGTGCAAAGATTGTGTACTAGTTTATGCATGTCATGAAGAAACATGTTGTCTAAATAGTAACCGGTATATTATGATTTAGTCCATTTCCAATTCTATTTATCTGTGCATGAATTGGGCATGAAAGATTAATATGTATTTTAACGCATTAAAATTTTATTACCATGGAAGGTTTTATAAAGTTAAGGGATAGTCAAAAAAATTATTGGTTATGAAAATTTATGAAGGGAAATTAGAATTAAAATATTCATGGTGGTATGGGACACTGTGAGTAATGTGAAGTAAGTAACCAAATAAAATGAGACACTTGTTTTGATAAGTGATAAGTAATTTAATAAATCAAAGTGGTATGTGCACTTTGATTTTGAGATATGAGGAATGCATTGGACGTAGTATGTAACGGGTGGGGCCTGATATAGCCCCTCGATGCATCAGTAGGTCTCATGAGACAACTAGAAGCAGAATTGGCCAAGGCCTTCCCCAATTATTGAGTTATGGATTTTGGATGAGGCCTTAATCATTAGACATCTTGGCACGAGGCCTTGACATAGTCCAACATATTCACTTTCTTCATTATGACCATGTAAATTAATTAACCAGAAGAATATTCGACTAGTATAACATTCTTGGTTAAAGAGCTCATGATTATGAGAATCAAAAGAAGTTTAAGTATGGCATATTATTTATGCAATATTCAGAGATTTTATGGCCAGAGTATGTATCACAATAGTAAAGGATGGAATTGAAGTTATTATTTTAAACATAGCTCTGATCATGCAATACACTTAATTATTAATTTTGTACTCTCATTTTAACATGAAATTTCTTTTACTTTTTATTCTAAATGAGAATTCCCATAATTGAATCATGATAATGTTAGTATGTTTTAAATTGTGCACTTATATCCCTAAAACAATTTTCCTGTTATATTTAATGTGTTATAGCATTTTAAAGAAAATGTTTTATATAAATTTTAAAGAATGTTTTCAAAAGTTATTTTGGGTATAGTATGTTATTTTTAGACCCCCTACTGGGCATTACTATGCTCACCCTATGTTTTTGAAATAAATTTTTCAGGTATCAGTTTTTAGCAGAAGAAAAATTTAAGAATAAGTTGGTTTCTTAGAGACTGAACCAAATTTTATCTTCTGTATGGCACTGGCTCCGGGTACTTGGGAGCTGGGGCGTGACACAAACTCATGTTCTGATGTAATAGGTAAGAGAATTATGAAAAAAATCCAAGATCCAAAATAAAACATTTCCCCATGGAGTATCTGGGGGAACCTATGTCCCCATGTAGATTTCGAATTCACCACTATGATGAAATTTTTGATAAAATATCAAACTTCATCCTCAACTGGAAAAACTATTTCCTATCTTTCGGAGGCTACATCACCCTTGTTAATAGTGTTCTCTCCTCCATCCCCATGCATGTATTCTCTACCCTCATTTTTCCTAAAGTTGTTATCCATAGCATTGAAAAACTCTTTCCACCTTCATTTGGGATGCATAGGGAGAAGGAAAGTATCACTAGGCTTCTTGGCATAAAATAGATCGCCATGTTGAATGTAGAGGTATAATATTAAGAAGTGTCATTGAATCCATGGAAAGTCTTCAATTAAGGTTTGAATGACATTTTTTTGAAGGTGAGTCTTTGTGGGAAAAGCTGATGATCAACAAATATGGAGAGGGTATGGTTGGGAGAGGAGGTAGGTGCTCAATGTTGGGGAACATGGTCCTTCTTCTTCTATCAGTCCTTCACTAACACTCTTGTTGTATTATGGGTTGTCATTCAATCAACTATTAGAATTCTAATTGGATGGGGATGATACTAGATTTTCCAGGATACCCTGTACCAGACTTCTCCTTCACTCAGGCCAACAACTATACCTATTTTATCCATGCTACCCTAAATCATCACAAGCATGAATTATAAAAAAACAATTGAGACTAGTTCAGGCCCCACCAGGCTGATCATTTCCATATATATATCTAGGATTTTCTAAACTAAATAATACAGGCAGATCTTTTATGAGAATTATTATCACAATGCTTGTATTACTCTACTATGGGGTAATGATATCTTGGATAAAATTGTTTTCCTTATTTGGAACATTCATAACCACGCACTGCTTACAGATGAGTCAGTGCGTCGTAGGGGTGTCTCTATTGCCTCCAGTCAGTGCTCTTGTCATCAGCCTCTGGAGGAGACCACCACTAATCTCTTCTTAGAAGGATATTGGGCATCTTATGTATGGCTTATCCTTGGTTCCCTATGTGGGAACACAAGTCAGTATACCTCCTCCAACGATTTTCTTCTCACTTAGTTCCATAGTACATAATATAACTCAAATAATATCAATGTGAGGAATCTTTTTGTGGATGCTAGATGTCGGATAATTTGGAAATCACACAATAAGATCATACATGAAGAGTATATGAGTTTGTCACTTTCAGTTATGTTCAAGGATCAATATTTTGCAGTGGAGTTGGCCCCTCTAATTAAGCTCTAGGAGAACTCTTCTTCACTATATAGGTTGCTGCATAGTAAAACCCCAATTTTTTTGCCTCACAGTCCTCTACCATCGGGTAAATGGGTTCTCTGATACCCTCTAAATTGTGATCTCAAAATGAACACTAATGGGTCAGGTATCAATGGTTACATGAGGGGTGAAGGAGTTGTTTACAACCATGAAATATCTATCATCCTTGCATTTAATGTTGCTCTTTGTCATGTTGATTCACTCCAAGATGAGGATTTGGACATGTACAAAGGTATGGATTTGTGTTTTTCTCATGATATCCCACTTATTGGGGTGGAAAAAGATCCTTCCATTCTTCATGGAGCCATCGTAGTGGATATCTAAATTCCTTGGGATATCACTTATCTTGTTCACAGATTTAGAAATTTCCTCTCCAATCACATGGCTATTACCCACTCTTCGAGAGAGGGAAATATAATTGCAGACTTTCTGGCCTCCTGGAACCACCCTGTCAACTCATGTACCATATTTAATATTATTGGATCCCTTCCTTCGGAGTGTGTTAATATTGTTCTAGCTGATTCTCTCAAACTTCATTATTTTTTCCCTCCTAACTTTTTTAGGGATTTTCCCCATTAATAAAATTTCTAAATGTTGGATGAGAATAAAACTTCCTTTTTAACAAAAAAATTATACCACATGAATGATATAAAGTAAATTAAGCACAAAACATGTTATTTTTACAAGATCCCCCTTATGTGGGTGAAAACAAAATTTTAGTGTTTAGGATGAATTGAGACATGGATTTTCCACTAGAAATCAACCAAAAATTACAAGTGGGTTGGTTAGGTATTATCTTGAAATCGTGATGGGTGGGTATCATCCACTTCCCAAATTATACTAGCATCTGACCAATGTACTTTATAATAGAATCTCACAGGTTTTTACAAACACAACACTAACCCAAGAAGAAAGATCATGCAAACTTCAAGCTACCACAAAAATACAAAACTAATCTTCCCATTCAAGCTACAGAGATAAGATGATTATGCATTCTCTCACTTGTACAAAAAAATTAGATCGCCATTGAATATTATCAACAACATTGTATACAATTTAGTTTAATATACTCTTCTGAATGAGTAGAATATATCAATTCCACTTTGGTTAACTATCTAGGCAGCTATACCAGATAAGGAAGTACAACCTATAGAAAATATCCTACACAAGTAATATCAGAATGATCAATTAAAAGGTCTTTAAGATATTTCAAGTTATCTTCTTTCTTACTTTGCTTAAAGATATCAGTTGAACTCAAAAAAATACTTCCAATAGTATCTTCAATAATTACACACATGAAAAATGTGTGCCCTTCATGCATGAAAGTTGGAAATTATATTTTCATGAAAATATAATTTCATTCATGGCATTATTATTATCACAAAAATATTATACTATCTTCTCCTTTGCATATCACTAGATTTGAAATGTCATGGTTTCTCATTATATAAATTTTATCATTTCATATAATTATTCTCTATGTTTCTCATTGATTCTTCTTAAATAATCAATAATATATTATATGTCTTCCAGAAAGCCTCAAGATCAAACTATCTCACTGTATTTCATTTATGCATTCATAGAGCATGAATCTGCTTCATGTAACATGACTTCATCTTTATTCACATAAATTTATTCTGTGACACTAATTCTTATTCATGTAACTCACATGGTTATAAAAATTTTCTCACTAATATTTTTGTATGAATAGAGTAGATGGTAACATATTCTTTAAATAAGAGTACATGAACTCTATTCTTCACAAATCCATGAAGCTTGCAGAACACTACTACAACATCACATAACATATTGTGAGTGAATTACTCAATTATTGGATCATGGAATCAACCAAGAATCATGTGTTTATGAAGGAATAAACACAACACAACACCATAAAACCCTTAGGTGAATAAAAATCATTTCATTTTCTCCATTTTAGTCTCCCCATGTACTCTTAATTCATATTCCACTCGTATATAAAATTATATAAGTTTGAGGTATTTATATAGAATCCTCCACCAACTCATATCATTTTTACCAACTTAGGTCTCATCACTTTAAACAACACATTATCCACCTTAACTCAGACATTGTGGCTTCAAAAAGTCATACCTTTACAAAATTTAACTCAAACTATCTCCAAGTGGTTCAACCTTAATCATATCTAGGACAACAGTTTTAGTAAATGATGTCTTAGACTAATAATACACAACAATTCCACAGTTTAGGTTTGATCTCCATGGCTCTAAGACATCATGACATTAAAAACATGAGATGTGTGTAGAAACCATTCATTGAGGCTAGAGGTTGAAAACGACTCCAACATTGATCGGACAACTGGGATAAAATTGATTGAACGGTGGTGATATATACATCACCTTTAGTGGTGGAATAAAAAGTACATCATACATACCATTTCCCACATCAAATCATAACTTAGTAAAATATCTATTAATAACTAAACCACTTCCCTTCAACTGATAATTCTATGTATGGGGTCCGCTTTTAATTTCCCATTAGCATTGAACGATGTTGTCAGGTTTCTTTACCATCGCGCCACCCCTTATGATGGTGTTAACACAATATTTTTGTGTGTCTTCATCGCACACTCTCCTAATCATGTATGACCACTTACACTACACTAGATTAGTGAGATGACTCTCCCACATGGCTGAGGCCTCCCAAAATATGGGATTGAGCTATTTCTTGAGCTTCAGTGGTTGGCCTGTTTTTTAATATAATTTACATAAAAAAATTCATAGTAAAAAATAAGTAAATTCCAATATATAAAATCCATCTCAAGGCTTAAAATATTCAAACCATCTCTGATTCATCAATTCCTTAACTTTAATAATGATTGATAAACATCATCAAAATATCTTTCCAAATGTTGTAAATAATGTTCATTCTCCTAATGCAATTGACACATGTTTTGAAAGTTATGAATATCCCTATAATTATAACATTTAAACAAATTGACATTATATATTCCTAAAATTATTGAAAAAAATAAACTTCATTACAGTTCCAACCTCAATAAACCACTTAGGTTTTCATTCTTCAATTTTGGTTAATAAAAATATGGAATATCAAGGTGGATGGGAATAAAAAAATGAGTTATACCATGTTTTTTATGGTCACTATAGGGATACTTTTTTGAAATAATCCTATAATAATCCATAAAATCCTTTTCATTTTGAATATAATTGATATTTTTAAGAACCATCACTAAGTTTTAAATCAAAAATATAACATAATATACAAAAAAATAAAATTTCAATGGATATGATAAATCTTAGGAAGAAAGAATGAAGAGTCTACTAACTAATATATCAAAGTTAGAACAAAAAATGAATCAAAAAATAAAAAATGAAGTAGATAATGAATAAAATGAGTTTGTTGTCATTGTGGATGATCAAGTAATGGAAAACTAAGGAAAATTATTAAACCAGTGAACTAGAACTAGATTATAATGAAATTTCAAATAAAAAATTCATTTAAGAGGATTATTAGGTAGATGAAGAATAGTATTCTATTATTATAATTCCACTCTAACCTATTAAATTTATTAGTTTTAAAACTATGGAAACTTGGGATGAAAAGAAATTAAAAAATGTATATTTAAAATTTAAAAAATCCTCACCATGTTTTCATGAATATTTATGTAGTGAACATAAATTTTAGTTTTGGGAATTGTTAGAGAAAAAAATAAACTATAAATCATACATTAGATTTTTTTTAAAACTGATATTCAGTTTTATCATAACTATTTTAAAATTGAGAGCCAAATAAATTTTTAACTAGTTTTGATGAAGAAGTATATTTTTAATTAAAAATTCTAAAGAAAATTTATTCCTAAATCCCCTCACTGATGACAAGAATCGCCTTGAATTAAATTATAAATGTGAATAAAATTTTAATCAACTTGGAAAGAGTGACTCAAATATAGAGTTTTCATGCTTTATTTTTTTAATATAATATTGGAGTTCTCCTTTCCTGTGGTTGATATAGACTACCCAAAGTTCACTACATTTTTCTTAGGGGGTGATATTCTAGAGATTGAATCAGATGCTGGGAACACCATAATGGAATTTAGTAGAGATTATTTTTCACAAGAAAATATTTCTAGTTTTTAACTTATAGATGAAGAAAATTTTGAATAAAATCATGACATAAAAATACATGAACTTGAATTCTTCATGGATGATTTTAATACAGTACATTCCTTTATTTCAATGTTTTAATAAACTATTTTGGGTGATTAAATTCATGTTAGAGATGATAATAAATTACAATAGGAATATTTTTTGATTTATAGTGATTCAAATATAGCTCATAACTCTTGTGGTGTGCCTCTCATTAAATATATTTACCTAAAATCATCTTCGTTCACCCTTGTTAATGAAATTTTAAAGAGTTTAAATGGGTTAAGAGACTATTAGGATCATGTCACATCCCTAGGACACCTAGTTAATATATTTACCTTCAATAAAATTTCAAAATTTTCAAATTTGAGTTGAATACATAAGTGGATATAACTCTTTTCAAGAGTAATTTGAAAGATCTAGTTTCTATTTATGAGATTAAGAGTTTATTGGTAGATATTGTGGGAGTCCCATATTATTAACCTAAGTATGGGTGTCTTGAAATCCCTAAGAAAATGGTATTTAGTGAATATTATTCTACTCTACTAGAAGACTTTATTTAGAATCCATTTTTCGGTAAGAGGATTTTCTAGGGGGTTTATTCTATTGTTAAGATAAATAATTGTTTCTTTAGAAGGCTTAGAGCCCAAATTTCACAATTATAATTTAAAAATAAATTGAAAAAACATATGTGGTGGTTCTTAATTAAGATATCATCCCCTACAAAGGGCTATATTTATTTATAAGGGGAGTATAGTCGGGTACTAGAAATCTTGAACTTCATGGGTGGAAACCCATAATTTGATTTTATTTTTTTATTTTTTTTTGTTTCTTTTATTTATAATATAAAAATACCTATTATATATCTTCATAAATTATAAAAATATTATCCTTTACACTCTTTTCATAGTTCGTATGAGTCACGAATGACCTAAAACTATCTTCTATTCACTCTCGCCCTTGCATGTTTAATATTATTTATTGATAAAAGATTTCTGTAATGGTGATTTGTTTTACTCTTTAATGTTCTTAAAGTGAGAGAACAATTTTAACTTTCAATTTCTACAGAGAATAATATTGATATACTGACCATGCTTGTTTTTAATAGACTATGAGTTGAATTGGAAATGTTATAGGTGTACTTATCATGAGCATTTAGTTTTACGACAAGATGATCATCCATAATAAGAAGACATGTTTGACCATGAGATCAACTTAACTTTGGAATACCAATATGGTATTTCAAGTACATAGAAAACTATATGCTGGTGCTTTCTAGATTAAACCTCCTTAAACCTTTTCTCAATACATTTCCTTCTTGAATTTTTTATAAATACTAGGAACTAATTCTGGTCTTTTTATTTTGAAGGAGCTACAACTTCCAACCAGAGAACTTTATAAATTTCTATAAGGGAGGCTTAACTCTCTATAATTTAAAATATTATCGTTATTTATTCAAGATAGTTTTTGTTTTAACTTCTATACTTTTCATTCTTCTTACCTTGATATGTAAATTTATTTATCTTTTAGAGGTTTATTATGGTTTAATTTGTTTTTGATGTGATTTCTTGAATAATGTGATCCTTGGTTATAATTAACTGGTTATTACTAATTTTTAGCTAATTTTCTTAATTTAAATGTCTCAAATACACGATAATTTTTATGTCATTTAAAAATTATTATCAAATTCACATATATCCTGAAAATTTATGGAAATTTTTTTATGTACTAAACTTGTTAGTTAGTGGCACATAGGAACTTTTTGAACTACCTGATATGTATGATTTTTGAACTTTCATGTCGCTCCACAATTTTATCTCTCGGTGTGCTACGTTTCTAAATATTGTTTTATCCAGACTGGTTCTAATGTTTCTACCACTTTGAGATTCATCATTGGGTTAAATTCTATGTTTTATGTGCGGGGTGGGTTATTTTATTTTATAATTTTTAATTTATTATTAACCCATTAAGAACCCCTATTTTATTTTCTAATTTCCAATTATTTCCTACACGTCTTCAATAGGTATAAATATTTCTTGATTTTGAGGGTTTTTTATGATACTTTAAGAGATTTGTCTTTATTACCTTGTAGATTCAGTTGGGTAAGCATTTTTTCTCTCTTGAATAACTTTTTTTTATAAAATTTTAGGGGTATGTCTTACAATCATCATTGAATTTTAACTTTTTGAATTAAATTAATCTCATAAGAGATATATCCAAATGGACTATGAAATGAAAATCTTTATCCATGATGAACTCTTTATTCTATTCTAATTTATTCTTTTTTTTCAATTTTTGTATATGTTAAATATGTTTTCCAGTTATTTATTTAATTTCACTCATCTAATAGAGAGTCTTAATTATGCTAATATGTTTAACTATGTGAGTCTATTATCCTGTTTAAGTGGGTAAAATTCTTTACAAAATTTTCAAAGTTGATAATTTTTTTAAAATATGAGTATATATTTTCATTGAAAATATTAAATTTGATAGGGTGTTAACACTTTATACTTTAATGAATCCATTAGGGAAAATAATTTTGATAATCAATTATTTTTCTCATTTTAATTTCTTGATTTTTTTGATTTATTTTCTACCATTGAATTTGATTAAAGGATCTATTGAGGCCATGTAATATGCTACATTTGGAGTAATTTAATGTGGAATTTATTACATGTAATTTTACACAAAAGTTTTGTTGTTTTAACTATATAGTTAATGATAAAATATGTCCTCAATTGGTTAATTATAGTGTAGTGGTTAATTTTTAACTGAAATATTAAATATTTAAATATTCTATTTAAATATGTGATTTTTTAATTGTCAATTATTTAATTCTTTGAATTTCTATTTATTTTATTTTATTTTTAATTTTAATTTAAAATATTTCTTTTAAAAGTTTTTTATTTTTTTGTAAATTTAATCTTTATTTTATTTCTTTTGGTTAATAATTAAATTATTTATTTTTGAATAAAATTTTAATATTTTTTTATGTTTTTATATTTTGAAATTATAATTTACAATTTTTATTTTTGTTTTTAATTTTTGGTCAAAGGACCCGCAATGTGGGATTCATGTAAGATGAATCTATTGTGCCTTATTTCAATGCTACCAAAAAAGCTAGAAAACCGAAGTTGTTATTCGCTTTTGACTATGTGTGTTAGTGTGATAATATGAGAAGGTTTTAATGAAACTATGTGGACTCCCAACTGTGGCTTTGCTATTGCGGGATTCATACCATGGTATCGACATATTTTTGCTTTTAACGGACGTTGAACTGATGACATAAACCCAAGAATATCAATGAACTCCTAATTATCCCAAGAATTTGGCACCAAGTTCAACAATCATTGTTGGTTTGGCCTTGATCTGACGAGCCAAAAATTGTCCAAGATGATGAAATAAAAAAATCTATGTGTCGCAATAGGATTCCAATGAACAATATGAGGAAGAACCATTCACATGGTTCACCATGTTGTTTTTTTTAGGGTTGATACTTTTATTGTATGAGTCGATGTAGAGGTCAAGTTAAGATCAATCATTGTTTAATGCTTTGAGATTAGAATTTGATGAGAAGGATATGATTTAAATATTTAGATAATTCAATGTATATTTTTTAGGCTCAGTTGTGTGGGTATGAACTATGTGAGGGTGTTCTTGGCCTATTGAAGAAGATGTCCCTTCTTGATTCATCGAAGAAGATTCATGAATGACTGGTGAATTTAAGTTCATGATTATGACTGTTGGATTTTTATTTTCAGGTTTGATCATTGATGATGAGGGGCCTCCTAGTTATCCTTTGTTGTGGATATATTTATAAATAATAGTTGATGCAATGTGCATAAGAAAATTCTTGCAAGCTCCTATAAATTGAGTTGATGCCAACATTAGTGGACTTCCATGTGACGGGTGACTATGGTGATGGTTTTGTGTTATATTTTGGAGTTTTTTAGAGATTGATTCCAACTTTGGTGATGTTTAAATTTATGATGGGAGACAATAAATTCTTGATGATGAAAATTTATAATTTTTTGAATACCAAGTTTAGTCATGATTATTGGAGAAAACTTTTACATGCTAGTTCTGGCATGATTTGGTATATCAAAGTTAATAAGATAATATTATAATGGATCATATAATGAATTGAGGTCAAGGGGAGCTGTCCAAGTTAAGGAATAATTATGTTGAACAAGGATACATGAGGTTCTATTATGTTTTACATAAGGTTTCTAGATGCGTTAAGAAAAGTTAGCATTGAAATAACCCATGCTAAGTGAGGGTTAGATCCATGAGTTGCATCCAATCCTAATGAGCTATGTAAGGGTAGTCTCTCACATTTAAATCTAGTGTATAGGTTAGTTCAAAAATTTATGGCTATGTTAGGGTAACCTGATATACTCTTGCATGAGGGTTTCAATGATGGCTATGTCAAATTGAAATTCAACTTGTGTAAAGTGGATTTGGTGAGAATTTTTGGGAAGCTTCTAGAATTTATTTCTGATGTTGAATAAGAAATGTATCAATCCCGGAATACATCCAGATTCCTAATGAGATAAATATGGTGATACTTTCTATGTTGTATACACATTATGTATTAATTTTTGGTTATAAGGGAAAAATTATGTTGAAAACAAGATAAAAATAATGGAATATAAAAGATAATCATGGGCTGCCACTTATGCTAAAGAAGGCGTAATGTCAAGAAATATTACTGGTGAAACTCATTTTAGATTAAATTCCAGAATATATGGAAGATCATGGAGACAAAAATTGGAGAAAAACTATAGTATTCAAAAATAACACCTTCAATGGAGAGTATGGGACTTTTTAGAGATGCATGATCAAGACTTCTACAAGTGAGACAAGGATGAAGGAAAAGTAGGGAGTGGAAGATTCCATCTCAATAGAGAAGATTTTATTATTCTCCTATAATTTTTATTCACCTATATATCAATTATGTGTGCTTGTGATTTCTTCCTATTAAATGACACACTTTACTTAAATTATTTTTTATTTTCCTATTAATTCAATTTGTTAATAATTTCATGTTCAAGACTATTTCCTTCTTCTCTGTAATTATTCACTCCCAGCCTTTTAATTTCATTACAATCAGCACAAAAGTTTAAGATATCTATCAAGGATATTTCAAATCATTTTTCCTCTATAGTATATCTATGGATTATGTATAAGAAATAGTATAAGTTGAATTTTTTTGATTTTTTAAGATAATGAATATTTTAAATCACCTTGATCACTCATTTCTCACTGCTCCATGATGGAATTGTTCAGAAAAATATGGTGTATGGTTTCAGTGGTTACGATAATTCTTAGGAGAGGTGGTATGAATTTCTAGTGGTCTATTTTACATTCCTATTTGAATCATGCTCCCTCTCCTAGCTTAGACTAGGAATTACTCCTTTAAATCTTCATTCACACTCCACCTCATTTAACAAACTAAAAATTTATCTTTCATCATTAAATTAATTTTTTTCAATAGATTATGCATCAACAAATAATTTATAACATCTCATACCCTTCCCAATGGATCAACCATGATCACCATTATCTAGTGAGATAATGATATATAAATGAAAATTTGATAGTCTTGAAATTATCTAATTTGTTCAAACTTTAGTATCATGGGAAATGAAGGTGCTTGAAAAGTGTTTTTCATCTTAAAAACAAAAAAATCAAAGACAAACTAACAAATATTAAAAACTAAAAAATGATACTATTTCACTACTGCATGTGCTGAAATTTAAATACCTTCTTAATTTGGGTGTTTTGATATTTAAAACCATTACTTATAGTTTTTGAAATATTTTAAAGAATTGTGTGTTGCTTAGTAATTTATTTTCTCACGATTGAGCTATTGAGTTTAGTAATAAAAGTGAAAACTTCACTTTTTTTGTTGTTACAAAATTTTGGTTAACAAAAATATGGATTATCAAGGCTTATAGGAATAAAAAGAGAGGAATAATATGTTTTTTTGTTTTTATTAATGACTATAATACTATGAAATATTCCTATAATCATCCATGAAATCCATATCATTTTGAAGATAAAAAAGATTTTTGGGAACCATAACCTGAATTTCTATCAGAATTAGAACATAAACTGATTATTTTTTTTGCTAAATTTGATGAATATTATAAATCTGAAGAATATAAAATTAATATCCTATAAAATGACGCATAAAATTTGGTAAAAATATAAAAAAACAAATACAAATTGAAATAAACAATGAAGAAAATTAGTTAAGGGGTTTTGAGGATCAGAAAGCGGTGGAAACTGAAAAAAACAATCAAAATAATGAGATAGAATCTGATTATGAGGAAATTTTAGAAAAAACATTTTCCAATTCCTTCAAGAACATTTATAAGTGGAATAAAAAGAATATATCTTTTTATAATTCCACTTAAACCTATTTAATTTAGGGGTTTTAAAACTATAGAATCTTGCATTGTATAAAAAATTGAAAATGAGTATTTAAATGTTAAATACTCTTCACTATGTTTTCCTCAAAATTTAAGTAGTGAACATGAAATTTAGTTTTTGGAATATTTGGAATAAAATAATAAAATATAAATCAATGATTTTGAAGTTTTTGAAACTGGTCTTATGTGTGATTATCCCTCTTTAAAAACTAAGAGCCCAAAACAAATTTAATTGCTTTTGATGAAGAGGAAGAGTGAGTTGATTTTGAATTGAAAAATACTGAAGAGAATTTATTCATTGATGTCTTCATTGCGGATGAGCCTTAACTTGAATAAAATTCTAAATGATAATTAAATGTTAACGAACTTGAGAAGAGTGACTTATATTTTTTTTTTTCATGGTTTAATTTTGATAAGAATAGATTAGAGTTCTACTTTACTATATTTTATAATGAAAATCCAAATTTCACTATATATGAATTTGAGGATGATATTCTGGAAGTTGAATCAGAATTTGGGAACACAAAAATGGCACCTAGAAGTGATTTTTTATCACAATAAGTGAGTTCTAGTTACAATTTTATAGTTGACGAAAATTTGTAAAATAAATCACAATATAAAAAAACCTGAAATTGAATGTATCTTGGATGAGTATAATATAGGGAATCCCTATATTTGAATGTTTTACTCAGATTTTTGGGTGGTAAAATTCACCTTGGAGCTGAAAATAAATTATAATAGGAATATTTTTTGATTGATAATGATTGAAATATTATCAGGACTCTTATGGAACATCTCCTCTTAAATTTTTTTACCTAAACTCATCCACTTACACACTTTTTTATGAGATTTTAGAGAGTTGAAATGAGGTAAGAGACTATTAGGACCATGTCACATCCCTAGGAACCACTAGTTCACAACTTTCCCTTCAAGAAAATTTAAATTTTTCCAAATATGAGTTAAATCCATAATTGGATGGCACTCCTGTAATGTGTAATTTGGAATGTTTTTTTATTAATTACCATAATATTTTCTTGGAAGAGTTTGCTGGATTCCCTTATTTTTAACCTAATTCTAAGTGTCTTTCCTGAATAAGGGAATTCCCCTGTGTGGCCTTTTCGAACCCTACACACAAGGGAACCCCCTCCCTATGAAGAGTTCACTCTGAAGAGAGCCCTAGCTAGGAAGAAGCCATTTCCAGCCGAGATAGCAGAGCGTCCCAAAGGGTGATGGCCCGGTAGTGATGGTCCGTCAAGAGATCTGTCATTGATTGGGTTGCACCCCATTTTTTTATCCCAAATGAGACCGGGCGACCTGGCAAGGTGGGTGGATCCCGAGGGAGAGGCTCGCCCCGAATGCAGAATCCCAGGATTCGAACCCTGAACCTCCCAAAGAACGGTGTGGATGTGCCACTCACCTTCACCACTACACCACCACCGAAGTGGCATAATTCTAAGTGTCTTTAAAACTCTAAGAAAGTGAGATTTCGTGATTATTCTTTTACTCCACTATAAGACTTCATTAAAGAGTCATTTAAAGATAAGGGGTGTTTCCAAGGGTGTTATTATATTGTTAATGTAATTAGTTATTTATTTAGAAGTATTAGATTCTTTATTTTTTAATTCTTATCTAAACATAAATGGACTGAACATATGTAATGGTTCTTAATTAAGAAACCAAACCCTCCAATTGACCATGGTTTGTTCTTAGGGAAGTCTGGTTGGGGACTATAAATATATCACTTCATAGGAGGCAGATCATGATTCAATTTTATTTTTGTTTCTTTATTTCTACTTATTTTAGTTTGAATAAGGATATACCTATTATATATCCTCATTAATTTTCATACTCTTATGCATGTTTAGTCATTTCCCTGTTTATATATGTCACCAATAGACTAGATCAATCTTCTACACACTATCACATATAATAGTATCATCTTTTTTTATTGATAATAGTTTTCCTTGATGTTAATTTATATTACTATTAATGGTTATTTGTGTGAGAGACTGATTTGAGATTTCGATGTCAAGGGAGAAAATTTTTGTTATATTGATCATGCCTCATTTCAACTGGCCAAGAGTAAAAGTGATCATCTGATAGGTTGAGTTTTAGTGTGTAGTAGGTAGTGCGATAAGATGGTCGACTATAATAAGGGCATACAGCTGACTATGAGATCAACTTACCAATGGTGGATCTATATTTATTTTCAATTACAAATATAAGCTTCAAAATAGATCTTTTAGGAGTAAAATTCCCTAAAACTTTCCTATGGTTATTTATTTCTTGAATTTTTTTAAATAATGGGAACTCAATTTGACCTTTTTAATTTTTAGGTGTTGTAACATAAAAATATAAAAAATTATAAATGACTATAAAGTAGTCTTCACTTTCTACACTTATTATGATTAATTTTATTTATTCAATAGATTGTTTGTTTTAACTTTTATCTTTTTCACTCTTCTTCCCTTCATATGTTATTTTTTATTGGGTTAGTGGTTTCTTGTGCTTTCATTTTTTTATGTTGATGTAATGTATATTGTGATCCTTGGTTATTATCAATTGGTAAAAGATACATTTTAATTTATATTTTTAATTTAATTGTTTCAAATGCATGATAATATTTTTACCATTTAAAATTATTTCTTGATTTCACTTTTATTATAAAAACATAAATAAATTATTTTTTATGCTAAAAATATTATTTAGTGGAGCACGTGAACTTTGTACATGACCTGAATGATATTATTATTGTTACATGGAAAAATTATTTTTTAACTTTCTTTTCACTCCTCAATTTTATTTCTATTTGTGTTTCATTTCTAAATCTTTTTGTTTCAAATTGTTTTAATGCTTCTCTAAATTTTTGATTCCATATTAGAGATAATACTATCTTTTAAGTGTTTGGTAGGGGTATTTTATTTTATAATTAGTTCTTAAATGTAAACACATCAAGAATATCTAATTTTATTTAAATTTTATGATTTTGAAGTTTCACTTATGCCTCTTCACTAGGCAAAAACAATTCTTAATTTTGAGGGTTGTTTGTGCTAGTTTGAGGAGATTTATTATTATTAACATATGGATTGAATTGGTTAATCATTTTTCTTTCCCCCATGAATAATTTTTTGGTAAATTTTTGGGTGTATGTATTTCAATAATCATTTAATTTGAACTTTTCTAAATTAATTAAACTCATAGGACATGTATCAAATTAGACTATGAAATAAAAATCTTAATCCTCTAATAACCCCTTATTCTTTTCTTATTTCTTATTTATTATTTCAATTGTTGGATAGGTCGGTTGTGTTTTACAATTATGTTTTTAATTTTTCTCATACAAGAGTGTTTCCTAGTTATATTAATGTATTTAACAATGTTAATCTATTCTCCAAGAGGAAAAAAGAAGTTTTTATATTCATATGGATGTATATTCGAGTGGGTAATTTTTTTTCAATTTTCTCAAAGTAGATATTTTTAAAAAAATAGGAATACAACTTTCTAAAAAAACATTTAATTCAAGAGGATAATCAAACATTCCACTTGGGAGAATCCATGAGGTAAAATCATTTTTATATTCAATTATTTTTAGAAATTTAATTTTTGATTTTTATAATTTATTTTCTATCATGGAATTTGAAAAATGGGTTACTTCAGGGAAAACAATATGCTATGTGTGGAAGAATTTTATTTTTCATTTATTTCATGCACTTTTCCACATCATTTTTATTCCATTTATTGTTTATTTAATGATAAAATTTGTATTTAATTAGTTAATTATAGTATAATGCCTAATTTCTCATTGAAATATTATATCATTTAATATTTTATATCAATGTGTTTTTTTTAAACTATTAATTTTTTCATTCTTTGATTTTTCATTTTTAATTTTCATTTAAAATATTACATTTAAGTGTTTTTATATTTTTTAAATGTTCTCTTTATTTTATTTACTTTTTTTAATAATCTTATTATTTATGTTTGAAATTATTTTAAGATTTTAATTTATTGTTTTTGTATTTAAACATGAAAATTTAGAATTTTTATTTTTGTTCATTTTTGGTTGAAGTAACTCCCATTGGGGAATCAAGGTATATGAATATATTGTAAATTATTTCCATGCCACTGAAAAATATGTAAAATTGAAGTTTTCATTTTCTTTAAACCAAGAAAATTAATTTGAAACCTTATAAGTAAGAAATGTGACCATGTGGACTCCCAACAATAGTCATGTTTTAGTGTTCTTATAACTATGGAATGGTCAAATTTTTACATTCAACTAATTTCGAGATGATAATATCAACCCAAGAAGATCAACGAACTCCAGATTCTCCCAAGAATCCAGCCCCCGGTTCAGTGAGGATCACTAGTTTGGCCTTGATCTCACGGATAGAAAGTGTTTAATATGGAGAACTAAATAAATTCTAAGAGTCACACTTGTAGTCCATAGAAGAAGGTGAGGAAAAACCTATTCACATGGTTCCACTATGTTTTTGTTGTTTATAGTAGATTCATTTACAATGTGAGTTGATATTGAGGTTGATTAAAGTTTAATCTTTTTTAACAATCAAATATTAGAATTTGACTATAATTAAATGGTTTGAAGATGAAGTGAAATCAATATATATTTTTGGGGATAAACTGTATGGGTATGGAATATGGTAGGGTGTTCTTGACCTATTTAATAAGATTACCTGCCTTGATTCATCGAAGAATATTCATGAATGAGTGGTGAATTTTAGTTTTTTATCAAGATTGAAAGATTTCAATTTTTTGGTTTGATCATTGATTATGAGGCCCCATAGTTATCCTATTCTCTAGATTCATTGGGCAATAATAGTGTCTATAATACACTCAATATAATTCTTCTGAGATCTTGATGATTGAGGAGATTCTAACATTAGTGAATTTTCAGGTGATGAGGTACTATAGTGGTGGTTTTGTGTTCTATTTTTCAGATTGTTAGAGATTTCTTCCATATTTGGTGATGTTGAAATTTTAGAAGGAATAAAATGGGTTTTTTATGTTTAATTTTTCATACTTGGTGAATTCCATGTTTAGTCATGATGAGTGGGGATGGGGTTGGGTGAAATTCTGAGATCAATTTAGCATATCAAAGTAATTAAGCAAATATTACAGTGGCTCATAAAATAAATCAAGGTCAATGGGTGAATGTAGAGTTTGGGAATTATGATGTAAATTTAGGCTATGGAAGGGTTAGTTATGTTCAAAATAATGGTTCCATATGGGTTATGGAGAGGTACCATCGAAATCACCCATTCTAAGTAAGGTTCAGATCCATGAGTTGCATTGGGGTCTGATGAGCTGTGTAAAGGAAGTCCCTCAACATTAAAGCATACATATAGGTTAGTATGTGGCTTCATGGTTATTACAAGGTATCCCAGTATACTCTCATGTGAGAGTTTTGATGAAGGACACATCAATTTGAAACGAAACTTTTGTAAAGCGTATTAAGTGATAATTTTTTGGAAGATTCTGGAATGTATTTTAAAGGCTGAAGAATAAATGTATCATTCCTATAATACATAAATATTCCAACTGATATAGATATTTTGATACATTTTTTATTTTATACACATGAAATATTCATTTGTTCATGGAAGGGAATTATTTTTTTTGAAATGATAATAGAAAGGATATAAGATGAAATCCAATCACGAGATAACACTTATGGTAAAGAAGATGTGAGCTAGCCCCAAATTATAGGAGAATTTTTTTTGATTTATATTATATAATATAATGAATATTTTGGTGACCAAGATTGGTGAATATAATCTACTATTAGAGACTAACAGCTCTGAAGGAGAGAAAAAAAAATTTGTAATTTCACAAGCTACACTTCTTTGAGGGAGAGAAGGATGAAGACAAAGTAGAGAGTCACATGTCTCATCTTAATACATAAGATTTAATTTGTATCCTCTCCTTTATGTTCACCTATATTCTGATTAGGTTTTCTAGGGGTTTCTTTCTATTCAATTGTGCATTGCACTAAATTTTTTGATGGATTTCCTTATAATTCGGTCATTTAATGTGAAATATTATTTCATTATTAGCTGCAAATCTTCTCTTAGACCCTCTTTATTTCATTAAAGTTATCAAAAAAATTAATAACTCTCTCAATGATGTTTTAAATCTCTTTTCCTTTATAATATATCTAAGTATTGAGAAGAAAGAATAAGAGAAGATGATTTTTTTTATTTTTTGTGATAGTGGACATTTTAAATGACCTTGATCACTCATTTATCCCTGATATATGAGGGTGTAGTTCTATAAAATATTGTTTCTAAGTTTAGTGGTTTATATAATTCTCAAAATAGGTTATATATATTTTTAGTGGTCAGGTCTTCATTCCTAGTTGTATCATTTCTCCTAGTACAACATTTCTTTAGAAAACTACTCAAATGGACCTCTCTTGATATTATAGTCATACCCCTCATCATAAATTAGTCTATAACTAGATCATTTAACTCCTAATTCACACTCTACCTCATTACACACAATATTCATTCATCCTTCATCATTACATACCAACTTTTAAGTTGATTAGGCATCAATAAATACATTAAATTACCCCACACCTTTCCCAATGGATCAACCCTACTCACCACTATCTAGGGAGAGTAAGGGGTATAAATGAAAATTTTAGGGTCATGACGACCTTCAGTTTGTTAAAATTTTGGCATCATTTCTGCATAAGGTGCGTGTAGATTTTCTTATGGTTAAAAAAATCATAAAAACAATTATAAAAAAACAGAAAAATTCTATTTTTTCATTGTTTTATGTTCTTAATTTTAAATATCTACATCATTTTATGTGTGCTAAGTTTTAAAACCATTACTACTATTTTCCTCTATTGTTTAAAGTGTCTTTTGTATTTGAGTTAATTGTTTCTTGGTGATTAAAATCCTCATATTAGATATGAAAGAAAAAAATTCATTTTTTTGTGAATTGAAGTTAATAAAAATATGGAATATCATGATTATTGGGAATAATAAATAGAGTTATATTGTGTTTTTTTGGTCATTATGGCCACACTTGTTGGAAATATTCCAATAATCTGCAATGAAATCCTTATCATTTTGAAGAAAACCAAGATTTTTATAAACTATTATCTAAATCTCAACATGAAGTAGAACAAAAGATGCTGGAATTTGTTCTAAATTTCATGAATATGATAAATCTAATAAATATAGAATGTAAAGTCTACAAACTAATACAAAAAATTTAGAACAAATAATGAAAAAACAAATCAAAATTTAACTAGATAATAAATAAAATTAGTTGGATGATTTTGAGGATGAGAAAGCTATGGAAAGAGAGGAAAATTGTCAAACCTGTCAACTAGAATCTCATTATAATGAAATTTTATAATAATTTTTTTCCAATAACTTCAAGAGGATTCATAGGTGTGAGAAAAACAATATCCCATTGTTATAATTCCACCTAAGCCTATTGAATTTGTTAGATATCAATATAAGATATATTAATATTAGGATTAAAAGAATATGTTCTTGATGGATCAATTAAAAGTGGGGTGAATTGTAGTTTAAAAAACTATAGTTTAAAATAATTAAACTAAAAAATTTCATAAACCTCCTTTAGTAAAAATATTGGATTCGGACTTGGCCCTCAGTCTGATTTCTAAAAATATTGTAATCAGAATGATGTCGATATATCATAGTGAAATAATCAAAATAACATAAGATTCAATGACATTAAATTAAAAGGATCATAATTAGAATAGATAGGTTTGTATTATATTGTATTGGATTCACAGTATATCCTATCAAAATTTCATATTTTTTTTGTCATATTTAGAGTCTTTATGATAAAACTAATAAAAACAAGAACAAAAAAATATAAACTTGTAAAAAAATTAAAATAGCTATGATAAAGTAAGAATGACTTATAGATATTATTTAAAATATATCTCCTTTAACCATAGGAGTAAGGTAGTCAATAACATTAACTAAAGGTATCCCTTTTTTTATTCTTACAATAAAGTCGGTCTTCCCTCAATAAGGAAATCCCTCGATATGAATATCACATTCTCAATCTACCTAGCCTTTGTAGCCCTTGATCTAATGGAACGAGTCTGACTTGTTATCCATAAAATTCCTCAATAATGATGATCAAATTCTATATCTTTCTATCCCTGTAGCCCTCTATCATAATCACAAATCAGATGCACAATTACAATACAATTGTTCATAAGTACACAACTCTAAAAAGGTTTCCTTAGAACAAGAAAACTCAATAAAATTACAAAGATTAAGAATAATATGTTCATTCTGTGTAATCTCTAGAGATATCTTACAATGAGAATTTTCAAATGAAATCGATCAGTGCGAAACTCTTCAAATGAACTAGTATTTATAGGTGAACCTTGAATGGTTATATTTCTCCAAATTTGTCACAACTACTTGGACACTTGGTACTTCAACGGCTATATTGTAACTGATTTTCCAACATCATATTGTTTTACACCATCAAAGTGTAAAAAAAATTCCCTACATTAGAAATCAGTTTTCTATATTCAGAATTTAAATTTAGCCATTCTGATGAAATTCCTTAAAAAATTTATTATGATAATATTTATGAGTGTGGATTTGATGATTATCAGTTTCGGTATCAGTCCCATTACAAAGAATTTTTTTAGCAAAAAATACTAGACATAAATTCTTACATCTGATCTGATAAAGGCGAATCCATTTTTTATCAGATCCATACCCATTATGATAATCTTAATGAAGAAAGTTATTTTATATTAATGAATACTTCATAACTAATTCTACATATGAAAAAAAATTATGTTTTATACAAAAACATTATAAAACACCTTGGACATAAAAAATTAGTAATCAAGTGTTTAATAAAGGGTTTATGGTTTCCAAAACTAAAGGAATGGAAAATTTATAAGAAAAAATGTTGACTAAAAACTATCCCCTTTTTGGAAATCACAAACCTAAAAATTAAATGAAAATATAACTTTGAATACCTTGTAGTCCATTTACTTTAAGGTACTTCTAATTTAGAATTAAACAATAATCATCAACTCCCACTGAGTTTATAACCCATCTAAATACGATGATGAATAAGACTAACCCCCCTTAGGATAAGATATTCCCCTGAGGATTTTATTCCCTCTTTATATTCCCCCCTTTCTATAGAATTCTCCCTCATAATTTTTTATCCCCCTTTTAATAATTTCTCCCCCATTGTGATTTATAAAAAATATTAGGTAAAATTCTTGAGTTTCCTTAAAAGGTTTATAAAAAAAATATAAAAAAATTTAATGAACTACCTAATCATCCAAAAAAAATTAAATAATATTCAACCAATCAGAATTGTAAAACATTCAAACAAATTTTAATGGGATGAAGAAGTCATTCATTCATAAACATGTTTTCTAAAAAAATTGCAACAATAGTTCAAAAGGAAAAATATTTTAATATTTATTCCACAAGGACTTCACAATGGTCTTCATATTCTTGAACTCTTTTATTTCCTTCTCAATATTTTCGATAATTTCATCCTGAGATATATTTTTATCTTCATAAATCTGAAGCATTTCAGACAATTATTCATTTTTTATTTTTCAAACCAATGATTTCAACTTTATAATATTTCATTATTAACAACTCCATATGCACAAATTTTATCTTCCCATTAAACTATTTCACTTCTTGGGTCTGGTTTTCAGTTGAATCTCTAAATTGTTCCATGAATTTTACCCTGTCTTCCATATCTTTAGATACCTGATTGAAGGCCTAAATGGATTCATTGATAAGCCTCTTCATGTCTTCAAGACTCTCATCTTGAAACATGATATTAATATCAATATTATGAGACCATTTCACAACCTTATTCCATTTATTTTTCTGAGCTTGGAAACTTTCTTGAAAAACATTGAGATCAGCCTCATTCTGAATCAGCCTTTCTCTTAAAACAATGATTTATTATGATATTTTTATTTTATTTTCAGGAGTCAATTCAACTTTATCTTCAATACTTGGAAAGTATTTAACTATTTATACTAGTCTCTATAAATCATGAATGATATAATCAACACCTTAAACTATAATCATATTCACCGAAAGTTATTCCTATTTTTCAATTTCAGAGAGTTGAGGATGAATAGTTCTGGTTTCAACATCTTTTTCTTTCCCTTTTATATATTTCTTTGAGAACAGTTTCTCAACTTTATCTCTGACATAATTTCCATTTGATATTTCAGTGATCTATTCACCATCATTTTTAGGTTTATTAACTTTTTTATTTTAATTTTTATCTTTCAAATCTTTCTTAGATGAAAATTCGGCTTAATCCTTTGAGGGTGATTTTTTCTTCTCAAAACCGTCAGATTTTTATTTTTGGTCTATCTTGGAAGTAAAATTAGATGATAATGCCTCCAATTATTTTAAATAAAACCTATTTGATTGATTTTCGTTTTTATCATCTTTTTCATTCTCATCATTTTCTTCCTCATCATTTTCATCCTCTTCATCTCCATCAACTTCTTTAATTTCATTTTCTTCACCTTCTTAATTCTCTTCATCATTTTTTTTATTTTCTCCATTAAGAAATTATTATTCAACAAAATATTATTCTTATTCAATTTATTCTTCAAATACCACTCCAACTTTGGCTAAAATATCAACCCTTGCATCATTTTTTCCATAGATTTAAGAAACTTATTATAGAGTTATGACACTATTATTAAATCAATTTTTCCTCTAGGTACCAATTCCAATAGTTCTTCTTGAACTTTAGATGGTAATGATTCTTAATAAACTACTTTATCCTTTTAGTTTTCTATAACAAATCGAACTTCGGCATTAACAATTGCAGTTTCCTATACAGTAAATCCAATATTGGGATTTGGTGGATCGGTCTGGGAGGAAATTAGAATTGGTGCTATATTTCCTAAATTTTTTCACTTATTTTAACAAATTTTCAAATAAAAGAGATTATATTGACTTATTCTTCTAATTATTCTTATACATTTCTTCTTATAAAGTAATGGTAGAAGGAATCATTATGGAAAATACCTCTTTTGTGTCAACGTTGATAACTAGATCCCCTTATTTTTACTCAACCTTTTTCCTTATCCATTCATCTTAGACTTTATCTGGAACTATATTTTGTTTATTTTATTTCTTAGGCTAGGAAGTCTCTATTTTTCTTTTTTTTTATTCAGATTTCACATCTCATATTTCTTTGAGATTTCTGTTTCTAAATTAGCAGCACCTGATATGTCAATAAACATCTTCGATTTTACATCAAAAACTAACTCTCATTCTCTTCAGTGTATCATCACTAATGAAACAAGTCATTAATATATTTGGACATGATTAAATAAAAAGCTTATTAATCTTCACACATTCAACAATAACTTTCTTAAAAACACCAGAAACATGATGATTTTTTATTTTATGGATCTGGAATTCATGTTTTTTAAAGTAAGAAAAATAGATCAGATGAGATTGGTCTTCCTCAAATTCACCAAGTAGTCTAATTTGAAAACATCAGACACATTAATTAGGTCTTGATATTATTTTCATGGGATAATAATACCTTTCATCTAAAGGCCTATCACATGATTATTCAGAGTCATATGAGTCACCTTCTTATATTTGTCATAGTGATTAAATAAGTAATCCACTTACTTCTTTTAATTAAAAGCGCCAAGATCATTTAGAAGATTATGAGAAGGGAAAAATTCATCTACTTCTAAGGGTATTTCAATAATACTTACAAATTTTTTATAATATAATTTGAATAATTTTTCATATATGAAAAAATAAAATTTCCCAATTCCTTCTTGAAGAGTTTAACAATATCAGAAAAATTTCTAGCTAGTTCTCAATAGAAATGATTAGAAACATTATCTAAATATTTGAAAAAAAATTGATCCCCATCCTTGAAAATTAATAATTAATTTTAAAGAATAATAATATTTATCAAGGAAATATCTTTCAGCTAATATTTCACAAAAAAAACCAATCATTGTAATTTTATATAGAATCCATTGAATTGAGACTGAGGAAGAATCTGTAAAATCAGAAGAGAACTTTCAGATTGGTGGATTTTAAGATCAGTGGAAACTTGGAGTAAAATATCTAGAAAACTGATGTGCAATATGGTGGTCCCCAATATATATGAAATGAGTTTTTTGGTTAAAATTCCCAAACAAATTCAATGGATAAGATTTAATGTTATCTAATCTGACAGTTGAAAATGATTCGGAGGATGATTCAAGAGTTTTTGAACTCTTAAGGTTTTAAAAAGTTATCATATTGATACTGAATATTATTTTTGAAAAAATAATAATAATAATAATAATTTTTTATAAAAACCTAAATTATTAAAACAACAAATATAAACAATTGTAATGAAATAGTGTAAATATTTAACAGATAAGAAGAATACCTTTTGGAGTTTTGAAAGTGTCACCAGTATGAATAACAAATTCTTCTTGAAATATGTAAACTAATAAGATTACAATAGTTTTTTAAAAACTTAATTTGATATTTTTTGTATAAAAACTAAATAGAATACACATAAATAAATTTTATAACTGTATACAAAGTTTCATAAATAAATCTCATTAAGAATTTTTTTTGAATCCAAAGTTTTTTTAAGAAAACTAGAGTTTGTAAAATTTGTAATATTTTTTGTGTTTGATGATCCTTTTCAAAATACTAACTCTAATTTTTTTAAATAAATATGAGTTCAAAACTTCATTATAAAAATTTTAAGAAAACTAAAATTTTGAAAAACTAAAAGTTTTTTAAAACAAAAAATATATTTACCCCCTATGAAGAGGAGTAAATTAATGTAAGAATATGGGTAAAAACAAGTAGATATGAAAGATCACTTTAAATTTATCATTACTATATTTAGTATAATATATTGAAATCTATTGGAAGGTAAGGGTTTTGTAAAAATATCAGTAAGTTGTTCTGGAATTCCGACGAATTGTAAAATGATATCTTCTTTTAGTGTGTGATCCCTTGGAAATTGATTCCTAAAATCTAGGTGTTTTGTATGGTAGTAATGTGAAGGGATTATACTTATAGAAATGGCACTAGTATTATCACATAGTATTTTAGTTTTATTAAAACTCATGCCATAGTCAGTGAGTGTGTGTTTCTTCCACAACACTTGATCACAACAGCTTTTATCTCCTATATATTTAGCTTCAATAGTGGAAAGTGCTACAGAGTGTTCTTTATTACATAAACAAGAAACTAATGAGGATATTAAGAAATTACAATTATTGGATATTCTTTTCTTGTCCATTCTATACCCACCAAATTTAGATTTTGAAAAACATTCTAACTCAAATACATTTCAAAAAGAATAAAAAATTATTTAATCCATAGCTCACTTAAGATAATGAGAATTTTGTTTTATAGATTTTAGATGGGATTATTTTGGATTATCTTCATATCTTGCACATAACCATACTGAAAACATTAAGTTTTTATTACTCCGAGTTAAGTAAATTAGACTTCCTATCATACCTCTAAATTTTTTTTGATAAACTGGTTTCCCTTCCTCATGCAAGTCAAGTATATTTGATGTACCAATGAGAGTACTTATACTTTTAGTATTTTAGTATCCAAAATTTTAAGGAAATATTTGATATACTTATTTTGAGATATATATATTCCTTTGGTTTTTGTGATAAATGAAATCTTAGAATATATGATAACTCACCCATGATACTCATCTCAAACTCAAATTTCATAATATCCTCAAAGGAATCTGTTAAAGATTTTTTAGTTGATCCGAATATAATTTTATCCACTTAAATTTAAACAATCATAATATTTTTTTAACTTTATTTATAAAATCATTTGGATCAGTAGTTACCTTAACATAATTATTTTGTAAGAAAAATCTTGTTAATCTATCATATTGGGCTCAAGGGGATTTTTTAAGTCAGTAAAAATATTGGGTAATTTTATACACATATTCAAGATATTTTGTATCTTCACAACTAGGGTTTTTCAACATAAACTTCCTCCAAAAAAATCCATTAAGGAAATCACACTTCACATCCATTTGAAAAAAAGTTAAATTAAATATTTTGGCAATGGCTAATAGAATATGAATAGATTCAAGACTAGCTATTAGTGCATAAGTTTCTTTATTGTTAATGACTTCTTGTTGGTTATAGCCCTTATCAACAAGTCATGCCTTATTTATTATAATAGTTCCATGTTCATCACATTTGTTTCTAAAAAACCATTTTATACCAATTATATAATTTTGTTTAGGTCCTTCAACCAAAGTCTAGGCATAGTTCCTCCCGAATTAATTTAGCTCATCTTGTATAGATGTGATCCAATCCTCATCACCTAAAGCCTCATAAAAATTATAAAGAAATAATTAGGAAATGAACGATAGAAGTTAAATTTCATTTCTTAAGGAATTTATAGTTCTAATAGGTTGATCAAAATCACCAATGTTACTTTCACTGGGGAGATTCCTAAGAAACAATTGAATTCGGGGTTTTTGAAATGTTTTTTATTCAATAAATGGTATAAAACATTTCTGAGGAAGAAATTAATAAACCATTTCTTAAGTTATATCCCTATAAGTATAATTGTCTAACATAGTTTGAATTATTTTTTAGAAATAACATCTGAGGTTGATGTGGGTTTGTGTTATTTAAAAATAGAAGGGTTGGTTTCATCAAATTTAACATGAATTATTTCCTCAACATTACAAGAAATTTTGTTAAAAAATTTATCTTCCTTATATGTCATGGAATAACCTAAAAATAAACCTTCATTGGATTTGGGTGAAAATTTATGTAAGTTATCCTTTGTATTCAGGATGAATACTTTATATCCAAATACTCTGAAACCCATTTTCTTTCCATAGGTAATTCTTGTAGTATGCATAATTATTGACTTCCTTTATGTGGTACACATAGATCATGAATATGTTACAATGGTTGCACCCATATAACTATCTAATGCATTGGGCAATTTTTTAGTCTCATGAGAGTCATGTATGTGATTAGGGAGAAAACTTAATTCACTATGGGAATTTCCCACCATGTGATATTGTTTAGGAAGTTATCTTTGAATCATTTTTATTTCATGTTATATGTTGCTTCCAAATTTCCTATGTTACCATAATCTTATGATACCATATTCTTTATGTTTTTATTCTAAGGGATTAATCACGAGCCTTCTCTTTTATGATATCTTGTCATACCTTTGACTCGCATGTAATATTTCCCTTTCTTTTTTATTCCCTTACTGGGATTTTTAGATCAACCCTTTCCTTATATATTCCCTAGGTAATCCTATGTAGTTATAGGAGATCATATGTAATTAGGACCTCAGTATGGAAAATAAATTGAGGTTTTCATATTTAATTTCCCTTTTGATGTAATAAGAACCGAGTCTTACAAAGACACTAGGCCTTTACAATCCTTGTGTAGTATTATTGGATATTTTTTGTTTAGAAATTATGTAATAATATTTGTAAAAGTTTTGGGTCTCATTACATATGTAGGTAATGAGTATAACAACTAATTAACCCTTGAAACCTCTCATAATATATATTTCATGATATAAATAAAACTGAACTATATGAATAACAAAGTAACAACCAACACAGGACAATAAGGAAATTATACATACTCATTGGAATTTGAAATAAAACTCCCCTTGATGGGAGGATCCTTATCGGGATAAATATTTCAATTCTTAACTTTGGTTTTGAGACAACACGTCAGTTCCATCACCCAACAGGAGGAATTCTTATAGCTTTAAATTTGTAATACATGTACACACACACAGAGAGATATATATCTGTTTGTGTGTGTAATAAATTTGGGGCCCAAGAATCTTGTCCTGTTAGGGAGAAGGTAATCAAGTATGCCAATTTGGGGTTATCTTGTATCATGTTCCCTCATGAATTGGGGAATGGTTATAAAATGTCCAGGTATTGCAATCTTACCCCACACACCTATTTTTCAATATATATGGGCACCTTCTCAAGCTCACATACCATAATATATATAGGTTCCAACATTCCAATAGATACAACCAATAGTATAAACAATGATAATCAGAGTAAGAATGAATATCAAGATGAAATGAAAATAACCAATAATGGATAATAATATATAAGTAAAGTTTGTTCCCATATATATGCAATTTGTTTACTTCTTTCTTGGTCCGTCGGGCTATGTAATGGGTCCCCCTCTACCCAGTTTGAAATATTTCTTTGCTTTAAATAATAAATGAGGCTTCGGCCCCAACCTTTAAAAAAAAGAGTTCTCCCACATGTAATTAATGATCAATTTGTCACCATGATTCCCAAAAATTGGCAATACTTGTGAAATTCACCTCATCAGGACCATTTTCCTAGTCAATACCATCCATAAGGTAATTAACAAGATTATTGATAATTGTATGGCTATGATTTTCTAAAAAAAATTACCTCTTGGAATTAGTTTGGATTTATTAAAGGAAGATCTATCTAAGATTGAAAATGGTCTACATAAGATTGTTTTAATCTGATCATAAAATCCTACAGAGGAACAAACATTTCTTTAAAGACTGATATTAAGAAGGCTTTTGATACTCAGGATTGTAATTTTTTAGCAAGGTTCGTGGTGCTTATGGTTTTAGCAACACCTTTATTAATTGGGTTTCTTCCCTTATTGGATCTATTCACATATCTTTTCTTATTAATATCTCCCCTAAAGTTCACTTAAAATTATCTTCAGGTGTTCTTCAAGGGGGCACTCACTCATTTTTTCTTTTCTCTATTTCTAAGGATTATCTCAGCAGGCTTCTCGCTCATTTGGTCTCATAGGGAAAGATCAAGTTATTCCAAGTCTCACATTGCCTCAACACATCTATTTTATGATGATGATATTATCCTTTTTCTATAGGGTAGTAATCAGAATATTAGGGCCCTTAAACAATATTTACTTCACTATGAGAGTGTTTTTGGGAAAATTTTCAGTTATTAAAAATCCTACATCTTCTTTAGGAAGAGGTTCTCTATTTCTAGGAATAACTCCATCCTTTTAGATATGGGAATTAGAGTGGGTTCAATGACCATAAATTACCTTGGAGTTCCATTATTGGGGGGGGGTGAAAATGGTTATTTTGTTGATCTTGTTGATCGTGTCAATAGACATCTCTCAACATGGAAGGGGAAACACCTTTTTATAGCTAGATGAATGATATTAGTGAAATTTTTTATAATTTAAAAAAAAAATTACACCTTTATTGAATATAAATGGCTGAGAGGTTTGATTAATAATCTAACTATTGGCATAAAAAACATTATTTGGAGTGGTAACGTTCATAAAAGGAATATGGACACAATCCCTTGGCAGACATGTTTCAAGTATTTATCTAATGGTGGTATGGGTATCAAGAACATCAGAAACTTCAACAATTCTCTGCAAGCTAGACTCACCTAAAATATTATTTAAAATAATTTGGATTCTATAGGGTTTCTTAAAGCTAGATTCCTGGAAAGACTAAAGAAGGGGAGAAATTTTTATCTTGAATCATCTATTTAAACAACAGTTAAATATTCCTTTAAAAGCATCATGTCATGCTCTAGATGGATTGTAAATAAGATATTCAATCTCAAATTTTGGCCGGATAAATATGTTGGTTCTAATATTATTAATGAATTTGAGCCCCTTGAATCTAATTGTAATTATCATATTTTTATTGAATATTTTTTTGATTTTCCTCAACCCCCTCTAATGGAAAAACTTCAAAGTATTGTCAATGCATATAATTTTTTTCCGGCTCTAACTTCCTAGTCTTGGAGTAGGATAGAAATAGACTTCTCAACAACTGATCCTTTTACCAACATGTCTCTATGGATTTTAATTTTAATTGTATTATGATCTTCCATAAGTCCTGGATCAATCCATATTGACTTTCTCTTGTATGGAGGATAGAACACAACCAGTTACCAAATGATTATGTTATACAGAAATTTAGAATCTCCCTTTTCTCTCACACAGTCATGTGAAATCAGAATAGGAAGGATATGGAGAACCTTTTTCTGATATATACAATTGACTCGTCCATTTGAAATCAGATCCTGGACACCTTCGGTCTTTATGAGAAGCACTTCCCCTGCCTTCAATATCTCTTCCACTACTACAAATTCATCCCCAGTTATGGTCATGTCCACTGCTTATTCCAGGTTGCAGTTGTAGAAAATTTTCATTGAATTTGGTCAGGTTGTAATGCGTTACTTCATGATTTTGTGTCCTTCTACCAGAGAATGATTTTGTGGAATATTATGTTTTTTGTTAAAGCTGTGAGTCTGGTGCAGATGAGTCATTGTGATAATTCTATACCAAAATTTTACACTCTTAAAAAGCTGGGAATACCTAGTAATTATAGGCCATCTTTGGGGGCTATTGAATTATTTTGGTTTCTCTATCTTCCTCATTGTATTAAAATCAACACAGATGGATCTTATAAAGTAAAACTAGGACCCTATGGGTTTGGGAAAATCTTTCAATATCATGATGAAACCATCATGGGTTTTCATGGATCTTTTGGTGTGATATTTTTCACTAGAAGAAGAGATGTTTGGAATTATACATGATATCTTTTTTTCAAATATTAAAGGTTGGAACAATCTTTGGATGGAAGGATTTTCTTCTAGGGGATTTGATGTTGTTTTATGAAATAGATTGTAATAAACTATCATTCTTTCAAATTTTGTAGCTTTTATTTTTATCAATAAATTCCTTGGATAATTGGTCGAGAAACTCTTTATTGTTAAGTATGTTCCTATATCTGGATTCTTTATATATAAACAATTACTAGGCATGAAAATAAATTAAACAAAAAATTCAATTAAAATAATTTAGTTTATAAAAATTCTAAATATATTCATTTAAACAAAGATTAACATATATTAACCACTTTTCCCACTAAAACTTTAGGAACAAAATTTGTTAATTCTGAACCCATAAATCCATATAACATTACCACTTCAACTATATAACGTTATAATTGGGTTAAGGGGTATACCTACAAAGTAAATTTTAGATATTACCTTTTGGAAACCAAGGAGGAGATGTGATGACACTAAAATCACAAAAAAGACCACCTAAAAAAGATGACACCATTAGGATAACACCACTTCTATATAAGGAGAAAAACATGAAAAAAATATGCTTACCTTATATTAATTTTATAAATTCCTCAATATCCATAATCCATGAATAAATATGATATATTTAGAGAATATCATGATCCTTAGATTGATAGAGTATAATTTTACACACACTGATGCAAAGTAATAGATAAATAAGGATATTATGGGTGATCCATGGCCTTTCCTTGATGAATGTAAGCTATGATTCCCAAAAAACCCATTTGGACCTATCTTGGAGAACGTACATTCTAGGGATGGAAGATAAGTGAATGATAAATCCATTGATCATGAGAAATGGGTGAATGGAAATAAAATCGTGAGTCATAAAATATTTAGGGAATAATTTAATGAATTATATGAACAAAGTGACCCTCATCCAGGGAAATTTTTCCTTTAAACTATAGGTTACACATTAAAATTTCATTGAGTACCTAGTAGTTCAAATAATACCAACTCACACCTATCACCCTCATCAAGTACCTGATCTAAAACTATCGAGTACTTGATAGACTCTTGGACCCTGGGTCCTTTTTTCCCCTCCCCTTCCTCTCCCAATTCCTTTAATTCCTACTCAAACTATAAATCACAAAATAAATTCAAAAAATGGATATAAATTAAATATAATTACCTACTCAAAAAGTTTATAATATTTAAAACCTCATCACTATAGGTTTTATCAGCCCTAAGAAGCTTCAACCAGCTTCTTGAGGAAATAATTCTAGATGATACAACTTCACTTAAACCACCCACTCCTTAGTTAAGTATTGGAGCTTTCAATGTTTCAAATTGATCTAGAAAAGATGGATCACCTTTCCTCGTAGAACCCTATAATTTCAGTAAATGGTAAAAATTAGACACTTCGTATAGGATGTATCAACCTCCAGATCAAAGGTAACATACATAATCATGTGCATGAGATCAAGAATATATTTACTTGATTGGGAAACATATAAATTATTATTCATGGTATTGAATTTAAAAGTTTGAGGAATTTGATATATAGTTATCCCAACTCAACCCAATATCAGGAATGGTCTGTCATATCTCAAATCAAGCTTCCCCTATTTACTTATCCATCAATGATCCAATCTCCATGAAACTCAAAGGAACAAATGGAAACCAAATTAAAATTAAAATGGTTTCCTCCATTGGTCTAAATAAGTCTTATATTATATTTTAATGGTTTTGAAAAATATTTACTAGATTGGTTATCTATAAGATGATACTTGGACAAAGCCCAGAAGACTTGCCTATCTCAGTCCCTCGGCGGGAAGAATGACATGGTCATCCATAAAGAGCTTCAAAGGGAACCATTTGGATATATGAAAAATAACTATAGTTGTAATATAATTACAACAAGGAGATTTTATTCTAACACGATCCATTGAGATCATGAATACATGTTCAAAAAATATACTACAAAATGTGAATAATATACTCACATTTTCCATTAGTCTATGGGTGAAATGCAGTACTCAATTTTACTTGAGAACCCAGTGCCCCTTTTATTCCTTTTCAAAACCAAGAAGTGAACCTAGGGTCCCTATCGGGGATGATTATCATTAATATACCATAAATCTTAATGATTAGTCTGGTATATAAATTATTAATCACATTGACTGAAGAAGCTTCTTTAATTAGTAAAAAATGATTCATCTTGGTTAGACGATCCATAATCACCCATGTTGTGTAATGAATAATTAGTGTTAAAAATAGATTTTTACAAATTCCCTGGTGATATCATAATAATTACACACTATTAAATGTAGTGGCTGAAGAGTACCGATTGGTTTTTTGACTTTACCTTATGAAAGGTAAGGAATCAAGAAACAAACCCTATGATCTCTTTTCTATTCCATTCCCTAAGAACTAACAATGGGCGTCATGATATATATTTGTGAATTAAGATTTAAAATAAAATAGAGAAGTATGATATTATTTTATCATGAATTCCCTGATATAATCTATAAGGATCAATATTCCATTGACATACGGGAAGGATGGACATTTATAAAACCAACCATTAAAAATCTCCCTACCATTAAGTTACTCACAAATTATGGTATAATGAGGGTCTAAAATTTGGGATACCTTGACCTATTACATAAGAGAGTATATTAATTCAATACAGTATATATTAACCCAAACTGGATCATCAATCAAATCCAAGTGAATTTCTGCCATGAGATATATCAAATTTCAATTATCCTTTTGTGGGTGAACTTTATGGATAATAAAATTTTCAACAATATTTCCCTTACCAATAGTGTATTGGATATATTAAGAAAATTAAGAGAGTTATTCCACATATATAAGTTTATTTATATTCAAGTCACACTGAGAATAGATATATTTCAAGCTTTTGTAGTTCATGAACACAATGAAATATTCATCATATAGATACTGCCTCCAATGGTTCAGGGCATGAAAAATAGTAGAAAACAACAGATCATGGGTTGGGTAGTTACATTCATGAGTATATAACTATTTTGGAACAATATACCACTACCTTATGATCCGAAGAAAGAACTTATACAAGGATCATTAAAGAAGCATCACAATATCCTTTAAATCCCTTACTTGGATGGTGTTTAATTAGAGTTAGGTTCATGGTCAACAAATCATTCTACTAATGGAATGAAAATTAATATTAGTTTTATTATAAAAAATAAAGATAATTTTTTAATCATTCCATTCATTGGAGTCACAATCATGGGAAAATATATAATAAAGAAGTGGTAAAAACTTGTAATCCCATGAAAAATCATCATCTAAAATATTTTCCTTGGGAATTTCCAGGACTTTACCGATTCCTCATTCTCAATATATACTAAGAAACCAATTTTAGATATTATATTCCCATTAAAGTTTACTTATCAAATCCAAATAGAGTATTTTGGTAACTTTTCAGGTAATTCATGTTCTTTTAATGTGTTTAGTATGATGCAAAGATATCGACCAAGCTTGGAATGAGACCTCGAATTGATAGGGGAATCATCCATGAAAACCACTAAAAAGAGTCTAAAAATGGATAAAATAATATCTTCATAAAATCCCTAAATATATAATAATAATTTATAAGGTAGAATTATAATACTATTAATTCAAAAAAATTACCATCTTTATAAATCTATCTTTGGAATATCCAACAGCCTAACTCAAAGCTGATGGTAACCTAAGTATAGTTCAATCATTGAGAACCAATTCTCCCCTTTAATTGATCAATGAGATCAATGATTTTGGGAAAATTTTAGAAGTTTTAAATCAAGGCCTCATTTCACTTTTTATAGTCTACAAATAAGTATAGATTTCCATTGAACTTATTAGAAAAAAGGACTAAAGCACCCAAAAGAGAAGTGCCCACCTGGATGAATCTATTCAACTCAAGATCTTTTAGTTGGATATTTAACACACTAAATTTTTATGATACATTAAATATATAATTATAGATATTAGTTTAGTCTATGGTAGAATATAAATGATGAATTACACTTCCCAATTATCTTGAAGTCCCAAAAATCATTTAGGGGACACATTCGGATATAAGTCCACTATATGAGGTTAGACATGTTTTTACTTAGAGAAAAATGATCCAAGGATAAGGATATCCATATCTGTAGTGATTTCTTCTACCTTCCCTATAATAAGACCTACTCAACAATCCTAAAATTCACACTCTCTATAAAGTTTGTATTAGATACCAGCACGAGACAAACAAGACACTCTTCACTTATAGAAGTCAATATAGGCATGAAATGGGTCAACCAATCCATACCTAGAATGGAATATAAGTAATTCATAATAATAAACATAAAATCCTTGATGTTACTAAAATATGACACTACCAAACCATAGGATGATAAATTTAAGTTATGTTTAATCCACTTTTATAAAGGTGTATCAAGGATCATATACAAAGGTAAGGCTTCCACTTTAAGCTAGAGAAGTGGTACTGATTGATCAAAAACAAAATAATTAAAGGAACATATTTCAAATAAATCACTTTTCAAAGTATTAGATTCCATGATTATACCTCTAATAGTAGAAGGCCCAACTCCAGTTTCAACAACATGTCACTCTATGGGATACATACAAACTTCTTTCTTATACTGAATTTGAGTTAGAAATCCCTACTCATAATAATTCATGCATTTAATTAGTTGTAATTTTTATTTCAACCACCACTAAAAAATCTCTCTTATAATGGTCAAGTTTTACCAGTAGACTATATAGTTGAATATTCTTTTGATATAATGATTGGCTAAGGATACTACCCAACACACTTAGATATACCCTATCAGTAAAACCTATAAAAGTGAAAATATTGATAGCAAGATTAAAACTAATTTTCCTTGAAGGTGGAATTAGGATTTATATGGATTGGTCACCCACACTGGTGGAATTTAATAGATGTTCTTCCAAATATAGGTTATGATGCACATTTCCAATCTTTCTTCTTTAGTGAGATCCAACTATACTCACCTCCTCTCATCGTCACTTCTCACTACTAGAAGAACTATCAACTAGGGTCTGGCCAGGTTGTGGAGTACCTACTCCTGAACCTTTTTTTGATCCTATCTCATTAAGGATTAATTTTTTAAACACTTTCTATAAGTTTAGAAAATTAATGAGAATAGCATGTTTTTTAAATGGCTCTTTGAGACACATTTAAAAGCTACTTGATTTATATTCCTCATCTCTAAATAGATATGTAGAAAAGTGTGGATTATTTATAAATTTAGTAGAATATTCTATAATAAACATAGATCCACATTTAAGGTTCATAAAACCCTTATCCTTTACCCAATATATAGTTTATAGGTAAAATTTCTCAAAGAAGTACTCTACAAACTTCACCTAGGTGACACTTCAGTCCTTCTTTTCATAAAATATCAAATCCCACAACAAGAAAGCCTCCCCTTCCAACATAAATATGAATAGTTGAACTCAATGATACTTAGAGTTTTTAATTCTTTTTAAATTTTAATATTGGTGATTAATGCACTACTCAGTCACCTAAGGAGATACATCGCCCAAAAAAGTCAAAGGATAGTGGAACTATAAACCCCTCATTATTTCATAGGTTTATAAATCCTTTTAAGGAACTTAATGACCAAATATTTGAAAAAATTTCTCTCGAATATCCAAAACTTGGGGATCAAAAGCTGGTAATTCTAGCATTGAATTATCACACACGCTTTCCAACTACATGAGATGTGGTTATCTGGGAGAAGTTACTTATAATAAAGTAGTAAGCGATATGAATACTCTTTTATCAAAAGAGAAAACCCCAAGGCTTAATGTTCACAATATAGGTTAGGTATAACCCCATTCCTCTTTCCCTTGCTTCCATTTACAAAAAAAAATCAATTAATACACCCATTTAAAACTATATTAAAAAAATTACAATATATTGAAATAATTCAGAAATAAATAAAGGCATGCTTTGGGTATCAAATAAGTGAACTGACCATCAACAATATATATGAATGCTATAAACCCAAAGGGATAAAATTTTAACCCATATTGTCCTTATTTATAACAATAAATATATATATATAAAAACATCATTTATTGATTCTTAATGTTTTAGTAAATATTTTTCATCAACTAATTTTTAAAATAATATAATAAAAAACAAAACATTACACAAAATTTCTATACACGGTACATGATCCTACCTAATGAGGCTGATTATTATGAAATAGAATCAAGATCATTGGACATAATCAGAGGAAACAAGAAATACATATCTTGTACTACACCTAAAAATCTCAAAATTTCCTAATAATTATACTGTGCAAGCATTTTTAGGGGTTACATCATAAGTATCAATAGTCCTACTCTTTTGTATACTCTCAGTTAAATACCCAAGATCCCTTAATGAAATTTAATACCACCTTATAAAGTTTGTTATCAGGATACTGAGTTTGTACCTTCTCCATGCCATCAAAACACTTCAAATGAACCTCCTAGTCACTAGAGGCTGGTGTGAACATTGAAGGTTAAATGATACGTGTATGGGAGATAGTTTCCCCCTTTAAAGGATTCACAAAATGTCACTAAGTCTGTGATGGGTAATGGAAGAAGTAAATGGAAGTATAAGACATGTAATAACCTGACACGTACATGCATAATCACACCATAATAGTCCAAAACATCCAAAAAATGTCCAAAATCTACAAGATTATGTAAAAATTGTATATCCAAATGTTTTGCAAGACAAATGTGGTTGATTGGATAAATGTGGTGCTCCAATGTGTATAGAATATTTTTTATTGAAGTGGAAAAATCAAGAGGGGGTGAAATGAGTTTCCAAATTAAATTTTTGTTTAAAAGCAATTTAAAAGAAAACCACCAAGTTTGAAATATAGCCTAGTTAATTAATATAAGAGATGCATCTAATTTAATGATTTTAAATAACCTCTAAAAAGTAAAATCAACACTCAATTATAATAATCTTATGACTATAATAATATTTTGATATTAATCTACTCACATTAAATATTATAAATATAACTTGTAAAAGAAAAATATCAAAGTATAATTTGGAGAAACATATTTCAAATATATATTTAAAACAAAGCAGCAAAAAGTTCAAAAACATTGCCATATTGGAAACAAGTGGTTTAGAATCAATATTATACCGAGTCCTCCCCACTTATAAGTAACCTATTTCCAAACACTGTTATTAATAAATAAATAGATACACAACCTAGATCAGTTTTTACAAACATCGGTGTGTGAGGCTGTCTAGGTTTTTTATAGCCTCTTTCATAGTTTATACCGGATTAGAGATATAAAGATAGAATATGAGAGAGTGTATAGTAATATTTAATGTTGAATATCATCATGTACAAATAAATATACAAAATAATATAATCACATATCAAAGGTAAGATAAAATATAGAGAATGAGAAGAAAGAATTTGATAAAGAAGAAGATCGACGTTTTGTTGTTCTTCAGATGCTTCTTCTCTTCTCGAAGTCATATTTTGGTTTCACGAAAATATGTAAAGGTGTGAGGTTGTTATTATATCTTTCAAATAAGTAATTATAATAAATAGAGTGTATTATAGTTCATGTTTTCCACATTTGTAAAATTATTGTTGTCAAACATATGAGTCTATCATTTTTTCTCCATCATTAGTCTTCTATAAAAGGAAAACTTCCTCCAAAAATATCCATTGGAAATGCATCATTATAGATCCTAATACTAGCTATGAAATCTAAGATCATTAAATTCTTCTAACTTCACATTTAGTCCTACACATAAAGTGGTTGGAAAATGTTATATTTAAATATAATACCCACTTTTAGACACAGTCACTTTATATTTTTCACATCAACTTATCCACAGTTGGTCTATCACTTAGAAAAAAACTCAATTGATATAACCACCCAATATTTTCATACATAAAAATTACATAATTTTTTAGGAACATTTTATACATTACACACGAACATTCCCAAATACCATATTATTTTTGTGTCTTTGGAAACTTGGAAACATAAACAAGTGCTTCATAATAAATCTATATCTTCTCCTGACTATTTCTTCATAACTAGAACCATTTTTTACATCTCATACTTAATAACTTTCTTTTTATACCTAGGAAAATAAACATAATAAAGGGTGATCTCATATTCTCAATAAGGGTAATGAAGGGTGATAAAAAATCATAACATGAACATAAGGGTATAAAAACAAAAGAAAAACATTTATAGATCTTACCCTACATGTAAAAGATCATATACAAGAGTCATGGAATAAATATTAGAAGTTCATAATACATAAATCATAATATAATCAAAGAACATGGGACATGAGAGTATAACAACGGAATAAAACATGGAATTTGTGGCATATAAATAAGCATAGAAAATCTTATGTCAATTATACCTACCAATACATTCATAGTACATTAGGATTGGGGAAATCACCCATGTAACTAATTCATGCTTGATAGGACCTCTTATGTACCTTATAGTTTTAGGCTTGGGATGACCTTCCATGTACACTCTTGTTGTGGTATTATGATGACCTCCAATGTACCCTTTTATTGTGGAATTAGGATGACCTCCAATGTGCCCTCTTGTTACGGGATTAAGATGACATCCCATGTCCCATTTTTTTGTGGGCTTAGGATGACATCCTATTTACCATCTTGTTACAGTCTTAGGATAACCTCTTGTATACCCTCTTTTTGTGAGATTATGATTCCTCTCATGTACCCTTTGAGTTCATATAAAGTTTATCAATATCCATTGCATTGGAGGGAGATATAGGTCTCACACATCAAATAATGAAAACCAAACATATGTGTTCTACAAGAACATAAATCATTAATCATAAAATTAAAATAACCATTGAACGAATAATTATATAATCCTTGAATCATAACCCTAATAAATAATAAGTAACATCAACATAATTTTCTAAATGTGGAAAATAATTTTTAAATATCTTTTTAAAACATTTCTTGAGGAAAATATCCTTTCCACTTTGAAAAAAAACTTTTTAAAACATAAAACATTTATCAAACCTTTTTCATTAAAAATACACATTAAGACATATAATGTAAGATTTGAAAACCATTTTAAATATCCTTGAAATCATTTTCCTTGAAAATATATATAATATTGTTTAAAACACATTAAAAACATTTTTAGAAAACATTATTTTGAAGGAACAAATATTTGTGACCAAAGAGAGAATAACATTACATGAAAAATATAATATCATAAAAATAAAAATATTCATGATAAAACCTATCAAATGTATTTATATACACTTTGTAAAATAATATAGGAACATAACATAACATGTGTCTCAAATAAGGGAAACTGAGACAAAATTTCCTTACTAATTTGGTAACTTTTGAGCTGTAAACCCCATAAAAGAGAGATGATAAATGGTTTTGTAAATATACATAAATTTAAGTATAAGGATCATATAATTCAATCACGGGTAGAATATATACCACACAAAATAAATTAGTGGTAAATATATCATATGTTGCATAGAAATAAAAGTGAGACTAGAAATCCCCTTACCATAAACCATGACTTCCTTTATATACATTCCAAACTCCTATATAATAAATATATGTTTATTATAAATATACTACATAACCATATTCATATATATAATACCATATATGATTTACTTATGACCTTATATAACTCACTTATTAAAAATTATAAGTTTAAGTTATGTTTCGGGTAAAAACTGCATTCTTTAACATACATGTTTTGACTTGTTATTCTTGTTCCTCATACATAGATCATGATTTACCCTTCTATATAATGATAAAAATGATATAAATATAATATATATTCATTTTATATGTATTTATTGTCATATATTAAATTTATAGGTAGAAAATAAAATATTGTGTTCATGGAGACGGTACGTTGTACGTATGCGTTAACGTGTTTACATTTTATTGTCATATTAAAATAAAGAAAAGTATATGATATATTATAATTACAAAATAATTTTTATGAAATATATAACATATATTTTTATTGAAATCAAATTTAATAAATTCCATGTAAAGTGTGAATGAATCACATCGCTTCGTGAGGAGGTAGTCTGTCGTACACATGAACGACATTATCATATTCCCACAAAATGAAAAGCGTGAAGGTATGTTTGATAGAACAATTAAAAAGTCAGAATAAAATTATAAAAATAATATATATCATATATAAACTATAAATTCATCATTATTCTCACTCATTAATAGTGGTAATGGAAAAAAGGAATGACATCGGTTCGTGAGGTGGTAGTCCACCGTACATAGGAATTATGATCAAGTATCTCATTTGATGGAAGTGAGTGAATTTTTAGGAAATACCCTTAATATAAAAATATATCAGAATATTTAATATATTATGGTTATTATTTAAACATTAAATAAAAATAATTTAGGGGGTCCAAGGAAGAAATAAAACAAAATTTTTTGTTGATGAACGTTACCTCTTCTTCGGGTATCTTCTTTTGGTTTTCATCAAAGGACTTCCTTGATTGGATTTCATCCAAAAGTAAGGATTATAGGATGAATTTAGATAAATTGGGAGGATTTTTGTATAGATATTTTTTATAAACAAATAGGTTTTAAAGTGTTAATAAAATATAATAAGAGATTCCTTTTATAAGAGAGAGGACGAGCGCTCTTGTAATTTCTCAAACAATTAATTTATGAAAAATTCAATCTCAATTAGAATACCTAAAAAATTGAATTAATTATAAGTTAATATATTATAAGGTTTTAATATCATCATCCAATATATTTTATCCAATTTTTTATGTTAATTTAAAACTTATCATTTTTAGTAACCCTTAGTTAACACATTTTAATTTTGACTACATTAAAAACTTTTTCAATATAAAATGGTTATTATATTTACTTATAAAGTATAAATTACACCATAAATGGAAAATATATGATATCTCATACCACATCACATCCCCCTTTTCCTTATTTATATTTTTATAATCTCTATATAATTTATTAAAATATTATTTTCATAAAATATAATAAGTGTCAATTTTGACACTATTCATTACTATGACTTTAAAAACTCAATAAAATAATATGTATTCAAAAAAATCATTAAATACTCCCATAATATATCATTTTCATCTATAAAATTATTTTATCACCTTAATTAATTAAAATTATATTTATTTTAATATTTTTAATATCATTTAATTGATTGTTTTATGAATTGAATAATTACTACATCATAATTTACAATTATTTAAAATAATTATTTTATCAATAAAATTTAAAAATAAATTTAAATAATGTATATAAACAGTTTATATTTCTGAATAATATATATATTTGATCATATCCTCTATTTAACTCCATATTAATAATATTATACTTATTCAAAGTAATAGTGTGACATTTTATCACTCTCTTTAATTTCAATAATATATAAGTCATTTTCATGAAAAATGTCCATTAAATAATTCAATTTATAACATTACATATTAAGGGTATAATTAAATTCATAAAATAACATTTTTTTTAAGTTTTAGTGTCGATCTATAACATTTTTAATTTTATATTTACCCTTAATTACTTGATTTACCTTAATGTGGTAATAAAAATTACTAAAGGTACTATTCATATTGTCAAAAAAATAAAAGGGACATATTTACTAAATTTGGACCTTATGATTTCAAATATGGAATCCATTTTTCAAAAATTATAATCACAACTATGGTATAAATTAATTTAAAATTAATTCTGTAGATGGGATGAGAAGACAGGTTTTTAAAATTGAAAAAGTCCAAAAGATTGAAATGTTTTTATATCTAATTTCAATGTAAAATTTTCTCCAAAGACCTAAATTGGATTAATTTATGTATAATTTTAATAATTATACTTTAAAACCAATCCAAAAAACCATTTAACTATATAAATATGATAGATGAAAAGGTATTTTTAATTAAATTTCAGTATTTTCACTATTAATCAAAACATGAAACATCTCAGAAAAATACCAAAACCTGATGGAAAATAAATTTTGGTATTAGGCTTACAAAAATTAAGTATATTTTTAAATATAAAAATTATAAAAGTGTCAAAATTAAATTTAAAATTGGTTCGCCATTAAAAGAGGGTAAAATTTCCCTTTTGATAAATACATCTTTTTATTCATAAAATTGGATTTATTCTTATCTCATGCCTATCAAATCTATTATATTGGAGTAAAAATATCTTATTGAATATTTAATATATAAATTTTATTAAAAAACCATAAAGAGTTTTTTTTAAAATTTATTGAGATAAAAATGTGTTTTTACAAAGAAAAATAGATTTCTTAGAAAAGGAATTTCTATATTTTAAAGTAGTTATTACTTTCATTTATAGATAATTGATAACCAAAGTATTCATTTTATATACATGTGAAAATAATATTTTCATAATTTAGTAAATATTATTTGTAATTTCCATTCCAAAGGCTAGGTGGTAACTATAATAATATTTTAACAAAAATATTAATAGTATATTATAGTATAGTAAAACTCAATCTTGTGTGTAACACAAGATATCAAAAGAACTCAACATTGTGTGTAAAAAAAGAATAAAATAGTGTTGTGTGTACTGAAATCTAATATAATTATTGCATGTATATGAATATTAACTTGGTGGTTCATATAACGCAAGACAAGCTTAGTGCTTTCATATAAAAAAGCTATATTCAGTGTTGTGTGAAATGAAAAATATTGAAAAGATTAAATTAATTAAAAAAAGTCTCAAAATATCAGGGTGTTACATTCTACCCACCTTGAAATGAATTTCTACCTAAAAATTATTCAAGGTTATCAGTGGTTTAATACTTGAGAGTAAATTTCATTGAAACCTACATTGTAAAAATTAAAACTAAAACTTCCTTTTAAAAAATATTAGAAATAAATGGTTACCCAAAGTAACTCATAAATATGTTTCCACATAGGATAACATAGGTGGAAGGTGAAAACATGGAAATGGAAGATAAATCTAACTATCATGTTCTGATGGAGAGTGATAGAGCACATAGTTAGGATAAAGATAACGATCACTTGTCCATAACTCAAATAGGTTTGAAAATGATAATTGATATCATAAAAAATGATGATAATAGGATGACATTTCATTTCAAGACCCTTTTTCTAGAGTTTATTAATTATCATGAGAAGATATAATTACATGATTTCTAGACAACCTAACCATTTGTTGTGCCTAGATCAATTTACACTTCATCTCTTATTCCAAAAATTGAAGGTGAATTTTTCATTCTTGAAGCGTTAACAGATCTTGAGATCCATAAATAGAATGATATGTCATTCTATATGCATTTATTATAAAAAAAAGGTTATAAAAAGTTATCCAATATGCACAAATACTCATATGGTGAGATAATACTTTAATCTCTGAAACCTCATCCTATGTTTAATATAAAACCTTACAAAAATGGTTGAATTTATAACCCTTATAAAATATGAAAATATAAAAATTTATAAATAAGGTTACAAAATTTCTCAAAAATATCTTAGAATTGACCACTAGTATATCACAAAGTATCTATTGTTTTTCACCTACCAAACAAGTGAATACCTTTATCATGTATTATATTGAAACACGTTAATTACCAAAAATCCTTATTGAAAACATGCATTCTTTCTCATTCCAAATGTTATTGGATATATTCCTTATACCTAAAATGCGATAAACTCCATATGTGATAGTATAAACTACCTTTTCAACAAATACTTAATCAGTTCCAAGGTAATCAGTACCGTCCAATTTACTTATTCGTATCCAACATATATTTATCCAAACATCATTATCTCAACTTTAGGAAAATATTAATGGTTATATTTACCTTAATTTTATGTTTCCCATGAATATCACCATACCATTAAATCACTTTTCTTAGTCTTCATCTCCATTCAACATATCCTTTTCAATCCTTAATGAAAAACTTATACTAAAAATACTTATATATTTCATGATTCCTGTAACATAATATTTTAATTCCTAAACATATACACTTAAATCATCCAAATTTATTTTTAAACTATTACTCATGCTTCATTGTCTTGTTATTTCCTATAATATGAAATATAAACCATGTATTAAGGATCCTCAACTTTAACCTCATCATTATTCTTTGGTTTAATGTAAAAAAATACAATAATAACTTCCCATACCTTTCACATGTCATTTTCGGTTTCTTTATCCTCAATGGTACAACCAATATTCGTACAACCATCCTGATTCGCTTTATGATATCTCCACTTAGGATATCGATTTGCATAATGACTATACTTTCCACATCTGAAACATTCAATTTTATCCTTGTTCCATCTAGTTCCCACCATTGATTAAAACCAGAAATCATAGTGTGAGAAACACTTATCATATAAAAAAACACATAATCATGAAAAATTACTTATAGGATTCCTAAATCGTGACACCTACTTTTAAATCAATGAAACTTTAGGATTATCTTTAGATACATCTCTAAACATATCCTTAGAAATATCCATAGATATCTCACCAAGTTTTTCTCATTCAAGTTTCCAAAGGATGACTAAATATTTTATTTGATACCAACTATAATGAGCCATAATTTTCAAACATAGTGATTTTATCATTTTTGCAGAACACTTCATACATTACAAAAACACATGACTAAATACCTTAATAGTTTAGTGTATTTGGAAAATTGGAAATGTAAACAACTGGTTCATAATAAATCTACATCTTCTCTGATATATTTATTCATAATTAGAACCATTTTTTGACATCTCATACTTAATACCTTTGTTTGAATCATGGGGAAAATAAACATAAGAAATGGTGAGCTCAGATGCTTAGTAAGGTTTTATAAGAGAGATACATAATCATAACATGAACATAAGGGTATGAGAACAAAATAAAAACATTTTAAGATCATACCATGCATGTCAAAGTTCATATACAATATTCCAAGCATAAATATTGGTAGTTCATAGGACATGAATCATAAGATAATCAAAGAACATGAGCCATGAGAGTATTACAATGGTATAAAACATTGAATTTCTGAAATACATATAATATTAAAATATTTTATATTAATGAAACCAACTAAAACATTCATAGTATGTTAGGCTTGGGATAATCACCCATGTACCAACTTCAATCTTGGGATGACCACCCTTGTACCTTCTAGTTATGGGCTTAGGATGACCTCTTGTATACCCTCTTGTTGTGGGATTAGGATGAAATCATGTATACCCTATTGTTGTGGAATTAGGATGACCACCCTTGTACCCTATTGTTATGGGATTAGGATTTACTCCCATGTACCCTCTTTTTCTATTCCTAGGATGACCTACCGTGTACCCTCTTGTTGTGGTCTTAATATGACCTCACAAGTAACCCCTTGTTGATGGCTTAGGATGACCTCTTGTGTACCCATTGAGCTTAAAAAACATTTATCATTACCCAAAGTATTGAATGGAGATATATTTTACACCCATAAAATAATGAAAACCATACATATGTTTTCTAAAATAACATAAATCATTAATCATAAACATAACATAACATGTGTCACAAAGAAGGGAAATTGAAACAAAATTTCCTTATTGATTTGGTTACTTTTAAACCACAAACCCCATGAAATTGAGATCATAAAATGGTTTTTTAAATACCAATAAATTTAATAATAATCATCATATAATTCATTCATATTCATTATACACACCACACAAAATAAAATAGCAGTGAATATAGAATAAGTCACATAGAAAAAAAAAGTGAGACTAGAAATCCCCTAACTATAAATCATGAATTCCTTTATATACATTCAAACATTATATATAATAAATAAAATCTTATTATAAATATAAAAAATAACCATATTAATATATATAATACCATATATGATTTACTTATAACCTTATATCAGTCACTTATTAACAATTACAAGTTTAATTTATGTTTTGGGTAATAACCGCTTTGTTTCACATACATTCTTTGACTTGTTATTCATGGTCCTAATGCATAGATCATGATATAATCATCTCTAGAATGATAAAAATGATATAAATATCATATATATTCATTATATATATATATATTGATTTTTATCTATAAAAGTTTGAGGTAGAGAATAAAATACACCATTCATGGAGAAGGTAGGTCATACGTACGCAATAACGTTGTTTTCATTTTCTTTTCAAATTAAAAATAAATAAAATTATATGATACATTATCATTATAGAATAATTTTCATTCAATATATATCACATATTTTTATTAAAATCACCCTTAATACATTCTATGTAAATCGTGAATGAATCACATCACTTCGCCGGGAGGTAGTCTGTCGTACACATGAACAACGTTATCATATTCTCAAAAAATGGAATGCATGAAGTTATGTGTGATATAAAAATTCCAAAATAATAATAAAATTATAAAAATAATTTATCTCATATATAAACTACAAATCCATCATTATTCTCAAATACTAATGGTGGTAACAGAAGAACGAACGATATCGGTTCGCGAGACGGTATTCCACTATACACACGAATTATTATAGTGTATCCCATTTGATGGAAGTTTGTGAAGTTTAATGTCATAAACATAACATAAAAACATCTCAGTATATTTAATATACTGATATTATTTTCTAAAGATTAAATAATAATAATTAATGGGGCTCAATGAAGAAATAAAACAAAAATGTTCGTTGATGAACGCTACCACTTGTTCGGGTATCTTCTTTCGGTTTGCACCAAAGGACTTCCTTGGTTGGATTTCATTCCAAATTAAGGATTTTAGGATAAATTGAGTTAAGTTTTTAGGAGATTTGGTCTGGGTTTTTCTAAGCCAAATACATTTTAAAGTGTGAATAAAAGATAATAAGAGGTTCCCTTTTATAAGAGAGAGGAGGGGCACTCTTGGAATTTCTCAAATGAATAATTTATAAAAAAAATTAAATATTAATCAAAAGGCCTACATAATTCTTTTGATTAGAAGATAAGATATTATATGGTGTTAATATCATCAACCAATAGATTTTATCCAAGTTTTGGTGTTATTTTAAACCTTATCATTTTGATTAACCCTAAGTTAACCCATTATAATTTTGACTATGATAACAACTTTTTCAATATAAAAAGAATGTTATTTTTACTTATAAAGTGTAAATTGGACCATAAATGGAAAATGTATACTATTTTAGACCATATAACTTTTCTTTTTTCCTTATTTAATATTTTTATGATTTCTAAATAATTTAATGAAATATTATTTTCATAAAATATCATAAGTGTCAATTTTGACACTATACGTTACTTTGACTATAAGAAAATAAATAAAATAATCTATATTCAAAAATAATAATTCAATACACCCATAATATATTATATTTATCTATAAAATTTGTGTATCAACGTAATTAATTCAAATTACATTTATTTCAATATTTATAATAATATTTAATTTATTATTTCATTAATTGAATAATTACTTATGATAATTATTTGTTCACTAAAATTTAAAAATAAATTTTAATGAGGTATATAAACGTTTTATATTTCATAATAATATATATATTAGATCATATCATCTATTTAACACCATATTAAAAATATTATATTTTTTAAAGTAAGAGTGTGACATTTTGTCACTCTCTTTAATTTTAATAATATATAAGTCATTTTCATGAAAATTTTCTATTAAATATTTAAATTTCAAAACTTTGGTGTTAAGGTTCGAATTAAATTCATACAATAACATTTGGTAAAGTGTTAGGGTACTTTTCTACTTTTAGTAATATTATATTTACCAATAATTACCTGATTTACCCTTAACCGTGATAATAAAAATTACTTAAGCTGCTATTCATATTGTCCAAAAATAAAAGGAACTATTTAATAATTTTTTACCTTATTATTTCAAATATGGAATCCATTTTTAAAAAATTATAATCATATAAGTGGTAGAAATTAATTTAAAACCAATTCTATAGACGGGATGAAATGACGGGTTTTTTTGAAGTGAAAAGGTCCAAAATTTTAAATGTTTTTATATCAAATTTAATTTTGAAATTTTTTCCAATGACCTAAATTTGGTTAATTGATGTATAATTTAACTAATTATACTTTAAAACCAATTAAAAACATAATTTACATATATAAATATGTTGGATGAAAAATCATCTTTCAATTATAATTCATATTTTTTCACTATTCATCAAAACATGAAACTTCTCAGAAAAATACCAAAAGTTCAAGAAAAGTAAATTTTGATATTACTATTTCAAAAATTAAGTCTAATTCTTCATATAAAATTATAAAATTATCAACAAATTATATTTAAAATTATGTTTCCATTAAAAGATAGTAAAATTACCCTTTTGAAAAATACATATTTTTATTCATAAAATTGGATTTATTCTTATCTTATGCCCATAAAATATATTGTATGAGCGTAAAATGATTTAATTGAATTTGTAATATATATTTTTTAAAAAAAATTATCAATATTGGTTCTTTTAATTTATTGAGATAAAATGGTGTTTGTAAATAGAAAAATAGTTTTCTTAGAAAATGAATTTCATTATTTTCAAATAGTTCATACATTAATTTTTATATAATTTATAACCAAAGGATTAATTTTATATACTTATTTATATCATATTTTCATAATTTAGTTAATATTATTTATAATTTCCATTCCAATGGTTAGGTGGTAGCTATAATAATATTTTAATGACAATATTAGTAGTATATTGTAGTTCTGTAAAACTCAGTATTGCATAAACCAAAACTATCAAAATAACTTGGCATTGTGTGTAACAAAAGCCAAACATATTGTTGTGTGTACCACAAGCTAATATAATTATTGCATGTAGTTCAATCCTAACTTGGTGGTGTGTATAACACAAAAAAATCTTAGTGCTTTTACATAAAAAAAGATACATTCAGTGTTGCATGAAATGGAAAATATCGAAAATATTAAATTAATTAAAAAACTTCACAAAATCATAGGGTGTGACATTATACCCCTAAAAAATGAATTTTTACCTCAAAATTCATCTGGGTTATCAATGATTTAATACTTGAAAGTTCCTTTCATAGAAACCTACATCGTAAGAATGAATACTAAAACTTCCTTTTAAAAAAATTAGAAACAAAACAGTTACCCAAAGTAACTCATAACTAGGTTTCCACATATGAGAACATAGTTGTAAAGTGAAAACATGGACATAGAAGAGAAATATTATTATAATGTTCTGATGGAGAGTGATAAAGAACAAGGTTGGTAGAAAGTTAATATTCACAAATCCATAAGTCTAAGAAGAATTAAAAAGGTCATTTATATTATAACAAATGATGATAATAGTACAACATTTTATTTCAAGACCATTTTTCCTAAAGTTGATGAATTTTCATGAGATGGTTTACTTACATTATTTCAAGTCAACCTCACCCTCTATTGTGCATCAATCAATTTCCAATTCATTTATTATTCTAATAAATGAAGGTGAATTTTTCATTCTTGAAGAATTATCAGGCCATGAGATCCATAAATAGAATGATTGGTTATTCTTTATTCATTTATCATAAAAAAAGTTTATCACATGTTGTCCAATATTGACAAATCCTTATATGGTGAAATAATAATTTAATATCTAAAACCACATCTAAATTTTGTCATAAACTGTTTCATAAATGGTTAACCTTATAACCCTTCTGAAATATGATAGTCCAAAACATAAGAAATAAGGTCACTAAATTTCTCAAAAATAGATTAGCATTGATCCCCCATATATCATAATATATCTCTTGTAAGTCACACACCAAACATGTGAATACCTTGTTCATGTATTCTCTTGAAACATGGTAATTACCTTAAATCCTTATTAAAAATAGGCATTATTTCTCATTCCAAATATTATTGGATATATTCCTTAAGTCTAAAAATGTCGTAAACTCCATCTAAGATAGCATAAACTACTTTTTCAACAAATACTTAATCAGTTCCAAGGTAATCAGCACCGTCCAATTTTCTTGTTCATATCCAACATATCTTTATCCAAACATAATTATCTCAAAATTTGGGACATATTAGGGGTTATATTTACCTTAATATTTTGTTTCCCATTAATATCACCTTTCCATTAAATCGATTTTCTAAGTCTTCATAACCATTCAATATATCCTTTTCAATCCTTAATGAAAAAATTATAATCAAAATAATTATTTATTTCATGATTCATATAAAATAATATTTTAATTCCAAAAACTATACACTTAAATCATGAAACTATATTCCCAACCCATTAATTAGGATTCATCATATTATATATTAATAGAATATAAAATAATAATCACGTCTTAAGGTTCCTCAACCTCAATCTAATCATGCTTCTTATGTTTAATGTAAACAATACCATTAGAGCTTCCCATACCTTTCACATGTTGTTTGCGATGTAAAGACCCGTAAATTTCAAGGAAATTATTTTTTCTTAATTTTCTTTGGAATTTTACAAGAACACAGTTTCTGACGGCACCTGATTCCGTGGCCCGGTGTGTCCGGAATCATTTTCTGAAGTTTGGCTCAGGTACATTCAGTGAACGAACGAGCGGGTTTTTCTAACTTTTGAACCGGTGCTCGGAATCAAATTCCGAGGGCACCGATGGAATCGCAGCCCCGGTAATTTCTTAGAAACGCCTCTTCCGGAGTTGCATTTTCTTGGGTGTGGTTCTTAAATTTTTGGGCTTTAAGTTAAGAAATAAAATAATGTGGTACGAAAAAATTTATTTATTTCACTTAAAGCCACTTAAAGCTGCTTAAGCTGAGTTGAAGCGGATATGGTGGAACCCAAAATATCCTACCCTCTTGGTAGGATATTTGTGAGGTGGGGCCCGCACGAGCCCCACCGTTTCTTTTCCGCTAAGTAACGCACCTGCGAAAACCCCTATTAAACGGAAGTCAACTGACGCATTTTCTAAATTCTTAACGCCCCTATTAATTGGGCGGTTAGTTTCGTTTCAATTAATTCTATGAATTAATTCGTTCGTTACTTATCTTTTTTTCATTTTTTGGAATGTAATGAAATAAGACCAACACATGACTTCTTGAGGATTTTTCGTTGAGAGGATTTGACAGAAACCTAAAGTCCTTCATCCTCCTTCGCGAAGAACGCGAAAAACGTGAAGAACGCGAAGAATGCAAAGAACGCCAGACCCCCGGAGATCGACGCGACGCCGAGTACCACGATGCCGACGCTTCTTCTGCGACGTTCTTTCCCCGCGACAATCTTCTATCGGCATCTTGAGGTAGGGGATTGCGGTCCTTTTATTTTCTTTGTGGATTATAACATCAACATGGATTTGATTGTTATAATTAAATCTGTATGTCCTTGATCCTCGGAGTTCATCGACGCGACGCCGTATACCGCAACGACGTGACGCCCTTCAGCGATGCGATGATCATCTCCTACCGGGACGGTCAATTCTACGACGAACTCGCTTCCGACGACGACAAAGGTAGGGGCCGTTTTGAAAATGATTTTACCTATGCTTGGTTTCCTCCAAGGCAAGAACGCAGACCAACCAATTAACAAGTTGGTCCATGGATTATTATTGCGGGACGTGATTTATCAATTGCTGGGATTAATGGTCTTGTTTCAAACCGCTAACGCGGTGGGTGCGGACCAACGAACAAGTCCGAACCCACCACCCTTTTGTTCTTGGTGTGCGGAATGGCGGACGACGAAAAAACGGGACGCAGAGACAATTTGTTGGTTCCAAAGTGAAAAACGGGACCCGGGATGAGCCACGGCGCAGACGGAAATGGAATCGGACCACCGGACCAACTTCGGTGGCCCGCGGACTCCACCGGTGGCGGCGGACGACAGAACCGTGACGGCGCGGGTCCTGTGAGACACGGGAAGCGGCCCTGCCGCGTCCGCTGACCAAGGGCGGCCCCACGCGGGGCCGCGGTGTTCTCACGTGGGGGCAGCACGCCCCCCACGGTTTCCTTTTCTCGGCTGCTCGGCCGAGCCGAGCCAAGCCAACCTGCCGGTCGGGTCGCGCCCAGGTCGGGCAGGGCCGCCCTGGCCGGGCCGGGTCATGCTAAACCGGGTCGGACCCGGGTCGGGTCGGCCCGGTTCGGGGCGACCCTAGGGGGTTGGGTCGGGTCGGTCCGGGCCCAGACCCCCCGTTTCCGGACCTTTTCGGTCTTTTTCTCATAACTTGAGCTACGGAACTCCGAATGACGCACCGTCAGTGGAAATGCGATCCTTGGATCGAGAAGGTCGTTTCGGTATATCACAATGAAGGTTTCGGAATACTTTGTGTTCGGCCGGGTTGGTTCGTACACGAAACCAACCGGGCCCTTGGAGCGGAAACGCTCATGTCTTGAGCTACGGACGTCCGATTGATGTGCCGTCGGCTCTGTTGTTTTCCTCTAAGTGAGAAGTACCTTTTGGCTTACTCCTCCGAGGTATGGACGTAGGCGGAGTACGGTCAGGTTGGTTTTTCCTTAAAAACCAACCGGGCCCCTGGGAAGAAAAAGCTAATAACTCTCAGACCGGGCGTCCGATTGACGCGCCGTCTGCGAAGTTGAGTTCCTTTTGACGATACAGAACTTTTGGATACATCAACTATGGACTATATGTCAGTTGATGTATCAGCCTCTCGGCTCATCGAGCGGACCCTCCCGAACGAGCTTGCTGTGTGCGGGAACCCTAGAGCTGGTTGCGACTGCTACTTTGACGACGACGACTGTGCAGAGATCCTCAGTGGATTCGACGGCGATGACTACAGCACTCAGCGATCCTTTGTGGGGCAGTGCTACCGATCCTGTGTGGGTCCGATCCTGTGTGGGTCAGCGCTCAGCGGTCCTGTGTGGGCCAGCGCCTACAGATCCTGTGTGGTTCTGATCCTGTTTGAGTCTCTGCGGGGGTTAGTTACCTATCGATCCTTTGTGGGTCAGATCCTTTGTGGGTCATTGCGGGGGTTAGTTACCTATCGATCCTTTATGGGTCAGATACTTTGTGGGTCATTGCGGGGGTTAGTACCTATCAATCCTTTGTGGGTCCGACGACTTAGATGAATCAGTGGCAATATTTGGTCATCTTTATCGTCATATGAAGAAGTATTCCTGTGTGAGCTGAATCATGTTTTTCTTTCCTTTGTGGATTGTGTTGTTCTATCCTATGTGGATTTACGTTTTTCTTTCCTGTGTGGACTGGGTTGTACTTGAGCTCGGATGTGGAGCCAAGCGAGAATTGATGACTTAGGTATATGTATGGGCATATACCTAAGCTGTGTCGGATGTTACTGCGTGATTGTATCTTTCCTTTGTGGTTTATCCTTTGTGGATTCTGGGAGACCTTCAGGGGTCTCGGGGTCCCTACTGAGTAGCTTATACTCACCCCTGCATAGGCTATGCCCGCACTACATTGTGTTCGTTGCAGACGACGGACAGCACTGATCGTGGTTGAGGCTTGCAGAGCAGGATGGTACCTGGAGGTGGACCACTGGGCAGGACGTACTCGGAGCGGTCAGCTGGACCCGAGGAGTAGTGGAGGCTATCTGTACCCACCCTTCAGGTGGGGTTTCTAGTGGACAGCTCGACGTTGCAGATTTACTTTTCAGTTGCTATTTTTCCCTTCCAGTTGTACTTTACTTTCAGTTTGGGTGTGTATACTGGCCCACTTACTTTTCCGCACTTACTGTTGTACCAGTTTTTACTTAGTATTTACTACTCCCTGCTTACTCTGTGGTGTTTGTTGTTTACTTTACAAAGGCAATGCCTTCCCTTTTTTCCGTGATTTATGCCTTGGTGCTAGTCGCCAGCCCCTGGCCTATGGAAGGCGGGCTTGGGGTAGTCACGGCACGGGCCCCGAGGACGGGTCGTGACAAATTGGTATCAGAGGAGTTTGGTTCTACTACGGACTATGATATTTTCTATGTGAAGTAATAGTGTTTAGCATATTGGGTGTGGTTATCAGTCCAGGGAGTCCAGTGTTGGTGCGGCGGCCGACATATCCGTACACCAGGACCCTGACTTCTGATTTCCGACTTAATGCACGAAAACATTAATTGCGTGTGTGTTTCAAGTTTTCTTTGTGATTACTTTGTGTCAGCTCACCAGGTATACTGTTTTGACCGTGGCGCACCTGTTTCTTTTAAGGATGGCCCCACGATGGCAGCCAGCTAGAGTTCCGAGAGTTGTACGTGATGACAGCCCGTCGAGCGACGAGGCCTCGGTGCAGGGCCCTTTGACAGCTGAGGTATCGGCAGTACCTTTACCCGCCGAGCCACCAATGCTTCCATCCCCATCCGCTGACGATGCATGTCGCCTTAGTGCACTGCATGAGTTCCAGCGCCAGCGACCACCCAGGTTCCGCGGGGAGACGGACCCCCAGGCATCCGAGGATTGGCTGGAGGCAGTTTTACGAGTTTTCCGGTTAGTGAGGACACTAGAAGACCTCATGGTGATCCTCGTAGCGAGCCTACTGCAGGCAGCAGCGGGCCGATGGTGGAGCTTGATGCTCCAGGTGCACGATGAGGCATCTCTTCTCTGGACGGACTTTGAGAGCCTCTTCCGCTCAGAGTTCGTCTTGGCCACCCTCCGGGCGGTGCGCATCCATGAGCTTCTTCAGCTGCGGCAGGGTAGCTTGACGGTCGCCCAGTACTTGGTGAGATTTACCGATCTCTCACGCTACTCGACTGACATGGTACGGGACTCATTCTTCTGGGCCCAGAAATTTGAGCAGGGATTGAGACACGAGATCAGGGCATCACTGATCTCCCTCAGCATTCCGACTCATGTAGGAGTACTGGAGTGAGCCCTTTTGATCAAGAGCTTCCTTGCTGAGCCTTCATCAGCTGCGAGACCTACCGCGGGGCGGCACGTAGCAGAGTCTTCTGCAGCAGGCATTCGACAGATGACTCAGGGGTCCAGGCAGACCAGACCCTCACACAAATGACCTCAGGACACTGGCTCAGTAGTGCGGGGCACACAGCATGGAGCCAGTCTTTCGAGAGGTAGGCAGTGTTACACATGCAGCGGGCAGGGCCACATTGCTCGTGACTGCCCGACCTACCGTGCCGAGGAGCAGCAGACGGTTGACGGGCCACCCAAGCAGAGGCAGAGGGTCGACCGTGGCAGTCCGCAGGGAGGAGGCGGATAAGGCAGAGGAGCTGGTCGAGCAGCAGGTGGTGGGCGACGCTTTGAGACTCTACCACCACCACCACCAGGAGGTCCACCCCGCCCACAGGGAGCTGGCGGGCAGAGACAGGCACAGCTCCAGGCAGTGGAGACCTATGACCACGGCGCGCCCAAGATTATTCGAGGTATGATCTGTGTCTATTCCACCCTTGCTACAGTTATTATAGACACAGGAGCGAGTCACTCTTTCATAGCCGCTGCCCTTGTTCGGAGTTCGGAGATTCCGAGAGAGCCGTTGGCTCGATCCTTATGGCTAGAGACTCCTACGGGAGCAGACTCGACGATTACGCACTACTGTCGGCAGTGTGAGATTACTCTAGGAGGCGAGATCTCTTGTAGCAGCGTCGAGGCCTTACGACGTCATCTTGGGCATGGATTGGTTATCTACAGTCCATGCACAGATTGACTATATTAGGCACAAGGTCTGATTTGTACGCACCTACGGGAGAAGGTTCACCTTCACCAGGGAGAAGGGAGCCTTCACATCACAGGATGGAATTCCACAGAGGAGAGGACAACCCATCACTCATCAGTTGGCTAGCCTCATCCTAGGAGCAGTTGACGTGCGCAGTCCTAGTTTTCCTGCAGTGGTGGATCAGTATGCAGACGTCTTTCCCGACGACGTTCTAGGGCTACCTCCTCGCAGAGAGGTAGACTTTTATATTGATTTGTACCTCGGGACAACCCCGATATACACTCCAGCATATCGGATGGCCCCCGCTGGGCTTCCAGAGCTACGGGTACAGTTGGAGGACTTGCAGGGCAAGGGATTCATCTGACCCAGTGTTTCACCCTGGGCTTCCCCGATATTGTTCACCAAGAAGGCGGACCGGAGCTTGTGAATTTGTGCCGACTATCGTCACCTGAACCAGGTGACAGTGAGGAACAAGTATCCGCTAATGAGGATTGATGACCTCTTCGATCAGCTCAAGGGAGCACGGTGGTTCTCGAAGATAGACCTCAGGTCATGCTATCATCAGCTCAGAGTTCGAGACGAGGACGTGTAGAAGACGGCCTTCAGATGTCGGTATGGCCACTATGAGTTCTTGGTTATGCCATTCGGCATAACCAATGCTCTAGTAGTGTTCATGGGCCTCATGAATAGTATCATTCAGCCATACCTTGATCAATTTGTCGTGGTCTTCATCGACGACATTTTGATTTAATCGACGACTAAGGAGGAGCACGCCTACCACTTGCGGGTTGTACTAGACACACTCCGAGAGCACCAGCTTTATGGAAAGCTCTCGAACTACCAGTCCTGGTTATGTGAGGTCCACTTCTTGGGACACGTCATCTCCAAGGTGAGAGTTGCAGTGGATCCTGCGAAGATCGAGGCAGTGCTAGCTTGGGAGCCACCCCAGAGCATGACGGAGGTACGGAGTTTCTTGGGACTAGCTGGATACTATCGGAGATTTGTGCCAGAATTATCCAGAGTTTCCGCACCACTCTTAGCTTTGACGAAGAAGGGGAAACCCTTTGTGTGGTCAGACAGATGTCAGCAGAGCTTCCAGGAGCTGAGAAAGAGATTGACCAGCGCACCTATCTTGAGGTTGCCTGAGGAGGGAGTAGGGTACGTAGTCTACTGCAATGCATCAGGGGCCGGACTCGGATGTGTCCTATTGCAGGAGCGGGCAGTGATCACCTATGGATCACGTCAGTTGAGGCTACATGAGCAGAACTACGCTAACCATGACCTGGAGTTAGCTGCAGTGGTCTTCTCTCTGAAGACATGGAGACAGTATCTGATGGGCGAGCGCCTTACTGTCTTTTCTAACCATCAGAGTCTCAGGTACATCTTCTCTCAGAAGAACCTAAACCTGAGACAGTGGCGATCGCTCAAGTTCCTCCAGGACTATGACTTTGAGATAGTCTATACTCTTGGGAAGGGGAATGTAGTAGTCGATGCTCTCAGCAGGAGGACGAGCATTCATCTACTTGAGGAGGCGACAGAGCAGCTAGCCGCCTTGTAGATATCCTTCGTGGATAGAGATGGAGCAGCCTTCCTTCAGTCTCTCACAGTCACCCCTAAACTACTGCAGCGGGTCAGAGAGGCACAGTGTGGGGACGCTAACTGTGAGACGCAGCGTGCACAGATATCCTTAGGACAGGCACTTGATGGTTTCTCCTTTGGAACAGAGCACGACATTCTTTTCAGAGGACGTACCTTGGTACCAGTTTCTTTACGGGAGGAGGTGCTGAGAGAGTTCCACACTTCTCCCTTAGCGGTACATCCTGGAGTGTCGAAGATGTACCAGGATCTCAGACGACAGCACTGGTGGCCAGGCATGAAGAAGGTTATGGCAGAGTTTGTTTCACGATGCCTCACCTGCCAGCAGGTGAAGGCAGAGCATCAGGTACCAGCAGGCTTGGTACAGCCCTTGGAGTTCATGGAGTGGAAGTGGGACGGGATATCTATGGACTTCGTGACTGGGCTTCCACGCACTTCCAGAGGTCATGACTCTATCTGGGTGATTGTCGACCGACTCACCAAGTCGGCTCACTTATTACCCATTAGAGAGCAGGGCTCAGTGGAGAGCTTGGGGCGTCTTTACGTTCAGGAGATTGTACGGCTTCACGGTGTGCCATCATCTATCGTCTCCGATCGAGATGCTCGCTTTACTTCCCGGATTTTGAAGGTGTTGCAGGAGGCGTTCGGGATGCATCTACGTCTGAGCACAGTCTTTCACCCTCAGACGGATGGTCAGACGGAGAGGACCATTCAGACTCTCGAGGACATGCTCCACGCATGCATCCTCGACTTTGGTCGCAGCTAGGAGGACCACCTACCCATGGTGGAGTTTGTGTACAACAACAGTTACCACTCCACCATCGGGATGGCACCATACGAGGTGTTGTACAGCAGACCTTGCAGATCTCCTTTGTGCTGGACAGACCCTGGGGAGTCAGCACTTGTGGGACCAGAGATGGTCCGGGCCACGGCAGAGAAGGTCTAGGTCATCCAGGAGCGGATGAGGACAACTCAGAGCCGGCAAAAGTCTTATGCTGACAGGAGGCGGAGGCCACTAGAGTTCGAGGATGGTGACCACGTCTTCTTGCGTGTCTCACCTCGATGTGGATTATGGAGATTTGTCCGATGCGGCAAGTTGTCTCTACGCTTCATCGGACCATTCCAGGTCCTCAGCAGGATTGGCGAGGTGGCTTATCGCCTGGCTCTACCACCTCAGTTGCACCGGGTGCACAATGTCTTCCACGTATCCTAGCTGATGAGATACGTGCACGACCCGACCCACATAATTGACCATGGGGAGCTAGACGTGGATGATGTGGTGACTTTTGCGGAGGTCCCGGTGGAGATCGAGGATCGACCGGAGCGGGTCCTACGTGGACGGTCGATTTCTCTTGTGTGCATCAGATGGCAGCACGGGAACCTCAAAGAGAGCACTTGGGAGCGGGAGGCTCAGATGCATGCTCAGTACCCACATTTGTTCCCCTAGTTTATGATGTATCTTTACGGGGACATAAATCCCTGAGGTGGGAGTGATGTAAAGACCCGTAAATTTCAGAGAAATTTTTTTTCTTAATTTTCTATTGAATTTTACAAGAAAGCGGTTTCTGACGGCACCTGATTCCGTGGCCCGGTGTGCCCGGAATCATTTTCAGAAGTTTGGCTTGGGTACTATCAGTGAACGAACGAGCGAGTTTTTATAACTTTTGAACTGGTGCTCAGAATCAAATTCTGAGGGCACCGATGGAATCGCAGCCCCGGTAATTGCTTAGAAACTCCTCTTCCAGAGTTGCGTTTGCTCAGGTGTGGTTTTTAAATTTTTGGGCTTTAAGTTAAGAAATAAAATAATGTGGTACAACAAACTTTATTTATTTCACTTAATGCCGCTTAAAGCCACATAAAGCTGCTTAAGCTGAGTTGAAGCAGATAGAGTGGAATCCAAAATATCCTACCCTCTTGGTAGGATATTTGTGAGGTGGGGCCCACATGAGCCCCACCGTTTTTTTTCCGCTAAGTAACACACCCGCGAAAACCCCTATTAAACGGAAGTCAACTGACGCGTTTTCTAAATTCTTAACGCCCCTATTAATTGGGCGGTTAGTTTCGTTGCAATTAATTATATGAATTAATTCGTTCGTTACTTATCTTTTTTTCGTTTGTTGGCATGTAATGAGATAAGACCAACACGTGACTTCTTGAGGATTGTTCGTTGAGAGGATTTGACAGAAACCTTAAGTCCTTCATCCTCCTTCGTGAACAATGCGAAAAACGCGAAGAACGCAAAGAACGCCATACCCCCGGAGATCGACGCGACGCCGAGTACCGCGACGCCGACGCTTCTTCCACGACGTTCTTTCCCCGCGACAATCTTCGATCAGCATCTTGAGGTAGGGGATTGCGGTCCTTTTATTTTATTTTTGGATTATAACATCAACATGGATTTAATTGTTATAATTAAATCTGTATGTCCTTGATCCTCGGAGTTCGTCGACGCGACACCGTATACCGCGACGATGCGACGCCCTTCCGCGACGTGAAGATCATCTCCTACCGCGACGGTCAATTCCGCGACGAACTCACGTCCGACGACGACAAAGGTAGGGGTCATTTTGAAAATGATTTTACCTATGCTTGTTTTCCTCCAAGGAAAGAACACAGACCAACCAATTAACAAGTAGGTCCATGGATTATTATTGCGGGACGTGGTTTATCAATTGTTGGGATTAATGGTCTTGTTTCAAACCGCTAACGCGGTGGATGCGGACCATCGAACAAGTCCGAACCCACCGCCCTTTTGTTCTTGGTGTGTGGAACGGCGAACGATGAAAAAACGGGCTGCAGAGACGATTTTTTGGTTCCGCGGTGAAGAACGGGACCCAGGAAGAGCCACAATGCAGACGGAAATGGAATCGGACCACCGGAGCAACTCTGGTGGCCCGCGGACTCCACCAGCGGCGCGGGTCGCCGGCGCGGCGGCCGGAGGCGGCGGCCGATAGACTCACGACGGCGCGGGTCCGGCGAGACACGGGACGCGGCCCTGCCGCGTCCGCTGACCAAGGGAGGCCCCACGCGGGGCCGTGGTGTTCTCACGCGGGGGCAACACGCCCCCCGTGGTTTCCTTTGCACGGCCGCTCGGCCGAGCTGAGCCAAGCCGACCCGCCGGCCGGGTCGCGCCAAGGCCGGGACGGGTCGCGCCCAACCGGGTCGGACCCGGACCCGGGTCGGGTCGACCCAGGGGGGGTTGGGCCGGGTCGGTCCGGGCCCAGACCCCCCGTTTCCGGACCTTTTCGGTCTTTTGCTCATAAATTGAGCTATGTGCATCCGAACAACACGACGTCAGCAGCGATGCAATCCTTGGATCGAGACGGTCGTTTCGGTATATCACACTGAAGGTTTCGGAATACTTTGTGTTCAGCTGGGTTGGTTCGTACATGAAACCAATCGGGCCCTCGGAGCGGAAACGCTCATGTCTTGAGCTACGGACGTCCGATTGACGTGTCGCCGGCTCTGTTGTTTTCCTCTAAGTGAGACGGATCTTTTGGCTTACTCCGCTGAGGTATGGACGTAGGAGGAGTACGGTCGGGTTGGTTTTTCTTTAAAAACCAACCGGGCCCCTTGGACGAAAAAGCCAATAACTCTCAGACTGGGCGTCCGATTGACGCACCGTCTGCGACGTTGAGTTCCTGTTGACGATACGGAACTTTTGGATACATCAACTCTGGACTATGTGTCAGTTGATGTATCAGCCTCTCGGCTCGTGGAGCGGACCCTCCCGAACGAGATTGCTGTGTGCGGGAACCCTAGAGCTGGTTGCGACTGCTACTATGACGACGACGACTATACAGAGATCCTCAGTGGATTCGACGGCGACGACTACAGCACTCAGCGATCCTTTGTGGGTCAGTGCTACTGATCATGTGTGGGTCTGATCCTATGTAGGTCAGGGCTCAGTGGTCCTGTGTGGGCCAGCGCCTACATATCCTGTGTGGGTCTGATCCTGTGTGGGTCTGATCCTGTGTGGGTCTTTACGGGGGTTAGTTACCTATCGATCCTTGGTGGGTCAGATCCTTTGTGGTTCATTGCGGGGGTTAGTTACCTATCGATCCTTTGTGGGTCAGATCCTTTGTGGGTCATTGCGGGGGTTAGTAACTATCGATCCTTTGTGGGTATGACGGCTTAGATGAATCAGTGGCAATATCTGGTCATCTTTATCGTCATAGGAAGAAGTATTCATGTGTGAGCTGAATCCGGTTTTGCTTTCCTTTGTGGATTGTGTTGTGCTATCCTGTGTGGATTTAAGTTTTTATTTCCTATGTGGACCGGGTTGTACTTGAGCTCGGATGTGGAGCCGAGCGAGAATTGTTGACTTAGGTATATGTATGGGCATATACCTAAGTCGTGTCGGATGTTACTTCGTGAATGTATCTTTCCTTTGTGCTTTATCCTTTGTGAATTCTGGGAGACCTTCGGGGGTCTCAGGGTCCCTACTGAGTAGCTTATACTCACCCCTGCACGGGCTATGCCCGCACTACGTTGTGTTGGTTGCGGATGACGGACAACACAGATCGTGGTTGAGGCTTGCGGGGCAAAATGGTACATGGAGGTGGACCACTGGGCGGGACATACTTGGAGCGGTCGGCTGGACTCGAGGAGCAGTGGAGGCTATTTGTACCCACCCTTCAGGTGGGATTTCCAGTGGATAGCTCGACATTGCGGCTTTACTTTTCAGTTACTGTTTTTCCCTTCCAGTTTTACTTTACTTTCAGTTTGGGTTTGTATACTGGCCCACTTACTTTTCCGCACTTACTGTTGTACCGGTTTTTACTTAGTATTTACTACTGTATGCTTACTCTGTGGTGTTTGTTGTTTACTTTACAAAGGCAATGTCTTCCTTTTTTTCCGGGATTTACGCCTTGGTGCTAGTCGTCAGCCCCTCGCCTATAGAAGGCAGGCTTGGGGTAGTCTTGGCACGGGCCCCGAGGACGGGTCATGACATGCGATCTCTTTATCCTTAATAGTATAACCAATACTCATAAAAACATCTCGATTCTCTTCGTGATATTTCCACTTAGGACATCTATTTTCATAATTCCCATACTTTGCACATATAAAACATTTAATTTTAACCATATTCCTTCTAGTTCCTGCTATGGACTAAAACTAGAAAGCATGGTGTGAGAAAGACTTACCATAGATGAAAAACACATAATCATTAAAAATTAATTATAGGATTCCTAAATCATGAAACCTACTTTAAAATCAATGAAACCTTAGTCTTATCATAAGAGACATATCTAGACATATCCTTAGATATTTCCATATGGATCTCACTAAATTTTTCTCATCTGATTTTCCAAATAATGAATAAACCTTTGTACGGATACCAACTATAATGACCTAGGAATTTCGTACATAGAGGTTGCTTCATTTTTTCAAAACATTTCATACATTACAAAAACAAATTCCCAAATACCGTATTAGTTTAGTATCTTTGGAAACTTGGAAACATAAATAACTATCACTACAATAAAATTATCTTTTTACAATACTAGAAATGATCTTTATCATTGCTAGAAAAGTTTTTTCTACGTAAGCAACATTAAAAGCATAGGAATTTTATTAGCGCTTTGAAAATCACTAATAAAAGACCCATTTATTAGTGCTTTTATTTTGTTCCACTAAAGTAACCCTTTAGTAGTGTTGATAAAGGCCTTTTATCAGTGCTTTTAGAAGCACTGATAAATGTATCCTTTATTAGTGTTAATAACGGTCCTATTTATCATCACTTTTAAAAGTGTGGATAAAGGGACATACTACATTTTTCGGTTACAACACAATTCCACACCAGAAACACACCATATATCAACAAAAATAAGTCCCAATAAAAAATTTAAATAAAATTAAATTTACAACACAAATACCAAAAAAAAATACTATATTATAAACATTTCAAACATTGGTTTGTAGAATTACATAAATAAAAATTATTACATACATTAAAAAACAATCATAACTATCAATGTTACTATGATTTCCATTAACTTTCTTTGTTGAAATACCAACACTACATGAGTAGTTTTGAACAAACCACCTCAACTCGAAAAAAAAAGGAATCCACCTATATAAGAAAACAATTATTTTGAGTAATAATAAAAAGAAATAAATTAAACATAAATATGAAATAATACATTACTTCTATGGACAATGATTTTACTTTAAAAATATCAACATTACCTCTATGATTGAGTAGTGGAGGGAACTTGAAGTAAAGTGATAAATGTCAACACTACAGGAGTGAAAGGTTTTGTGAGAGAAGAAGTATGTGGAAGTTTTGTAACAGAAATGGATAAAATATGGATAGAGCACCCCAACTCGAACAAAGGATCCCACCTATATAAGAAAACCATTATTATGTGAGTAATACTAAATATAAATAAATTAAACATACATATGGAATAATACATTAATTATATGGAAAATTATTTTACTATGAAAACATCAAAATTACCTCTATCATTGAGTAGAGGAAACATAGTTTCTCTTCCTGCAAAGTTATTGGAAAGAATTTGAAGTAAAGTGAAAAATGAAACAATGTGGGGGTGGAAAGGTTTTGAGGGAGAATAATTCTATGGAAGTTTTGGTGCAAAAAGGGATGAAATATGGACAGAGCACCCCAACTCAAACAAAAGAATCCACCTGTATAAGAAAACAATCACTATGTGATTAATACTATAAATAAATAAATTAAACGTACATATGAAACAATACATTAATTCCATGGAAAATGATTTTACTGTGAAAACACCAAAATCACCACTTTTACTGAGTAGAGGAAGTTTTTTTGCTCTTCTTACAAAGTTAGTGGAAATAACTTTATGGAAAGTGATAAATTAAACACTATAGGGTTGAAAAGGTTATGAGGGAGAAGAAGATTGTGGAAGTTTTAGTGTATAAAGGGACTAAAAATGGATGGAGCACCCCAAATAGAACAAAAGAATCCACCTATATAAGAAAACAATTATTATGTGAGTGATACTAAAAAGAAATAAATTAAACATAAATATGAAATAATAAATTAATTATATGGACAATGATTTTACAGTGCGAACATCAATATTACCTAGGTGATTGATCAGAGAGAACGTCGTTTCTCTTTTTGTAAGGGCATGAAAGATGGATAAAAATCTTTTAAAATAAATGAACTCTGTAAGGAAAAATGAAAATTAAATCAATTTTCCACTATACAATTTTTTGGTAAAATAGATAAAGTATATCGTAACATTACCTTCGCATCTATCCAAATAGTTTCCTTTATTATATTTTGTTCTTATGAGGGATTGGTAACATCATCATGTGAAGAATACATTGTCTGCCTGAGTATTCAGACATTTAATTTAGATAATATTAAGGAAGTAGAGAACATATAATATTATGAGGAAAACATAATATATTAAAAAAACTTTTACCTTCTAAATGAACTCTATTTCTTTTTTAAAAAATTTCAAGGATTTTTTTCATCTTTTGAGAATCCAAATCCCCTATTTATGGTCCCCTATAACATACAAGACACTATCTACATCGGTACCGATATAAACCTATTATGATTTCCCAATAGAAGAGTCATCCTGGATTGAATTTTCATCTCACTCAACATTTTTTAGTCACCACTAGGAAAATTGACCAATTCTTGTTTGTTGGATCAAAGACATAAAATACTTTCACTACTTATGATGCCATTATAAAAGGCTCATCTTTTACCCTTTCTACACTGAAACTAACCTTCTCAAATCCAATTTCATCAACTTTCACTCCATTGATATTGTCAACCCATTTGCAATGGAAAATAAACACTTGAAATGTTGTATAATCCAACTTGTATATATATTTGATAATGCCAAAATATGACATATTTTCATAAATTGTATTTCTGTCTTTGGAACCAGATATGTGTATCGCTTCAACCGTGTGCGTAACACCACTATTTTTCATCATACTAAAGTCATCAAGTTCTTTTGTATAGAACGTATAACCATTTATTACAAAACCATTGTAAGATATAATATTTTCATTTGATCCTATGGAAATCCATTGAATTAATTCAGTAATTGAATTCAGATTTTTAGATAACTCTTTATAAATTTGATCTCTAAACCATCCTATAAACTATTGATTATGTGTATCTGATATCCATCCTTCATCCCTTGATAGATTAAAATCTCTAAGAACCTTTTTTTGGGATTCAATGTATGGATCAACATCTTCACAATTATGTAATATGTAAAGTTTTTTTTGTTCCCTATTTTTTAAGGTAATTGTAACCAAAACTCTTCCAAAAATCTCTTTTACCATAAGGAATTCATTATGATGAGACTTTTGGAGACTAATGATTTTAAAATCTGATAGGTAATCAGTACATAATTCAATAGATTATTCAACAATATATCGTTATGCAATACAACCTTCAGGCTAAATTTGAATCTTGACATACCCTTTCCAAATCTTTATATATCATTCAATGGGGTACATCCATTTGTAACAGACATGACCATATAGTTAAGCCTCTTGGACCAATTGAACCATTAGGTGGACTATTATATCAAAAATTATGGTGGGAATAATATTTCTAATTCACATATTGTGACCACAATCTTCTTATTCATGATGAGTAACTTTTTTGTGTCTAAAACTTTACTATATATGGCTTTGAAAAATAAGCATAATATAGTTAATTTATGTCGTCCATTTTGAGGTAGAATTAAATGAAAAGAAACAGGCATTAAACCTTGCATCAAATCATGACATTCATGAGATTTTATTCCTTGTAACTTCAAATTAGTCGTCGACATGACATTCTTGATATTGGATGAATACCCATATGTAACTATTACAATAGTAAGGAAAAGGAAACATTCAATTTTTCCTATCTGGATAAAGCATAAGATTCTAGAGGAAGAAAAGTATACCTTTACCCTTCACTAATTCTGAATCTTCCTTTATACCCATTTTAATCAATTCCAACCTAGCCTTGATACCATTTTTCATTTTTCCAGGAAAATTTAGTAATGTGACAATAAAAATATCAAATACATTTTTTTATAGTCATGAAATCAATAAAATTTCTGAAATACAAACAATTCCAATACAGTAATTCAAATAAAATTGATCTCTTCTTCCAACCTGGTTTTGTAAGGTTTTTCGAAAATGGTTTACCGAAAATAGTGTCGATCTTTTTTACTTTTTTGAACAGTAGATCACTTATTGATGGAGATGGTATTGTACCTTTTTTTATATTACCATCAACTGTTGTCATCCAGGATCAGTATTTATTTTATTGAGGTAAAAATTTCTAATTTCCTAAAAACACAGACTTCGAAGAATGTTTTAACCGAACTGAGTATGTGTGTTTTTCACAAATGGGACACCCTAACATTCCCTTAACACTATAGCCTTATAAATTTCCATTTGTGGGGAAGTAATTTATCATTACATACAACATGAACCTCAAGGTGAATTATTCACTTCTATGAGCATCGTATATTGTAACACCTATATCCCATATCAATTTCATATCTTCAATCAATGGATCCAAATACACATAAATATCATTATGGGGTTTCTTTGGTCCAGATATAAGCAGAGGCAACATAATGTATTTGTGCTTCCTACATAAACATGGAAGAAAGATATAATTTACCAACATTACGAGCCACGTACTGTGAGTACTACTCTGTACAAGAAAAGGATTTATTCTATCTTTAGATAATGTGAGATGAAAGTTTCTCAGCTCATTTCCAAATTTAGTAAAATCGCAATCAATTTTATTTCAGTGAGGATAATCTACTAGATAATGTAGTTTCTCATCTTTACTTATTGTATCTACATGCCATCTCAATTATCTTTTGGTATCCTAACATCTATATAGTCTTCTAAACCACAGAATGGTAGGAAATTACCATATAGATTTTAAAGGACTTGATTCCTTTTTCTTGTATCGATCTGTACCACACTTAGGGAATTTTATGGGTGATTCATGGTCCTTGAGAAACAACATTCAATCATCTGGACAAGAATGTATTTTTTAGATATCATTCCCATAAAACGTAAAAAATTTCTTGTGTAATTTGTTTATAAAGGCAGCCTATTTTCTTTTGGTAGCATATATTTCATAAGACGAAGTAGTTCTGTAAAGATGGTGTCACTCCATCAGCTCCTAGATTTCAAATTTTATAAATTAATTACAACTGATAATGTTGTGTATTTATTACAAATGGTATACAATGGTTTCTTGGAATAAGTATTTAACTCCTCAAATGACTTTGTAAAATCCTGAAGGTCATCTTCAATTTCCATTTCAATTTATTCCATGCAATCTTCATCATCTTTTATAAAGGTATTTGTATCAAATGATTCATAAACCATAGTATCATCCCAATCGATGTCGAAATTAAGTTTTTACCCATGTTTAGTCCAAAATTTATAGATTTGATCTATTCTATGACAAATCAAATTTTATTACAACTTTTCTGAACTAATTTGACTTGAATAACAATAATGTAAAACCGGACAAAGGATTTTAGAAGGGTCATCTATATTCTCTCTTACAAACCTAATGAACTCTTTAAATCTAGCTTCAAATTCATTTTTACAATATTTATTGTGCATCCATTTTCAGATCATATCCATCCTATTGGGTTCATAAAATATTAATTTTATACAATTTATAAATAAATACACATAAGGTATTCATTTTCAAAAGTGAAAGTTACAGACAATTCTAATAAGAGAAATATTGATCATTTATACTAGAATATCTGAGCGCTTAGATATTCCAAATCAAACAATAAGGGATATTTTAATTTGAAAAAATAGGGGGAGATAAAGGTAGATAATAAAGGATATTGTCACTAAACTTTATAGGTGTAAACTATAATATGGATAGTGTAAGGACCATAGCCTGAATTACCCGAACAACACCAGGTCAGATCATCTTATAACCATTAACACATCGCAAATCACTAAAGGATGGTTTAAAATTTGCGGGGGGGAAATCATTAATGGGTCGTGGTCCCTCCCCCCCCCCCCAATAGAAACAATTAGTACCAGAGGTTGAACAAATTTCCAGCATGACCCTTGGGGTCAATGGACATGAAGACCCAAATTCATCATTACCCGATATAGGCATACCTGTTATACAAACAACTATGGAAATAAATGATGGAATAGCTATATAGACACACATACATGTCACTCTAGAATAAAAACTCACTTATAGTCTATAAGAAATATAAAATAGATAAAAAACTGATATTAAAACATAACGTGAACTATATAGGCACCATAATGATTCAAAAAGTAAAGGCTTGATGTGATAAAACTGCATGTGCTTAACTGGGGATGAACCCTTTGAATTTTCTCAATAATAAAACTAAGGACCATAGTGAATTATAAGAGAAACTAGATCCTATGATACATATAACTAATATAGAAAAATACATCACCCCACTAACTTACTTCCTAAAAAATATCATTTGAAGCTGCATGTCCACTGAGGTGTCCATAAAAGGTGTCCGCATATAAATAATCATTCGGGAAGCACCAATGTACCTCAAATCAATAGTCAATAAACAATAATACACATGAAAATTGTCCCCCCATTCTCAGCTTGGGTGGTAAGGGTGTGGAGGGGTTTGGGGTGTGGTCTTGGGGTCAAGTCCCCAAGCTAGTGATTTAACTGTATTTTTTTGTCATGTTGTGTGCCACTTCCGTGGCCATACCCAATTTTTAAAAATAATATAAAAGAAAATTTATACACATTCATATAAATATATGAAAAAAAATATTTAGTAAGAAAATATAAAACATATCAGTAAAACAATAATGAATAAATCTAAGGTTCACTATTAGATATAAATAATGGATATTAAATCAGTAGTCGATAAAATCAACAGACCAAAAATCATTCACTAAACAATGGATCACAAAAAAATTGTAAATAATGGATCATAAAAAAATAATAGAAGAAAAAATAAAAAATGAAACCAAAAAACCACAAAGAAAATAGGAAGTCATACCTCACTAGGTTGAAGAAATTTCAAGACCCTCTTATGAAAAACCCTAACTTCAATCAAACACCAGATGTCTAACGAGATGTTGGAGAAACTGGAGGCAGTTGAGTGGTGTGATTATACCTTCTATTCATTGAGGAGGAGTACTGGTAGCGGGTGGCCTCTGTGGAAAGCTTCTATATCGTGACAGGTTCGCAAATGATTAGGGTTTTTAAAATAGATAGGGAAACTTTTCTCATCACTTACAAATAAGCGCTGATAAACATAGGTATTTATCAATGCAAAAAAATCACTGATAAAATAAATATTTATCAGCGATAAAGTTATAGTGCTGATAAATATTTGTTTTATCATTGCCTTGTTTAGCATTGATAAATCCAATCTTTATCGGTGCTAAAAAGTATTGATAAATATGATATTATGAATGCTTATTACTAAAGTGCTGATAAAGGATTTATAATTATAATTATAAAAAAAAATTAAGTATTTATATATACTCAATAAATATATATAAATATAAATATAGTACATATATTCCTTTTAAAATATATTTATTATAATCTTATAATTATTTATTTACAATTAGATAAATATTTTCCAAAAATTATATTTATAGAATTATATATATTTATATATATATAATAAATATATATAGTAAATATATTCATTATTTAAGTAAATTTATTATAAATTGAATAATTATTTAAATATATATAATAATTTATTTATAATTATATAGATACTTTAAAAAATTTATTTATTTATTTATAATTATAAATATATAAATGTATAAATATAGTAAATGTACATTTATAAATATTTTTATTTATACTTTTTTAAAATATATATATATTTTTAACATTATTAATGAATATATAATTTTAAGTGCATGCATATATGTGAAAAATGAGTGAAATTGAAGAAATTAAGAATAAGTACACTTTAATAATATTGAAAAAATGGATATGTTTTGTGTGTGTCCATTGTATATAAAAATACATTAATTATGTATATTTGAAATCAATATAACACACATTTGATCTATATTAAATTGAAAAATCAAACGACATTCAATTATATTCCATGTACTATGCAATTAGTCAATATTTTTAATTCATATCAATTTTTAATTATAAAACATTATTCAATAAATATATATGACTGTTTAATATAAAGTGCCTAAATATTTTGTAATATATAAATCATATTTATATATATTTATATATATCTATATATTTAACATATAAAAATTAATAACATTTATTATCATAATTATCTAATTAATAAAATGTTTAATATTTAATAATGTGTAATCAATCTATTCATTTTTATTAATAATTATTTAATTAATAAAATTTGTAATATTTTTTTTAATAAATACATTTTTTATTATTTATTTATTTAATTCTTTCATTTTATTTATTCTAATATATATCAATGCTACAAATGTGCTAATGAAATAAATATTTATTTGTACTAAAAATAAAGCATTAGTAAAGGGTACCCTTTATTGGCACTAAAAATAAAGCGCTAATAAAGGATACTGATTAGTCACTGAAAGTGGCTAATATTCATTGTTAAGTTCTTAATATTAATGTGTTTAAAAGTTCATAAACATCAATTTTAGTCCAATTCATAAATTGAACTCCATTTCCCATCATTGTGCAATCCATGATTAAAATGTCAATTTGGGCCCACTCAATAATTTACTTGTGGAAATTACAATATTCATAATTTTAATTTGAAATTTTGGGATATGATTGATCACTATTTTTGGAACATTTTATCTTTTAGGTCCGATGGATGAATCATAAAGGAAGATGGAGAATTTTGCGCCTGAAGGCAGAAACTTGCTGGAAAAAGCATAATGGGCCTAAGGCCCATCAAACAAATGTGGGGCCCAGAAACCAAGCCCGATGAAGCTGAAATTTATACAGTAGAAAGATAAAAATATGAGGATAATTTTATTCAACTGTGGCCGGAGCTAATTCTGATGTTTTCATGATGATAAAGGGATATGAAGTTAAGATTTAAATGGTGGACTCGTCATTAATGCTCAAAAACCCGTCCCACCATTTCGACTATAACTTCCAAACGGCTGGGCTAAATTTCCTGAAAGTTTTACAGCTCATAGAGGAGCGAGGGATGAAGATATTTCTCTTCTACAGCCCCTCCGGATTCGGCTTTCTTCAATATCGAATTCACACGTCAATGTGGTGGACGAATCTGGACAGTTTTCCGGGTCAAATTCGAAACATCAATTTCCTTTTGATTATTCACCCTCCATTTGACTCTATTAATTGTTGGGGGGTGAATTAATTGTTGTAGATGTACCTAAGGCTCCTAATATGCCTATATAAGGAGCTATTGGTGAAGGGAATGGGGGTGGAAATTTTTCTTATCATCTTGGATGCTTTGTTTCATTGTAATGTTTTGCTTCCAAATTTCCTTTGTAATGTTTTCCATTTCCATGTAAGTTTCTTTTTTGTATCTTTATGTTCTTAATCAACTTATTTCTCTTATATATTTTCCATTTCATTTATTAAAACTTTATAATCACAAAGAACAGTGATATCTCTGTGTTGTTGTGAATTAGTTCACACATAGGTGTGAATTTCATTCACACACACGGAGGAGTGCTCGTTATTTCTGCGGTTTAAATTTCTTCAATCCAATTCTTGTTAGCCATCTTCCGCCCACCATTGAGAGTATATCATCAATGGAGGGCTAAACCCTTAATGGGTTGATCTTAGGAGGATGTGAAGTCTGGATTGAATGTTATTTTATGAACGAATTGTTGTTAAATGGATAATTAATTTAAGACATCCATTCTTCAGTTATTTCTACTCTTCATCTTTACTGTGTTTGAGCAAAATAAATTCAATTACTAAATGACCATATACCTCGGAGAGGTCATGAATTTGGTTCTCTAAGTGTATAGGGGATTAGTAATTGTGTTTAGTAAGCACCAAACCAGAAAATGATGAAGGTAGTGTTATTTTTGAAGAATGGATTCATCAAGAATTAATAAAACCAAAATTGTTTAAAGAAGTAAAATTCATTCAATCCACCCAAGCATAATCCTAGATCAACCCATTTTCATTAAATTGAATTCACTTAGGTGTCTTAGTGTTATTTAAACCATCCAAAATCAAAACCAAAGTTGGCTACTTCATAGCCCATCCTTCACCAAATCATAGCGTCTCAAGGTTACTTCTTCGGTCTCTGTGGACTCGACCCCTACATGTACTACATCGATCGCTTTTACCCGTAGGGTAAATTTGGGCGCAGCCAGATACCCCATATCAACATTAAAAATAAAGCACTAATAAGGGATACCCTTTATCAGCGCTGATAAAAGGTTGAATTTATCAGTGTTTTCTTTAGCACTCATAAATATGACATTTATTAGTGTTTTTTTCTAGCACTGATAAATACCAGCATTGTTAAAGGCCTATTTTATTGTAGTGTGGTTCATAATAAATATAAATATTATCCTACCTATTTCATCATAACTAGAACCATTCTTGACATCTCATAATTAATACCTCTCTATGAATATTAGGGAAAAGAAATATAAGAATGTATGAGATTAGATTCTCAATAAGGGTAAAGAAAAGAGATACATAAGCATAACAAGAACGTAAAGGTATGAGAACAAAATAAAAACATTTCAAGATCACACCCTGCATGTCAGGGATCATATAAAAGAGTCATGAAATAAAGATTCATAGTTCATAAGACATGAATCACAAGATAATCTAAGCATATGATCCATGAGTGTATTATAATAGTGAAAAATATAGAATTTGTGGGATACACATAAGCTTAGAATATATTATATCAATGATACCTACCAATACATTCATAGTATGTTAGGCTTGAGATAATCACCTGTGTACCTACTTCAGCCTTCGGATGAACTTCTGTGTACCTTCTAGTTTTTGGTATAGGATGACCACCCATGTACTATCTTGTTGTGGTCTTAGGATGACCTCCCATGTACCCTCTTGTGGTAGGCTTTGGATGACCTTCCATGTACCTCTTATTGTGGGATTAGGATTTCCTCCCATGTACACTCTTATTGTGGGCTTAATATGATCTCATGTATACCATTTTGTTATGGGATTATGATGACCTCCCGTGCACCGTCTTGTTGTGGGATTAGGATGACCTCTGATGTACCCTTTGGGCTCATATAAAATTTATCATTACCAATTGTATTGGAGGGATATATCGGTCCCACGCATCAAATAATTAAAACCATACATATATGTTCCAAATGAGAATAAATCATTAATCATAAAATTAATTAACCTTATATATAATAAGGATATAATCCTTGAATAATAACCCCAATAAAGCATTATTAACATCAATAGAAGTCGTCTTGTATGGAAAATAATTTTAAAATATCTTTTTAAAACATTTATTGAGGAAAACATCCTTTCCACTTTTAAAAATAATTATAAAATAAAAAACCTTTAGCAAACATTTTTTATTGAAAATGACCCTCAAAACCAATAAAGGAATCCTTTAGAAACATTTTAAACATATTTGAAATCCTTTTCATTAAAAATTCATGTAAGATCATTCAAAAAAAATTAAAACATTTTTAAGAAAAAAAGGTTTTGAAGGAACATAGATTTCAGACATAACAGAGAACAACATTACCTAAAAATAATAATATCATGAAATTAAGTATATTCCAGAGCAAAATTTCATGGGTTACTATATACACATTTTAATATAATATAGGTGTATAACATAACATCTGTCTCAAAGAAGGAAAATTGCGACAAATGTTCCTTTCTGATTTGGTAACTTTTGAACTGTAAACCCCATGAAAGAGTGATCACAAAATGGTTATGTAAATATTCATAAATTTAGGGATATAGGTCATATAATTCATTCATGGGTAGTATATACACTACATAAAATAAAATAGTGGTTAATATTGCATAAGTCTCACAGAAATAAAAGTGAGACTAGAAATCCCCTTACTTTAAATCATGAATTCCTTCATATACATTTAAACATCATTTATAATAAATATAATTTTATTATAAATCTACCATATAACCATATTAATATAAATAATACCATATATTATTTACTTATGACCTTATATTACTCACTTATTAATATTTCCAAGTTTAAGTTATGTTTTAGGTAATGACCACTTTGTTTCACATACATGTTTTGACTTGTTATTCTTAACCCTCATACTTAGATTATGATTTCATTGTCTTCATAATGATAACCAAGATATAAATATCATATATATCTACTATATATTTATTTAAGGTTATCTATAGAATTTATAGGTATAAAATAAAATACATTGTTCATGGAGATGGTAGGTCGTACGTACGAATCAACGTTGCTTTCATTTTCTTGAAATATTAAAAGAAAGAAAATTATATGATATATTATCATTCCAGAATAATTTTTACTTCATATATATCACTTAATTTATTAAAAAAACCATTAATACACTCCATTTAAATCATGAAAAATCACATCAATTCGTGAGGAGGTAGTCCGTCGTACACATGGACAACGTTATTATATTCCCACAAAATGGAAATCATGAAGGTATGTGTGATATAACTAGTAAATAATCATAATAACATTATAAAAATAATATATATAATATATAAACTATAAATACATCATTATTCCCAACCATTAATGGTGGTAATGCAATGACTAACTACATCAGTTCGTAAGGCGATAGTCCACCATACACATGAATGATGATTATGTATCCCATTTCAGGGAAGTGTGTGAAGATTTTGGTCATACCATTGACAAAAAAAATTATTTTTATGCTTAATACAATTATGTTATTAAATAAAAATGTAATAAAAATAATTTATGGGGTTCAAGGAATAAATAAAACAAAAATGTTCATTGAGGTACGTTACCTAATCTTCAGGTATCTTTTTTTGGTTTGAACTAAAGGACTTCCTTGGTTAGATTTATTCCAAATGAAGGGATTATAGGATTAAGGGAGTGGAGTTTTGAGAATATTTGGATAGTATTTGGCTAAGCTAAATATATTATAAATTGTGAGTAAAGGAGAATAATATGTTCCCTTTTATAAGAGAGGGGAGGGGAACTCGAGGAATTTCTGGATTAATTTATAGGAAATTAAATCTTAATTAAAATACCACTAAAAGTATATTTATTTGAATGAATGATATTATAAGGTTTTAATACCATAAATCGTTCTAATTTTCCCATGTTTTGGTGTTATTTTAAGCCTTATCATTTTGATTAACCCATAGTAAACCCATTTTAATTTTAACTACGGTAACAACTTTTTAAAAATAAAAAGGATGTTATTTTTACTTATAAAGTTTCAATTAGAGCATAAAGGAAAATTTATGATATTTTATAACATATAACATACCATTTTACCATATTAAATATTTTTATGATTTTTAAATGATTTGATAAAATATTATTTTTATAAAATATCATAAGTGTCAATATCGACACTCTTCATCACTTTGACTTTAAGAAACTCAAGAGAGAAATATATATTAAAAAATAATCATTTAATACCATACTAATATATCATAATATTTTATAAAATTATTGGATGACCTTAATTTAGTGAAATTATATTTATTTAAATATTTCTAATATCATTTAATTGATTATTTCATTAATTAAATAATTACTACATCATCATTGTGTAATTTTTTATGATATTTATTTGTCCAGTAAAATTTAAAAATAAATTTACATGATATAGATAAAACTGTTATATTTCATAATAATATAAATAGTAGATAATATTTTCTATTTATCCCCATATTAAAAATATTATACTTATTAAAAGCAAGAGTGTGACATTTTCTCACTCTCTTTAATTTTAATAATATCTAAGTTATTTTCATGGAAAAGTGTCCATTAAATAATAAAATTTAGAACCTTATGTTTAAAGGGTATAATTAAATTCACCCAATAATATTTGGTCAAGTGTGAGGATATTTTTCTAATATTTATAATATTATATTTACACTTACTGACCTAATTTAACCTTAAAAGTGGTAATAGAAATTACTAAACTTACTGTTAATATTGCCATAAATAAAAAGGGAACTGTTTAATAAATTTTTAACTTATGATTCAAAATATTTAATCCATTTTTCAAAATTATAATCACTTAACTGGCAGACATAAATTTAAAATTAATCCCATAGACTAGATGAGATGATGAGTTTTTAAAAGTAAAAAACGTCTAAAAGTTTGAAATGTTTTTATATCCAAATTAAATGTAAAATTTGTTCCAATTACCAAATTTGGATTAATTTATGTATAATTTTACAAATTATAATTTAAATCCCATTTAAAATATAATTTAAATTTATAATTAAGTTATATGAAAAAGTGTTTTCAATTAAAATTCAGTATTTTCCACTATTCATCAAAACATGAAACCTCTCATAAAAATACCAAAAGTTCATGAAAAGTAAATTTTGATATTACACTTACAAAAATGAAGTTTATTTTTTCATATTAAAATTACAAAAGTTTCAAAAATTAGATACAGAATTGATTCTCCATTAAAATTGTAACACCCCGTGATTTTTTGAAAAATATTCTTTTTAATTTCATTAATGTCTTGTGTTGTATGCTACACCAAAAGAAGCTTGCACAGCACGCATTCCTGAATTGGCTTGCATTACACGAAATAAAGACCTTTCTCGATAGCGTGTGTAGTACGCAATACCGAGTTTCACTAAACGAGATATTATTATAATATTATTATGAACTAGTCGTTATGAATAGTAATACCCACTTTTTGAAATTTTATAAATTTTATCTTTAAAAATGGACTTCATTTTTGGATTCGGAATATCAAAATTAGCTTAGGGTGAAATTTTCATACTTTTCGGATCACTTTCATATTCTGATGAATAGTGAAAATTACTAAATTTTAATTAAAAACAACTTTTTTAATCGAAATAATTAATAGTGATAAATTATTAATTTGAGTCGTTTAAAAGTATATTTAGAATATATTTTTACCATTTAATACAATTTTGTCCATTGGATGTAATTTCACATTTAAACCAGACATAAACAAGTGTCAATCTTTTGATAGTTATTATCTCTTAAAAACACACTATTTGTTTTGACGACGAGAATTAATTTTTTTAAATTAATTAATGCAACTAATATGTTTTTAATTTGGTAAAATAGAAATCATTTTTTAATTCATAATATCAAATATATCTTAGGCCTAATTTTTGGTATTTTTCTGGAAACTTTCATTTTTTGATGAATAGTGAAACCACTAAGTGGTAGTTAACAAACTGAATTTTTCATAAAACTTAATTTTACCGCTTCTGTGAGTGGAATTTTGAAACTCAAAAAGAAACAGTTAATATCAAGGACTAAAATTTGGTTCAATGAGATGAAAATATTTTTTTGTGAATAGTAACTTTTTACTTTTATTTACCACGGTTAAAAGTAAATAGGACAATTAAGGGTAAAAATGATATTATTATTACCCTAAAACATGTCCTAATTCTATTGGATAAGTTTAATTCGACCAAAAACAAAATTAGTAATAAATTATGACCATTTAGGCCCACTTGGATTAGATTAGGACATTTAATATTAATTTATTTAAAGAAGGGTTAAAATAGTTAAAATCAAATTTTAATAAGTAAATCATTTTTAATATAGGGTTATACATAAGATACATTCGACTATAAATATTAATTAGAAATATAAAACTATTTCCTAGATAATGGTATTTTATTTATAATTTTTAGACATTAAATAATTTAATTTATTTATGACACAATGATGATGCAGTAATTATCTTATTAATGAAATATTGACATAATTGATGTTATAAATACCCAAATAAATGTAATTTGAGACTTTTTATGAATTACACTAATTTTATAGGTTAATATTATATGTTATTATTGATTTAGTTGACTTTTTTCGAACTAATCAATCTTTTATGATTTTCACAAAAATCAATTACAAAATAGTGTCAAAATTGACATAAAATAGTTTTTAAAACAAATATTATATTTTTAATTTTTATTTTATTCCTAAAAATATAAGGTTCGTCCAAATGACTAATATAATGTTATATATATTAATAATAAACAACTTGGGGTTATTTGGGCTTGTAATAGTAAGTTTATTAACCTTATAGTGTAAGAAAACAAGAAGACACGGTAAAAGTAAAATTATTTAACTTAAGGTTAAATCTAAATGATAAAGTTAAAATAGAAACCTAAACTTATCTAAATTCTATTGGATAATAGTATTTCGACCCATCCCCACCTTAGATTCTAAATAACTCAATTTTGAGCTATTAAAAACAGAATATGACCTTATAATAAAATAATATTTTTAGTTTTTCCTAAGGTGCCCTTCTCCTCCCTTATAAAAGGGAACCTCCTCCCTCTCTTCCTCACACCACTTTGAGCCTTCAAGCTCGGACAAAACCTGCCAAATTATCTTCTCCAATTCCCTATAAACATACTAGAGGTTCTGGTCCTCTTCAAAGACCAATTTTAGTACCCTAAGAGGAGGTCTCAAAGAGGCGCTTCAAAGAAGAGGTAATGTCCGTTACCGATTCTTTCAACTTTATTTCTTCTTCCACTTCTTCTTATTTAGTTGTTTCATTATGAAGTAATAACATCAGTATCAATCATATACTGATATGTTATTATAAGTATAAAACAACCATATTTCACTATCTATCCATCCCACGAAAAATGAAATCACCACGCGTGCGTACTTACGGAATACCGTCTCCATGCCGTGGTGAAATCTGTTTTTCTTCCAACGCCTTACATGGATGGGTATAATGGTGTAAAAAATAACTATATATGGTTATTATAACATCATACTGATTCTGATATATTATACCATCCACTCCAATTCTATTCAATAATTATGGGAACGATATCATCGCTTGTGCGTACGTACGGACTACCGTGTCCATGACGAGATGAGATTCATTATCCATGTTAACCATACATGAATGATCATAGAGTTTATATAATGAATAATAATGCTACTGGATTTATGTATATATATATGTATTTCATCTATTTAGTTTCATTCAATTCAATAAGGAAACAAAAAAAGCGTTCATGCGTACGTACGGCCTACCGTCTCCATGAACGGTGTATTTCATTCCTTTTATCGATCTATAATATATATATGTATATGATGAATATATATTATATATAAATCATGTTTTAAATACTTGAATTATGTAAATCAGGATATAAGTATTAATATCAAGAACGAAAAGTCTAAACACATACGATAAATGAAATGATTTTACCCAAAACGCTGCTTTAACATCGAGTTTACAAAAGAACGGGTAATATAAAGTCATAAGTGAAACATATATGATATCATAACAATGAATATGATTCTGTAATAATTCAATGACATTATTTAAATCATTATATAGGAGGTTTGGATATGTATGAAGCATATCGGACCTAAGGTAAGGGATAACTATTCCAATCTCATTCTTATCCGAGATTGTTATTCGTAAGTATTTACTGGGGTTATTGTTTTCATCCATGCCCATGTTTTCTAAAAAAAAATTCATGTATTTTTAAATTCCTTTTTACCCATTTTTTGGAATTTACCATATGTTATGAATGGAATCTTACTTTTTTTTACCACATGGGGAACGTTTTGACTTTTCCGACAAAAGTACGAGAAGAATGTTATTTTTTACTTATACGGTGTGGACAGATTTTTACGGTTTCATAAAGCCTCATTTTCATGAAGCTTACTCTACAAGATTTTATGACTATTTTCATAAAAATACTTTTCTTTTAAAATTTCATTGAATTTTGTGAAAAGAAAATGATTTTTAAGAAGAAAGGATATTTTCCTCAAGAATTCATTTCAAGTGTTTTATCAAAACAATTTTTCCATCTAAGATGACATTATTTTATGTGTGTATATTTCAAGTATAATGTCTCTATGATTTACATGGTTTCAATTTTCTTATTATGAAATGATATCCATTTATTTTATATGGATTATGTGATGATGGGATGATGTTTTTGAAACTCATTTCATTCGTTGTGTTATTATGAATGATGTATGTTTATTTTGTGGCACAAGTAAGAATGATTTCATTATGAGATGGGTGGGACCTATATCTCCCTCAAATGCTTTGGGTAAAGATTTATATCTCATGAGATAGACGTGGCTGGAACGACAAGTTAAACTGGTTCAGTAATACAGGACTGCACGAGGAGTAAACTCGATTCAGAAAGGGACTTTGTCCACTTAGATGGTCTTGGCAGCAATGCCTTGGCTACTATGGAAATCATATCATGTGCTTAATGGTTTCCACAGTTACATGTTTTATTCCCATGCTATTTTATCATTATTGATGTTCCCTTATGATATATGCCTTACGTACTTCCATGATTCATGTCTTTGCTCAAGATTTTGATGTTTAGATTTTATGTTCAAGTTTTTGCATTCAAATATTTATGGATTGTTTTATGTTCTCTATGTTTACTCTTACATATATATCATCGCTCGTGTGTACGTACGGACTACCATCTCCACGACGCGATGAGATTCATTCTCCATGTTAACCATACATGAATGATCATAAAGTTTATATAATTAATAATAATGCTACTGGATTTATGTATATATATATATGTATGTCATCTATTTAGTTTCATTCAATTCAATAAGGAAATGAAAACAGCGTTCATGCGTACGTACGGCCTACCGTCTCCATGAATGGTGTATTTCATTCCTTTTATCGATCTATAATATATATATGTATATGATGAATATATATTATATATAAATAATGTTTTACATTCTGGAATTATGTAAATCAGGATATAAGTATTAATATCAAGAACGACAAGTCGAAACACATACGATAAATGAAATGATTTTACCCAAAACGCTACTTTAACATGGAGTTTACAAAAGAACGGGTGATATAAAGTCATAAGTGAAACATATATGATATCATAACAATGAATATGATTCTGTAATAAGTCAATGAAATTATTTAAATCATTATACAGGAGGTTCGGATACATACGAATCATATCAGACCTAAGGTAAGGGATAACTATTCCAATCTCGTTCTTATCCGAGATTGTTATTCGTAAGTATTTACTGGGGTAATTGTTTTCATCCATGCCCATGTTTTCTAAAAATGTTTTAATGTATTTTTAAAGTCCTTTTTACCCATTTTTTTGAATTTTCCACATGTTATTAATGGAATATTACTTTTTTTACCACACGGGGAACTTTTTGACTTTTCCGACAAAAGTACGAGAAGAATGTTATTTTTAACTTATACGACGTGAACAGATTTTTACGGTTTCATAATTTCTCATTTTCATGAAGCTTACTCTATAATATTTTATCACTATTTTCATCAAAATAATTTTCTTTTAAAATTGCATGGAATTTTGTGAAAATAAAATGATTTTGAAGAAAAAAGGATATTTTTCTCAAGAATTCATTTCAAGTGTTTTATCTAAACCATTTTTCCATCTAAGATGACATTATTTTATATGTGTATATTTCAAGTATAATTTCTCTATGATTTACATGGTTTCAATTTTCTTATTATGAAATGATATCCATTTATTTTATATGGATTATGTGATGATGGGATGATGTTTTTGAAACCCATTTAATTTGTTGGGTTATTATGAATGATGTATGTTTATTTTGTGGCACAAGTAAGAATTATTTCATTATTAGATGGGTGGGACCTATATCTCCCTCCAATGCATTGGGTAAAGATTTATATCTCATGAGATAGACATGGTTGGAACGGCAAGTTAAACCAGTTCAGTAATACAGGACTGGAATGAGGAGTGAACTCAATTCAGAAAGGGACTTTGTCCACTAAGATGGTCTTGGCAGCAATGTCTTGGATGCTATGGAAATAATATCATGTGATTAATGGTTGCCACAATTACATGTTTTATTCCCATGCTATTTTATCATGATTGATGTTCCCTTATGATATATGCCTTACGTACTTCCAAGATTCATGTCTTTGCTCAAGATTTTGATGTTTAGATTTTATGTTAAAGTTTTTGCATTCAAATGTTTATGGATTGTTTTCTGTTCTCTATGTTTACCCTTACTGGGAATTTGAGCTCACCCTTTTGTATGTTTTATTTCCCCAGGTCAGGAAGAAGGTTATTAAGTTGGATATGCCAAAAGGGACTCTAGATTTGATGAAATAAATGGGAGACAATGTAGATGCTTTATGAACCAGTTGTTTATGTTTACCAGTTTCTAAAGACACTATACCTATACGGTCCTTTCCTGGTTTTGTTATATGCTGTAATAAGTGTGCTTCAATTTTGAAGTATTAACAATGTATGTAAATTATGGGTCGTTATAGTTGGTATCAACATAATATATCAGAATCAGTATGATGTGAAAGCCTTAGTAAGAACCCTAAGGATAAGTCTACGCATAGAACACAATATTAGTGTTTTAGAAATGGCCATGAAAAACCTATGATAAGACCTTAAGTGTGAAATTTTATTCTTGATTATGTGTTTTTCAAATTATAATTAGTGTTTCTCACACTATTCTTCTTGGTTTTAGTCAATGGTTGGAACCCGAAGGTACCGTGTTAATGCGGAATGCAACGGGCAATGCAATAATTGTCCCCCTGAGAAACCAAACGTTATGGGAGATGGAATGCAAAATCTTGTAGTCATGCTCACACAACTTTCTCAAGCTATGAATCATTTAGGACTTCCAAACGAGCAAAGGAAGGAGCAACATTATGTTGAATCCTTCATGAGGCAGCGTCCACCCTCATTCAGCGGGACTACTGATCCATTAGTGGCTGAACAATGGATCAGTACCACTGAAAAGATATTTTTAGTTCTTCAATGTTCTGAACATGATAAAGTCATCTTAGTAGTTTATCGTTTGGAAGGAGATGTTGATCAACGGTGGAATCTTATTAACAATACGAGGCAAAGGGATGAAATTGAGTCCACGGAATGGGACGAGTTCAAGAACTTATTTTTTAATAAGTACTTCCCTCGTATTCTCCGAAAAAAGATGGGGAAAGAGTTTCTTGAACTAAAGAAAAAGGATGATGAATCTGTTGGTACCTACGAAGTAAATTTTACAAGACTTTCAAGGTATGCTTCTGGTATTATTATCCAACCTGAGAGTAAGATCGATCGATTCTTTAGTGGTTTAAAACCAAGTCTTCGAAGGGAGTTAGCCATAAGGGACTTCAATAGCTACGAGGAAATTGTTCGATGTGCTCTCAAGGTTGAGATGGATATTAGAGTAACCCATCAGTCATATGGGTTTGATAAGAAGAGGAAAATGGAATTCAAAGGAAAATCTAAAGAGCCCACTAAAAAGAAGATGAGTTTTCCCTTATGCTCAAAGTGTGGAAAGAAACATGGAGGAAATTGTCTTAAGGGGACAAGAAAATGTTATAAGTGTGGAAAATAAGGTCATCGGGCAATTGAATGTCGAAATAATGGGAAGAAGATTTCTAATGATTCAAACAAAGGAAGGGATACACAGAATGAACCAACTTCACTTCAATGTTTCAAGTGCAAGGAAATGGGGAATTATGACAATCAATGCCCTAATCCAAGGGTTCATGATGATGATCGACATCAACAAACTCTTAAGGACAAAGAAAAAGGAAAGTCACATGCAATTACAATCAGCTATGTAGAGTACGACAACGAAGTTGTGAAAGGTACACTTACCATCCACTCTAAAGTAGCAAATGTTTTATTTGATTCTAGATCCACCAACTCTTTTATTTCTAAAGAATTTTCTAAGGGTATCACTGTATTAACTATATATGGTTATTATAACATCATACTGATTCTAATATATTATACCATCCACTCTAATTATAATCAATAATTATGGGAACGATATCATCGCTCGTGCGTACGTACGGACTACCGTCTCCACGACGCGATGAGATTCATTCTCCATGTTAACCATACATGAATGATCATAAAGTTTATATAATGAATAATAATTCTACTGTATTTATGTATATATATATATGTATGTCATCTATTTAGTTTCATTCAATTCAATAAGTAAACGAAAACAACGTTCATGTGTACGTTCGGCCTACCGTCTCCATGAACACTGTATTTCATTCCTTTTATCGATCTATAATATATATATGTATATAATGAATATATATTATATATAAATCATGTTTTACATTCTGGAATTATTTAAATTAGGATATAAGTATTAATATCAAGAACGACAAGTCGAAACACATACGATAAATGAAATGATTTTACCCAAAACGCTGCTTTAACATGGAATTTACAAAAGAATGGGTAATATAAAGTCATAAGTGAAACATATATGATATCATAACAATGAATATGATTATGTAATAATTCAATGAAATTATTTAAATCATTATATAGGAGGTTCTGATTTGTACGAAGCATATTGGACCTAAGGTAAGGGATAACTATTCCAATATCGTTCTTATCCGAGATTGTTATTCGTAAGTATTTACTGGGGTTATTGTTTTCATCCATGCCCATGTTTTCTAAAAATGTTTTCATGTATTTTTAAAGTCCTTTTACCCATTTTTTTGAATTTTCCACATGTTATTAATGGAATATTACTTTTTTTACCACACGGGGAACTTTTTGACTTTTCCGACAAAAGTACGAGAAGAATGTTATTTTTAACTTATACGACGTGAACAGATTTTTACGGTTTCATAATTTCTCATTTTCATGAAGCTTACTCTATAATATTTTATCACTATTTTCATCAAAATAATTTTCTTTTAAAATTGCATGGAATTTTGTGAAAATAAAATGATTTTGAAGAAAAAAGGATATTTTTCTCAAGAATTCATTTCAAGTGTTTTATCTAAACCATTTTTCCATCTAAGATGACATTATTTTATATGTGTATATTTCAAGTATAATTTCTCTATGATTTACATGGTTTCAATTTTCTTATTATGAAATGATATCCATTTATTTTATATGGATTATGTGATGATGGGATGATGTTTTTGAAACCCATTTAATTTGTTGGGTTATTATGAATGATGTATGTTTATTTTGTGGCACAAGTAAGAATTATTTCATTATTAGATGGGTGGGACCTATATCTCCCTCCAATGCATTGGGTAAATATTTATATCTCATGAGATAGACATGGCTGGAATGGAAAGTTAAACCGGTTCAGTAATACAGGACTGGAACGGGGAGAGAACTCGTTCAGAAAGGGACTTTGTCCACTAAGATGGTCTTGGCAGCAATGCCTTGGCTACTACGGAAATCAAATCATGTGCCTAATGGTTTCCACAATTAAATGTTTTATTCCCATGCTATTTTATCATGAATTATGTTCCCTTATGATATATTCCTTATGTACTTCCAAGATTCATGTCTTTGCTCAAGATTTTGATGTTTAGATTTTATGTTCAAGTTTTTGCATTCAAATGTTTATGGATTGTTTTATGTTCTCTATGTTTACCCTTACTGGGAATTTGAGCTCACCCATTTTTTGTTTTCTTTTCCCCAGGATATAAAGAAAGGTATAAGGTAAGAAAAAAGGGGGAAGATCTTTATTGGGAGATGTTGAAGATCTTTCACCACGATTAGAGGATTTTATTCCGAGTTTCCAAAGACACTAAACTATTACGATCCTTGTGTGTATGTTTTTGTTATGTATTAAGTATTCTGTAAAAGTAATGTATTCTCCATGTAGATCAAGCTTTGGGTCTCTATAGTTGGTATCAGAGGAAAGGTTTAGTCAACCTTTGGAAACTAGGATGCGAGAACATTAGTGAGATCCCTAGAGATATTTCTAAGGTATGTCTAGGGATGTCCCTAAGGTTAAGTATAAGTATAGGTTATAGTCCAGGAATTATGGTAACGATATTAGATTAAACCTAAGATGTTAGATATTGAAGTTACTCCCCCTTTATTATGATTTTTGCCTCTCACACTATTCTTTTTGGGTTTTAGAAAATGGCTGGAAACAAGATGATTCACGATAATGGAGGATATGATGGACAATGGAATGATATTCTTCATGAGAAACCAAATGAAATTGGATTTGGAAGTCCAAACATCATTATTATGTCGAATCAGAAATCTCATAATATGATCAATAAACTCAAATTTGGTAAGTTTCCTGAATCGGCTAATAAGAGAAAGATGGAGTTTCATGATGATCATAGAGGAAAGAAAGTTCAGTTTCCCCTATATAAATCATGTGGGAAGAGGCATCAAGGAGAATGTTTCAAAGGAACTGTAAGATGCTTTGGGTGTGGAAAAGAAGTACATAAATCCAGTAAGTGCAAATGAAAATGTTCAGTTAACACCATGGATGAGGATAATGGTATTGCTACGACATCAACAATGGTTAAATGTTTTAAATGTGGAATGTACGGGCATTATGCAAACCAATTCCCTAAGGGAAAGTCTCATGAAGAGAATCAGTATGGTCGTATGGGTAATATTTATGTTGATTATGATGAAGAGACTACAAATGATATGTGATATAAAATAATTGTTGAAGCTCGGTCAATGGTTTAAGAAGGTAGTGGAATGATTTCATGTTTATCAAGTGTAATGTTGTATAAGTAATCTCATGGTACTATGGAATAAAGAGACATCTAAGGATTGTTACACTGTTGTCTTTCCTTAAGTTTTGAAAGTGTGTGATGAATGGTACCAGTATTTTTGGAAGGTAGATGATATGCGCATAATGAAGGGATAAGAAGAAAATTAAATGTTTGATTGTATTCATGAGCTCATGACTGATATAAGGAGAAGGTTATATAATGGTTTGAGTATATATAATTTTTGGATTTTGGTATGTGGAAAGGGTTAACTTTTGACAGAATTCATGTTTTCACTAAGGTTTAATGGGTATTCATTTTTCAATAGAATACATGATTAAGGTATTCACATGATTGGAATGTGACCAACAAGATAATGGGGGATAAATGATGGTTGGTTGATGACATTTCAAGTAATCGTTTTCTTTATACTATGAGCTTGGACCGAAGTATTTTTGATAAATATTGGAATGGATTATGTTGGACATAAGATAGTATTGTTTAAAGATAGAACTTTTTTCGATATTATTGATGGGATGTTATAGTAATTTAGTTTTAGAATAAGGACAACCTGCAGGACGGGTGACAACCCATCGCGTCGGACAAGGCTGTGGGAATCGAACCCACAACCGAAGTGCGACTGGCCTTTATCGCCTACCACTGGCCTACAGGAAGTCCCTGTTTAGTAGAAACTAGTTTTATTATATTAATCAGTATGATATATGAAGTATAAGTCCATTTTAGAAACCATATATGATTAATCTCACTATAGATCAACTTATGTATATTTAATAACTTTTGTTAACCTTTTGTTTGAGATAGATGGAATGACTCGTCATTCTATCACATGATCTTCTAACACTTCACGAATAAAAAATTCAACTTCATTTATTTAAGAGATGAAGTGGAAATTGTTCAAGGCACGAACAAAAGTGATATTGTACCAAAATAAAGTAAGTATTTATTCTAATTCTTCAACTTTAGGGAAATGATCTTGAAAACGAAAAATGTTTTCCTAGTGCCCTTATATCCGATGAATCGGATGGTACCATAGATCATCACGAATTTATGGCTTTGTGATTTTTGGATTTTTCATAGCCATGTTCTCTACCACTCTCCATCAGAACTTGATGGTTAGATTTTTCTTTCATATCCATATTTTCACCTATGTTCTCCTACATGAAAACCCAGTGATGAGTTAATTTGGGTAACACTTACGTTTCATAATTTAGTTTTTAAATCCATGTTTTGGTATTCCTTTTTATGATGTGGGTTTCTATAAAAGAAAATTTCGAGTAGTAAACCATTTATAACCCCGACGAATTTGAGTGAGAAATTCATTTTAAGGGGGGTAGAATGTAACACCCCGAGATTTTATGAAAAAATATTCCTTTTAATTTCATTAATGTCTTGTGTTGTACGCTACACCAAAAGGAGCTTACACAACACGCATCCTTGACTTGGCTTTCATTACACACAATAAAGACCTTCCTCGATAACGTGTGTAGTACGCAATACCGAGTTTCACTAAATGAGATATTATTATAATATTATTATGAACTAGCCATTATGAATAGTAATAGCCACTTTTTGAAATTTTATAAATTTTATCTTTCAAAATGGACTTCATTTTTGGATTCAGAATATCGAAATTAGCTTAGGATGAAATTTTGGTACTTTTCAGATAACTTTCATATTCTGATGATAAATTATTAATTTGAGTGTTTTTAAAGTATATTTAGAATATATTTTTACCATTTAATACAATGTTGTTCATTGGATTTAATTTCACATTTAAACCGAACATAAACAAGTGTCAATCTTTTGATAGTTTTTATCTCTTAAAAACACGCTGTTTGTTCTGACGACGAGAATTAATTTTTTTAAATTAATTAATGCAACTAATATGTTTTTAATTTGGTAAAATATAAATCATTATTTAATTCATAATATCAAATATATATTAGGCCTAATTTTTGGTATTTTTCTGGAAACTTTCATTTTTTTTATGAATAGTGAAACCATTAAGTGGTAGTTAAAAAACTGAATTTTTCATAAAACTTAATTTTATCACTTCTATAAGTGGAATTTAGAAAATCCGAGACATACGGTTAATATCAAGGACTAAAATGTGGATCAATGAGATAAAAATATTTTTCGGTGAATAGTAACTTTTTAATTTTATTTACCACGGTTAAAAGTAAATAGGATAATTAAGGGTAAAAATGATGTTATTATTACCCTAACACATGTCCTAATTCTATTGGATAAGTGTAATTCGACCAAAAACAACCTTACGAATAAAATATGACCATTTAGGCCCACTTGGATTAGATTAGGACATTTAATATTAATTTATTTAAAGAAGGGTTAAAATAGTTAAAATCAAAGTTTAATAAGTAAATCATTTTTAATATAGGCTTATACTTAAGATAAATTCGACTATAAATATTATTTAGAAATATAAAACTATTTCCTACATAATAGTATTTTATTTATAATTTTTATACATTAAATAATTTAATTTAGTTATGACACAAAGATGATGTAGTAATTATCTTAATAATGAAATATTGACATAATTGATGTTATAAATACCCAAATAAATGTAATTTGAGACTTTTTATGCATTCCACTAATTTTATAGGTTAATATGACATGTTAGTATTGATTTAGTTAACTTTTTTTGAAATAATAATTCTGTTATAATTTTCACAAATATGAATTACCAAATAGTGTCAAAATTGACATAAAATAGTTTTTAAAACAAATACTATATTTTTAATTGTTATTTTATTCCTAAAAATCTAAGTCTTGGAAAAATGACTTAGATAATGTTAAATATATTAATAATAAACATCTTGGGGTTATTTGGTCTTGTTATAGTAATTTTATTAACCTTATAGTGTAAGAAAACAAGAAGACACGGTAAAAGTAAAATTATTTAACTTAAGGTTAAATCTAAATGATAAGGTTAAAATAGAAACCTAAACTTGTCTAAATTCTATTGGATGAGAGGATTTAGACCCATCCCCACCTTAGATTCAAAATAACTCAATTTGGATCTATTAAAAACCGAATATGACATTATAATAAAATGATATTTTTAGTTTTTTCTAAGGTACCCCTCTCCTCCCTTATAAAAGGGCACCTCCTCCCTCTATTCCTCACACCACTTTGAGCCTTCAATCTTGGAAAACCCCTTCCAAATTATCTTCTCCGCTTACCTAGAAACATCCTAGAGGTCCTGGTCTTCTTCAAAGACCAATTTTAGTGCCCTAAGATGAGGTCTCAAAGGGGCGCTTCAAAGAAGAGGTAATGCTCATTACCGATTCTTTCAACTTTATTTCTTCTTCCACTTCTTCTTCTTTAGTTGTTTCATTATGAAGTAATAACATCAATATCACTCATACACTGATATGTTATTATAAGTATTAAACAACCCTATTTCACCATCTATCCATCCCATGAAAAACGAAATCACCACGCGTGCATACGTACGGAATACCGTCTCCACGCCGTGGTGAAATTTGTTTTTCCACCAACACCTTACATGAATGGGTATAATGGTGTAAATAATAACTATATATGGTTATTATAACATTATACTGATTCTGATATATTATACCATCCACTTCAATTATATTCAATAATTATGGGAACGATATCATCGCTCGTGCGTACGTACGGACTACCGTCTCCACGACGAGATGAGATTCATTCTCCATGTTAACCATACATGAATGATCATAAATTTTATATAATGAATAATAATGCTACTGTATTTATGTATATATATATGTATGTCATCTATTTAGTTTCATTCAATTCAATAAGAAAACAAAAACAGCGTTCATGCGTACGTACGGCCTACCGTCTCTATGAACGGTGTATTTCATTCCTTTTATCGATCTATAATATATATATGTATATGATGAATATATATTATATATAAATCATGTTTTAAATTCTTGAATTATTTAAATCAGGATATAAGTATTAATATCAAGAACGAAAAGTCTAAACACATACGATAAATGAAAAGATTTTACCCAAAACGATGCTTTAACATGGAGTTTACAAAAGAACGGGTAATATAAAGTCATAAGTGAAACATATATGATATCATAACAATGAATATGATTCTGTAATAAGTCAATGACATTATTTAAATCATTATATAGGAGGTTCGGATATGTACGAATCATATCGGACCTAAGGTAAGGGATAACTATTCCAATCTCATTCTTATCCAAGATTGTTATTCGTAAGTATTTACTGGGGTTATTGTTTTCATCCATGCCCATGTTTTCTAAAAATGTTTTAATGTATTTTTAAAGTCCTTTTTACCCATTTTTTTGAATTTTCCACATGTTATTAATGGAATATTACTTTTTTTACCACACGGGGAACTTTTTGACTTTTCCGACAAAAGTACGAGAAGAATGTTATTTTTAACTTATACGGCGTGAACAGATTTTTAACTTTTAATAATGCCTCATTTTCATGAAGCTTACTCTATAAGATTTTATGACTATTTTCTTCAAAATAATTTTCTTTTAAAATTGCATGGAATTTTGTGAAAAGAAAATGATTTTGAAGAAGAAAGGATATTTTTCTCAAGAATTCATTTCAAGTGTTTTATCTAAACCATTTTTCCATCTAAGATGACATTATTTTATATGTGTATATTTCAAGTATAATGTCTCAATGATTTACATGGTTTCAATTTTCTTATTATGAAATGATATCCATTTATTTTATATGGATTATGTGATGATGGGATGATGTTTTTGAAACCCATTTAATTCGTTGGGTTATTATGAATGATGTATGTTTATTTTGTGGCACAAGTAAGAATGATTTCATTATTAGATGGGTCGGACCTATATCTCCCTCCAATGCATTGGGTAAAGATTTATATCTCATGAGATAGACATGTCTGGAACGGCAAGTTAAACCAGTTCAGTAATACAGGACTGGAACGAGGAGTGAACTAAATTCAGAAAGGGACTTTGTCCACTAAGATGGTCTTGGCAGCAATGTCTTGGATACTATGGAAATAATATCATGTGCTTAATGGTTGCCACAATTACATGTTTTATTCCCATGATATTTTATCATGATTGATGTTCCCTTACGATATATGCCTTACGTACTTCCAAGATTCATGTCTTTGCTCAAGATTTTGATGTTTAGATTTTATGTTAAAGTTTTTGCATTCAAATGTTTATGGATTGTTTTATGTTCTCTATGTTTACCCTTACTGGGAATTTGAGCTCACCCTTTTGTATGTTTTCTTTCCCCAGGTCAGGAAAAGGTTATTAAGTAGGATATGCCAAAAGGGACTCTAGATTTGATGAAATAAATGGGAGACAATGTAGATGCTTTATGAACCAGTCGTTTATGTTTACTAGTTTCTAAAGACACTATACCTATACGGTCCTTTCCTGGTTTTGTTATATGTTGTAATAAATGTGCTTCAATTTTGAAGTATTAACAATGTATGTAAAGTATGGGTCATTATAGTTGGTATCAACATAATATATCAGAATCGGTATGATGTGAAAGCCTTAGTAAGAACCCTAAGGATAAGTCTAAGCATAGAACACAATCTTAGTGTTTTAGAAATGGCCATAAAAAACCTATCATAAGACCTTAAGTGTGAAATTTTATTCTTGATTATGTGTTTTTCAAATTATAATTAGTGTTGCTCACACTATTCTTCTTGGTTTTAGTCAATGGATGGAACCCGAAGGTACCGTGTTAATGCGGAATGCGACGAGCAATGCAATAATTGTCCCCCTTAGAAACCAAACGTTATGGGATCTGGAATGCAAAATCTTGTAGTCATGCTCACACAACTTTCTCAAGCTATGAATCATTTTGGACTTCCAAACGAGTAAAGGAAGGAGCAACATTATGTTGAATTCTTCATGAGGCAGCGTCCACCCTCATTCAGCGGGACTACTGATCCATTAGTGGCTGAACAATGGATCAGTACCACTGAAAAGATATTTTCAGTTCTTCAATGTTCTGAACATGATAAAGTCATCTTAGTAGTTTATCGTTTGGAAGGAGATGTTGATCAATGGTGGAATCTTATTAAGAATACGAGGCAAAGGGATGAAATTGAGTCCATCGAATGGGATGAGTTCAAGAAATTATTTTTTAATAAGTACTTCCCTCATATTCTCTGAACAAAGATGGGGAAAGAGTTTCTTGAACTAAAGCAAAAGGATGATTAATCTGTTGGTACCTACGAAGCAAATTTTACAAGACTTTCAAGGTATGCTTCTGGGATTATTATCCAACATGAGAGTAAGATCGATCGATTCTTTAGTGGTTTAAAACCAAGTCTTCAAAGGGAGTTAGCCATAAGGGACTTCAATAGCTACGAGGAAATTGTTCGATGTGATCTCAAGGTTGAGATGAATATTAGAGTAACCCATCAGTCATATGGGTTTGATAAGAAGAGGAAAATGGAATTCAAAGGAAAATATAAAGAGCCCACTAAAAAGAAGATGAGTTTTCCCTTATGCTCAAAATGTGGAAAGAAACATGGAGGAAATTGTCTTAAGGGGGCAAGAAAATGTTATAAGTGTGGAAAATAAGGTCATCGGGCAATTGAATGTCGAAATAATGGGAAGAAGATGTCTAATGATGCAAAAAAAGGAAGGGATACACAGAATGAACCAACTTCACTTCAATGTTTCAAGTGCAAGGAAATGGGGAATTATGCCAATCAATGCCCTAATCCAAGGGTACATGATGATGATCGACTTCAAAAAACTCTTAAGGCCAAATACAAAGGAAAGTCACATGCAATTACAATCAGCGATGTAGAGTACGACAACGAAGTTGTGAAAGGTACATTTACCATCCACTCTAAAGTAGCAAAAGTTTTATTTGATTCTAGATCCACCAACTCTTTTATTTCTGAAGAATTTTCTAAGGGTATCACCGTATTAACTATATATGGTTATTATAACATCATACTAATTCTGATATATTATACCATCCACTCCAATTCTAATCAATAATTATGGGAAGGATATCATCGCTCGTGCGTACGTACGGACTACCGTCTCCACGACGCGATGAGATTCATTCTCCATGTTAACCATATATGAATGATCATAAAGTTTATATAATGAATAATAATGCTACTAGATTTATGTATATATATGTATGTCATCTATTTAGTTTCATTCAATTCAATAAGGAAACAAAAACAGCGTTCATGCGTACGTACAGCCTACCGTCTCCATGAACATTGTATTTCATTCCTTTTATCGGTATATAATATATATATGTATATAATGGATATATATTATATATAAATCATGTTTTACATTCTGGAATTATTTAAATTAGGATATAAGTATTAATATCAAGAATGACAAGTCGAAACACATACGATAAATGAAATGATTTTACCCAAAACGTTGCTTTAACATGGAATTTACAAAAGAATGGGTAATATAAAGTCATAAGTGAAACATATATGATATCATAACAATGAATATGATTCTTTAATAATTCAATGAAATTATTTAAATCATTATATAGGAGGTTCTGATATGTATGAAGCATATCGGACCTAAGGTAAGGGATAACTATTCCAATCTCGTTCTTATCCGAGATTGATATTCGTAAGTATTTACTGGGGTTATTGTATTCATCCTTGCCCATGTTTTCTAAAAATGTTTTCATGTATTTTGAAAGTCCTTTTTACCCATTTTTTGGAATTTAGCACATGTTATGAATGGAATATTACTTTTGTTTACCACACGGGGAACTTTTTGACTATTCTGACAAAAGTACGAGAAGAATGTTATTTTTAACTTATATGATGTGAACAGATTTTTACGGTTTCATAACGCCTCATTTTCATGAAGCTTACTCTACAAGATTTTATGAATATTTTCATCAAAATACTTTTCTTTTAAAATTTCATGGAATTTTGTGAAAAGAAAATGATTTTGAAGAAGAAAGGATATTTTCCTCAATAATTCATTTGAAGTGTTTTATCAAAACCATTTTTTCATATAAGATGACATTATTTTATGTGTATATTTAAAATATAATGTCTATATGATTTACATGGTTTCAATTTTCTTATTATGAAATGATATCCATTTATTTTATATGGATTATGTGATGATGGGATGATGTTTTTGAAACCCATTTCATTCGTTGTGTTATATGAATGATGTATGTTTATTTTGTGGAACAAGTAAGAATGATTTCATTATGAGATGGGTGGGACCTATATCTCCCTCCAATGAATTGGGTAAAGATTTATATCTCATGAGATAGACATGGCTGGAATGGAAAGTTAAACCGGTTCAGTAATACAGGACTGGAACGAGGAGTGAACTCGATTCAGAAAGGGACTTTGTCCACTAAGATGGTCTTGGCAGCAATGCCTTGGCTACTATGGAAATCAAATCATGTTCTTAATGGTTTCCACTATTAAATGTTTTATTCCCATGCTATTTTATCATGATTGATGTTCCCTTATGATATATTCCTTATGTACTTCCAAGATTCATGTCTTTGCTCAAGATTTTGATGTTTAGATTTTATGTTCAAGTTTTTGCATTCAAATGTTTATGGATTGTTTTATGTTCTCTATGTTTACCCTTACTGGGCATTTGAGCTCACCCATTTTATGTTTTCTTTTCCCCAGGATATAAAGAAAGGTATAAGGTAAGAAAAAAAGGGGGAAGATTTTTATTGGGAGATGTTGAAGATCTTTCACCACGATTAGAGGATTTTATTCCGAGTTTCCAAAGACACTAAACTATTATGATCCTTGTGTGTCTGTTTTTGTTATGTATTAAGTATTCCGCAAAACTAATGTATTGTCCATGTACATCAAGCTTTGGGTCTCTATATTTGGTATCAGAGGAAAGGTTTAGTCAACCTTTGGAAACTAGGATGCGAGAACTTTAGTGAGATCCGTAGATATATTTCTAAGGTATGTCTAGGGATGTCCCTAAGGTTAAGTATAAGTATAGGTTATAGTCCAGGAATTATGGTAACGATATTAGATTAAACCTAAGATGTTAGATATTGAAGTTACTCCCCCTTTATTATGATTTTTGCCTCTCACACTATTCTTTTTGGGTTTTAGAAAATGGCCGGAAACAAGATGATTCACGATAATGGAGGATATGATGGACAATGGATTGATATTCTTCATGAGAAACCAAATGAAATGGGATTTGGAAGTCCAAACATCATTATTATGTCGAATCAACAATCTCATAATATGATCAATAAACTGAAATTTGGTAAGTTTCCTTAATCGGCTAATAAGAGAAATATGGAGTTTCATGATGATCATAGAGGAAAGAAAGTTCGGTTTCCCCTATATAAATAATGTGGGAAGAGGCATCAAGGAGAATGTTTCAAAGGAACTGTAAGATGCTTTGGTTGTGGAAAAGAAGTACATAAAGCCAGTAAGTGCAAATGAAAAGGTTCAGTTAACACCATGGATGAGGATAATGGTATTGCTACGACATCAACAATGGTTAAATATTTTAAATGTGGAATGTACGGGAATTATGCAAACCAATTCCCTAAGGGAAAGTCTCATGAAGAGAATCAGTATGGTTGTATGGGTAATATTTATGTTGATGATGATGAAGAGACTACAAATGATTTGTGATATGAAATAATTGTTGAAGCTCGGTCAATGGTTTAAGAAGGTAGTGGAATGATTTCATGTTTATCAAGTGTAATTTTGTATAAGTAATCTCATGGTACTATGGAATAAAGAGACATCTAAGGATTGTTACACTGTTGTATTTCCTTAAGTTTTGAAAGTGTGGGATGAATGGTACCAGTATTTTTGGAAGGTAGATGATATGCGCATAATGAAGGGATAAGGAGAGAATTAAATGTTTGATAGTATTCATGAGCTCATGACTGATATAAGGAGAAGGTTATATCATGGTTTGAGTATATAGAATTTTTGGATTTTGGTATGTGGAAAGGGTTAACTTTTGACAGCATTCATGTTTTCACTAAGGTTTAATGGGTATTCGTTTTTCAAGATAATACATGATTAAGGTATTCACATGATTGGAATGTGACCAACAAGATAATGGGGGATAAATGATGGTTGGCTGATGACATTTCAAGTAATCGTTTTCTTTATACTATGAGCTTGGACCGAAGTATTTTAGATAAATATTGGAATGGATTATGTTGGACATAAGATAGTATTGTTTAAAGATAGAACTTTTTTCGATATTATTGATGGGATGTTATAGTAATTTAGTTTTAGAATAAGGACAACCTGCAGGACGGGTGACAACCCATCGCGTCGGACAAGGCAGTGGGAATCGAACCCACAACCGAAGTGCGACTGGCCTTTATCGCCTACCACTGGCCTACAGGAAGTCCCTGTTTAGTAGAAACTAGTTTTATTATATTAATCAGTATGATATATGAAGTATAAGTCCATTTTAGAAACCATATATGATTAATCTCACTATAGATCAACTTATGTATATTTAATAACTTTTGTTAACCTTTTGTTTGAGATAGATGGAATGACTCGTCATTCTATCACATGATCTTCTAACACTTCACGAATAAAAAATTCAACTTCATTTATTTAAGAGATGAAGTGGAAATTGTTCAAGGCACGAACAAAAGTGATATTGTACCAAAATAAAGTAAGTATTTATTCTAATTCTTCAACTTTAGGGAAATGATCTTGAAAACGAAAAATGTTTTCCTAGTGCCCTTATATCCGATGAATCGGATGGTACCATAGATCATCACGAATTTATGGCTTTGTGATTTTTGGATTTTTCATAGCCATGTTCTCTACCACTCTCCATCAGAACTTGATGGTTAGATTTTTCTTTCATATCCATATTTTCACCTATGTTCTCCTACATGAAAACCCAGTGATGAGTTAATTTGGGTAACACTTACGTTTCATAATTTAGTTTTTAAATCCATGTTTTGGTATTCCTTTTTATGATGTGGGTTTCTATAAAAGAAAATTTCGAGTAGTAAACCATTTATAACCCCGACGAATTTGAGTGAGAAATTCATTTTAAGGGGGGTAGAATGTAACACCCCGAGATTTTATGAAAAAATATTCCTTTTAATTTCATTAATGTCTTGTGTTGTACGCTACACCAAAAGGAGCTTACACAACACACATCCCGGACTTGGCTTTCATTACACACAATAAAGACCTTCCTTGATAGCGTGTGTAATACGCAATACCGAGTTTCACTAAATGAGATATTATTATAATATTATTATGAACTAGCCGTTATGAATAGTAATACCCACTTTTTGAAATTTTATAAATTTTATCCTTCAAAATGGACTTCATTTTTGGATTCAGAATATCGAAATTATCTTAGGATGAAATTTTGGTACTTTTCGGATAACTTTCATATTCTGATGATAAATTATTAATTTGAGTGTTTTTAAAGTATATTTAGAATATATTTTTACCATTTGATACAATTTTTCTCATTGGATGTAATTTCACATTTAAACCAAACATAAACAAGTGTCAATCTTTTGATAGTTATTATCTCTTAAAAACACGATGTTTGTTTTGAGGACGAGAATTATTTTTTTAAATTAATTAATGCAACTAATACGTTTTGAATTTGGTAAAATATAAATCAATTTTTAATTCATAATATCAAATATATCTTAGGCCTAATTTTTGGTATTTTTCTGGAAACTTTCATTTTTTGATGAATAGTGAAACCACTAAGTGGTAGTTAAAAAACTGAATTTTTCATAAAACTTAATTTTATCGCTTCTATGAGTGGAATTTAGAAAATCCGAGAGATACGATTAATATCAAGGACTAAAATGTGGTTCAATGAGATAAAAATATTTTTTGGCGAATAGTAACTTTTTAATTTTATTTACCATGGTTAAAAGTAAATAGGATAATTAAGGGTAAAAATGATATTATTATTACCCTAACACATGTCCTAATTCTATTGGATAAGTGTAATTCGACCAAAAACAACCTTATGAATAAAATATGACCATTTAGGCCCACTTGGATTAGATTAGGACATTTAATATTAATTTATTTAAAGAAGGGTTAAAATAGTTAAAATCAAAGTTTAATAAGTAAATCATTTTTAATATAGGGTAATACTTAAGATAAATTCGACTATAAATATTATTTAGAAATCTAAAACTATTTCCTACATAATAGTATTTTATTTATAATTTTTAGTCATTAAATAATTTAATTTAGTTATGACACAAAGATGATGTAGTAATTATCTTATTAATGAAATATTGACATAATTGATGTTATAAATACCCAAAAAAATGTAATTTGAGACTTTTTATGAATTACACTAATTTTATAGGTTAATATGACATGTTATTATTGATTTAGTTAACTTTTTTTGAAATAATAATTCTCTTATTATTTTCACAAAAATGAATTACCAAATAGTGTCAAAATTGACATAAAATAGTTTTTAAAACAAATATTATATTATTAATTTTTATTTTATTCTTAAAAATCTAAGTCTTGGAAAAATGATTTATATAATGTTACATATATTAATAATAAACATCTTTGGGTTATTTGGTCTTGTTATAGTAAGTTTATTAACCTTATATTGTAAGAAAACAAGAAGACACGGTAAAAGTAAAATTATTTAACTTAAGGTTAAATCTAAATGATAAGGTTAAAATAGAAACCTAAACTTGTCTAAATTCTATTGGATGAGAGGATTTAGACCCATCCCCACCTTAGATTCAAAATAACTCAATTTTGATCTATTAAAAACCGAATATGACATTATAATAAAATAATATTTTTAGTTTTTTCTAAGGTGCCCCTCTCCTCCCTTATAAAAGGGCACCTCCTCCCTCTCTTCCTCACACCACTTTGAGCCTTCAAGCTTGGAAAACCCCTTCCAAATTATCTTCTACGCTTACCTAGAAACATCCTAGAGGTCCTGGTCTTCTTCAAAGACCAATTTTAGTACCCTAAGAGGAGGTCTCAAAGAGGTGCTTCAAAGAATAGGTAATGCTCCTTACCGATTCTTTCAAATTTATTTCTTCTTCCACTTATTCTTCTTTAGTTGTTTCATTATGAAGTAATAACATCAGTATCACTCATTTACTGATATGTTATTATAAGTATTAAACAACCCTATTTCACCATCTATCCATCCCACGAAAAAAGAAATCACCACGCGTGCGTACGTACGGAATACCGTCTCCACGCCATGGTGAAATCTGTTTTTCCACCAACACCTTACATGAATGGGTATAATGGTGTACATAATAACTATATATGGTTATTATAACATTATACTGATTCTGATATATTATACCATCCACTTCAATTCTATTCAATAATTATGGGAACGATATCGTCGCTCGTGCGTACGTACGGACTACCGTCTCCACGACGCGATGAGATTCATTCTCCATGTTAACCATACATGAATGATCATAAAGTTTATATAATGAATAATAATGCTACTGTATTTATGTATATATATATATGTATGTCATCTATTTAGTTTCATTCAATTCAATAAGGAAACAAAAACAGCGTTCATGCGTACGTACGGCCTACCGTCTCCATGAACGGTGTATTTCATTCCTTTTATCGATCTATAATATATATATGTATATGATGAATATATATTATATATAAATCATGTTTTAAATTATTTAATTATGTAAATCAGGATATAAGTATTAATATCAAGAACGAAAAGTCTAAACACATACGATAAATGAAATGATTTTACCCAAAACGCTGCTTTAACATGGAGTTTACAAAAGAACGGGTAATATAAAGTCATAAGTGAAACATATATGATATCATAACAATGAATATGATTATGTAATAAGTCAATGACATTATTTAAATAATTATATAGGAGGTTCGGATATGTACGAAGCATTTTAGACCTAAGGTAAGGGATAACTATTCCAATCTCATTCTTATCCGAGATTGTTATTCGTAAGTATTTACTAGGGTTATTGTTTTCATCCATGCCCATGTTTTCTAAAAATGTTTTAATGTATTTTTAAAGTCCTTTTTACCCATTTTTTTGAATTTGCCACATGTTATTAATGGAATATTACTTTTTTTACCACACAGGGAACTTTTGTACTTTTCCGACAAAAGTACGAGAATAATGTTATTTTTAACTTATACGGTGTGAACATATTTTTACGGTTTCATAATGCCGCATTTTCATGAAGCTTACTCTATATGATTTTATGACTATTTTCATCAAAATAATTTTGTTTTAAAATTGCATGGAATTTTGTGAAAAGAAAATTATTTTGAAGAAGAAAGGATATTTTTCTCAAGAATTCATTTCAAGTGTTTTATCTAAACCATTTTTCCATCTAAGATGACATTATTTTATATGGGTATATTTCAAGTATAATGTCTCTATGATTTACATGGTTTCAATTTTATTATTATGAAATGATATCCATTTATTTTATATGGATTATGTGATGATGGGATGATGTTTTTGAAACCCATTTAATTCGTTGGGTTATTATGAATGATGTATGTTTATTTTGTGGCACAAGTAAGAATGATTTCATTATTAGATGGGTGGGACCTATATCTCCCTCCAATGCATTGGGTAAAGATTTATATCTCATGAGATAGACATGGCTGGAACGGCAAGTTAAACCAGTTCAGTAATACAGGACTGGAACGAGGAGTGAACTCAATTCAGAAAGGGACTTTGTCCACTAAGATGGTCTTGGCAGCAATGTCTTGGATACTATGGAAGTAATATCATGTGCTTAGTGGTTTCCACAATTACATGTTTTATTCCCATGCTATTTTATCATTATTGATGTTCCCTTATGATATATGCCTTACGTACTTCCAAGATTCATGTCTTTGCTCAAGATTTTGATGTTTAGATTTTATGTTAAAGTTTTTGCATTCAAATGTTTATGGATTGTTTTATGTTCTCTATGTTTACCCTTACTGGGAATTTGAGCTCACCCTTAAGTATGTTTTCTTTCCCCAGGTCAAGAAGAAGGTTACTAAGTAGGATATTCCAAAAGGGACTCTAGATTTGATGAAATAAATGGGAGACAATGTAGATGCTTTATGAACCAGTTGTTTATGTTTACCAGTTTCTAAAGACACTATACCTATACGGTCCTTTCCTGGTTTTGTTATATGTTGTAATAAGTGTGCTTCAATTTTGAAGTATTAACAATGTATGTAAAGTATGGGTCGTTATAGTTGGTATCAACATAATATATCAGAATAAGTATGATGTGAAAGCCATAGTAAGAAGCCTAAGGATAAGTCTAAGCATAGAACACAATCCTAGTGTTTTAGAAATGTCCATGAAAAACCTATGATATGACCTTAAGTGTGAAATTTTATTCTTCATTATGTGTTTTCCAAATTATAATTAGTGTTTCTCACACTATTCTTCATGGTTTTAGTCAATGGCTGGAACCCGAAGGTACTGTGTTAATTCGGAATGCGACGGGCAATGCAATAATTGTCCCCCTGAGAAACCAAACGTTATGGGAGCTAGAATGCAAAATCATGTAGTCATGCTCACACAACTTTCTCAAGCTATGAATCATTTAGGACTTCCAAACGAGCAAAGGAAGGAGAAACATTATGTTGAATCCTTCATGAGGCAGCGTCCACCCTCATTTAGCGGGACTACTGATCCATTAGTGGCTGAACAATGGATCAGTACCACTGAAAAGATATTTTCAGTTCTTCAATGTTCTGAACATGATAAAGCCATCTTAGTAGTTTATCGTTTGGAAGGAGATGCTGATCAATGGTGGAATATTATTAAGAATACGAGGCAAAGGGATGAAATTGAGTCCATGGAATGGGACGAGTTCAAGAACTTATTTTTTAATAAGTAATTCCCTCATATTCTCCGAACAATGATGGGGAAAGAGTTTCTTGAACTAAAGCAAAAGGATGATGAATCTGTTGGTACCTACGAAGAAAATTTTACAAGACTTTCAAGGTATGCTTCTGGGATTATTATCCAACCTGAGAGTAAGATCGATCGATTCTTTAGTGGTTTAAAACCAAGTCTTCGAAGGGAGTTAGCCATAAGGGACTTCAATAGCTACGAGGAAATTGTTCGATGTGCTCTCAAGGTTGAGATGGAGATTAGAGTAACCCATCAGTCATATGGGTTTGATAAGAAGAGGAAAATGGAATTCAAAGGAAAATCTAAAGAGCCCACTAAAAAGAAGATGAGTTTTCCCTTATGCTCAATGTGTGGAAAGAAACATGGAGGAAATTGTCTTAAGGGGACAAGAAAATGTTATAAGTGTGGAAAATAAGGTCATCGGGCAATTGAATGTCGAAATAATGGGAAGAAGATGTCTAATGATGCAAACAAAGGAAGGGATACACAGAATGAACCAACTTCACTTCAATGTTTCAAGTGAAAGGAAATGGGGAATTATGCTAATCAATGCCCTAATCCAAGGGTTCATGATGATGATCGACTTCAACAAACTCTTAAGGCCAAATACAAAGGAAAGTCACATGAAATTACAATCAGTGATGTAGATTACGACAACGAAGTTGTGAAAGGTACACTTATCGTCCACTCAAAAGTAGCAAATGTTTTATTTGATTCTAGATCCACCAACTCTTTTATTTCTGAAGAATTTTCTAAGGGTATCACCGTATTAACTATATATGGTTATTATAACATCATACTGATTCTGATATATTATATCATCCACTCCAATTCTAATCAATAATTATGGGAACGATATCATCGCTCGTGCGTACGTACGGACTACCGTCTCCACGACGCGATGAGATTCATTCTCCATGTTAACCATACATGAATGATCATAAAGTTTATATAATGAATAATAATTCTACTGGATTTATGTATATATATATGTATGTCATCTATTTAGTTTCATTCAATTCAATAAGGAAACGAAAACAGCATTCATGCGTACGTATGGCCTACCATCTCCATGAACACTGTATTTCATTCCTTTTATCGATCTATAATATATATATGTATATAATGAATATATATTATATATAAATCATGTTTTACATTCTGGAATTATTTAAATTAGGATATAAGTATTAATATCAAGAACGACAAGTCGAAACACATACGATAAATGAAATGATTTTACCCAAAACGCTGCTTTAACATGGAATTTACAAAAGAATGGGTAATATAAAGTCATAAGTGAAACATATATGATATCATAACAATGAATATGATTCTGTAATAATTCAATGAAATTATTTAAATCATTATATAGGAGGTTCTGATATGTACGAAGCATATCGGACCTAAGGTAAGGGATAACTATTCCAATCTCGTTCTTATCCGAGATTGTTATTCGTAAGTATTTACTGGGGTTATTGTTTTCATCCATGCCCATGTTTTCTAAAAATGTTTTCATGTATTTTTAAAGTCCTTTTTACCCATTTTTTGGAATTTAGCACATGTTATGAATGGAATCTTACTTTTGTTTACCACACGGGGAACTTTTTGACTTTTCTGACAAAAGTACGAGAAGAATGTTATTTTTAACTTATATGACGTGAACAGATTTTTACGGTTTCATAACGCCTCATTTTCATGAAGCTTACTCTACAAGATTTTATGAATATTTTCATCAAAATACTTTTCTTTTAAAATTTCATGGAATTTTGTGAAAAGAAAATGATTTTGAAGAAGAAAGGATATTTTCCTCAAGAATTCATTTCAAGTGTTTTATCAAAACCATTTTTTCATATAAGATGACATTATTTTATGTTTATATTTCAAGTATAATGTCTATATGATTTACATGGTTTCAATTTTCTTATTATGAAATGATATCCATTTATTTTATATGGATTATGTGATGATGGGATGATGTTTTTGAAACCCATTTCATTCGTTGTGTTATATGAATGATGTATGTTTATTTTGTGGAACAAGTAAGAATGATTTCATTATGAGATGGGTGGGACCTATATCTCCCTCCAATGAATTGGGTAAAGATTTATATCTCATGAGATAGACATGGCTGGAATGGAAAGTTAAACCGGTTCAGTAATACAGGACTGGAACGAGGAGTGAACTCGATTCAGAAAGGGACTTTGTCCACTAAGATGGTCTTGGAAGCAATGCCTTGGCTACTATGGAAATCAAATCATGTGCTTAATGGTTTCCACAATTAAATGTTTTATTCCAATGCTATTTTATCACGATTGATGTTCCCTTATGATATATTCCTTATGTACTTCCAAGATTCATGTCTTTGCTCAAGATTTTGATGTTTAGATTTTATGTTCAAGTTTTTGCATTCAAATGTTTATGGATTGTTTTATGTTCTCTATGTTTACCCTTACTGGGAATTTGATCTCACCCATTTTATGTTTTCTTTTCCCAGGATATAAAGAAAGGTATAAGGTAAGAAAAAAAGGGGGAAGATCTTTATTGGGAGATGTTGAAGATCTTTCACCACGATTAGAGGATTTTATTCCGAGTTTCCAAAGACACTAAACTATTATGATCCTTGTGTGTCTGTTTTTGTTATGTATTAAGTATTACTCAAAAGTAATATATTGTCCATGTACATCAAGCTTTGGGCCTCTATATTTGGTATCAGAGGAAAGGTTTAGTCAACCTTTGGAAACTAGGATGCGAGAACTTTAGTGAGATCCCTAGAGATATTTCTAAGGTATGTCTAGGGATGTCCCTAAGGTTAAGTATAAGTATAGGTTATAGTCCAGTAATTATGGTAACGATATTATATTAAACCTAAGATGTTAGATATTGAAGTTACTCCCCCTTTATTATGATTTTTTCCTCTCACACTATTCTTTTTGGGTTTTAGAAAATGGTCGGAAACAAGATGATTCACGATAATGGAGGATATGATGGACAATGGAATGATATTATTCATGAGAAACCAAATGAAATTGGATTTGGAAGTCCAAACATCATTATTATGCCGAATCAAAAATCTCATAATATGATCAATAAACTCAAATTTGGTAAGTTTCCTGAATTGGCTAATAAGAGAAAGATAGAGTTTCATGATGATCATAGAGGAAAGAAAGTTCGGTTTCCCCTATATAAATCATGTGGGAAGAGGCATCAAGGAGAATGTTTCAAAGGAACTGTAAGATGCTTTGGGTGTGGAAAAGAAGTACATAAAGCCAGTAAGTGCAAATGAAAAGGTTCAGTTAACACCATGGATGAGGATAACGGTATTGCTACGACATCAACAATGGTTAAATGTTTTAAATGTGGAATGTACGGGCATTATGCAAACCAATTCCCTAAGGGAAAGTCTCATGAAGAGAATCAGTATGGTCGTATGGGTAATATTTATGTTGATGATGATGAAGAGACTACAAATGATATGTGATATGAAATAATTGTTGAAGCTTTGTCAATGGTTTAAGAAAGTAGTGGAATGATTTCATGTTTATCAAGTGTAATTTTGTATAAGTAATCTGATGGTACTATGGAATAAAGAGACATCTAAGGATTGTTACACTATTGTATTTCCTTATGTTTTGAAAGTATGTGATGAATGGTACCAGAATTTTTGGAAGGTAGATGATATGCGCATAATGAAGGGATAAGGAGAAAATTAAATGTTTGATAGTATTCATGAGCTCATGACTGATATAAGGAGAAGGTTATATCATTGTTTGAGTATATAGAATTTTTGGATTTTGGTATGTGTAAAGTGTTAACTTTTGAAAGCATTCATGTTTTCACTAAGGTTTAATGGGTATTCATTTTTCAAGAGAATACATGATTAAGGTATTCACATGATTGGAATGTGACCAACAAGATAATGGGGGATAAATGATGGTTGGTTGATGACATTTCAAGTAATCGTTTTCTTTATACTATGATCTTGGACCGAAGTATTTTAGATAAATATTGGAATGGATTATGTTGGACATAAGATAGTATTGTTTAAAGATAGAACTTTTTTCGATATTATTGATGGGATGTTATAGTAATGTAGTTTTAAAATAAGGACAACCTGCAGGACGGGTGACAGCTCATCGTGTCGGACAAGGCTGTGGGAATCGAACCCACAACCGAAGTGCGACTGGCCTTTATCACCTACCACTGGCCTACAGGAAGTCCCTGTTTAGTAGAAACTAGTTTTATTATATTAAGCAGTATGATATATGAAGTATAAGTCCATTTTAGGAACCATATATGATTAATCTCAGTATAGATCAACTTATGTATATTTATTAACTTTTTTTAACCTTTTGTTTGAGATAGATGGAATGACTCGTCATTCAATCACATGATCTGCTAACACTTCACGAATAAAAAATTCAACTTCATTTCTTTAAGAGATGAAGTGGAAATTGTTCAAGGCACGAACAAAAGTGATATTGTACCAAAATAAAGTAAGTATTTATTCTAATTCTTCAACTTTAGGGAAATGATCTTGAAAACGATAAATGTTGTCCTAGTGCCCTTATATCCGATGAATCGGATGGTACCATAGATCATTACAAATTTATGGCTTTGTGATTGTTTGATTTTTCATTGCCATGTTCTCTACCACTCTCCATCAGAACTTTATGGTTATATTTTTCTTTCATATCCATATTTTCACCTATGTTCTCCTACATGAAAACCCAGTGATGAGTTAATTTGGGTAACCCTTACGTTTCATAATTTAGTTTTTAAATCCATGTTTTGGTATTCCTTTTTATGATGTGGGTTTCTATTAAAGAAAATTTCGAGTAGTGAACCATTTATAACCCCGACGAATTTCGAGTGCGAAATTCATTTTAAGGGGGGTATAATGTAACACCCCGAGATTTTATGAAAAAATATTCTTTTTAATTTCATTAATGTCTTGTGTTGTATGCTACACCAAAATGATCTTACACAACACGCATCCCTGACTTGGCTTTCATTACACACAATAAAGACCTTCCTCGATAGCGTGTGTAGTACGCAATACCGAGTTTCACTAAATGAGATATTATTATAATATTATTATGAACAAGCCGTTATGAATAGTAATACCCACTTTTTGAAATTTTATAAATTTTATCTTTCAAAATGGACTTCATTTTTGGATTCGGAATATCGAAATTAGCTTAGGATGAAATTTTGGTACTTTTCAGATAACTTTCATATTCTGATGATAAATTATTAATTTGAGTGTTTTTAAAGTATATTTAGAATATATTTTTATCATTTAATACAATGTTGGTCATTGGATGTAATTTCACATTTAAACCAAACATAAACAAGTGTCAATATTTTGATAGTTATTATCTCTTAAAAACACGCTGTTTGTTTTGACGACGATAATTAATTTTTTTAAATTAATTAATGCAACTAATATGTTTTGAATTTGGTAAAATATAAATCATTTTTTAATTCATAATATCAAATATATCTTAGGCCTAATTTTTGGTATTTTTTCTGGAAACTTTCATTTTTTGATGAATAGTGAAACCACTAAGTGGTAGTTAAAAACTGAATTTTTCATAAAACTTAATTTTATCGCTTCTATGAGTGGAATTTAGAAAATCCGAGAGATATGGTTAATATCAAGGACTAAAATGTGGTTCAATGAGATAAAAATATTTTTTGGTGAATAGTAACTTTTTAATTTTATTTACCACGGTTAAAAGTAAATAGGATAATTAAGGGTAAAAATGATATTATTATTACCCTAACACAGGTCCTAATTCTATTGGATAATTGTAATTCGACCAAAACCAACATTACGAATAAAATATGAACATTTAGGCCCACTTGGATTAGATTAGGACATTTAATATTAATTTATTTAAAGAAGGGTTAAAATAGTTAAAATCAAAGTTTAATAAGTAAATAATTTTTAATATAGGGTTATACTTAAGATAAATTCGACTATAAATATTATTTAGAAATATAAAACTATTTTTCTACATAATAGTATTTTATTTATAATTTTTAGACATTAAATAATTTAATTTAGTTATGAAACAAAGATGATGTAGTAATTATCTTATTAATAAAATATTGACATAATTGATGTTATAAATACCCAAATAAATGTAATTTGAGACTTTTTATTCATTCCACTAATTTTATAGGTTAATATGACATTTTAGTATTTATTTTGTTAACTTTTTTTGAAATAATAATTCTGTTATGATTTTCACAAAAATGAATTACCAAATAGTGTCAAAATTGACATAAAATAGTTTTTAAAAAAAATATTATATTATTAATTGTTATTTTATTCCTAAAAATCTAAGGCTTGGAAAAATGACTTATATAATGTTAAATATATTAATAATAAACATCTTGGGGTTATTTGGTCTTGTTATAGTAAGTTTATTAACCTTATAGTGTAAGAAAACAAGAAGACACGGTAAAATTAAAATTATTTAACTTATGGTTAAATCTAAATGATAAGGTTAAAATAGAAACCTAAACTTTTCTAAATTATATTGGATGAGATTATTTCGACCCATCCCCACCTTATATTAGAAATAACTCAATTTGGATCTATTAGAAACCGAATATGACATTATAATAAAATAATATTTTTAGTTTTTTCTAAGGTGCCCCTCTCCTCCCTTATAAAAGGGCACCTCCTCCCTCTCTTCCTCACAACACTTTGAGCCTTCAAGCTCGGAAAAACCCTTCCAAATTATCTTCTCCGCTTACCTAGAAACATCCTAGAGGTCTTGGTCTTCTTCAAAGACCAATTTTAGTGCCCTAAGAGGAGGTCTCAAAGAGGCGCTTCAAAGAAGAGGTAATGCTCGTTACCGATTCTTTCAACTTTATTTCTTCTTCCACTTCTTCTTATTTAGTTGTTTCATTATGAAGTAATAACATCAGTATCACTCATATACTGATATGTTATTATAAGTATTAAACAACCCTATTTCACCATCTATCCATCCCACGAAAAACGAAATCACCACGCGTGCGTACGTACGGAATACTGTCTCGACGCCGTGGTGAAATCTGTTTTTTCACCAACACCTTACATGAATGGGTATAATGGTGTAAATAATAACTATATATGGTTATTATAACATTATAATTATTCTGATATATTATACCATCCACTTCAATTATATTCAATAATTATGGGAATGATATCATCGCTCGTGCGTACGTACGGACTACCGTCTCCACGACGCGATGAGATTAATTCTCCATGTTAACCATACATTAATGATCATAAAGTTTATATAATGAATAATAATGCTACTGGATTTATTTATATATATATGTATGTCATCTATTTAGTTTCATTCAATTCAATAAGGAAACGAAAACAGCGTTCATTCGTACGTACGGCCTACCGTCTCCATGAACGGTGTATTTCATTCCTTTTATCGATCTATAATATATATATATATGTATATGATGAATATATATTATATATAAATCATGTTTTAAATTCTTGAATTATTTAAATCAGGATATAAGTATTAATATCAAGAACGAAAAGTCTAAACACATACGATAAATGAAATGATTTTACCCAAAATGCTGCTTTAACATCGAGTTTACAAAAGAACGGGTAATATAAAGTCATAAGTGAAACATATATGATATCATAACAATGAATATGATTCTGTAATAAGTCAATGACATTATTTAAATCATTATATAGGAGGTTCGAATATGTACTAATCATATCGGACCTAAGGTAAGGGATAACTATTCCAATCTCATTCTTATCCGAGATTGTTATTCGTAAGTATTTACTGGGGTTATTGTTTTCATCCATGCCCATGTTTTCTAAAAATGTTTTCATTTATTTTTAAATTCCTTTTTACCCATTTTTTTGAATTTACCACATGTTATGAATGGAATCTTACTTTTTTTTACCACATGGGGAACTTTTTGACTTTTCCGACAAAAGTACGAGAAGAATGTTATTTTTTACTTATACGGCGTGGACAGATTTTTACGGTTTCATAACGCCTCATTTTTATGAAGCTTACTCTACAAGATTTTTTGACTATTTTCATAAAAATAATTTTCTTTTAAAATTTCATGGAATTTTGTGAAAAGAAAATGATTTTGAAGAAGAAAGGATATTTTCCTCAAGAATTCATTTCAAGTGTTTTATCAAAACCATTTTTCCATCTAAAATGACATTATTTTATGTGTGTATATTTCAAGTAAAATGTCTCTATGATTTACATGGTTTCAATTTTCTTATTATGAAATGATATCCATTTATTTTATATGGATTATGTGATGATGGGATGATGTTTTTGAAACCCATTTCATTCGTTGTGTTATTATGAATGATGTATGTTTATTTTGTGGCACAAGTAAGAATGATTTCATTATGAGATGGGTGGGACCTATATCTCCCTCAAATGCATTGGGTAAAGATTTATATCTCATGAGATAGACGTGGCTGGAACGGCAAGTTAAACCGGTTCAGTAATACAGGACTGGAACGAGGAGTAAACTCGATTCAGAAAGGGACTTTGTCCACTTAGATGGTCTTGGCAGCAATGCCTTGGCTACTATGGAAATCATATCATGTGCTTAATGGTTTCCACAGTTACATGTTTTATTCCCATGCTATTTTATCTTGATTGATGTTCCCTTATGATATATGCCTTACGTACTTCCAAGATTCATGTCTTCGCTCAAGATTTTGATGTTTAGATTTCATGTTCAAATTTTTGCATTCAAATATTTATGGATTGTTTTATGTTCTCTATGTTTAATCTTACTGGGCATTTGAACTCAACCCTTTTATGTTTTTTTTTACCCAGGATATAAAGAAAGGTTTTAGGTAAGAAAAAAAAGGGGAAGATCTTTTTTGGGAGATGTTGAATATCTTTCACCACGATTAGAGGATTTTATTCTGAGTTTCCAAAGACACTAAACTATTACGATCCTTGTGTGTCTGTTTTTGTTATGTATTAAGTATTCTGTAAAAGTAATGTATTGTCCATGTACGTCAAGATTTGGGTATCTAAATTTTTTTTTCAAATTACCCTTTTGAAAAATACATATTTTTATTCAAAATAATGGATTTATTATTATATTATTCCTATAAAATATATTGTATGAGTGTAAAAAAATATTGAATATGTAATATATAAATTTTATTAAAAACATTCTTCAATAGTTTTTTATAATTTATTGAGATAAAATGGTGTTTGTACATAGAAAAATAGCTTTCTTAGAAAAGGGATTTCTTTATTTTCAAATAGTTCTTACTTTCATTTATATCTAATTGATAACCAAAGTATTCACTATATACATGTTTAAATCATATTTTTATAATTTGTTTAATCTTTTCTTAATCTCCATTACAATGGCTAAGTGGTAACTATAATAATATTTTAATAATAATACTAATAGTATATTATAGTTCGGTAAAACTAGATCTTGCATGTAACTCATGTTATCGAAAGAACTCGGAATTTTGTGTAACACAAGGAAAACACAGTGTTGTGTGTACCAAAATCTAATCTAATAATTTCGTGTAGTGAAATCTTATCATGGTGGTTCGTATAACACAATTCAAACATTGTGCTTTCATAAAACAAAATCTATATTCAGTGTTGTGTGAAATGAAAAATATCAAAAAGATTTAATTAATTAGAAAATAAATTTATAGAATATCAGAGTGTTATAATTGGATTCCTTGAGAAGGTTCTATGGTCGATTAATTTTCCTCATGGTCGATCCAATACTTTGTAAAATTATAAGAGGTAACTTGAAGTCCATATGGTCTCTTCAAGACATGGTCATAAATCTAAATTTCCACTCAGTCACTTCAACTCAACAAGGCTTCACTTGGAGTCTTGTGGTAGCTTTAATAGTTTTTCAAAAACAAAAAATGTCGTAGTAGTATTTATTTTATAATGTATTTATTCCAAGACTTAGAAATATTTTTAACAGACAAACCATGTGTTCGCTTCAAAGTTCATGTGGTCGATTAAAGATTTTATAATAAATCTACCACGGTCAAACCAATAAGTGTATAGTTAATCCCCTTATTGTGTGATCGATCAAAACATTTGTGAATATACTAAGAATCATTGTAACTTTGATTGGTCTTATGGTTTTGATGGAACTTGTGAAATCTATCTACTCTATATTTCTTCATATGGTCGATTGAGTATTCATGTGATCAATTAAACACTTTAAGAAATAACTCCTCCAGACTCGTGATCGATAGTCTAGTTTATTTGGATTTATGGATATTCTAAGACTTTATGAAATTTTCAAATTTCTCAGAAGAAATATTGTACTTCCATGAAACACATAAAATATTAAAAACCCATAAACATAATTTTTTATTATTAAATAGGTCATTTATGAACTAATCCAACAATCTCACCCATTTTTTATGGTCATAAATCATGGAATTAATGAACACACATGATGAACTAATCATTAAACCATTGAATTAATAATATAAAATTGATTTTCTAATAGTTCATAATTTATATAAAAATATAAAAAAAATTACTCACCCTTTTGAGATTATCAAAATGAATATGGAAAGTTATAGAAAGTAAAAAAAAATAATAGATATGTAAATAAAGTGCATAGAATAAAAATAGAATAATAAGAATCAAAAAGATTTCATTGATAGTTAAAATTTTTTGTATTACAAGTTCCTATCAGAATCCCTCATTAGAATCTGAATCTAATTTTGGAAGGGTTAGGGATCAATCAAGTTTTTTTCATTTCCAATGATCGGAGGAAGGTCTGGATCTTGGAAAGGTGTTGCAGCCACTCATGGAATTATGAGGGATTTGGAAATAGGAATAATTTATCAAAGTTTATAATGTTTAAACCAAAGGGTATAGTGGGAGGTGTAATAAGAGGATTAGAAGAAAATCATGTAGAGGCAACTATAGAAACTAAAGTAGAAATAGTATTTTTAGATCAGGTGGGAGGATGGATGATATGTACAAGAAGGGATAGAGGTTAAAAATATAGAGAATTTGCAACAAACATGTAAGGATCGAGGAACCAGGTAATATCTATTAAACCTCTAGACCCATGATTAATAATCTATAGGAATTCATCCTCATTGAATATAAAATGATCCAAAATGGGTTCCATAATGAGTAGATTCTCCACAATACCTTTAAAAGTTGTGGTCAAAGGAGGAATCTTCAGTTCCCTTACAGAAGATTGAAAGTTATTTTTTAAATATTTCATTGGTACAGATCCAGTTAAGATAATACTTTATCACCCCCTTGATTATAGCCCTGTCCTCGGTAGACTTGACATATTCAGGATTAACCATATCATAGAGATTGTGTCTATGTGCATCCACATCCATCTAAAATTTATTTATAATATCATTAACATTGTCTTTTATATTATGGCTTTGCTCATATACAAGCCTTACGATCAAATCATCATATATAGGACCATATGTAGGAGAATAATCTGAAGGCCTAGAAGGAATTATAATCATTGAAAGGATTCACCTATCCATTATAGTAATCATATCCAAAATATCAACTTGAAGGGCACCAATGCATCCTTAGAAATATTATATTGTAGTTTTAAAACATCCAATCTAATTTTCTGTATAATCTAACTTTATAAATAGATTGGGATGTATATGAGAAACTATACTTTCAATAGTATAGGAAAATCATTTTTCCTATCATACTCATTGGAACTATTGATACTTTTAAATACTTCTTTTAACAATTCTAGAATATCATTATTTAATTGTATGAAATTGATAGAAGTGATAAATGAAGAAGAAATAGGTGAAGTTGGTCAAGTTTGATAGTGGTAAGAAGAAGTATACACTGAAGGTTCCAGGCACAGCAAAAGCGTGGTTGGGATGGTACCCAACTTTGATTTTTAACATGATCAATGATTATTCCAGGATAAATATGACGATGAATTCCAATCTCCATGGAATATAATCAAATATTTATATAAAGAAGAAAGAGGCCCAAAACCTTAGATAGGATCTTGCACATCATTTTTATAATTAATTTAATTAATTTCATAAAGAAAAATAATAACTGTTTCTTTGGTATTTTTCTTTATTGATGATGTTGATTGTCCGAAATGACCATTCTAGATTATCTCATAACACTTGTAAGGATCCAAACTAGAATCAATCTAGCGTTGATGCATGCGTGCCCCGATGGCCTCCGATCGACACCACTCTTTCTCTAGCTGCAAGCGCGGCAAAACGAGTGTCTTGTGTCGGTCGTTCTTGATCACTTATTCTTCGGCCTCAAATAAAGTCTCTTGTTATTGATAGGGGAGAGAAGAGGATTCAAAAGAGAAATTGTTTGGCTCAATAATTCTCAATTCACCAGGCATGTGGTGTGGTGTGTATGGCATAATAGGCGTACTTTCCTATTTATATACATGGAATTTCAATTATAATATTTAATTGCATAGTAATAATTAAATACATACATGAACTTAGAGAAACCCCATGAATTTAATAATAATATTTCGTCATTATTTATGGTGCGCCAACTTGAGTAAAACGAAATTATAAAAAAAATTGCATCACAAAATAATAGCAGTGTTATTTTAATTTGCACCAACTAGTTAAATAATTATCTACCATCTTGAAAATAATTATTTTACTACCGGACCGACCTTGGTACACTAGAACTCCACTTCCATTTATTGAACACCCGAATAAATAAATAAATAATTTATTCTCTTAAAAAATATTTTATTCACCAACTAGTAAATAAATATTTATTAAATGTTTAGTAAAATAAATAAATATATTTTATTTTATTTATGTGATCATTTTAACTTGAATAAAATTATTCCATGGTCTTGAGAATAATATTTATTTCATTAATTAAATTCAAATATAATTTAACCAAGACCACCAAAAACACTCAGTGTGTGACAGTCTAGGATTCTTTCTCATTGGAATTAGGCGTTTTTGCCTAAATTCCAAGAGTACTATCTAGAAACGGGTCAAGGAACCCAAGAGAAAGAACATAAAGTCACAAAAAAAACATCCACAGATGAATGCTCACTATGTATTATAATCCCTTTGTCACAATATCTCATCATTCAGGTTTCATTATTGTGTCAAAAAAAATTATACTTGATACGTCGTTCTTTGACTACCTGAAAGAGACTCGTTGTTACACTATGGCAATGGAATTTCGTACGACGGTTCTATTTCAATCAAAGTTCCAAGATGTCAACTTCCATAAATGGAATGGAAAAATCCTTCCTTTACTTATACATTAATAACAAGTCAATCATGATGCACCCAACGTACCCTACTTCCTGCCAACTATTTGCGTGATGGTTTTCATCAGAAAATCAAAGTACGTAAGTCATGACACGTATTAATGATAATCTTAAATTCTAAGGACCATTACACATGCTCATAGATATAAATATCTTATGACACCAAAACATGCGGAATTCCTACTAGGAGTTATGTTCTCATAATCTTCTATCTTGGAGATTACCAAGTGCGAACTTCATGAGAGGAAGTCTCATATGCTTACGAGTACTCGCACCTGATGGTATGCATGCTATGTGTCCCATCATAACATTTCATCCAACCACAGAACAATATTTAATAATATTGTTATAGCATTTCAAGGTTCTCATCATAACAGGGAACTGTCATGACCTTATTAATGCAACAAATACTCTAGGACATTAATACATCATAGTCATGGAGAACAATGAAAAAAATGTAAAAATAGATTAAAAATCCTTGTAATCAAAGTAAACCCAGTTGGTTCTAGGACACCAACTATTACATATACAGCCTAAGGAGATTAATAGGACTAGGGTTAGGAGTGTATTTTATAAAATTCAACTATCATGGTATTAACATCGATCCATAATTATCTGTAAATATATTTTGGGGATTCTTAGTTTCTTGAATTGAGGTGTCAGAATCTTTAATAAGAAGAACTTAGGTTTTAGGAGAAGATTTATAAATAGGATCTCTATCAAATAGATAATCTAATATAGGTCCATGAGAGGAAGGAGTAGTCAAAATTTCAAAGATATTATCAAAGGTCTCAAACCAGACTTCTTCCTCTAAAACTACTGAAGAAGGGCTTGGAACAATCAACTCAAGGACTTTGGAATCAATTAAAATGGAATTCCATTCTAGACTGGGTAGATTTTCATCATTATCATCATCATCTACATCTTAATCATCACCATAAACATGATTTCATTGATTCAAATTTATGACATGATTATCTCATGAATAATATTCCCTAAGTGGTGTGGAATAAAAAATAGGGTTCCCTATCTAAAACATAGGAGGAATCTCTCCAACATGATCATTTTTCTTATCACTCTCACTATCAGTGAGAAAAATTCCAAAGAGAATATATCTAGGAGTTCTATATCCCTCAAGGAGTTACAACTCCTTATCTTACAGGTTCAATTTCTACTCAAATTTATGAAACTATTGTTTTTTTTACCATGAGAGTGTACCATTCTCTCTTCAAATGATCCTCTCACTTCTTCAACTACATCAATTTTATCCTGAGATACATTTCCATTATATTAATAGTCAGTCTTGACTATCTATTTGGGATCCAATACTAGATCTATGGGATATTTTGGTCTGATTGGGTTTCTCATAAGATTGAACCATTCATAGAGTCTATCCTCATCATCTACCCATGTATAATTACATTGATTCTAGACAATATTCATTATTTTTCACATGTTTTGATTAAGGAAATCACCACTAGAAATGTTTGACTTCTCCACTCCCCTATAAATCAGCCTTTTCTTTACAAACAAAGCCGAAATGAAGGTAGGCTAAGGTGGGGTATTAAACCTTAAGGATGAATTGATAATATATTCCATATGCCTCATCAAAAATCTAGGAAAATTGATTCTATTTCAATGAACCATTAAGTACAAAAGTAAGGGTCCTTGATCACTAATGGTATAGAAATGTACCTTTATAGGGAAGATAATGTAATGTGCATGCTTTAAAAATAGTCTACACTCACCAGTTAACTCATTAGAATTGGGCCATTGAGGAGTTTTTACATTGATTAACTCTTACAGAACATTCCAAAACTCAAAATGTGTATGCTTCACTGGATAAGAAATTTGGTAGTCCTCATATTGTCCATGAAGTGGAACTTTAAAACATTCATCACAAAAGTTGAATATAATTATCAAGCTAGACCATCCCAAATGTTTCTTACGATATCAACTTCATCTCCAGCTTCATAAACCATGTTCACATAAATATATTTCAATAAGAAAGTATTGAAAAGAAAATTATAATCCAAAATCTAATTATTTTATTCTTGATTAAGTACTAGTCTCTAAACTAGAGAACGTTTTATCCTAAACCATTCGACATTGAATTATTTTTTAGGGGGTGACTTATTTTGGCAGAATATATCGATTTTAAAGCTTATAATATCCACTCATTATCTCCTTATATCTCTTAGAATTATTTGACACCTTAGGAAAATTTTCCAAAAACAATTTCTCCATATTCAAAAATCACAATAGAGATTCAAAGGAAGAAAGGATAGGGTTACGGAAAGGAAGGGTCGAAAAGGTTTTGGTTTGAGTTTGTAAAGAAATGTAGTGATTTAGATTCTAATTTAGAATATTAAAAAAAATTAGGGAACCATTTTTATAGTAACGCATTAGAACAAAAATAAAATATTATTTAAAATGCATATGGTATCTTTAAGGAAACGTCAGAAGTTATCATTGCATAGTAATTATATGTATAAAAAATATATATATCAAATAATTTAAACATGAAATAAATTAAAAATAATAAATCATTACTAAGTCATGTATGATATAATTTATTCCTTTATAAATCATAGCCTTTATAAAGATGTTAGTAAGTTGATGTTTTGTGCTAATGAGTTCAAGAGAGATATCCCTTTTTTGAAAATGATATCTCAAAATGTGATGTCTAATATCAATGTATTTTGTCCTTGAATGAGATAAAATATTTTTAGAAATATTAATAGCACTTATATTGTCACAATTTAGAGTGAAATTTTTGAATTGATATCCATAATCTAGTAAAGTGTGTTTTATCTATAGAATATGTGCATAGCAACTAACTGCAGCTACGTATTCAACTTCAAAAATATAAAATTCAATAACATTTGGTTTCTTACTACACCATTATACTATAGACATTCCCAAAAAGTGACATGTTCCCAATTTTATTTTTTTATCTAACATATATCCACAAAAATCATCATATGAATAACTAATTGAATCAAAATCATGTCCTCAAGAATAGAATAGTCCTAAATTAGTTGTATTTTTTAGGTATTTGAAAATTGTTTTAATATAAATTATATTTCATTCCCCAGGGTTTTCTTGAAAACAGGAACACATGCACCCACTAAACATAATATCAGGTTGAGTAACTATCAAGTAAATTAAACTTGTAATCATATCTCTATAAATGGTTTGGCCAACTGGTTTCTTAGTTTCAGCATGATCCAATTTATAAGTGGTGCTCTTTGAAGTATAGCTTCTTTTTTATTTATCTAGGCCAAAAAAATTTAAAATATCTTTGGTGTACTTACTTTGATTTAAAATAATTCTTTTTTATTTTAAAATATTTTAAAACCAAGACATAATTTTATTTCACCTATCAACAACATTTTTTGGATTAGTTTTAAAAATTCAATATATAAAGAATTATTGGATGATCCAAAAATAATATCATCAATGTAAATTTAAACCACAAAAACATCTTTGTAAATTGTTTTTATATATAAAGTGAGATCAGCAACATATTTTGTTAAATAATTTGAAATAAGAAAAGTGTTGAGCTTATCAATCCAAGCTCTATGAGCTTATTTTAAACCAAAAAGTGCTTTGGTTAATTTATAAACATGATTTTTTAAATTTAGATTTATAAATTTATGGGGTTGTTTAATAAATACATCCAAAATAAAATAACTATTTATAACTTCACTCTTAACATCCATTTGATATAATTTTAAATTTAGATGTGCTATATAAGAAAGTAGTATCCTAATGGATTCAAGTCTTGATACCTGTGAAAAGGTTTCTTTACAGTAAATCCAATCTTCTTGACTATATCCTTGTGATATAAATCTAGATTCTCTTTTTATAATAGTGCGAGAGTCGTTAAACTTGTTCCTATATACCCATTTTTTTCAAATGATAAGGTAGTTGTTGGGTCTATCTACTAACTTAAAAACTTTAATTATTTTAAAAAAATTCAATTATTCTTACATATCCATTATCAAATTTTCATTATTGATTACTGCATTGATATTCTTAGTTTCTAGTTGTAACAAGAAGGATTGATGTTCAACCCAATTTTTGAGTGATCCTTTTTTTTGAGTACCTTTATCTAGGTATCCTACAATAGCATCTAGAAGAGAGTTTTTTAGGGTTTTAATGGTTCTAATAATTCAAGTACTTATCTTTTCTAAGTATTCTTCAAGTTAATGAAGGTTTTAATTATTTTTATAATATATTTACCCTGAAAATTAGAAAAAATATCAAAAGTTTTATAAGTATTATTGATATTTAGATATGACGTATCATCCTCAAGATTTTCTATAACAATTTTTAGTTCATGTGCATCTGTCTCATAAAAAGAGACGTGAATAGTTTCATTTACAAAATTACATTTCTTTTTAAATACTCTATAATCTTTTATAGTGGTTAAATAACCAATAGAAAATCATACATATATTTTTTGCAAATATTTATCCAAATTATTTGTTGTATTTACAATGTAGACTTTGCACTAAAAAACTCAAAATAATATACATTGGATTTTATAACATTCCACAATTCATATGGAGTATTTTTCAAGATAGTTCAAATAAGAACTCTATAAATCATATAAAAATTTTTGTTAAAAAATTTATTCCAAAGGTATACAAGTAAGTTATATTCACTTGCATAGTATGACAAATTTCTTGAAGTGTCATACTTCTCATTATAAAAACCCATTTCTTTTAGGTGTTCGAGGTGTAGATAAATTATGAGTATATCCATATTGTGAGAAATAAGAATAAAAATATTGATTCAAAAACTCTCAGTAATGATCCCTTATTATGGTTTTGACGGTGAGTCCACAAATATTATATATTGTCTTGGAATATTTTGTAAAATAGGAAAAAACTTCACTTTTATAAGAAAAGAAAAACACTAATTTATATATTTTGTATTAATCAATAATAATATAAGAATAGTTTTTTCCAACTAAAATAGAAACTCTTAATTTCCCAAATAAATACATATGAATCAATTTTAGTGGTTGATAGTTATAGGACTCATTCTGTTCTTTGAAATATATTTAGTATTTTTTTTCTTTTGACCATGATTACACACTTTTCCTTTGGGTAATTCTATATTAGGTAGATACTAGACTAAAACTTTCTTAGTTAGATTTCTAAGTGAGTATATATTGTAGTGGCTTAGACTTACATTCCATAACCAAGATTCTATAGGAAAAGAACTCAAACAAGAAATATATTTATTAAATTAGGAATCTATATTAAAAACATAAATATTATAATTTATTAAAGTTGTAAATATTAAACTACACTTGGAATCATAAATATCTCAAGAATTTTTTTCATATTTAAAATTAAAACCATCACCACAAAATTTATAAATACTAATAAGGTTATATTTTAAACCATCAACGAATATAACTATATAAATAAGAAAAGATTCAAATTTACTAATTTTTAAAAGTCTAACAATATTTCTTTTTGAAGTTTCACTAAAGGTTACATTTCCACCATACCCTTTTATAAGATTATTGAAGCTTAAATAGTCTTTAATAATATTCTAGGAACATAAACTCTCTAAATACAATAGATATTTTATAGATCTTTTCAAACATTTTTTCTAAGACAATCCAACAAGAAATAGTTTATTTAACCAAATTTTATATATCTAAAGAGGTTATAAAATAAACACTTTCAAATCCACATTTTTTCACATGATTTTTTTCAAAAAAAATAGTAGATCTATATAAAAAATCCTTTTCAGGTACAATTTTTTTTTGAATTATTTTCAAATCTAGTTATTTCTCTAGGAAATGATGTCTTTTTTGGAACTAGGAATAAAATAATTTTTATAAATTTTTCCATGTTGTCTATATCCATACCCAATTCCAGAATTGGATTTCAGGTTTTTTTACCCAGATTTTTATTCAAGGTTTTTCTACTATAAAAAACTATTAAAAATAAAATTTAATCTTTTCATCTACCAATTTTATATTAGTATTTTACTTTAATAGATTGAAATTATTTTCTTTCTCTATACTAAGATCATATTTTTCTATATAACATAAAATAGGATCCTTTTTAGATTATTATATTTATCCTTTAGCTCATTCATGGTGTCATCTAGCATAGAATAATATTATTCTAATTCTTCATTTTACATTTTATATTCCTAAGATAAGTTAGTAGAAGAAGTAGATGGTACCTCAAAAGAAGTATCCATAATTCATACATTTCCATTTTCATTTAGATCTTCTCAACTAAAATTTTTTCCACTAGAGTTATCTTTAGATGCACTCCACGTGGCCTTCATTAATTTATTTGGTCTTCTATCTTTATCCTATTATTTATTATAATAATTTATTTTCGAATAGTCTACTTTTATATATCCTTTTTTACATTTATAGCAGGTAACCTCATTATAGGAGTCACCCTTTTCAAATATTTCTCTAGTTTCCTCTTTTATCATAATTTTATTAGTAAATTTACTTACAATATAGTTTCTTCTTTTAATAAAACTTTTTTCTAGTTGAGTTATTTCCTCATCATTGTCTATATTAGCCTCACTTCCACTGGTACTTTCAAGTTTGAAAACTTCTTTGGATTTGGACTATTATGATTTAAAGACAAAAAATCCTTTTTGGTTCGTCATATTTATTGTTTACTTTCATCTCTTCTTAATAAATAATTAACTTCCCAATTTCTCCTTGACTGGTAGTTTGATGATGTCACATGATTCTCAAAACAGTCATACCTCTCCAATGATCTAGCAGAACTCTCAAGATCCTTATCAGTTTAAGCTTTATCAGTCATCTTTTGTTCAAGTGTAATCATAGTATTTATGATATCATTGAACATAAGATGCATTTCATAGATATATTCATCATGCTTAATTTTTAAAGTATTATACCTAATAGTATACATATTTAATCTCATTTACTTCACATTATAATTTCCCTCATGAGACACAAAAAGGGTATCCCAAATTTGATATGTAATATCATAAGTAGATATCCTATTAAATTTATCCTCTCTTAAATCAAAAAATAAAGTACTCATGGACTTAGAGTTTGAATCATAATTTGATTTAAATAGAGCATCCCATTATTTTCTTGAAATTCTAGGTTTTTTATACTGATCTTCGATAGATCCCAAAATATAAAAACAAAAACTTTCAAGATGGAATTTTATTTTTATTTTCCACTAACCATAATGTTGACTATTAAAGTTTGGAGGTCTACTAGAAGCATGACCTCCATACTTATCATCCATAATAACAAAGAAAATATAAATAAAAAGGATCTTTATAAAAAATTATTAAAGTAATATGATAGATAGAAAAACATATCTGATACCAAATTTTAGTCAGAGTGGACAACTAAAGAGGGGGTGAATTGAGTTAGAATAATATTATAACAGTCCTAATATTTTTAGATAAATCTACTCACATTAAACAGTTTAAATATCACTTGTAAAAACTAACTAAAGTATTGTTTTTCAAAACATATTTTAAAAAAAATAAATAGATTAAGAACAAATTTAAAACATGAGAGAATTCAAAATAGGAGTTTTGGTATTAAGTTGATATCTATTCCTATCTACTTAAAAGTCACCCCCTACCAAGCACATTTATTAATAAATAAACAGATCCACAACCTGGATTAAATTTTACAAACAACATCTTGTATGGCTATCCGGACTACATGAACCCTCTTCCATGGTTTTTTTGTGATTACATATATTAAGAAAGAAAATGAGAGAATATCTTGTACTCTCTAACATAACACTGGGGAATGTGTTAACAAATATACAAAAAAATACAAGTACAACTTAAAGGCAATCCAATGTAGAGAGAAAGAGAAGAAGAAAGAATTTTATGTATAAGAATATTGATGTTCTATTGTTCTATAGATGTTTTCTTCTCTTATAAAATTAATCTTTTGGTTCAGAGAAAATATGTGAAGATATGATGTTGTTCTTATATCTTTCAAATAAGTTATGATAATAAACATAGAGTTGTTTGGTTCACATTTTACATGTTTGTAAAAAGTATCATTCTCATGGGTATGATTCCATTGTTATTTTCTATATTTAATCTTCTATAAAAGGAAGAACTCCGTCAAATTGAACCATTGAAAATGCATCAGTAAAAATCCTCATACTCATCATAAAATATGATAGAATTAAATGAAAAAAAAATCATTTAATTGTACATATAAATTCATCGGAAAATATTATATTTAAATAAAATACTCACTTCTAGACATGGTCTCTTAAAATTTTCCACATCACCTTATCCACAGTTGTCCCAACACTTTAAAAAACTCAATATGATCCCTCAAGAAGTTCGTATGGTCAATTATTTTTCATCACAGTTAATACAATAATTTTTAAAATTCTTAATGGTCATATGAATTTCATATTTTCCCTTCAAGACCTATAAATAAATCTAATTTTTCATATTGTTTATTCAACTCAACATGCAGTCGCTTGGAGTCACATGGTAGCTTTAATAGTTTGTAAAAATATCAAACTATCATATTAGCTTTGATTTCATGGTTTAGTCTCTCGGATTATTATTGATATTTTAGATTGAAAAACCATGTGGTCACTTGTTTGTCCAAGCAGTTTATTAAAGAGTTTATAAGAAATCTTCCAAAGTCGATCCAATAATCATTTTTTTAATCCACCTTCCATGTGGTCAATCCAACACCCTATGAATAAACTAAGAATCAGGGTTTCTTTAAGAGAACTTGTGGTAACTCTAGTAATTTTGAAATATATCTTAATTATATTTATTAATATGGTTGATCAAGTCTTCATGAATTAGATTCAACACTTTCATAAATAATTCCTTTAGGCTCATGCTCAATAATTTAGTTTCTTAGGCTTTAAGGTCGTTCTAAGACTTTTTAAAATTTTAAAATTTCCTAGAATAAATATTTTAATTTCATAAAACATAAAAAAAAAATATTATAAATGCATAAATATGATTTGTTAACACTAAAATAAGAATTTTTTAACTAAAACAACACCTCTCTAGAAAGTACAAAGGATATCCCATGTGTTATCCACTAGACCACCCATCAAGTGCTAAAAAGGAATCTCATATGTATCCACTCTTATTAGGAGACTATATACCATTCTCAAGAACCATTCCATTACATGGATCATGCATAAAAGAGTATTCACGTACCATGAAAGGGGCCCATGTAGAGCTTGAGTATGGAAATTTAGTAAGTGGTCACCACCCACAACTTGTAACCTATTATAATCTATAGTTTATTCAAATAATGACACAAAGCTAAAGGAATAAAAAATTAAAAATAATATGACTAATAATATTCTCATTGGATTTAAAAATGAAACTAAATTTGAGGGTAGGGCCTTACCTGCATACCTTCTTTGAGCCTTAGCTTAGGATTTGATATAATGTGTCGATGACATCCCCGTAGAGGTGCAATGCTCGTGCCTATAAATCTACTTAACATGCATATATATATATATATGTAACCACACACATATATTTATGTGTTTAATAAATTTAGGGCTATAGAGACACGTACCATTGGGGGAAAGGGAAATAAATATACCAAGTCAGGTAAATCTTATAACCCATCCATTCAAGAATAGGGAAGTGGGTATAAAAAGTTAGGGATTGCGTGTTTTTCCGATACCTAACACTTATTCATTAGGATATTAATACCTAATCAAAATCACATACCATAATATACATAAGTTCCAAAAATAAAACAGTTATAAAAAATCTAACTGATGGGATAGACAATGTTAATGAAAGTAAAATCATTAATTTCAAGATGAAGTGAACACAACCAATAATGGGTAGAAGTATGTTCCCACATCCTGATTCTCCAAACATAAAAAGTATTAGGTGTGTAAATTAATTAAATATGAAATTAAATTTAAATTATTTATTTAAAAAATCATTCTAAACATGTGAAGTGCAACAAATAATGGGATAGATTAATCACGTTTCCCATAAAAGTTTTTCGAAAAAAACATTACTAATTTTAAAACCATTATTTTAGTTGGCTTCACTCGGCCCCATACCATTTTATTATTAACTCTCTAATGGTATATGAGGACTAAGGGGTACACCTACTAAATTAATTATAGATATTCCCTTTAGGAAACCTAGGAAGAGGGCTGATTCCACCAAAATATTAACAAGACCGCCTAATAATAGAAGATAATTATTTCAACACCACTTCCATATAAGGATATAAAATATAGGAATTCAGTACTTGTGATTACATAATTTTTTTCCTTAAAAATACAATAAAATTGTTAACCCAAAAGAAATATAAGATCTTTGGATGATTTCATGAAAAATAGACCATGGGAGGAGAATTTTACACCCACTCCTGCAAATCAATATGAAAATCTGGAGACTAGGTGAGATCAATGGACTTACCTTAATAAAGGATAACAATAACACCCAATGCAATAAACTTGAATCAATATTGAGGAATGGTAACACATAAGATGGAATATAGGGAGATGAGGGCTTCATAGAGGTAGAGAAATGGCTAGATGAACATGAAATCTTGATCCCCCAACTATTTAGATATTCATTTAAGTATTAAAATGGACAATGTGTCCCTTATTAAGGGAATTTTTTACAGGAACCTAACATTTTGAAATTAAAATTCCATTGGGTACCTGGTGATTCAAAAAAAACCAACTTGACCCTTTCACCCCAACCGAGTACTGGGTCTAAGTCCACTGGTTACCCAGTAGACTCCTGGACGTTCAGACTTTTTCATTCTCCCCTTCCTCTCTCTATTCCCCTAATTTTAATTTAAACTTTAAATAACATAAAAAAATTAATAAAATGGAAATAAATTAGAGATAAAAAAACATACTCGAAGAGGTTGGGGTCTTTATAGAAATGACCAGTGATATTTAGATAGACTCTATTCGTACAAAAAATAAAAAATGTTCTTCATAGTTTATAACCTCTTCTTAATTATGTCCTTTAGTAACATGTTTAATATTATTATGAATTATTTTTATTATATAAAAGATTACCACCATTTGAATAATAACCTCCTAGTTTACAGAAATATAATATTTCCCTTTCAACCACCAAATTTTGAAAAATATAGTCGGTTTTAAAAATAACATCTAAATCACTTCTACAATTCAAATGTGTAGAAATATATTTAATAAAATGATTATTTTAATGAAATTATATATATATTATTTATTCAATAGAATGTGATATCTTATTTAATACCTAATTATAGTTGCTTATGGTGGAGTAACCATGGAAAATTCAATAATCTGATTTTAGAAGAAACATTGAAAATTTATCTTTGATGTTTAAAATAAATACCTTTTATCTGAAAACTCTGAAGTAACCACTTTTTGATTTAATTCTATTATATATTTCATAAGGTGTTACCTTTAAAATAAAATGAAGAAAAATATTATTTATAGTATAAAAATAAGTTTTTACAATTTTATATGAACACAATAGAGATGAATTTATTTCATAAAGAGTTTTATTTATTTTTTCAATAGATCTATTTTTTTGGGTGTTCTTAGTGTTAGATATTTTTGTTTAATTCCTTTATCACTATAAAATATTTCAAAATCCATATTTCAAAATTCTCCTCCATGATCACATTATATTATGATTATAGAAAGATATGACTCATTTTAAATTTAAGGTGAAAACTATTTAAATATCTTGAGTGCTTCAGATTTATGTGAGAGAAAAAATCCATGAATAGTGAGTGTAGTCATCCATAAGGATATATAAATAATGGTTTTCTCTGTTACTTGTAGATTGAGTGGGTCCAAAAAGATCTATATAAGATAACTATAAAGGTTTGAATACTAAGGATTCCCTTATTTACTTAATACAACCTTATGTTTCTTTCCATATTAAAATGGGGAATTATATTCTAAAGAATTCAACTTTAGTTTCAATATATCCTCTATAAGTTATTTATTAATATGTCCAGTGTATAGATATTATATTAGCCCAAAATTGTTTTCCAAATAAAATAATTATCCTCAATTACACTAATTTAATGGAAATTTTAATTGCTTGAGTTATTTAGAACTTTGTTATAAACATTATCATGTCATTTTCGGAAAATGTGTGAACTCTTTATGAACTAGTTATAGTAAATTTATCATTACCAAAGATCATGGAGTAACCTTTATCACATAAATGGCTTATACTGATGTGGTTCAACTTAATAGCCAAAACATAAGGAACATTAGAATATAAAGCCTTCTATGTATGGATACATCACCTAAACAAATAATTCACATTTATATAATGTCTCCAATAAATAACATGTCCTATTTTCACTTTCTTTATGTTCTATAAGTTATAATTTTCTCCTGTCATGTGTTTGGAGAAACCTCTATCCATGTACTATTTTTTACACCAGTACTCTGTATTTTTTACTCAAAATTATACAATTAAATATTTTGGTACCCAAACATTCTTGGGTCTAGAAACATAGCTTATAAGAGTTTAAGAAATCATAATTCTTTAAATATCCAATGCTAAAGAACGGAAAGGACCACGGATTTTCAAGCTATGATTATATAGAAATACTCGGTCTTTCTTAAGGATAATCAATTTATATAATTTTTTATGATTTTATAATAAGTTTAAAAGGTTTCACTTTCAATAAAAAAAATTAATTAGATTGGAAATGTGGTCCCCTCGGTTATGTATTCCCTCACATGGTTGAGCCAGACATGTTTAACACATAGTGTGTACCCATGGTACATGGTGTGTCCTGGTAAACTGCCCCCCTTGGCCATGTCTCTTTCCCATGCTCATGTCTGGCGCCTTTTTTCCATGTACTTTGTCTGTGAACTTCCACATGACCATGTACATCACATGGATTCCCTAACCATAGACTTCATCCATGTGACTTGGGGTCACAACATGGAGTATAACCCCAGTACACAGCGTACAATCCCCAAAAATCATCTCCCTTGAATGGCAACAATACATGACATGTTAAACTGAATCACACATTATGTAAATGGGAATTTTGATGGGAATTCCCTTTTGAGAAACCTAAATCTCCCCAATTTTCCCCAAAATACACAGATCGACACTATAGGGATCTCTAGCAGTCATAATAGGGCTCTAAAACCTTAAAATAATGCATAACATGGGGATTAGAACTTAAAACTCAAATCTTCCTACCTCATAGAAAAACTCTAAAGCTTCAAGTGTAGAACAATGCCCAGATCATGCTGCTCCTCGATCTAATAATGATCGATGTCAAATAAGTGGATCAATGACACCTAGTCACCTCGATTCAGCATTAGTTTGTCCCTCAATACAAAGTGGGAGGAGAGGGTTGTGCTTCCTCTTTATGTTTTGCACACCAAAGGGGATAGGGGGAAGGATTTAATTGATTTTATTTTATTAAATAAATTAACCTCCTCTTAACACCCCGCCTCTGATCAAACTCCCAGTTCTGTGAAATTTTGTGTTGTACTTAATCCAAAAACCACATTCTAAACTCAATTGTGACCTCATATTTTTGATTTGATACTCTTCTCATGAGTTATTCCACATTTATAAAGAAACCATACATGCGTTACAAAATATATTTAATTTTTTTAATATCACTGTGTCGAGGCACTCTAGAGCCTGGAATCCTGCACTGACATAGCACCAAGACTCGTAAATATTCTTAGAAATATTCCAAAGTATTACAGGTTAAAACTTGAGTCACTAAATTCTCCCAAACATAAGTCTTTTCATCCCTAAAAATGGAAAGCCTATGTATAAATAAAAGAAACTAAGATCTCTAATGTGACTCTCATGCCAGCAAGCTCTCTAAGGGATCTCATGTTGCATACCATAATACACTCAGGGGAACCAGAAATGACACACCACACCCACATCTAGCTCATACCAAGTTGACTTCATGTAACTAGTAGGCACATGTCTCCTCAGCTACGATACGTGGGAAATACCAAGCACCACGGTCCATCTGCAGGCAAAGGGTCTAACAGTACATCCCTTTGAAAACATGACACAGATAATAACATAACCTAGCAGTTCTCATCCACCTCTGGATGAACTACACTATTTCCTCCTCAATAACATCACATAAAAAGCTGACACCGAATGTGTTAGGTTATAAACAAACAAAATAGGGTTTCCCAAGTGTAATTATTGGGTCTTATAAGGCCCTTCATCTATCATCCTACAGCTGTAAAACTGCTCACCAAAAAAGAAACACTGCCACACCCAATAGTGGAATCCCAATTAAGCATGGATGGTAGGAAACCAATCCACACTAAGGGAACATAATAAGGTCTAGCTATGTAGTAAAATAATGGTTCCATGAAAGGATCTCCATCCACCAGGGATGCCAAGCCCACAGGTCAAGCTAAAAGTATATACTATAAATTTCATGGCCTTCTCTGACATCCCAACACACAACCTCAACCAAAAGACAAAAGTCAAAGGAACTAGTTCACCACACCTCGAAAATATCTTCTTTGGGTGGCACTGAATCACCCAGATGGTTTTAATATCATCACTAAAACATGTCTTGATTGGGGAAGAATCCCTATTCCTCATGTATCCAAAGCTACATCTAACAAGACCCACAAATGTTTATACCAACACCCCATGTCACACTGGTTAAACCGCAAGAAAGAAGAAGAAAGAAAAGAGAATCCAAGAATAGTGTCTAGCAATACTACTATAGAAAGCAGAAAGTACATGGATTGTACCTATATTCATACGTAGAGACTCAGGGTCAAAGTCATGTATAGACTATATCTTTCCTCACCCTAATCCTCCAGCTCCATGATCATTTCATGGACCACCTGAGGGTGGTGGTGGAAAAACATAAAAACGCCTTCCACCTCCTGCTACTACCCATGATCCTTTACAACACACTCCATCATTCAGAACACCTTTCTCCAAATGTTGAATCTTCCGGGGCGGTCCATCGACCAGCTCCCTCTCAATAGCTCGATCGTTCAAACAATCATGCATAAGATATCCCCATCCATCGCAAGTATAACACCACCTATCCTCTAGCTTACCAGGTCCCTAACACAAATAATACACTGTAGGACCGCATGTATGATCCTAACCATGGTTATGCCTCCTGCACTGTGATCCTTTCGACTACCATCTTCCAGCTACTGTAGACATCTTAGCCTCATGATAAACACTTTCATCCATATCCTCTTGTCCCTCTTCCGCAAAGCTCTCTACCACTATATATCTCTCCAATGCCCCCACATAAGAGGTAAGGGACAAGGAGACCACACCTACTCAGATGTCTCTTAGAATTTTGTACTCCAATGTATAAGATCTAAATAATAAGTATGAAAACATATCCAGGGAGTATCCTGACATGTTTTTGAAACACGAAAATAATCATTCAGGGATAGGCTCCCCTACCAAGTCTCTATAAGCTCTAAGATACACACGGATCTCAATGTGGCTAAATATAACTCTTCCATAAAGATTCATTCAAACTCCACCCAAGTGATTGTCACCTTGTCATGGTTCTATGTCACTAGACTCCACCATCGCCCGATCAAACCCTGAAGAAGGATCACTGATATGATAACCATATGATTGGGTGGTGTCATCACAAATTGGAAGACACACATGACTATATAAATCCATTCAACAGCTTCCTAGGGGCCTAGATCACCCCGATACCTCAAAGGATTCTACCTCTATAACTCATACAGTTCACCCAGCCTACGTGCATCCTCAGCCTACACTTCTGAAACAACCTATTTCTCATTGGGTTGTGGATCAACTGGCCGACCACCTAGAGGTACTACCTTAGGAATAATAACCTGTACTGAAGCTTCATCTATGGATAGATCTTCATCCAAATTCCACCATAGAACCATGTCTAGATATCATTAAAGGGGAATCCTAAAATAGAATCAACATCTACCATGGTAAAATAGTATATCTTGGGAGTTGACTCAATAAGGACAGTAAAAACCACAACCCAACCCTATATGATTCATGTGAAAACATTTTTTCTATGACCAGTTCCCTAATGTACTAATTCAATAAGCAGATGATCAGAGTAAAGGTGAATGGTTACATTGGTTACTGCACCAACACTCAAATCCCTATCCTAAAATCCAAACTAGAGATACTTTAACACTATCTCCCCAAATCCAAAACCAATCCCTACCATGGATCCGTCTCTACACTGATCTAAGGATAAACCACCTTTGATACCACTCTATCATGACCTGAACCACTAGGGATAAATCCATGACTACCACAAGACCAACTATAAAAGGTCGAGGTTGGAAACTAGAATGAGTAGGCATGTCACACAAATGGTATCCCTTATCCTATGGCACTTGTACTCAGGCACCCATATACATCTCCATGAAACAATTCCTATATAATAAATAGAAAAATAAATGCATGTATACATCTATCCCATAACGAGAGTTCAAAAAATGTACTGAAAGTATAAAAATTACAAAATACATGACGATTAAAAACAATAAAATCATCCAATATCATCAAAAGGAGGGGATCGTATTCAAATGAAACTACGGGAAGTGACCTTAGAAAAGATCTAGTAAACAACTTGGTCAGACTATCATAATAAGGCCCACCTACTCCGGGTCCATCTAGGACTCCATAAAAAGGCATATGGTCTACATAAGACACAACATATGCAGGTAAATACCATGTAGGGGTGAGTATTACAATACTTAGTAGTCAGCACAAAACCCAAAAGAATAGGAACCAACTGAAAGAAAACAATTCTCTCAACCCAGCCAGAGGGAACCCAAATGAGAGAGAAACCCTCAAACCATGCTCATCTATACATGAATAGTCATCTCAGTCTACATGGGGTGTCAACCAAGATGTGTGACAACACCACAAGGACTCCCAAAAACAACCAAGATATAATCATATCAGACTCAAGTCTCATGAGGTTCTGAAATCATAGCCAATAACATGATTTTACTCAAGGATCGAAGTTAACAAAATTCTAAGAGAACACACTCCACAATCTCATCCATCCTAGATGGAACTCATTTGATATATACACTCCATTGGGAAAAATTATACCATCCCTATTGGTTTTTTCGATAGAAAGTGCTCTACTGGGAATAGCTCTATGGGTCCAACTCTAGTTCTCAACACTAGAGGTCCTATCATAGCTATCATTAACCCTGTTCAGGGTTATAAGAAACTAAGTGGAGAGGCAATCCCCTCACTATTTCATATAGTTGAGGGAGATCTACTCTAGAAAATGCACCACATGAATCCACTCTAGGGAGATAGAGATAAATAGAAAAAAACCCACACCTCATCACTTCCCTTTTGTTGATGGAGTAATAGCTTCTAAACATCTTGTGAAACCGTTGAAGTTCCCATAGGGAGAGGCTTGCTCCTCACTATGTCAAGGGAGAACTAACTCCTATCCAAGTATCATCCACCACAAGTGGAGGGTCTTGCTTCTAATAATTTCACTCCATAGCAGAGGGAGCTCCATCTCCGGTGGAGGACCCACTCCCCGCCACTACCCATAGACGGGGGAGTACCACCCCATTAAAATTATACCCACACCACATTATGGAGAGTGACTATCGACTCTCTGCTCATAATAGGGGACTCACACCATAACACAACATGGGAGTTCCAAAACTATAGAAAACCTGCACCACGATACGTTGAGGGAGTAACGACTCTAATAGTGTGATCGTTGTGGGGGAATCGTCCCCTAACTCGATAGGGGAGTACCAACCCCATGCAAGAGGACTCATACTATGGTACAATAAGAAAGTACAAACCCTACCTGAACATCACTTAAGGAGGACCTTCACCCTAATATTATAAGGGATTTTTGACTCCAAGGATAGAGGACTGATGCCCTAGTACGACAGGGGAGTACCCACTCTATTTATACAGCACATATGGAGGACTCTCACCCTGGTACGATATGGGAGTACCAACTCCATGGATAGAGGAACCACACCTTGGTATGATAGGGGAGTATCGAACCTTCTTGAATATCATATATGGAGGACCCACCCCCGGATACAATAGAAGAGTTTTGAATCCAAGGATAGAGGAACCACACCTTGGTACGATAGGGGAGTACCCAATCTATATATACAACACATATTGAGGACTTTCACCATGGTACGATATGGGAGTACCAACTCCAAGGATAGAGGACCCACACCCTGGTATGACAAGGGAGTACCTACTCTATCTCCCCATTTTTTATGGAGGTCCCACACCCTGATATAATAGGGGAGCTCTGTCTCCAACTATACAAATTATATGGGGGTTCTGCACCCTAATTTAAAAGGGGAGTTGCGACCCTCGGAGAACTACTTTGTGGGTAGCGGACTCACTCCCATAGTGTTGTAAGTTCCATCTCTACTAAACAGATAGGTATGTGAAACCCATTCCCAGATAATACAGGGGAGTACCAATCCTAGAATCGCTCTATTGGATCCACACCAATCTCTAGAATAAATAAAATTTCATTGAAAGGAGTGTCACCCTCAACGTATCTCACATCATACCACTACCATAGGTAGGGGACCTGCACCCTTATACAATAGGGGAGCACTGCTCTACTAACCTAATGATTCTTGCGGGTGTATATACTATGATGATAGGTGTGACATCTCAGTTCATCCCACAATCATGATATTGTCCACTTTGGGCCTAGCTCGCACGGTTTTATTTTTCCTAGGCTCTGGACCTCGTGCATCCTCCAGGAAAAGGCATCATGACGGGATAGGTATCCACGCCACCTTGTAAAAGGGTGCCTCGTGCTCCTCGTACTTCGATGTGAGATTTCCATAATCCCCCCCCCCCCATAGAAGGGACCAAAGTCCTCGTTGGCACATCAAATGGAACCTGCCTATTATACCAATTTGAAACATCTTGATTTCAGATGTCACTTTAAAGTTCCCCATACTCGATTGGCCACATAGCCTCAAGTGCATTTCTTCAAACTCCATATGATTTCATCTAGTAGCAAGGACCTAGGTGTGATAATGGGGAAACTATTCCCTCATTGGCAGAGTATAACCTAGCGGAATAAAATAATAAATCAATAGTGGAAGCACTAATACTATATAATAGAAGGAAATAGTTGAAGACTGATAATCAAAATAACTAGATTTCATATCATACAAATATTGATGTGGTATGTCACATGTTCTAGGAAAATAGAAAAAATAGGATACACTTCAACAATACAAGATATAAGTACCAAAGTACAAAAGAGAGAAAAGAAACTCAAAAGCATCGCAAGCCTCAGCTTAGTCCCATGCTCTCCTGCTCCTAAATAATATAGCTAGTACCTATAGATGGAATCATTACCTTATGAAAACCTATAACAATATAATTAGTTTGGGCCCCAAAATATGACCCAAATTGGGTGTGACACAAAATCCTAGTAGGAAACCACCCAATATCTTTGCCGATCAGTCAGAGAATATATATATAACAGGTAGTGTGCAAAAGGAAAAGTAGTAACCTAGAGAGTAATCAAATGAAAACAGTCCAACAAGTACTGGTTTCCAATTACATTCATTTTATGTTCATTATAAATTCAATTAACTTGAATTATATAAGTCTCAGGATCAGGCCTAGGCCCAACGATCCCAATACAAAAGTAAGCCCAGAAGATGTCTCGAAAGACCATCTAAATAAGTATAAGTGAAGTCTGAATCAAAATTTTCACTTTGTCTAGGAAAACTCTTCATAAGTCATTCCATTTGATATTAAATTATAATTAAATTTCAACTCATGACATATAAATAATTTCCAATAGATCTCATCCTTGGTATCCCTCATTAGATTCAAGGTTCGCTCGGCATTTAATAAAGTCTTTATGAGCCCGACCACTACATTAATGGATCACTCATGAATTTTCATGAAAATTCCCTATTTTAGTCCATCCTTGGTCTTTTAACTGAGGTCATGGTTCATACAAGGTATAATATTCAATAGTCATAAGATTCTAACCTTTCCTTCTAACCTGAGACTATGGTTTTCCAATTTTTATTTACCCCTCTATCATTTCACATAACAAGAAACACATATAAATTAAACTATTACATGGATTTAGAATTTATAAAATCATGTGGGAATATGTCATATATCAAGTAAAACATGTAAATTAAACTATTACATGGTTCATCATTATTCAACTCACATGGGAATTTTATATAACAAGCCTATCATGTAATTTAAATATTTACATGGTTTTAGCATTAAATATCTCACATGGGAACATTTCATATAACAAGTATATCATGTAATATAAACCATTACAAGGCCTTAACATAACCAAACTCACATGGGCGGGTTCAAAAATTGAGAAAAACATTCCAAGCAATCTTAAACAGGCATAGACAAAACATGGGGTAAAGGACAAAATCACTAATCCCAAACCCTAAGTCAAAACAATTACAATTTAACACAATTTCAATTCCAATTAATAACCAAAACCATCTTCAACCACCCAATAATGGAATATGAGGCATGACTCAGAGGAAACCTAGGACAAATGACCATAAAGGGTCATCAAAGGGAAACACACCTAGGGGTGGCCTTAATTCAAGGTAAACAACTGAATTCGTGAGTGAGAACACATTTTCAATTACCTAAACATCAATAGAATATAACATATGCCAATTATCAATTATGGTGACACCCTCAAATGCGTGCATGGTACTCAAACACATATAATCAACTTGAAAATTCACAAAAGGCATGAGACCACCTACATCATGGTAGTACGAATATCCTCATCTAGCATTGGCCTCTAATTCGTCCTATAATGGAGTATATCTAGAAAAACAATAAACTCTCAAGGATCAATAACTAGTTCGAGAGAAGAAATCATGAGGAAATTCCAAAGATGAATCAAGTACTCACCAAGGTAATTCCTATGCATTCGATGTTGTTTCAATCGGAGTTCAGATGATGAAACAGGAGAAAAAATGACCTTTGGCGCTGCTTTTTGTGATACCCAGGCATGTACTTTCTTTTTTTGATAAAATGGGAAGTAGCCCTGTTTTCTTCATACAGACATAACCCCTCACCTAGGTATCACAAAGATCCGCAGCAAAGGTCATTTTTCTCCCGATTCGTCATTTGAACTCCGATTCGAACACTATCAGATGCATAAGAATCCCATCAGTGAGTCCTCGATTCCAATTGAGCCTTTATTCATGATTTCTAATCTCATCTTAGTTATAAATCCTTGATCGTTAATTCTCATTTTATAGATCTACTCTGTTCTAGATTGAATTAGAGGTCGACATCGGATGAGGAGAGTTGTACTACCATAAGGTAGGTGGTCTCATGCCTTTTGTGAATTTTCAAGTTGATTATATGGATTGGACTATCATACACCCATTTGATTGTGTTTCCTTAATTGATAATTGTCCTATGTTATTGCCTATTGATGTTTAGGTAATTGAAAAAATGTTCTTATTTGTGAATTTTTTTTTTACCTTGAATTAGGGCCACCACATGGGTGTGTTTCCCTTCAATGATCATTCATGGCCATTTGGCCTAGGTTGCCTATGAGGCATCCCTTGTTTTCCCATATTGAGTTGTTGAAAATAGTTTTGGTTATTAAATAGAATTGTAATTAGGTTAAATTTTAATTGTTTTAACTAAGGGGTTGGCATTAGTGATTTTCCCCTTTGCCCCATGGTATGCCTATGATTGTTTAAGCATGCTTGGAATCTTTTGCTCTATTTGTGAACCTACCCAAGTGATTTTGGTTATGTTATGGAATTGTAATGGTTTAGATTACATGATGTGATTGTTATATGAAATGTTCCCTTGTGAGATATTTAATGCTAAAGTTGTGTAATAGTTTAAATTAAATGATAGGATTGTTATATGAAATGCCCATGTCATTTGATTAATGTTGAACCATATAATAGTTTAATTTACATGTGTTTCTTGATATATGATATATGCTCACATGTGTTTATAAAAGCTAAATCCATGTAATAGTTTAATTTACATGTGTTGTTACTTATGTGAAATGATAGAGGGGTAAATAGCAATGGGAAAGCCACAGCCTCATGTTAAAAGGCAAGGTCAGGCTCATATGACTATTTCACCTTATCCCTTGGGTGAACCATGGCCTTGGTTAAAAGACCATGGACAAACTCAAAGAGGGAATTATCATAACAAGTAGTGATAACGCCACGAATATATTGGTCAGGCTCATGGATACTTTATTAAATGTTGAAAGAACCTTGAATCCAATGAGGGATACCAAGGAAGGGAACTATTGGAAGCTATTTATATGTTATGAGTTGGCATTTACTTATATTTTGGATATTGAATGGAATGACTTATGACGCTCTTTCCAAGCAAAATCATAAGCTTGGATTCAGTATTAACTGATACTTTTTTAGATATTCTTTTGAGACATTTGTTGGGCTTACTTTTGTATGGGGATTATCGAGCCAAGGTCGGATCCTGAGACTTATATAATTAAAGTTAATTGAATTATTAATGAACATAAAAATAATGTAAATGGAAACTAGTAATTTTAGGACTATTTACTTTTGATTACTTCCTAGTTTACTTCTTTCCCAATTTCACACTACCTGTAATATATATTCATTGACAAATAGGCATAGATCTTGGGTGGTTGACTACTAGGATATAGTATCACACCATATTTGGGTCATGTTTTTGGACCAAAATAGATTATATTGTTACATGTGTCGATAAGGTAAGATCTCTTCTATAGGTACTTGATATGTTATTTAAGAGTATGGGAGCATGGGACGAGGTTGAGGATTAGGATAATTTTCAGTTTATTTTGTCTTTTTTGTACTTTAGTACTTATATCATGTATTACTAAAGTGTATCATGTTTTTATGTTTTCCTAGAACACGTTACATATAACATCATCCTTTGTATGCTATGAAATATTGTTATTTTGATTATGAGTCTTTCGTGGTTTACTTATATTGTATGGTATTACTGATTCTGCTGTTTATTAATTATTTTATTACGGTGTGTTATACTCTACCAATGAGGGCATAGTTTCACTACTATCACACATAGGCCCTTGCTGCTAGTCAGAAGCCTATGTCATTTAGGGAAATGTTCTTGAGGCTATTTGAGAAATATTGTATGGGGAACCTTAAAGTGGAATCTGGATCAGGGATGTTACAATAGGGAAGGGTACAGACCCTAATGTCCATCCAGTGATCCAACCTGATCACTCCTGAAGTTATAGCACAACTTCTAAAACATTATGATTGAATCACACAATATTGTATCTCTCATTCCACAATAATGGAAACCATAATGTTCCACATGGAAAACCACTCCAGATAGGCTACTCGTAGGCCTGAATTTGAGCCCTGAAGAAGGAGATACGATAGACAGAATTCTCCTCCAAAAAGGACTACATGGTGTGTAAGGTGGTCCACACAACGTGTGACCCCTACTCAATAATTGTTCATGTCCTCTAATGCATGGATTGGTTGGGCCTTTGGGCATACACAACATGTATAATAAGTACACGACATTTATTGCCTCACCAACCCCACCCCCGACTATGTCTTCCCTCACACAGCTTAGCTAGCCATGTTAAATACATATCGTGTACCCATGGTAAATGATGTTTCGTGTAAAATAAGCCCCCTTGGCCATGACTTTTAACTATGCCCATGTCAGGCATCCCGTGTTTGTGTACTTCGGTGGTGTACTTCCACACAGCTATGTACATCACACAGATTCCCTCGGTATGTCCTCCGGCCACACAACCTAGGGTCGCTACACAGTGTTTAACCTCAGTACATGACGTGTAGTCCCCAAAATTCATCTCCCCTGAATGGTAATAACACACAACCTGTTCCACTAAACCCTTTGTTGTGTAAATGGGAATTTTAATGGTAATTCCCTTACAAGATTCCAAAATCACCCAAGTTTCTCCCAAAACCTACAGATTAACCCTCAAGGGATCTCTAACAAATGTAACAAGGATCTAAAACCTTAAAAAATGAATAACAATGGGATATGGACATAAAAATAAAATATTTCTACCTCATGGTAAAACATTAAATCTTTGTGTATAGAACAATGTGCATGTCATGCTATTCCTTGATCTGATGATAATTGAGGTCAAAACGGAGATCAACAACACCTCATCGCCTCGATTTGGCCTTTGTTCATCCATCACTCCAAAGGGGAAGTGGGGGTTTCACCTCCTATTTTTTTCATGTAAACCAAAGGGGGAAGGGGAGAGATTTAATTTATTTAATTTTATTAAATCAATTAGCCACCTCTTAATACCCCACCACCAACTCACCTCTGACTGAACTCCCAACGCTAAAAACTTTTATGTCGCGCCTAGGCCAAAAACAAAGTTTTAAACTCAACTGCACCCTCAAAATTATGATCCAAGACTCCTCTAAAAATTTATTCCATGTTTCTAAGGAAACCACATGTGTGTCACAAAATATATTTAATATTTTTAATATCACAGCGTTGAGGCTCTCTAGGCCCCAAAATCCTGCGTCGACTTAGCGCCGGGCTTTAGAAATATTTTTCTAAATTTTACAAAGTCTTACAGGTAAAAACCCAAGCCATAACATATTATGTGTGAAAACTAAAGGATATAAAATATCATTTATTTAATAAATAAATCGATATTTATTTAAATGTTATTAAATAAAATATATCATTTCATCTTGACCCTTAATTGGGCCCATATATCCTCCCCAACATTTATTGAAACTTGAATAATAGATATTTTTTTTAAATAAATAAATATCCCCAAAATTGTAGCACCCCAAGATTTTAGAAAAGAAAACTATGTCTGATAGCATATTCAACACGTAACATTGAGCTTAAATGACACATGATATATATAATCGTTATAACATTGTTGATAAATTAGAGGCCCTGTATAGTATTAACTAATTTATGAAATATATATATATATATATATTACCTAAAAAATATAAATTTTTCATAAATTTTTAGTAAATAATCAATCAATTTTTTAGTAAAGTAATTATACCCTTCAAAAATATGATTTCTTCAAAAATGGTTTTTATTAGTTTTCAAGAAAAAAATTATAATTAATTTTTGGAAATTTTAGAAAATTTATTTTATAAAATTAAATTAATTTTTGAAATAAAAGTATAAAAATTTACTTTTGGTGAAACTTTGTGATTTTTCAAAAAAAAAATTGACTTTTCTGTAAATAGTGAAAATGCTGATTTTCGTAAAAAGTCATTTCTTTTCAATAAATTAAGAGATTTAAAAGTACCATTATGTTTTTAATATGATTTAAATTAATATAAGTATAATTTAGTTACGTTTTAACAACTTAATTTATTTTTAATCAAATTCAAATTAGATCTTTGTATAATTTTATTTTTGGGTTTAAATATGGGATTTTTCTGAAAATTGTTTCAAAGTGCATAATATTTCTCCATTATAATTAATTAAAAAACCCTAATTAGAAATGACTAAAATGATATGCATAGATTATATATCAACAAATATTAATTTATATTCATAAAATAATTATTATTACTCATATATTTAGTATAAAGTTACATTTTCATTGAAAAATACACTTCTCGAAAACACGTTTTTCGGTCGTGTCTACGGATTTTGTTTTAAATAAAAATTTTCCCCTCATATTAATGGAATTTATTAAAATGAACTCCATATTTTAAATCATAATAATTTATATTATTTAATAGGGTCAACTTAATTTTTTACCTTAATGAACATTGAAAATATTAAAAATTAATTATCATAGTTAAGATAAAAACGAGTTTATCGGAGGTTAAACTAAAAAAAGGTCAAAATAGACTAAAAAACTTGTATAAAACCTATTTTATGGAATTGATTAGACCTTATAATTTATAAGGATCAATAATTATCCATTTTTTATCCTTTTTCATTTGAAAAATGTGGTTACACATTTTTCTTTTCAAAAATTACTCGGGTGCCACTCACCTCACTTGTAAAAAGTCACCCTCTCTCCTCTCTTATTCACACCTTAAAAACATTTTGGATCATCAAAAACCTACCCAATTAAATTCCGAAATTCTATACCATAATCCTAGAATTATTTTTTTATTGTAAATTTATTCTAGTAATATTATAGGTATAATCCTAAATAGGTGGTCTGAGAAGAGTTAAAATTCATAACTATGTGTTTTTGTTTTATTTCTTCTTCAACCTCATTAAAATATTGTTAAAATATGATCATATAATATCAAAAATATATAATATATGCTTATATTTAATTTAATTAATTTCATGACTAAATATATCTCTTCTTCTATAAAATGGGATAGAAAATTATCATTTGTGTGTTCGGAGGACTACCGTCTCGTGAACCAATGTCATTCATTTTCTATCATCACATCTCATAATTTTTTTAATGATAGATTTAAAGTATAGATATATTTTTTTAACATATTTATACTTATGTATTTATTATACCACATATACCTTTTTACATTCCATTCCATGATAGATATGATAATGTCGCTCGTGTGTACGGCAGACTTCCACCTCACAAGGCGATGAGACTCGTTTTTCACTAACTCTTTACATGGAAGTTAATAAGTATAATATTAATAAATATTTGATATAAATGAAATAATAATTATATTCATTCCATATTTATAATTTTTAAAATATAATGTATCATTTTCTTTCTTACACTAAAAATGATAACCTCGTTCGTGTACGTATGGACTACCACCTCCACGAAGCGATGTGATTATTTTTTTCATCCCCACATCACAATAATAGTATATATAAGTATATTTAAATAAATAATTTGGTATTTATGATATTATTATAATTATATAAATATAAAATAATACATAACTTATTTTCATCGTAATTATGGAAAAATGGAAACGTTATTAATGCATATGTATGTCCTACCGTCTACATGATCATAACGTAGTTCATTTTTCATAACAATTTTTCATGATTAGTTTTAAAATTATAATTTATAAATAAATTTAAAAATTATTTCATGATTATTATTATAGAGATGTTGAAATAATTACCGCTTTGATGACCACAGTCAACACACCAAAACTATTGTGAAATAATGAACCAAACATCCTCAAAACACCCGACATAGATTTAACCGATTAAATATTTAAACATATAATTAAAAGGAAAAAAATAAATTTTTTTAGTATAACTTATTAAACTGATAAAATTGTCTTAATAAATAAAAATATTGATGTAATATTATTATACAAGAGTAAAAGTACATATAAGGAAAGTCTAGACTTGAGGTAAGAGTTTTTATCGCCTCACTTTTTATTTCTATGAGACATATGTAAAATTCACCATTTTTTTATTATATGGTGTATATACTACCCATTTTACAAGTAATGTCATGAGTAATTCATACATCATGATATTTTAAGTTTAAATTTGAAAACAATTATCCAAGGGGGTTTTATTTGAAAGTTACCAAGTGGTAATTAATTTCATAACTCAATTTTTTCATTGGTTATATTACTTATTCATTGTATTTGATATTATAAGTTTATGTGTGTAAATAATTTTGATTATGTAATGTTTTATTTCAAAATATTTTATTTGGATTTAAATTTTACACACACAATATATTCATTGGTTAATTATCGAATTCAATGGTATGATTTTGGTAAGGGTTATTCATCCCAAATTCTCATTATTTGAAACAGAAATTTTTTATATGAACCTATATTCATTTGTGAGGTGTATATACTAAACTTTGACATGCTATAACATTAAAATCCTTATTTTCATGGTATTTAAATTATTATTTGATGTTATTATTTCAGGGGGATTATGATAGAAGAGTTTCCAAAGTGGAAAAGGCTTTACGTTACAATATCCTTTATTTCAGGATTGTTTATGTTCAAGTTTATTTTGGTCAAAATAATGTGATATTATATTCTTGAACCAAAAATATTTTATTCTCCTATAGTTATGAATGTGGTTCACCTGTTTAATTCTTATTTCCTACCTTGTTCTTTAAGAAAATCAAGAAATTTGTTTGTAAGTGATAGAGATCTTGTATTTTCTTTTAAGTTTGGAATCTTTCTCTTCCATGTATGTATTTTCTAAAATGTTTTAAAAAATTATTTTATAAAAACAAATGATTTCATGAATCCATTTTAAATAATCTTTTGCCTCATTTTAAAAAAATTAAAAGGAAATTTATTGTCATTTTCCATATGGGTCACTTTTTAATCCCTTTTTCAAAATGTTTTGAAAAGAATGTTAATTTTTAAAATTTATGACGTAAATGAATTTTGCTACCATCATTTTCAATATTTTCCTTGAATATTCCTTTATTTGTTTCCAAATTTTTTTAAAGAAATTTTTTTCACAATATTTTTGGAATTTTTAATTTTAAAAAGTGATTTTCAAAATAAAAAGGTTATTTTACTTAAAAAAAATATTATTTATTAATGGTATTGAAATTAATCAACATTAAAAACCCTTGTTGTTACTTATGATCCAATAGGGATATTTTTTAATGATAATTTTATCATTCTTACTCTAGATAGATTATTATTATTTCAAATAGATTTCTATGGAACCCATTTCTTTTCCATGAGTTAATCATGTTTCAAGGAGATTTTTATGGAACTAATTTATTTTAAATGGTTTAATCATGTATCAAGAAGATTTTTAGGTAACCCATTTATTTTCTATGGGTAAGTCATATTCTAAAGAGATTTTCATGGAACCCCTTTCTTTTCCATGGGAAAATCATATTTCAAAGATATTTTCATGGAATTTATTTCTTTTCCATGGATAAATTAGGTTATGAAAGAAATATTTATTATTTATATGAGTTTATAATGAAATTAATTATCTATGTACCTTATTAATATTTTGGTTTTGGACATTATATATGATTGGTGAACCTAGATAGAATCGTGTGTTCATGATAAATAATAAATTATGGGTGCACATAGATAGCACTCCAATATATTGGGTAGTGATTATATTCTTTAGAGAATTATTTTTGAAGTCGGATGTATGGTTATCCCAATTGTAAGGATTCTATAAGGGTTCAATTATGATGATGTTCCAAGATAGCAACATGTTTTATCTATGATTTTTATGGGATTGTATTTTTTATTTTGATCAATATTAATATCACATGGATCATAATTATTGATCCCAATGACCCTTTATTTTATTGAATCCTTGTGAAATAATTCATGATTTATAATTTAAGTATTAAAGAGTATGACTAATTTTATGATTTTCTCATGCACTCTAATTATGTTGTTATACCCGTATGCACTTCTTATGATCACTAATTACATTAAATTTTCAATTCTTATGTTTACCATTACTAAGAATTTTAGATCAACCTTCTTATGTTACCTTTTCCTCAGGCTATCAAGAATGATATTGAATGAATTATGTCTTTAATGGTTTTACATGGATAATGATGATAACATAATGTGAAATAATAAAAGATTGGTTGAGTGGGAGAAATTATCATTTAAAAACATGGGTATTGTTTTTTTAATATTTTTTTTTAATTTTATAAAACTCTAAACCTAAAATTTCCTTGAGAATGTAATTGATCCAATTTTTCATTTTGATATTAAAAGTTTTGGATGGTGAAAATTGGGTCATTGTCATCGGTATGAAAGTTGGAAATGTAATGACTATGATTTTAGAACAAGATCCATGAGTATGGGTTTGGGGATGTTATAATATTTTTCATGAAATAAATAAATATTATATTCACTTATTTATGAATAGGTATTTATTTAATATTCGACTCACATATATTTCAAACTGAAATAACCGATGAATCTATATATGTGATCAAAATGAAGTGAATAAACATTATTCCTCAGTTTTGAGAATAATATTTATTCTAATATTAAATTCAAATAAATTTTTACTATGTTCATGTGTACACTTACTCTGTGACCCTATATAAGCTTCACTTAGTATAATTTGGTGAAATTACCTAAATTCCAAGATTAGAGTCTTGTAGCATGTCAAGGAACCTATAGAAAAATAAATTGATATTGAAATTACAAAAAACTCATGTGAATTCTTACTATGTAATATAATCCCTTAGTCTTGATATTTTATCAAGCATGTTTCATATTTGTGTCATCAACATATATTCTCGATATAACTTTCTTTTAATTCATTAAATGAACACTTCAAAAAAAATTCATGGCCATCGAATTAATCAAAAAAATTCTATTTCAGTCAAAGATCCTGTGATATCATGTTCTAGTCTTAGAAGTGAAAAACATTTCTTGACTTATTTGTTAGTTTCATATCACTAATGAAACACCCAACAAACCAAACCATATAAGGAACATATCTCTCCATAGTTTTCATCAATAGGTCAGTATATATAAATCATGATACACATTAATAATAATATAAAGTCTAAAGACCAATACACACATCTGTGGATAGAAATATAAAATGAAACATATAACATCTAAAATTTATCTTGGTAAACATTCCATCATAAACTCATGTCTTGGATGTTACTAATTATGAGACTTCATGAGTTGAATCCTCATCTGCTTATAAGAATCCAACACCTAATATTATAAATATAATTTATGTCTTTTTAGATGAACCCATCAAGATTATAGGATATATGTTTTATAATATTTTAATATAATTTTAAGTATCTCATCATAACGGGGAACAAATATAACCAATAAAAGATATAGATACCCTAAGGATGATAGCACATTAATGTTATGTAGAAGAAAATTCATGATGTTATAAGATATTTATTAATATTCAAGTCATTGAATATACAGGTAATCAAAAGTAAAAAGTAAGTTGGTTCTAGGGAACCAACTCCAACAGACTCCCAATTTCACTAGACTCAACTAATAACAACATTTAGTGAAATGAATATCAAATGATATTCAAGCTTCTAATGAGATAATCCTTTAGTAAATGGATCTACCAGGTTCTCCTTCAAGGACTATTTTTTTACTACAACCTCACCCCATTGAGAAAAATCCATCAAAATGTGATAATTTCCAAGTATATTCTTAATCTATTTATGTGAAACATGCTCCTTGGTGAAAACCACCACTATAATATTATCACAATATAGTGTGATAACATATTTATTGGAAGTTACCACATCAATCTTCTATAAGAAGTCTTATATCTAAAGTGCTTAATTAATTGCTTCAATATTTGTAATATACTTGGAATCTACTAAGTAATTGGTGACCACTAGTTGATTTGATCACTTCTATCACTCATCTCATCCATTAAGGAAGAATACATATCCCAACTGTGATTTCAGATCATTATGGTCTATTTGGAAACTATCATTTGTATATCCCCTGATGGTTAATTACTCATATCCTCTATAAGTCATGAATATATCCTTATTATGCTTATGATACATTAGGACAATTTTTACAATAGTCCAATTTTGTTCTCATGTGTCTATTTGATATCTACCTACCATGATCAATTTGTATAAAACATCATCCGGGTATAAAGTAAGAAATAAATGATAGAACCTATCAAAAAAGAATAAGTGATTATACTCATCCTCTCTCTCCCCCTCTTGTATATTAGGGTACATTTTCTTATAGAAATGTATGGCGTGTGACATTGGAAATAATCACCTCTTGGATTGTTCCATACCGAATCACTTCAGTGCCTTGTCAATATATATACTCTAAATTAGCCCATGTAGCCTCTTATATCTATAAAGAATAATCTTTATCCCTAGAATATAGGCTCCTTCACCTAAATATTTCAAGGTGAATTACTTTTTAAACTACTTCTTAACTAAATGTAAGATTGTAATATCATTTCCCAGAAATAATATATCATCAACGTATACTTATAGAAAAACTAATTCACTCCCACTAAACCTTTTATAGACATAGACCCCAAATTCATTATTTAATAAACCAGATTCTCTAATGGCTTAATCAAAATTAATGTTTAATTATTTTGATGATTTCTTAAATCTGTAAATAGATATATATAAATTTTATATCTTATTAGAAACATTTGGATTCAAAAACCTAACTGGTTGTTTCATATAGACATATTCCACGAGGTTTCCATTAAAGAGGCTATTTTTATAACCATTTTACAAATCTCATAATCATGGTAAGACACTATGGAAAGAATAATTATGGTTTATTTTAGTACTGTGACTGGTGAAAATGTTTCATCATATTCTATGCATTAACGTTTCTTAAAACCTTTATAAAAAATAATTCCTTATAGGTACTAAATTTTCCATCCATGTCTAGTTTCTTCTTGAATACACATTTTCTCCCAGCAGGCTTTACATTCATGGAGGATCTACTATAACCCATAATTGGTTTTGGTATAGGGAATTTTTTTTAGAATATTATGTCTTCTTAGCACTTTTTAACTTTTAAGATACTTAATACATCCCTGTATGATAGAGGATTTTCATTATCAACTAAAAATCAATCAGTATCCTTAGTCACTAGAAAATCATATCTCTCTAGTATCTAACCTATTAGGTGATTCTATAGAGTACTTGTGTCATTGGAATAAATTCCTCTATGAGGATTTGTGAAATTTATTCATATTCTAACTCCTTTGTATCTTGATCCTTGACCTCATTGAATTATATATTTCTCCCACTATCTCTTTTGGATATGTGAAGCCTCTCAAGGAATATTTCATTCCTGGTTATTATTACCTTTTTATTTTAAGGGATATATAGATAATATCCTTTTTTTTCATTAGTATGTTATAAAAATATACACTTTGGGCCTTTGAGTTTAATTTTATTGCCATAAGTGGCCTTAACAAACACTTTTCATCCCCACACACATAGATTAAACAACACGGATTTCTTCCCACAAAATAACTCATATGGGATTTTGTTCTCTTCTTTAGTTAGAACTTGGTTTAGTGTGTATGTCGTATTATATAATGTATATTCCAAAAAGGATAATATAAGAGTCTTATATATCATCATCAATCACCATGTGTCCAATAAGGTGTGGTTACTCCTTTCATAGACACTATTTTATTGAGGTTTATAAGAAGGATATAGTTTATATAGATACCCAAATTCACCTAGATAATAGATAAACTCTTAGTTATGATATCATCCACCACGGTTTGAGTGGATTTTCTTTATCATTTCACGATGATGGTTATCTAATTTATTCATTTAATCCTTAATTTTCTCAAAGGAATCAAACTTATGCCTCATTAAGTAGAAATATATATATCTACTAAAGTCATCAGTAAAAGTTATGAAGTAAGAATATCCACCCCAAATTCTTCTAGAAATGATCTATGCATGTCTGTGTAGACTAATTCAAGAAGATATATGGCCCTTTAACCCTTTCCATTGAATATTGATTTGTTAATTTTTTCTTCTAAACATGCATGAAATTTAGTTTAAAGGAATCTAAATAATATTATTGATATAGATATGTTAAACACGTCATGTTTACATGACCAAGTAGATGATTCTAAAATTGGGTGTGATATGATACATATGAATGTAATTTGTTATCAATTTCCAACACTTGGTTTTCATATTCTAGAATATAAAGACCATTAATAATATGTTCTATACAATAACCTATGCTATCTTTTTAAAAATAGTACCTCTTATTTCCAAACTTGAAAATAGATCCATCCATATCTAAACTAGACGTATATATAATGTTTTGGTTGCAATGGTCACATAATAACAAATCCATAAGACTAAAATCGATCTTGTTTTTAAAGTAAGGTAGTAGTCTCTAATATCTAGTGTATCCATTCCTTCTCTATTGGAATCTTGAACATCCACCCTACCTGTGAAAACTTTCTTGAATCTACCTAGTTCGAGTATTAGGATAAAAATATGAGTACAATAAGTAGTATCTAATACCCAATTGTAGAAATGGAAAGAATACATTAGATACCGAAATCACCTAAATCTTTACCTTACTTATTCACTTATGCATAGTTATTATTTGGTGGACCTTATAGCCATAAGAAAAACACACTGCATCTTATTACTTTTCCTTCCCTTTGTTTATCATTTTCTTTATTAGTAATTGCGAATAATTCTTACACTTGATGTTAGTTATAAGGTTTTTTTACTTTCACCTACATATTGTTTACCATAATGACTGAATTGTTTTCATTACTCGTGTTCTTATCAACCTGGTGAATCAGATTTAAGATATTTGAGAGTGCCTTCTAAATATTTTTCATAATTAAATTCAGAATAAAATTAGAAAATCACTGAGGTAGTTAGGTGGGAATGAGGAATGTGAAAAATTAATTTAGTGGCATGAAACCCAGAATTTATAATTGCCCAATATAGCCAATAATTTTAATAAGTTGAGATCTATTCAGTGAAACTTATCCAAGATTTCACTTATAGAGTGCCTTGTATTTCTTACACCTCTCTTGTATGTCCTCCTGAAAAAGATCACATATATGATACAATATAGTGTATGTATCCATGTATTCATGAATATTCTGGAGATCACTAGTCATGGATGGTATCATAAGACACTAGACATACAGTTAATCATCCACATGTTTATAGAAGACATTATACTTCATCTAACCATCCTCCTTATAAGTATCATTAGGAACTGGAAACATTATCATATAAAACTTCCTCTATAGGTATAGTATGATGCTCAAGCACTAGTACCACTCCTATAAGTTCGCATCAGTTGGGTGATTTTCATTCTTCAATATCGATCAGAGGGAAAATGTCGATGTTGAATTACTTTCCATTTTCTACAACAAAATAAAATTATTTTTTTAGTACTACATCATTATTTCCAAATGTGACATAATAATTATTATTTCTTAGTATCACACTATTTTTATTAGATCCCAATATCCCTCATTGTTGGATTCAAAATATATTATCCTATGAATATAATGGTGGAAAGGATCTATATTTCTCTTCTCATAACACAGATAAGGGCCAAGTCAAATTACTCAATTGTATTTAGGTAGGAGGGCTTCCCTACTACATGAAATAGGCGTTAATTAATCCATTAAGAAGACTCCTCAATCTTGAAATCCTATACTCTAATTTCCTTAACACTACACTCTAAGTTACACCAAGTCATGTGAAGAAAACTATTGTTGATTCAAGCTTGGTTAAGTCAACCCAAAACTTTTATTTTAACTCCTTGATAAATGGAAATGTCTCAATGAGGTCCAAACCATCACTTTGATCTATGGTTTCATTCTAAATAAATTAATATAGGTAATTGTCTGAATTAATATTTCCTTGAGGTATTTTGTTTACCTTATGAAAAAACATTCATTATTTTATCCTTTTACATCCTTATTAATATTATGAAAATTTTATATAATTAATTAACAATGTATAATAAAATAAATTATGCATAATACATTTATTTTATTTTATCTTTTCATGATTTTTATCACATTTACTACGATTATGTTTAAATATCAAATAAATATGTATTTGATAAATAAATTTATAACCATGCACTGGAAAAAATAAAATAACTACGCTTATGATCATGAGTTTTAACTAATTTTTAGCCTATCAAGAGCATGATAAAGCAACCCATCGACCGAGGGGAACAATTCCTTGAGCCATTCTTAGATCAAGTTATAGCATTCCACCTCGAACTTGGGTATCTCCTTGGTTAGTTTCACATCGGATTCATATTGAACAATCTTCAGCAACAATAAGATTGATCATTTATATATTCTTACTCACAGATAGGTTACGGGAAATAAAGGTTTAGGGTTATATAAATAAATTATGTACATGTATATATATACATAATAGGGAGAAAGGGATAATACATACATCATAATATTTAATTTAATAATATTTTTATCACAAAAACTCATATAATAAATAATTAAATTAAATAGAAACCCAACACATACATATTTCAGACAAGCTCATTTTTATCCATGCATGCAATTAGAACACATTTATATCTTTATAGAACTCATTACAATTCATTATTTATTAATATAAAATTATAAAATTAAAAAACTAATGACCCGAACCCGAGTATCCCAAATATGAGGTCATACTTTATTTCATTAGAAAATATACAATAGGTTGAATCCCAAAATACCAATCATTTCAGAAGTTTTTGGAAAATTAAATACATACGTAACACCCATTTCACATTATTAATACAAAATAATTCATAACAAAATTAAAAGTTCAACATCCTTGTAACGCATTCCAAGAATTCATCTTCATATCCTAGGGAAAGGAAACAAAATAAGTGTGATCTCTAATGCCCAGTAAGGGTTAAGTACAGTTGAATATAGCATTAATAAATAATAATAATAATAAAAATGGAAATGTATATCACTAAACACACATTCCCCATAAATATCTGTATAACACATAATCAATATGTCAAGGTAAATAACTGAAAACACATGCCATTAAATCAATAATTCAGAATGAAATTCATGCATAGATAATGTCATAGAGAAAATATCATGGTTAATAATAATAATAAGATATTATCGAAAAATTAAATTCCTAATTTTTTGTACATCATGTTTCCAAGGTACATGAAACCCATATCGTTAAGTCCTTTTATAAGATAGTTTAAAAAATACTTTGTAAAAACCGATTTGATTTAGCCAGCTTATTCGTATCATGAGAATACTGATGCATCGAGAGGCTTACATTAACCAGTAAAAAACTTCTGCCATACTATTTCAAATAATTACCCATATATTTAATAATATATTTGATCCATAAATTTTGTTCCTTATCAAATATCTGTATTGAGTAAAGGATACAGATTTATCAATATTTCCCCAGTTAATGAAATAACTTTTAGAGTAAAAATTGTATGTAAAAATGGTATATGGTTAAGAAATAATCATATAAATTACAACAAAATATATATATTAAAATAAATATAATTTCCAATGAAAATTTATTATAATAAATTGATTGTTTTAAGATAAAATTAACAATCGCAATAGAAAGTGAGATTTCACAATAACTTTTACCACTTGGTAATTTTCAACTCAAAAACCCTTGGGTGAGATAATTATAAATGAAATATAAAATACCATGAAGAATAAAGTATTCATGATTTTATATGTAAAAGTGGTATTATATATACCACATAATATTGAACTGGTTTATTATAACAAATAAGCCTCAATGGAATGTAAATTGAGATGAAATCACTTACCTCCTGCTTCCTTTTGGTTGTACATGATTTAACCTACTATTTCATAGTTTTTATCATGTTATTAGTTTATAAAATAAACAAAATAATATTTATAATATCATATATTATTCTCTTATAACATTTTACCACCCATTTGTTAATAATATTTAATTATTTTTATTGTTTCACGTGTCAATTACGTTGTTTTCTCATGCGTGATTCATCATGAAAGATCTTGTTCTTTCACATATTATATAGTTATATTATTTCTAGATTAATAATAATGACATAATTATACTATTTATACAATAACTATACTTTTAAAACCAATCATTAATGATGGTTATGAAAAATGAAGTATGTTATGATCATGGAGACGATGGGTCGTACGTACCCATGAGTAACATATTCCATTTTCCAATGATCATTATGGAAAGGAGGTAAGAAATATTTTACCTTTACATAATGATATTAAAATAATTAATACCATATTATATACTTATATATATCATTCATTTGTTTTGGTGATGAAAATAGATTCATATCGCTTCGTGAATGCGGTAGTCCTCACATACATGAACGACATTATCATCTTTCATTGAGTGAAAAAGTAAGAAAAAAAATGATATATTATATTTCCATAATTATAAATATTTCATTAATATAAAAATTATGTTATTTATATAACATATAATCATTAAATTTATCTTTATCACCTTCCACATGATGATTTACTGAAATACAAATCATATCGCTTTGATTGGCGGTAGTTTGTCATACACACGAGCGACATCATCGTATCTCTTACAGAATGGAACATAAAAATATGTGTATGATATATATACTATAGGGGTATGAATATTTTCTAAATATCATGTTGGTCGGAGTGGACACTCAAGATGGGGGTGAATTGATTTCCAATTAAAATTTCTGTTAAAATATTGTCTAGTTAAAATCCCTTGATTTATAAAATAAGTTAAACTGTAGTGAATTTATACAGATTGTAAATGTTCACTTAGCTTCTCAAAGATTGATTAAGTATCAGTTAATTTAACCACAAGATCAAACTAACTTTTGAATATAACCTATTGATTTACAATAAGTGTAAACACTTTCTAATTTAACTATCAAAGTAGCTTCAAAATAGTTTTGTATTTCAAAGTAATAGCAGCGGAATAAATAAGATATATATAGTATACATTAAACTTAAATAAAAGATTTACAACAGATATAACAAGAGGTTCAGTCTCAAGCCGAGACTTATTCCTCTTAAATATATATAAATTTGATCCACACCCTGGATCGTGGTTAACAACAGTTTTACAAAACTGTCCAGGCCACACAGGGACCTCTACCACTGTTCTTCGTGGGAGAAAAAAAAAAGACCAGGTCACACAAGGACATCTTCCACAGTTGACGTGGGTAAACATAAGTAAAGAGAATTTTAGTGAGGATTTTGATATCCTTTAGTTCAGTGCAGGAGATAGTGTGTGTAAAGATATACAGAGTACACCACACTGCTCGAAATTTAATAAATAAATCACATAGAGAAGATAGATGAGAGTTTAGAAATCTCAAGTGATTATCATTGTAGCTCTAGACTTGTTGGATTCAGCAGGAATGCTTCTGAGTCCTTCTCTAGTTTTTCTGTTGAAAAACAGAGTGTCGTAGTTCAGCTTGTCTTCTTCAGGAGTGAGAAAGATCTCTTGATTCGTAGTGTGTTCTTCAGTAGTATTGGATTGCACTCATGAGAGTTCTCTGAAGGACTTTCAATCTCCTTATTGTTCAGGATTGTTCTTCTTGTTCACCACAGTGCACTCGGATGTACATATGTTCTTCGTGTTGTTGCTTGTTTCTTATTGCTTCTTACTCTTTACATGTGTACTGCATCTCAGTCTTTATTATATTCCACGAAATCTGATAGTAGGAATGATTCCCTTTTCTACGGTTTCCTGACATGCCAACAACTATCATTAAATAACATTAATTGCATTAAAAACAAAAAATATGATCGTTAGAATTATTTAAATAATATTGACAAAAAATTAAGAAACGATGTCACAGTGATTATGGAAATAGTGTCTTCTTCATGGTATGTGGTTCACGATATGAGCTTCACGGTGTGTCCTTCATGGTGAGTCCTTCACGGTGTCTGGTCACGGTGTCCGGTCACGGTGTCTGGTCACGGTGTTTGGTTACAGTGAGTCCTTCACGGTATCTGGTCACGGTGTCTGGTTACGGTGTCTGGTTACGGTGTATGGGTCACGGTGTCTGGGTCATGGTGTCTGTGTCATGGTATCTGGGTCACGGTGTCTGGGTCACGGTGTCTGGGTCACGGTGTCTGGGTCACGGTGTCTCCATACTTAGACAAATATCTGTATTTGGACTAATACAGTGATATGCAGAATATGGATTAAGTTTAATCATTAGAGAGTAAGAGAATTTGAATCATAAATATAAAGGTTTGATAATATATGTGAGAATTGTGATCATGCATAAGACTTGTAAATAATAAAGAGAGTTATTAACATCTATAAGCTTTGTTATTATAAAAACATGATGTGTAGCTATTATTGAGATTGAAGAGAATTAGCAAGATGTGCAATGAAGATCGATATTAATTAACAGTAAAGAGATTTGTGATAATTAAACCATGATTAACACATGAGGAGTCCAACATATCATATATATACTTTACATCCATCATCATACCCAACCATGATAGGTGGAAATGTAAAAAACGAACGACATCGGTTCGCAATGCGGAAGTCCACTGTACACATGAACGATGATTTTGTACCCCATTCGATGGAAGTATATATTGTTTTAGATAATAAAATTATTATAAAAAATCCAATTTATGGATAATATTTAATTAAATATATCATAATGGTTTAATATAAATTTAAGTAGGTTGATAAAGAAGTAAAATAAATATGCCTATTGAAAAATATTACCTCTTCTTCGGGTATCCTCTTTGCCTTTGCACTAAAGAATTCCTAGGATGGATTTGTGTACAAAATAATGATTCTAGTATGAGGGGATTTAATTTGAAAAGTTATTTGGGTAGTTTTTGGATCATCTAAATGTATTTAGATGTGTGATCAAGTGAGGGTAGTAAGTTCCCTTTTATAGTTGAGGAGGAGTGGCGTTATTGTAAATACTCAAAATTATTCACTATTTAGAGGTCATAAAGTGGATAAAAAATTTATAATTAAAGTTTTTTAGGGATTATATTGTCAATAAAAACCTCTACAATATAATTAAACACATTTTTTAAACATTTTTTCCTTAAATTCTAGGTTTCCATATTTTTACCATTTTTATTTTCCACTAAGGTATCTAGTTTTCTAAATGGGGTAATTTATACATTAAGAACAAATTAAAGTGATAATTATTATAAAATTAAGAAAAAATAATTATTAATATTATATATAATTTATAAAAAACCAATGTGTTTTTGAAATTAATTTTAATAGAATCGCATGTAACACGTAAAAACGCTTCTTAACCCCTAACCGCTGTAACAAAGTATTTACTATTTAGGGGTCAATATATTCATTATAAAGGATAAATTGGTCCATTAATGTAAAATATTTCATATTTATTAACAATTAAATATAAATTTCAAAATTATTGTATTCTTATTAATCATAAATCATTTAATAAAATATCCTTTATTATAAAGTAACATTAATGTAAATTTTGTCATTATTTATTTAATTTAATTTTAAAAATAGCAAAAAAAATATTTTCTTTTAATATATTAATTGAAAAATAATTTAAAATGATATATTCAATAAAAAGTTAATTTAAGACAATAATTCATTCAATTTAATTCACTTTTAATATTTCCAGTATCAATTGTTTTAAGTTAATTATTAAATAAATAATTACTACATTGGTGTTTCTTAAGAATTTTAAGTAATTAATTCATCTCTAAAAATTAATGATAAATTATTCTAATGAAAAAAACTCATTTATATCTCAAAATAATATGTATAACCAAACCAATGGAGTTTTTTTCCCTATCCCAAAGCATTATAGACATTAAAAGTATGAAAAGTATCATTTTTTCCTTTTTCTTTACTTAACTTATTATATGGGTTATATTCAATGGAAAGTGGAAATAAATTTCCAAATTTCATATAATTTGGTGTTAAAGGTCTAAATAAGCTCATTAAATAAAATTTTTATAATATTTTTGGCCATTTTCATTCTTATCATTTTAGTTTAACCACTAAGTAAACTTGTTTTTACCTTAATCGTTGTAATTAATTTTAACTATTTCCGCTTATCATTATGGTAAAAAATTGTGTTGAAAATGTTATATAAAATATATTATCATGATTAAAAATATGGAATCCATTTTTCTAAATTCAACCCACATAAGTGGTTTAATTTAATTTAAAATCAATCCCGCATATGTGGTGATAAAGTGGGTTTTTAAAGTGAAAATGTTCAAAAGTTTACAATATTTTTAGATCAAAATTAAATAGGAAAATTATTCTAATGAACTAAATTAGATTGAGGAATGTATGATTAAACTATTTTTATTTTAAAATAAATTCAATATATAATTTAACATTATAAATAATTTAAACAAAAATCGGTTTTCAATTAAAATTCTGGATTTTTTAATATTCATCAAAAAATGAAACTTTTTAGAAAAAACCCTAAAATTAACCCTAAAATAATTTTTATAGTCAAACTTTAAAAATTAATTTTATTTTTTCATATAAATTTTCTAAAAGTGGTAAATTTTAAGTCTTTTAGAAAAAATACAATTTTTCATAAAACATTTCTTTTTCTTTCAAATGATTCTTAATTTTTTTATAATCAATATATAACTATTAAACAAGTGTAATATATATATATATATATTCATAAGTTTCATAATACTATTCATACCCACCATTCTAAAAGCTAGGTAATAACTATTATTTTAAATAATAATACATTATTGTTCAGTAAAACTTGGTCTAACGTGCAACGCAAACTTCTCAAGAAAGTCGTCGTTGCATGTAATTCAAGATAAAATCTGCTTTTAATGTAAAAAAATCCAAAATCATTTTTTATTTTCCCATACACTATTGAATAAAATATTATTCTTTTATAATTTTGGGTTGTTGTATTCTCCCCACATAAAGTAAATTGCGTCCTCATAATTTAAAATTAGTATCAGTAATCAATGGTTTGATATTTAAAAATTCCTTTATTTAAACCCCTACATTGAAAGGGGATAATAAAATATCCTCTTAATAAGATAGAAATGGAAGTATATAGTAAATCTATGATAATCACATAACTAGGTTTCTGAGTAGGTGAGAATTTTTGGTAAATGAAAGCATGGTCATGGAAGAGAAAACTAACTCCCACATACTAATAGAGAATGATATTGAACATTGATCATAGGAAAGTGGGGGATATAAATAAGGATAATGACCAAAAAACCGTAAGAAAAAATTGGTATGAAAAATAACTCTAATATCATCATTATTTATGGTAATACGATAACATTTTATTTCAAAATTATTTTTTCTAATGTTGATGAACTTTCATGAGAAGATATACATGCTTGATTTCATTCCCTTTTAAAAGAACAATATCATCCTTTTGTTGTTCCTTGATCAATTCCAACTTCATATTTTACTCTAAAAAATAAATATTAATATTTTATACCTAATTCCCTAATGGATCACAAGATTTAATTCATTCATTTTATCTTCAATTGTTATTATAATAGAATTGTTAGCATATGTTATCCAATATGCATACATATCCATATTGTGAATTAATACGTTAATCTTTAAACTTTCATCGAAATTTCAACTTAAACCATTTAAAAAATGGTTAACCTCATGACCATCAAAAATATTAATATTTTTTACTTTTGAAACAAGGTTATTGAATTTCCAAAATGAACTTATCATTAATCATTTATATGGTAGTCGACATTATCCAATTTACATTATTTATATCAATATATCTCTTTATCACAACATTATTATCTAAATAATGGGAACATATTAAGTGATATATTTCCCTAAATCATTTGTTTTACAAGAATTTAAACTTACCAGTGAATCACTTTTCTTGGTACCATTCAATACGTGTTTTCAAATATTTTAAGAAAAAGTATTGAAGTAAATTCCTTATACATTTCATAATTTTTAAAACTAGAATATCATCAATAAAATAATTTTATATAATATTCTAAGGATCCAAATACACAAGAACATTAATCATTCCACTTCATATATATCAATAGCATATGCTAGACATTGATCCCTTAGCTTTTTCTAAGGCATATTCCCTTGAGACTTGTGGAATTTATTTACATAGTTCCACATATTATTATAGATGAAACACTAAATAGTAATTTTTTATTTCATCCCTTTGATTTCTTTTTCCTGTTGAGCCTTTTCTCTACACTAATAAAAATTATCAATACCTTCAAGCATTTACCTGGGTGACTCTTTCCATAGTTATCACATGTGAGAAAATCTGTCTTTCCCTTCTTCTCTTTATCCATTAATTACTCTACCATCCTCTTATTCTATTAATTCTATTAAAATCCTTAATACTTGGAGAATTATTTCTCTATATTGATAGAACATAAAACAATTTCATCATATGAAGAATAATTTTTATAGAACTGTGACCTTTGTAGAATTTTATTAAGACCTTCAAATAAATGTTCAATATTTCACTTCATCTTGTATATGTAATTTTCAGTATACCCAGACAACCATATAAAGTTAGCTTCATACTCTATAAAACTTTCTTATTCATTTTTCTTTTATCTAACTAACTTTATCTTCATCACATTTTATTGTTCATGAGGGAAATATTTCTCAAATAATGTATCCTTAATCCTTTTATTCCATGAGTTTTATTTCCTCTTCTTCCTTAGTATTCCAGATCAATAACCACCATTGATCAATATATCCATTGATACAATACACTGAAATTGTAACCTTTTCCTTTTCACCACATCATATTACCATAAATATATTCTCCATAGACTTAATTTATTGCTCAGCTTCCATTGGATCAGCAGTCCAACTAAATGATAGGGGCCTTTATCACATAAATCCATTCGGTATTGGAGAATATTACTATGTAATAGGTTAATCCATCTTGGAAAGGATATGTGTAATAACCTGATTTAGCTACCCTAATATATCCATGAATTTATCAATTCCAATACTAGATAAATTAGGTTCCTCTGTAGGTAAACCTCTATATTGGCCATGATTATTGATATATTTCTTCTTTCGAGGTGCCATCTCTAAAAAATGGCATATACTGGATGAGATCAAAAGACTATTTATAATTTATAATTCCAATGATTATGTCACACTTATCATAAATTAAAATTTATGCATTATTAATCTCAAAATCCTAAACTTGTTTTCTTTAGGGATATCTTTTTTTTTCAAATCCTTCATAATGGTTTATAAAGAAAATGTAAATTATTCTAAGAATATACCCTAAAAGTGTCAAACCAAGTGCACAATAAGGATTGTTTTCAAGTACTAGGTATTTATTGAGTCAAGACCGACATTCCTTTTTTGGAGTTATAACCCCTGGGTATCTCTATTCTAGAAATTTTTCCACTTATAGTATTCACATAGGGATGTATTTCTTTAAAGACACACATAATATATTTCTTACTAAAACATTAGGATGTTCTTATATACTTATATTCAAATCATGTCAGATTTTTATGTTCCAATCTATGTTTTAATAAATATAGTTCCCAAGGTTTATACTAAAATTTATCTGATACCAACTGTAGCGACCCTAAACCCAAAAGCCCGGATTTGGTGCCATGATTTATTATATTGGCATAGAAACAATGGGTCGAATCCTAAAGTACCGATCAGTTTATTAGTTTTGGAAAACTATTTGCATACATGATACCCATTTTAAATTTCAAAAATAAAATAAATAATAATAAGATTATAATCCCAACATCCTTGAAAATCATTCCAAGAAAACATCTTCAAATCCTAGGGAAAAGAAAAAAATAAGGGTGAGCTCAAATTATTAGTAAGGGTTAAGTACAGTGGTATCTAGCATGAATCAATAATAAAAATCAATATTAAATGGTAGATAACTTAGCACACATTCCATATAAATATTTAGATAAGTAACAATCAATATATAGAAGTAAATAACTAAAAACACATGTCATTTAATCAATAATTGAGAATAATATGCATCAATAGATAATGTCATAGTGAAAATATCATGGATGATTATAATAACTGATTTATCAAAGAATTAAAGGCTTAATTTTTTGGACTTCATGTTTCTTAGGTACATTAAAGCTTTTCCAACAAAACCTTTTACAAGATAGTTTAAAATGTACTGGTTAAAACCCATTTGATTTGACCAATTGATTCATCTCATGAGACTATTGATGCATCAAGGGGCTTACATTAACTAGTCCCCAAATCATTTCATACCATTCCAAATCATTATTCATGTATTGAATAATCTATTTAATCCATAAACAATGTTCTTTATCAAATATCTATATTGAGTAAAGGGTACATGATTATCAATATTTCCTCAGTTAATCAAATAACTTTCCAAGTAAATACCTTACGTAAAAATGGTGTAAGGTTTAGGAAATAATAATTTAAATTACAAAATAATATGTATATTTAATATAAATATAATATCTAATGAAAAATTATTATAATAAATATATTATTTCAGTAAAAAGTTAACAATCATAAAAGAAATTGAGATTTCATAATAACATTTACCACTTTGTAATTTTCAATTCAAATCCCCTTGGGTGATATAATTCAAATTAAAACTCAAAATAAAATTAATAATAAATTATTCATGATATTTCATGTCAAATAGAAATTATATACACCCTATAAAATTTAATTGGGTTATAATAACAAATAATTCTTAGTGTAATGTAAATTGAGATGAAATTCCTTACCTCAAACTTCCTTTTGGTTGTACGTGATTTAAAAAAGTTTATAATGGTTTTAATCATGATATTAAATTATAGAAGAACCATATTCATATTTATAATATCCTATGAGATCAAATTATAACATTTTACCAACTTTTTTTTATAATATTTGATTATTTTCATTGTTTTATGCGTTAATTCCCTTGTTTTCTCATGCATGTTTCATCATGAAAGATTCGATTATTTCACATACTATATATCTATATTATGTCCAGAATAATAATCATGACATAATTATAATTTTTATACATAAATTATACTTTTCAAACCAATCATTAATGGTGGTTATAAAAAACGAAGTATGTTACGATCATGGAGATGGTAGGTCGTACGTACGCATGAGTAAAGTATTCCATTTTTCAATGATCGTTATGGAAAAGAATTAAGTAATATTTTATATTTATAGAATTATAATAACATAATTAATAAAATTTTATATATTTATTTATATCATTCATGTGGTGTGATGATGAAAAGAGAATCACATCACTTCGTGAAGTCATTAGTCCACACGTACACGAACGACGTTATCGTCTTCCACTAAGTGAAAATGTAAGAAAAGAAAAATATATATTATCTTCCAATAATGATAAATATGTCATTAATATAATACTAATTTAATTTACATAACATGTAATCATAAAATGTATCTTTATCACCTTTTATGTGAACTGTTAGTGAAAGATGAATCACATCGCTTTGCGAGGCGGTAGTCCGAGTACACACGAGTGACCTCATCGTATATCCTATGGAATGGAAGGTAAAAATATGTATATGATATTTTAAATCAAGGGGAATAAATATTTTATAAATATAATATACATATACATTATTTTAATCATCATACCCAACTTTGATTGGAGGATATGGAAAAATAAATGATATTGGTTCACAAGGTGGTAGTCCGTCTTACACCAAAATTATGATTTTATAAACCATTTGATAGAAGTGAAGATGGTTTTAGATAATTAAATTATTATAAAAATAATAATAGTATATTGAAGATAATTATTTCATTATATCATCATTTATTAATAAAAATTAAAGGAGATGGAGAAAGAAGTAAAATAAATATGCTCATCAAAAAATATTACACCTTTTTAGGTATCCACCTTGGGTTTGCACTAAAGACTTCCTAGGATAGATTTATTCTAAAAATAAGGATTCTATGGAGAGGGGTTGAAATTTTTGAATTTATTTAGGTAGTTTTTTTATAATATAAATGGGTTGATAGGTGTGAATAAGTGAGGGTAGTGAGTGCCCTTTTATAGTGGAGGAGGAATGACATTCTTGTAAATACTCAAAGTATTCACTATTAGGAGGTCAAAATAAACTAAAGTGGATCCAAAATTGATAAATAAATGTTTCTTTGGATTATATGGTCTAAAAAACCTCCATCACATAATTAAACACATTTTTTGAACTTTTTTTCCATAAATTCTATGTTTCTGTATTTTTACCATTTTGATTTTTCACTAAGGTAGCTAGTTTTGTAACATAAGTAATTTATCAATTAAGACTAAATTAAAGTGAAAATTATTATAAAATTTATACCCATTGATATTAAATATGATATATAATTTATAAAATAAAAAACTTGTGTGTGTTGGAAATTAATTTTAACAGAGGCGCATGTAACGCACAAAAAACAATACTTTAACCCTAACCCCTCTAACAAAGTTTTTACAATTTCGGGGTCAATATGTTAATTATAAAAGATAAATAGGTCCATGAATGGATAATATTTTATATTTATTAACATTTAAAAATAAATTGGTAGAATATAGGATTCTTAGTAATTTTAAATCATTTAATAAAATATCAATTATTATAAAGTAAAATTAATGTCATTTTCATGTTATTTAATTAATTTAAATTTAAAAATATTGATACAATGATTTAATTTGAATATATTAATTTCACACATCTATAAAAATATATATTCATTTAAAAATTTTACTTAAAACAATAATTAATTCAATTTACTTCACTTTTAATATTTTTAGTATCGATTATTTTAATTAATTATTAACTAAATAATTATCAACTTGGTGTTTCTTAAGAATTTTAAGTAACTAATTCATCTATGAAAAAAGAAATATAAATTATGATGATGAAAAAAACTCTTTTATATATATAAATATTATGTAAAACTGAACCAATGTGGTTTTTGTCTCTATCCCAAAGCATTATATATATTAAAAGTAATAAAAGTACCCTTTTAGTATTTTTCTTTACATAACGTATCATATAGTTGATATTAAAAGGAAATTGGTAGTAAATTTAAAAATTTAAAATATTTTGGGGCCCAAGTTTTAAATAATCTCATTAAATAAAATATATATAACATTTTAAATCATTTTCACTCTTATCATTCTAGTTTAACCACTAAGTAAACTTGTTTTTACTTTAATCACTGTAAATAATTTTAACTATTTTCACTAATCATTATGGTTAAAAATTATATTGACCTTATTAGATTTATAAATTATTGTAATTCTAAATATGAAATCCAATTTTCCAAATTCAACTCACATTAGTGTTAGAATTTAATTTAAAATTAATCTAACCAACGTGGAGAGAAAGCAGGTTTTTAAAGTGAAAATATTCAAAAGTTTACAACGTTTTTATATCGAAATTAAATATTAAAATGATTATAATGACATAAATTGGATTAATTTATTTATAATTGAGAAATTTTTACTTTAAAACCAATTAAAAATATAATTCAACATTATAAATAATATCAACGAAAACCCATTTTTCATTTAAAATTTAGTATTTTTCACTATTCATCAAAAATGATACTTTTCAAAAAAAATAAAAAAAATCACCATAAGATAATTTTTTTATTATGATTTAAAAAATGAACTTTATTTTTTCATATAAATTTTATAAAATTAGTAGAAAATAATTTTAAATTATTTTTTCCAAGCACGATTTAATAGTCTTTTAGAAAAAAAAATCAGTTTTTCAAAAAACATTTCTTTTTATTTCAAATGATTATTATTTTATTTATAATGAATATTTAAATATTTAAATTTTGTAATATATATGTTTACATAAGTTATTTAATCCTATTTATACCTAAAATTCCAATGGTTAGATAATAAATATTGTTTTAAATAATAGTACATTGTTGTTTATTAAAACTTTGTCTTACGTGTAACGCAAGCCTCTGAAAAAGCTCATTGTTTTGTTTAATGCAAGATAAAATAAATTTTGCTTGTAACACAAGCGAAAATAAATTTTTTTTATACCATATTATATTGAATAAAATTTTATTCTTTTATAATTTTGGGTGTTACAAATAAATTAATTATTTGATTGATTATTTAATTATTTTGTCTTAATTGTCCATCTAAAGAATCCTTGAAATTATCATCCTATTTAATTTTGAATAAATTAAATTAATTAATAATAATCTAAAATTAATTAGTACATGACATGTACTGATATGTAACACAGCATCTAACATTATGGTTAAATTTTCAATTCAATCTATAATTTAATATACATAGCCTATATTAAAGGCAACATGGTGTATACCCTTCTAATTTATATGGTGTATATCGTCACTCACATTGTGTGTGAATTAAACTCTATATGTTCCTTATTGTTTACTATGTAATTACATGGAATGTATGCATAAACAACATTCCATGATATTGCATGGTGTGTTATTTGATGGGTTAATCTGTATAGTCTGCATGGCATGTATGACCACACTGCGTGCCTTGAATATATGGGTTATGTACTGTTGGTGATGTCCATGAAGTACATGTTTTTTTATAATAACTACACTTTTTGTCCACCTAATAAATAATTCAATAAAAATTAATTAAATAATTTAATTCCACACAACCCATTGAAAATCACTCGATGAGTAATTCAGGGTAAAAACTCTATCACAAGGCTTGTGCACCCAACTATACATTTTGTAGTTAAGCTTTACTATAATTAATTTTTCCTTATGTGTGTTTGACTCATAGAACACATTTATCTCAGCCTTTACCTTACAATCAACTCACATGTCATGTACATCCAACTATACATCAGGTACTCCGTTTCTAGTAACCTGCACCACATTCCTAGGCACTTTCATATATTTTATGTAGTATATTAAGTTTTATATAGAGTGTATTTTAGCTACACACCTTGTCATCACTTAAAACCCTTTTTTCTTAACTATTAGTCAATATATAGAATGTTTTAATTACATGTTTCGTACTTTGAATATATATATTTTATGATTCCTATAGGGAAAACAATGTGGGGTTACACAACGTGTGCACCAGTTACACTCTATGTAACCCTATCAAGTCGTGTGTCAGCCAATAGTTAATATGTGGTATATAATGATATTTTAAACTATTCTCCCACACTTTGTTTCATGATTAAGGTGACTCATCCTTTCTTGGTTAACCATGGGTACATTGTAATGACCCAATATTTTACTATATTATTTTCCATTAAATAAAAAATGTATTTGATATCTTGTTTCACATGCAACACTGAAAAAAATACATGACATATTAGATAAACATTAATAATAAAATTAAATTAAAAATCCACTAGTAAATAAAAAAATTAATCAATTATAGATGCATAAAAAATATCTTTAATAATACTTAAAGTTTTAAAAAGGCAATTTTTAATAAAAGCATTTTCCCTTTATATATGTTATTTCAATTTTAAATTTAAATTAATAAATAATAGAATTTAAATGAAACAAAGCTAAATTAATTATTGTATTTAGAATGTAAATATTTGCTTAAAATGATTTTTTTTATTTTTCTATAAATGGTTCATTTTTAGGTGAATGGTGAAAAAATGTCGATTTTGATAAAACCATCCCTTTTATAAAATTATTGTATTACATGAATGAATTAATTTTTTTTCAAAACCTTTTAATATAAAACTAAATATTAATAAATTAAAATAAATCATTTAAAAATACTCTATTGAATTTATAAAACTCATGTTTAATGTTTTGGAAACTTAAGCAAAATTTTACTCAAAAAAAGTTATTTGCCTATGTTAAAAATTAATTTTCATAATTTGTAAATTAAATCTAAAAATATATATTTTAGATTAGAATTTTCATATTATTTAATAAGTTTTATTTAATTTTTATGCATAAATGTATGATTACTAATGCTAAAGTAAATGACCATAATAATGGAGAAAGGATTATTTTCAAAGAATTGTTTTATTAATGTTAGGTTATTTTTATCTAATAAATTAAATTTATAAATTTTATATAATGTATATGATATTAATTTTATACATATATAAAAAAATATTAGCACTAATTTAATTTTTTATTAATTTTACATAAAATTAATGACACTTAATGGTCCAAATAATGTTATTCTACAAAAACGGTTTTTCCTATATAATATATATTTTAATTTAAAACATAATTTTATAATATTTAAAAATATAATGAGATTATATAGTAGTTAAATTTAGTTTCATACCACCAAAGTTTGTAATGAAGGGTTATCTTGTATTTTTATTAAACCCTAAATTAATTAGTTAAAAACTAGTTACCAAGGTAAAAACCAAAATGGTAACGTGTGAAAATATAATTGTAAATGACTAAAAATATTTTTAAAAAAAATGTGAAAATTCATGGTTGATGTAAAGACCCATTATTTCAGTGAAATTTTTTTCTTAAATACCTGGCAATTTTACAAGTCTGTGAAAACTGACGGCGCGTGATTTCGAGGCCCGCTGTGCCCGGAATCAATTTCTAAAGTTTTGTTCAGGTATGTTCAGTAAAGGTATGGGTGGTTTTTTTATAACTTTTGAACCGGTGCTCGGAACTGAAATATGAGGACACCGTTGAACTCGCATAACAAGTATTCTCTTAAGAAGACTATCACTTCGACAGCACTAGGTCGAGGTTAAAAGACAGTTTTTAGGTTTTTAGAGAATGAATTAAATAAAAATAAAATGTGTGGCTTAATTTTTATTTGTTGGTTAAAACCTACTCATGGAATTTGGAGATGAGATCACCACACCTTAACCTCCCATGAGAGGTTATGGTGGTGCGGCCCACCTGAACCTAACCTCTTGCGGGAGGTTACGACGTGGGGACCATATGGGACTAAACCGCCGTATTAATGGTGGGAGAGGGAAACCTCTCAACTCCCCCTCATTAATGAGGGAGAGTCTCTCCACATCCCACCTCCTTTATTGGTGCCAACTTTAATAATTTAATGGTGCCAAATCTTCCACCTTAATTAAGGGGGAGCCAAGTTAATTAATTCGCCATTTTGAATTTTGTCCCAAAAAATTAAGTAATAGATTAACAATATTTATTATTATTTTGGTTGGAATTGCTCTTTTTGGTAGCAGCTTTGAGAAGAGGATTATTGGGAGAAACCTCCCAATGAAGAACGCCGACCTTATTCAACTTCTTCCTCAGATCCTACCGACGTGGAACGTCTTCAACCGACCTTCCCTTCGCATCATCGTCAACGAGCCAATGCACAAGCTCAGGATTAGATGTGTGTGGTGGATGTGATGAACGAAGATCACCTTGGTCTTCTTCCCGTGACTTCTTTGTCTATCAACGAACAAAGATAGGGGTTGTCTTCTTTTATGTGACATGTTCTTCTTTTTTGTCAAAACGAAGAACAAGGATATGTTTCCTTTGACGGGTGAGTTGTTGTTCATCATTCTCCTACCTTGATGAACCAATTGTTATCACCCTAATTGCGGAGGGTGCGGGCCAAACTGACATGGCCCGACTCCCTCCTTCGATCTCTTTTGTGATATTCTTTGGCCTAGTGATAAAGCAACGAGGCGATAAAGGAAGTGAAGACAAAGGCCACGCTACCCATAGCCTCTATGATCTGTGCTGCCCCCGTGGCCTCTTACACCGCCACCGGCTGAACCGGCCCCGGACGAGCCCCCGCCGGCAGCACTGCTTGCAGAGTCGCGTTGCTGCCCCGAGCCGGCTTGTGCCCAGCCCGCCTTCCCGGTCACCTCTCATCCTGCTTGGCCGCCTCCCGGCCGCCTGTCAGCCTTCCCGGCCACCCGCCGGCCAGCCTGGTTCCCTTCCCGGCCACCTTCCAGCCTGGTCGCGCCCTGCCCGGCCGCCTGCCGGCCTGGCCACGCATCATCGGCCTCCTCGGCCGCCTCCCGGCATGCCCATCCACCTCTGGGCCACCCGGCCTACCGAGCCGCCACCCGACTGAACCGGAGCCCTGGTCGTGCCGACCTCCCGAGTCGGCCCGTGGCCCCCCTCACGGTGCCCAGGCCAAACTGTCCCAGCCACACCCTCAGGGCCGAGCTGCGTCGGGCCGTACCCTCGCAGCGCTCTGGGCCGAACCGGCCTCGAGCCCTGGCCGAACCGCCCATGCGACCTATTGGGTTGGGCCCAGCGGGCCGGGCCGAACCTAACAGGATGGACCACCCAATGGGCTGGGCTAGACCCAACAGTAGTGATCAGGTCGACCCAGACCAGGTCGGTTCAACCGGGTCGGTCAGACCAGAGCCCACTACCGACCCTTTACTTTCTTGGCCATATCTTTGGCACCAGACGACCGTTTGAAAAACCATCAGCGGCGCTGGTTTTCTTCAAGAATGATGGTCCCTTTGAGTATATCCCACTAGAGTTCGGGGTATAGTTGAGTTACGGTCCGGTTGGAACGTTCACGAATCCAACCGGGTCCCCAAGACTAAAAGGCTAATAACTCACAGACTGGGCATCCGATTAACGCGTCGTCTGTTTTGTTGATACCCCTATGACATGGCCGACCTTTGAGATACCTCTTCATTGAACTTCGTGAAAGTTTGAGTTTTTTCCAGTATCTCGTGGAGAGGATCCTTCTGCTGACAACCGAGCAGATTGCAGAGACCTAGTAGCTGGCAGAGACCTGACGACTACTGACTGATTTGACTCGGAGTGATTCGACTAGCCCAGTGGGAAATGCCTTGGTGCCGTGGCAGGCCCACAGTGGGGAGCGCCTTGGTGTCTCGGTAGACCCACGGTACTCGACAGGAGGAGTACCACATGAGGCTACGAGGGGGAACGCCTTGGTGTGGCAGCATACCCACACTGGGGAGCGCCATGGTGACGCAGCAGACCCACAGTACTTGATAGGAGGAGTACCTCAGCAGTGTGAGGTTAGTGTGAAGTGCCTTGGTGTCACAGAAAGACCATTGTACTCGAAAGAGGATGAGTTCTCTAGTAGCCGTGGTTTCGATAATGTGAATAAAAATCCTAGTTGAGTTAAGTCAATAACTTTTGTGTTTTCCTCGTGATTATGATGGATTACTTGATAACTTAGGTATATGTATGGGCATATACCTAAGTGGGTTTATCTTTTGATTTCATTCCTTGTGGTTTATCCTTGTTGGATTTGAGAGACCTTGAAGGTCTCGGGGTCCCTATTGAGTATCGTTATACTCACTCCTGCAAGGGCTATGCCCGCACCTTGTTGTGTTGGTCACTGACGACGGACAACACTTACTGAGGCTGAGAGTACCAGGACTGGACGATACCCGGAGGAGACCGACAGACGTGGAGTGTTGAGGAGGCTATCTGTACCTACCCTTCAAGTAGGATCCATGGTGGATGATCCAAGAGCTACTTTTCACCTTTCAGATGTTTTTTCCTTTTCAGTTGTACTTGTACTTTACAGTTGGGCTTATATTTCTGGCCCCTTTACTTTTTATCACTCTCTTGTTATACAGTTTTACTTAGTGTTTTGTATCCAGTTGTGTTCTCTATTGTGTGTGTTTATAGTTTTAAATACAATTTCTTCCCTGATTTAGGGAATTACGCCTTTGGTGCTAGTCGCCAGCCCCTCGCCTATGGAAGGCGGGCTTGGGGTAGTCACGGCACAGGACCTAGGGTATGGGTCGTGAAAAATTGGTATCAGAGGAGTTGGTTCTACCACAGAACACTACTGGAAATATCACCTATACCCACAGTTTAAAACCGTGGGTATATCCCATAAAAATGTGGGTATAGGCTATACCCACGGTTTTATGAACCGTGGGCTGTAGTGGCATCGGCATAGCCCTATACCCACAGTTTTGTGAAAACCGTGGGGATAGCCAAGCGAAATTTTGTACTACCCATGGTTTTTTTAAACCATGGGTATATTATCTATTCCCACGGTTTTCAAAACCATGGGAACAGCAGATACCTGGAAAACTAAAATATCCACAGTTCAATGAATCGTGGGTATAAATCAGTCCTGGAAAACTCATATACCCACAGTTCAGTGAACCGTGGGTATAGATTCTTCTCCCAGACTAGTCCCTGCTACCCGCAGCCTCCCTCCTGCTTCCAGTGCAGCTGCTGCCTGCTTCCAGAGCACCCAGCTTCCGCAGCCCCTCCTGCTTCTAGTGCTGCAGCTGCCTTCTTTCAGAGAACCCAGCTGCCGCAGCCCCTCCTACTTCCTGCTTCCAGTGCACCCATTAAAACAAGTCAAAAAATAAAATCAGTTGGAATTGATACCATGAGTCATATCAGCATCCTCAATAAATTTTTTTTTTTATTATCAAACACTTTTAAGGAAAAGGTGAAAGACCATAAGTTCAAGCATAAAAGGAAGATACCAAGCCATTAAAATAAAAGTGCAGCTTACCAGTTTTAGTCTCACTAGATAATTTCCAAGAGATAGTGTTCAACTAAGTGTTTGGTTCCCTCTTCAGGAGATCTTCAAACTGAAAATCCAGCACAAAGCCTTCCACCTGACTTGTCCTGCACAAGGTCTCACCCCCTGCATCTTGTTCAAGGGCCTTGCAACCTGTATTGGGATTCCAAGTCACTGCCTGGCCACAATCACTGCTATCCTTTCTTAAGCACACCACCTCAGCATAAGAAGGGCCTGATGGAGTATGTCCTCCCTTATCCACCTTTTCCAGTACCCCATCTGGATTGTACCCACTTCCCCCATGGGAGGCCTCAAGCGGAGGGTCCAATCCACTCTCAGTTGTCTCCGCCTCCAACCCCATTTGCACCAGTGAATAGGGATCACCTAGATCCTTTCTCAAATGACTGAAGACATCTGCAACCAGTGGATTGTCTGAAACACCTTGAACAACTTTGAAGAGAAATCATTGGAACTTTAGACCACTTAAACAGGGATTTCAAACATCATCATAGTTTAATGAAATATAAACAAATATATTATCGACCTAACCAAAAACATTTAATGATTATTTGATCCATATAAGTAACATTATAATTGAATAACTGATTAAAACTATGAAACACTATAAACTAAAGATTAATGTTGGAACCAAAATCGTAGAAACAGGAAACACATACAGTGATTAAAACAGACTAACAGTGAAGACGATATAAAAATAATGAATGGAAGTAGATATTGGTGAAATAAAATGAATGGTAGTGAATATATTATGAAAATCATATGTGATACTTCTTATTAGGTAAATTATCATCCATGGGTACTCAGCTTCTCCTCCCCCCTTTCCCAGCACCTCCCCCTCCTCCTCCCCCCTACCCAGATCTTCCCCTCCCATCCCCCATGCCTAGCTTGTCCTCCCACCCCTTTCAAGCACCTCCCCCTCCCACCAACCCCTACCCCCTGCCCAGCCCCATCCCCCACCAGCCCCATCCCCCCTGCCCAGCCCCATCCCCCATGCCAGCCCCATCCCCCACCAGCCCCTCCCCCCTGCCCTGCCCCATCCCCCCTACCCAGCCCCATCCTCTACCCAGCCCCATCCCCCATGCCCAGCCCCATCCCCCACCAGCCCCTCCCCCCCGCCCAGCCCCATCACCCATGCCCAGCCCCATCCCCCCCCAGCCCCGTCCCCCCTGCCCAGCCCCATCCCCCACCAGCCCCTCCCCCCTGGCCAGCCCCATCCCCCCTACCCAGCCCCATCGCCCCTGCCAAGCCCCATCCCCCAGATAGTAGAAGAAATGTTAACCATTTTTAGATGATAGTAATGTTAAACATGTTTTTCAAAAAATGTATAGATTATAGATAGCAGAAATCACACTAATCAGAAGATTACATGAAAAACATGTTTGTCATCAAAACAAATTAAAGTACTGTAGGTTCTTAAGCAGATATCACAAATACTAAAAATGTATATATTACATGATAAAGATGTTTGTCAACAATGGTTACCAGATAAGGTGTTAGTTCCATCTTTGTGGTTCATTATCATGATAAAACAGATAGCAAAAATTGAAATATTTATGACATTGCTAATATTTAAATGTACACACTCCTGTTACTATAGACAATTACGAGATGGAAAGAACAGTTTGTTTGAAAGACTTAGAATACACTTTCTATATTGAATTAATACACATGTGTTTATGTTAATGGAATTAAATTAGTTGTCATTAAATATAACTATTGAATACCTGAGCAGTGGACATATTCAAGGTTGTAGTATCAAATCATGTGCCAATGCTTGAAGTCCCGGGAGAAGACCTAATATTTCGATGCTCCAATCATGAATTGTTAAAATTAACATAATAGTAATAATAATTTCAATTGTTAATAAAACAAATTAAAGACCAAAGAAATTTTACCTGGATATATTCGATGCCACTACTTATGAAGATGCATTGCTTTGATCTCCCTGTTCAATAATGAGGAAAAATTTAGTATTTTGTGTATTTTGTTTTCTAATATAAATAAAAAAATTTATACACTCCCACTTACCCGAATGTCTTCAAATAATTCAGTAAATATGCTGATGTAGTTGTCATTATTGTTGATGAAAATTACTTTGTAGCTCTTATGTTCAAAAGAAGCATTCAGATTCACGTCATAGAAGATGAGTTCAAGTTCATATATAAACCACATGATGATGTGTTGATGCTCTCCAACAATAGTAAAATGATACGCACTAAATTAAATGTCCATTAAACTTCGATGTAGCCTACTCCTCCATTGAAAAATAATTAACCAAAAGTACTATAAATATAAATAGATGATATTACAGGCATATTAAAAAATAATAATTTTTAAATCTAGTAGAATCTTAATGAGATCCCAAAAAAATAGTACAACTAATTAAAAGGGAAGAAGAAACATAAAATAATCAAAATTTCAAAGATACTTGGACCCCTAACTTGAATATTATGCATTGTGACCAGAAAACAGAAATCTATAGCAATTGTTTCAAGGATGTTCATACTTCAGTAACATGAAATTTTGATTTCCAGGCTTTACAAAATCCGTCAATTTCTCAATGGACGTGATTTTTTTTTCAGAATGCAGTTCAATCAAACTGATGCATATAATAGATATGAGTATTAAAAAAAAGTATTTCTAGGTACGAATGTGATCATAAAAAAAAGGAAACCCTAGATTGGGGAGGCGAAGGAAACCCTATATTGGGGTTTCCGAAGGAGGTGAAGCTGGATTTAGCAGTTATTGTAGGCAACGATGGAGGAGTATGTTATCATCGGTAATCCAGATGCAATTAATGTGATCATACAAAAATGGAAACCCTAGATTGGGGAGGTGAAGGAAACCCTATATTGGGGTTTCTGAAGGAGGTGAAGCTGGATTTAGCAGTTATTATAGGCGACGATGGAGAAGTATGTTATCATCGGTGATCCAGATGCACAGATGGAGGATGGAGGTGAAGGAGGTGAAGGCGGTCAACGGAGAAGGATCAGTGGAAGGAGAGCACAAAGCAGTTGGAACCTAGATTGGAGAGACTAAATGGAGAAGCTAGTTTGGGGAGACCTAATGGAGAAGCATAGAAAACCGTCGATTGGGGAGAACAAAATAGGTGAAGGTGAAGTATCAAGATGCAGCACAAACCCTATTTTTGTGAGACTAACAAAGGTGAAGTCAGCGGACGTCGAGGAAGTAAAATTGGGGGAGCAGCGCAAATAGGAGATTGGGGAGACAGAATTCATGGAGGAGGTGTGGGATCTAGACGCGGAGCAGATGGAGAAGGAGGCATAGAATCCATAGGCTCCGAGGGTTGTTTCAGAGGCATTGCACTTGGGAGAGCTTCGAGGAGATGATAATGTCTGGGAAGTGTAGGAGAAAGTGATGAAAACTGTGAGCAGGAGTAGTGCGGGCTGGGGGGTAATCGGGAAGGGGAGTGAGAGAGGGGAATCGAGGAGGGGATCGAGAAACCTATGGGATTTTCAGAGGGGATCAAGAACCAGAGAGCGGGATAGGGGTTTCAGGGAGGGGTTTCAGCGAGGAGAGCGCGGGTCAAAGCAAATTCTCGAGCGGGGGATCGATAATGGGTTAGATTTTAGGGTATGGAGGAAGGAATAGAGAATTAATGGTGACATGGATGCATGGTGAGGTGACACGTAAGCAAAGAGAAAGCCTACTTTAGTATAGATAATAGATAATAGATAATAGATACCCCCATAAATTTTAACGTTAACAATGTTGCATTGAACAATACACATAGATAAATCATGAGAGGTCAATCTATGAATATTAATTTTAGTCCTCTCTTCAGGTCACCTAGAATCTTCCTCTATTTTACCCTTTTCATTTTATGTTTTCTCTCCCCTCCATAGGGATCCTAAATCATCTATATTTGAAACACTACATCTATGAACAGGTTCCACTACAATATCCTAAAGTATACCACCTAAAGAAATATCCGTGGATGCAAGAGATACCACAGTAATCATGTAATCTAGGTTAACTGCCCCCTTATTATCATTAACCACTATCATTGTTTAATATTTTGAAGGCCTTCACGACATCTACATAGGATCTAGATTGTAGTCCTTAAAAAGTGGGTTAACAACCTCTTTACCATAGGGGGAATTATCCAAGAAGGATTTACCCAACATCTGAGAAGATAACCACTCCCAATATGATTCTTTATTAAATGGAGACAAGCTAGGGAATCCACTGGTACCTCTATGTCCCAATTGAAATATACAATAAGAAAAGGAAGGGTCAAAACTATATTGATATGTATATGTGAGAATATACAGAATACACATATCATACATAAAACTATCTCAAGCAGTACCTGATCATTTCCTTGTTCACGTTCTATTCGGTTAATTCTATATCACAGTTGTTCCTGTACAGGGAGGCCTACAAGAAAATTATCACACATCAAATTTCACCCTAGAAAACAAACTAACTCAAACTGGGTTGACATTCCAAAAACATCTGATTTGTGATCATTCAGGATCAATTGCATACAAGGGAGAGAGTTGGGGAGACTTCCCCATGGAAACCATATCCAATCCAATGGTCATTGCACTGCTTTAGAAGAAAACAATGGAATTACTCAAAGAGGGTGCCAATGCCCACATAAAAATTCCGATGACTAAAAATGCAATGCGATGCATGTGAAATTCTGCACAAATAAAACAACAGCATAAAAAAAACAACCAGTTTAATAATGATTAAAAGGCCATCGACACTTCATAAATTAATTTTACCCTCTTCAATGGACACGTCAAGACCTTCAGTAGAAGAACCCAACCCTTGTAGGGCACATTGCAATGCCATTGTCAAAACTATTTGTAATGATGCTTGATCTGAAATCATAAATCACAATAATGAAATGATAACAATATCATGTGTTCATTAATTACAAGAGTAGACATATTAATTTTAATCTTTCAAATAAGATGATATCGCAATTTTACCCTTTTCAATGCCATTGATGCTGGAAGATGAATCAGCATCACCTAAACTGGAGATTTTACCCATACATTGAAAACATTAAACAACCAAACATGAAACTACATAATATTATGAAAATATTAGTCTAGGGTTAAATTGGATATTTGAGGATGCAGTTGAGTAAAAAGAAAACTTGTCATGATGTAAAAAATGGTGTGGTAAAACCATACCTTTAGCGACGGTAGATAAGTCGACACCGTGTCCAGCTCCTCCCCCAGCCCCTCCCCCTCCCCACCTCCCCCTCCCCCTCCTTCACCACTGCCCAGCCCCTCCCCCTCCCTCCCCACTGCCAACCTCATCCCCCTCCCCCTCCCTCCCCATTGCCCACCCCCCTGTCCAGCCCCTCCCACTCCCTCCCCACTGCCCAGCCCCCCTGCCCAGCCCCTCCCCCTCCCTCCCCACTGCCCAGCCCCCCCTGCCCAGCCCCTCCCCACTGCCCAGTCCCCCTGCCCAACCTCTCCCCCTCCCTCCCCACTGCCCAACCCCCCCTGCCCAGCCCCTCCCCACTGCCCATCCCCCCTGCCCAGCCCCTCCCCCTCCCTCCCCACTGCCCAGCCCCCCTCCCCAGCCCCTCCCCCTACCTCCCCACTGCCCAGCCCCCCTTGCCCAGCCCCTCCACCTCCCTCCCCACTTCCCATCCCCCCCTGCCCAGCCCCTCCCCACTGCCCAGCCCCCCTGCCCAACCCCTCCCCCTCCCTCCCCACTGCCCAGCCCCCTGCCCAGCCCCTCCCCAAAGCCCAACCCCCCATTCCTAGCCCCTCCCCCTCCCTCCCCACTACCCAGCCCCTCCCCCTCCCCACCTGCCCAGCCCCTCCCCCTCCCTCCCCACTAAACAGGCTTTTTCTTTTTTTTTTTGGAGTCTTCCTAAAACACACAAAACCATATTAAAAAATTAGAGAAAGGAAAGCTGAAAACCACAAACGGCATATGCAACATCTAAATCAATTAGTTAGATCTGAATATTCATATAACTGTCAGATCACATACCAATCAGTGCCTTTACATTTAAAGCAAAAGATAAGAAGCAACTAAACCTTCTCAACGCCTTCAATAGATGAGCTCTTCTGCTTCAAAGTGGAGAAAACGGTCATACTTTCCTGATGAACATCCTCTTCATGTCGAGTATATGAAAAAGAGATTAAGTGAATGCAGCCCCCTCCCCTCCCATCCCTCCACTGCACCCCCCCCCCCCCACCCCCCTCCCAACCTTCCCCACCCATCCCCCCCCCAACCCTCCACTGCAGCCCCCCCATCCCAAGCCTCCCCTCCACTGCTAAGGCCAAGATTAGATGGCAAGATAATATTTAACACACCAAACCATAAAATAAATGGCATGTGAATATTACCTAAAGAATTGTAAAATAACACCCCTAATGAAAACATAATCCAAAATGAATTTCATTGCATAAATAAATTCACATACAAGCAGTCCACCAATACAAAAAAAAATTAAAACTCCAACACAAGTCTCTCTGCTAAGTCAAAAATGGAGGGGATTAATATCCCCCCCATCACCATCATCGTCATCCCCATGTCCAGCATCATCATCATCAGCAACAACATCATCAGCATCATCATCACCAGCAGCAACATCATCATCATCATCATCATCAGCAATCTCATCACCAACAATAGCATCAGCAACATCCTCTCCAGCTCTATCGCCACCACCGTCATCGCCACTACGACCCTCATGGGAATCACTCGAGGCATTATGTAAAGAGCGCATTGATGCCATACATGAATGAAAAGAGGAAGCAACCTCTGGTGGTAGTGACTGACTCAACATTGACATAGCTTTCAGGAAATGTTCATTCATTAGCTTACTTTTTTCATGCTCCTCTAATATTATTTTCTTTGTCGCAGCTAATTCAGCATGCATACTTTCCAACTCAGAGGCCTTAGAGGCATTAGATGAGTCCGATGATGACCAATACCTAGGGGGGCAATGTTTTTTCCTGGTCTACAAAGGACTCTTCCTGGATGATCCACACCTAACACCTGACTCAAATGATCATTTGGCCCTAAGTTGTCAGCTTCCTCATCCATGGCCTCCAAGGAAGACTGTTGAAATTATACACATATTAAATTATGAATTTTCTATAAATGTTTGAAATATATATAAAAAAACTTACAATTTTTTCTTGTGTTTGTGAATTAACTACAGTTCCATATTTTCTTTTCCTACTGAAGCAGAATAATTTGGCACGAGGTACAGGACCTTCAATGCCCCATTCAGCTTACTACATATGAGAAATGCACAAATTTGGATTACAACCATATATGATAAATGAAAAAAATTGGATTGAACGTACCAGCTGCTTATCATGATTGGGCATTGTAGTGCACCCCAATGTGTGTAGATATATCATTTCATCTTTGTTTTTTTTTTGTTTTTCGCTGAAACTTCCTAAGAAACAAAAAAACAATACAAGTAATAAGAATTAAATTTTATATAAAAACCATTAAATATGGTTAGTACCTTATACTGTTGAGTCTTCCAATGTGGGATCATTTTTTAATATTGACTTTTTGGACAGTCAGGGTTTGTGGGTACACCCTCTAACTCAGTACCCACTCTGCTCCTCCAACCAATATGTAACTCATACTTGTATGACCGCCAATACTCTCCAAGATAACTCAACCTAGCAGCTTTGGCAGCTTCACCGTTAGGAAAGTTAAATCGACTCTGCAACGAAAATGTTAAGTCATATAAATACATTACTAATATAAATATAAATTTATAAAATTTCCGTACCCATATATGCACCCATGACCTATCCTTGATGTCAGCACTGATATGTCTACATGATACCAGTTCCACCGGAACGATGTCATGATATTTGGCTAAAGTATCCATGAAACTTCTACACTCCTTAGCATTTTTACCTACCATTTGATTTTGAGGATTCTAATCCACCATAATCTGAGTTTCGCGATTCTAGGCATCCCGCATTCGAGTGCGCCCACGTCGCCTACTAGAAGATCCCACTAAATAACTTAAGAGGTGAAAAGAGAAGAGTTAAGTGACAATACAATAGGAAAAAAGTGAAATGCTATAATTTGAAACATTTATAATAAAAAAACCTGATGAAGTCTCCTGAATAGGCTGTGAGGCATCCGTGGACTGTGTTGGATCAGCATCCTCCGAAGGAAGTATCTGTTCCACAACATGCTCCGGAAGATCTTCATGAACAGGACTGGAAACTGAAGGAATAGACTCAATATGTTTAGGATGGATGGTAGGAAAAGGAGGTGGTGTAGACATGTCAGAATATGCATAGTAGGTCTGGGGATACATGAATGGATATGGAAATTGTGGAGGTGAGAACATCGGTCGAGTCGGCGTGGACATGGAATGGGAACAAGAGGGTAAATGGGATGATGACGGCAGCATGTATGGGAACATCTGAGGGGTCTCAAGCGGAGGGCGGACATGTGTGGTAGATGGGATGTCCACTGTTGGGTCAGTGTGGGGAGTGGTAAGACGGGAGCTCCGCCTAGGTCTAGGAGGATCCATGTTCGGTCCCATACTAGGAAGAGGAATCTCTGGAGTTATATATCCCTAAAATAAATTTGATCAAAAATATGAACTTCATATTATATGTAATGTGGAAGATATATATTAGAATTATTATACTCACTAAAGAAAACTCATGCTCGCATCTAACAGGATCAACATCAAATAATCTTTTCTTGTGAGCTTCTTTAGTTTTCTTCATATTCTGTATAAGAATGAAATAAATATTTTTTAGCAATAATTTTTACAAATCATACATAAAACTTAGAATCCAAAGAAGATAAAAAATGTCATAACATCTTTCAGTAATGATAATTTACAACCAAGTTATAAAATTTTTAAAACCACATTTTAAACCCAGTTTTCTGAATTGAAATAAATATAATTAAATGAAACGAAACCAAACAATACTAAAAGAGACATATCATTCCAAACTAAAACTAAATTAAAGTAATTACATTCGTACCAACCTGAGAAACTCACATCAAGGTAAACTGAATGAACTCTGAATATATATGGTTGCTTTTATATATTACCCTCTACTACCTCAGGTTCAACATCATCTCTCACAATGGGACAATTTGTGTCATCAAATACAATATTTTGTCTAACACCTATGGGGGCGTCAAGGGTGACAATTTCATCCCCAGCATCATGAAAAATATGTCTTGGGATTACTTCATTAATGACACCGTAATCAGGTTTCAGATGATCTTTCACATAAAACACTTGTTTTTCCATTGATGCCAAAATGTATAGTTCATCGGTATGCAGGAATCGACTCATGTCAATAACTCTAAATCCACAATCATCGATAAATGTACCATGTCACGTCATTGAATCAAACCATTTACATTTAATCATAGTGACTCGACCTTGAGAGTAGTAATCCAATAACAATATTTTCTCAACCAGTCCGTAATAATACACATCTTCATATTGAGGTTGACTATCTGATGCACTGGCATAACAATATGTTCTAGCAGTTAACATAACTCCATCATATTGTGTTCTCATTTTCACTGCATTATCAATTGTAACAAATTTATATCCATTGATTATAAAAGATTTGTAGTCACGAACCAAAGAATTGGGACCAAAATCCAACGCTCTTAATTCTTGAGAAATGAAGTCCGCAAGTAAAATCAATACCTGGAATACATATGAGTAATATAATTAAATATATATCTATATTTTAAGGTATATAATGTAATGGTCATACCTTTCATTTCAACTAATCTTGGAACTCTTGGCTATGCATAGCCTCTCTCCTTCTCAATGGCAAAGACCGATGAACTCTACTTATAATTTGTTTATGTTCTCTACATAAAATGACAATAAAGGTATAAGGTATATGTGATATGATATCGTATGAGATTACATATATATATTCAAATTACTTAATTGACATAGGCATCGAACAAACCATAATTAAACAAGATTGTACGATGTGCCATATTCCGCTCTTCAAAGCATAATGTATCCAATGTATATTACCCGACAATTCCACCTGTTTGGGGAAGAGATGGAAACGAGGGCTGAATTTCCTCATACTTATCATCTTCATTTCTCATTGGTCGATTATGTCTTGTGCTCACATAAGACAAATACATTGAACAAAAATCCATACATTCTTGGGCCAGATAACTCCTCACAATGGAACCTTCAGGATAATTCTTATTTCCGACATATGATTTCAAAGTGCACATATTTCTTTCAGTAGGATACATCCACCGAAAAGCGACTGGTCCCCCAAGAAGTGTCTCAGTTGGAAGATGAACTGCTAAATGCAACATCCAAGTGAAAAAGGATGGACGAAAAAAAATTTCCAACTCACACAGAATTAACGGAGCCTCTTTCTGTATTTTTATCAACAATGATTTGGATAACCTTTTAGCACAAAGGTCTCTAAAAAAATGACACAACCGAATCACTTCCACCCTTACATTATTGGATAGAAAATGCCGAATTGCTATTGGAATCAATTCATGAAGAAGGATGTCATAATCATGAATTTTTAGGGATTTCAATTTCAAATGTCTTATGTTGACTCGTTTAGATATGTTGCTGGAATAGCCATCTGGAACCTTGATATTCTCTAATATTTCCAGAAATTGATCTTTATCTGCCGGTCTCATCACATAAGAAGCAGAGGGAACTTTCCATTTGTTTTCACCGATACAAACAGGATGTAGTTCTGGTCGAATACCCCAATCCAATTAATCCCGACGAGATCGGAAGTCATCTTTGGCCTTCCCCTTAATATTCAAAAGAATTGAAAGCAACATTTCACATATATTTTTTTTCAATATGCATTACGTATAAACAATGACGTAACAAATTAGTAGACCAATATGGAAACACAAAAAAAAATACTTCTCTTTTTCCAATTTTAAGTGACTTCAGTATCAGCATTCTTCCTCTTTCGAGATTTCAACTGACCTTTCCCTAATCAAAAGATGAAATATTTCAATTCATCAAGCACATCACTTCCTGATATACGTTGAGGTGGTTATTCAGTGTCAAAATTATTATCAAACCTCCGACGATTCTTCCTGTATTGATGATCCATTGGCAAGAGTCAGCGATGCCCCATGAAACTAAAACTACGACGATATTTAAGCCTTCTCTATCATGTATTCTTCATACAAATGGGACATGATAGTTTTCCCTTCGTGATCCACCCAGAAATAATTGCATAGGCAGGGAAATTATTTATGGTCCATAGAAGGGCAGCACGCATCTAAAACGTATTCTTTGAAGAAGCATCAAATGTCTGCACACCTAAATCCCAAAGTTATTTCAAATCTTTTATTAAAGGCTGAAAGTAGACATCTATATCATTACCAGGATCCGAAGGTCCAGATATCAGTATACTCAAGAAAGTAAAAGGTTTTTTCATACACATCCACAGAGGAAGATTGTAAACATGAATAAAAACTGGCCACGTGCTATGAGCAGTAAGCATCTGACCAAACGGATTAAAACCATCACATGACAGGCCCAATCTGATATTATGCACCTCAGCTGCAAAATCAAGATGTTGTGCATCAAATATCCGCCATGCTAATCCATCTGCAGGATGGACCAGCTCATCATTACCTTTAATTCTCTCAACATCATTCCATCACATATTTACTGATATTTCTGGAGACATGAATAGATTTTGAAGTCTGGGAATCAATGGAAAGTGCCACATGACTTTCTGGGGCACACGAGATGGTGTTCCATCTGCATTTGTCTTCCATCGAGATGTAGCACATTCTTTACAGTCATTACGGTCAGTTGTTTCCTCCAAATATAAACTTAAATCTTTCAAACAATCATGGAATTTATTAGTAGAAAATCCAAGCTTATTAATTAACTTCCATGCCATGTAATGATTGGAGGGAATATCTGCACCATCAGGAAGCAAGTCCTTCAAAAATGTAAGAATATAATCAATGGAGGTATTAGAAATCCCATAAATGGTTTTCCATGATATAACTGCATTAAAATTTCCAACTTGGTCATTTTAGTACATTCTTGATATACTGGAGTTCTGGCATCATCCAATAAATTTTTCACTCTCTCAACATCATCGTCTTCAATATTTTCCTCATGTGTACTGATATCATTGTCTTCTTGAACCTGTATGCTATCTCTCTCGGAATGATGCACATATGGAAATGGATCAAATATCAAATTCTCCATGTCACTTCATTCATTTCGTTTATGAACAGTCGAACATTGACTCATCTCTCCATAGTGAAACCAAACATTATAGTTATCTTGAAATCTAAATTTCATTAAATGGTAACTAACTTCTTCTCGTCTTAACCATGGTCTTCCAACATAATTATAGCAGGGACACTGTATACAACCTCCATCTAACGCATTGTTAAATGAAAAATCTAAAAAATTCTCCAAATTACTTTGAAACTCGGTTGAAATCTGATTGGTACGATACATCCAGCTTCTATCCATTCTATAACAAGAAAAAAAATTATCATTCAATCAACAATGTAAATCATATTTAAAAAATTCATTGCAATCAATTTTATTATTAAATTAATCAATGCATATTAGTAGCTAGAAAAACATATTTAATGACAATAGGTGTCCATGATTGAATAAGTAGGAAAAAAGAAAAAAGGTCTACCTTGAGATGTAAACTAAAGAAAAAAGTTAAAAAAGTCACTCCCAAGTGGTTATTGATGGGGAATAAAAAAGAAAATTTCAATGTAAAATACTCCTTTATAGATATAGAGGTTTTATACACATGGGAATAAAATTTTATTTTAATAATATGAATTTATAATTTTATAGATTATTTGGTAGGGGTTATTTGATGGGGAATAAAACATTCAATGAAAATAGAGTAGTTATAAATTTAATGTTTTGGAATTAATATTGAAAAAATGTATCAAGGTATCCTACAAATTCTGTACAACATGATGCTTACAAGATTTACATTTTATGGATTCTATTGGAACTTTGGAATATTTGTTCATATGAAAAAGATATGTTTTTTAAAATAGACATCATGATATACTTGGGAGTATTGAGAATCAATGTTTGGGGGTTTCAACCCCTTTAAAGGAATAAAAGTTAGAAACGTATTGTAAATTCTATATAGAAATCACATAACATGTTTGATATTCTTGAATAAGTCTATGGAAGGTGTGACCATCCTATTCATGATGAAAATGAATGCCTCGTCAATATACCATCCTAAAAATATTTGAGTTTTAATACTCAAACTCATCAAAAGAAGAATAGAAAAGTGAAGGAGAAAGATTTAGTTGTTGAAGTTTCACCCAAAATATCCAAAGGGGAAAGTCCATGGATCTTGGAAAGTGGATGTTCTGCTCACATGAGCTTTTTTGGTTTTGAATATTCTCAAAACAAACCACAAGATCAATTTATGTATCTCAATGGGTGTATAGGACATTATTCCTTGGGTTAGTTCATAAGGTTATCATCCCCTATCAGCTATCTCAGGTCATACTACAATGTCATCATTCCCCACTTCCGGACTCCATTAATTCCCCAAGGCCTTCATTCCCTTCCATTTTTCATTCAAGACCCCACCATATTCATCATGAATCACATCTCAAATTCTCGCCCTATATAGGATTAATGAATTCATGAAGGATCCACTTTTAACTTTGATACAAGATAGTATAATTCTACTATCCATACACACATATATATATACCCAAGTCATAGTAAGGAAACTTTTTATCTATATAGAGGCATAAGCATATAATTTTAAAAGAATTATCATGGTCTGTACACACACGCATGAGTATTTCATATCATACATTTTTATATAATTGCAAAATCATAACATGGTAATAAATTCTTGTATTCAACATATTGAAGCCCAACATCAATGTTCACCACTTGAATCAATCTCACAAACCAAAGATCCATGGAAGCATCCCCAAATCACTAAATGAGTATTCAAGGGTTATGATATATGATGAAGAACATGTTATGGGCTGGGATCATTTTAGACCTATCCATCAAGATACTACAAAATTAAGAGATCTAGATGGATCTGAGAATGATCAGGATAAACCATCTTTCCATATTTATTTTCCATGTAAATCTAAAAAGGATCACATTGGATATCATTATAAATCCTAAACCTGGATAAGAAATCCGAGATCTAGTTCCTTTACAAGGATAATAAATAATATCTAGAAATAATAATAATAACAACAAACAAATGATAAATTATGTTTAAATCTCAAGGACTGATTAAATTCTATGTAAATGGTTTGGTTGCTTGGCTTAAAAAATCATGCTCTAACCATGGGAAGTTCACTACCTATTCAAGTCACCTGCATGGTTTGGAGACATAGTTTTGTAAACCCTATGAAAATCATGATGTTGATTCTCTTTAGAGTTACATAGTTACCATGGAATTGTTTCCATGTTAGCTCTAAAAGTACCCCTACCATATATCACCCACTACTCCTCTCCAATAGGCTTAATAGTTACGTTGGGGGACTACACTATTCCCTCTAACCATTATCACCATTAAATTATTCAACCCCCCCCCCCAATATCCCAAAATATACCCAATACATCACCCAATAAATGTAATAACTCAAATAAACTCTTAATAAAGGCTAAAAATAAGGCATAATCCACCTAGAAAGTGAGTGGTTGATCCATTATCCCCCTCCAATGACTTGATGACCATAATTTGTGTCTCTAGAGGTCTAAATCTAACAATTAGGTCTAGTAATACTAAACATATGATTCCTTATCACATTTATCTTCTTTAATATGTATGTTCTTCCATAAAACCTTAACAATAGGCTTCATCTTCCTTCATAGTTCCTTTATTCATTGATCAATAATCCATATTGGACCTTTCTCAAACAAATCATTTACCCCCAACAGAACATTCTCAATATCAATTACATATGAAGGATAATTATTGAAATTTATAAGTAGGAACGCATGGTAAACATCATATATAATAGAAAACTGATGAATTTTATGATACCCGGAGGAGAGGGAGCAGAGAGGGGGGAGCGGGGGCGTCGCCCGAGCTGGGGGCAGCAGGAGAAGGCCTGGATGTTGAGGCAGAGGCGAAGTCCAGGAGGTCCAGGTCGAGAGAGGAGGCGGAGGCTGGGAGGCGGAGCCAGGAGGCAGAGCTGGGAGGCGGAGCCGGGAGGTAGGGTTGAAGTGGGGGGAGCACGGCAGAGCCGAGACGCGGACCCGAGAGACGGACCCGGGAGGAAAAAAAGTATCTAATGAACAAAGAAAAATGTCACCCTCTATACACATCATGGAAATAACAAATGAAATGATATTTATCCCCTTTATAAAATAAACATAACACTATTATTGTTTGATTTTTAAAGTGTAAACATTTTATGGATAGTTTCATAACTTTACATTGCACAACATAATTAATGGGAATAATACGATTCTATGATTACCATACAAGTTAGGTATAGCTTCACACCATAAAATTTGTCCAGAAATCATTATTTTACTCTGCATGGATGGGCCTATGGAAGTCAAACACATTTAATAAGTCATACTTTATTGGAAAAAATATTGTATTTGAGATATTATACTAGTTAAATTCTATAGTAAAGTGTTTTCATTTCAGCATTGAGGACAACATTTATGATCCTTGGGTGTTCACATGTCATTTTTACGGCTATGTCTAGTGTCAAACACCTTGTAAAGAATATCATATTCCCAAGCAAGTTATCATTTCTATAGGATATTTCACCATTCCACATGATTGAGTGAGAATGAACGATTAGGGTATAAAAGGACCCTTGAAGAGACTAACCCACAAGCACTTCATATACTTTTATTACTTGTATAGATTTCATGGTCTTATCAAGCCTTCTTAAATTAATCACACCCTCTATAATATCTTATCCATGTAATACCATCACTCCTAGTGATATTTTCCCTCATTTTGGGAGCCCCACATGGAGATATAGATGACATTTTTTATGCCCTCGATGATCGTTTTAGGGAACCTGATGGCTAAAGGATTATGTATAGTAATAGAGGATAACATGGTGCTAATTAGGGAGATCTTGTATCATAAGGATAGAAACTATTGTTTTAATTAGTTTTACGACCAGTAATAATATTTGTTAAATAATAAAAATGATAAATACGAATCTTACATGAAGAAAATAATGAACCCAAGAAATCCATAGAAAAATCATTCATAGAGATTCTAAGTGAACATTTAAGGAATTTTGAACATTTGGACAAGAAGTTATCAGAAATTTACACACTACAGTTAGTTGGGTTGATTTATTTCCCACTCTATCGACCATAATCGATCAAAAATAATTTTGAAGCTTTGGATAAATTTTTATATACCCTAAGCAGAATGATATCTACAAAAAAACATACAAGAAATTCTAGAAAAATGAGGGAAATTGAAGTGAAATGACTAGGGGAAATAAAAATCAGCCACTTATTCAATGAAAATCAGCTAGCAGAAATTGTGTAGTCAACTTGCTAAGGAATTTGATATAAGAATCGGTGATTAGTTTAAAAAGAATAAAAAATCACAGAGAAAAAATTACAAACCTAAATGGAATGAATCGGTGGGGACGTTGTCGGAGGAGAGGGATCCGACAGGGGGAAGGGTAACATCGCTGGAGCTAGAGGAAGGGAGGCGGAGGCTGAGACGTTGAGGTGGAGATGAAGGCCGGGAGGTCGAGGTCTGGATCGGAGGTGGAGGCTGGAGAGGGGATGAGATGGCCGGGAACTGGTGGTCGGATGGCTGGGGGGCGGAGGTCGAAGAGGGGAGTAGAGGGTTGGGAGGTAGAGGTCGGACAACCGGGAGGCAGTGGTCGGGGAGGGGAGGAGAGGGCCGGAGGCAGAGGTCGGGAACTAGGGGAGGAGGAGAACCGATGGGGGAGCGCAAGAGTGAGGAGGAGATCCCGATGGGGGGTGAAATTGTGGATTTAAAACCCATGGTTTTAATAAAACCGTGGGTATTGATAAACAAAAAATGCTTATTCCCACGGTTTATCAAACCGTGGGGATAGACCCCTTTTCCAGTAGAGGAACTTAGGACTCTGATCTTTTCTGTGAAGCAATAGTGTTATGGGTACTGAGTGTGGTTTTCAGTTTAGGGAGTCCAGTGTTGGTTTGGTGGCCGATGTATCCATACACCAGGACCCTGACTTCTGATTTCTGACTCAGTGCACGAAAACACTGATTGTGTGTGTGTTTTCAAAAGTTTTCTTTACGTTAGCTCATCCAGGTCAGCTAACAAGGTATAATATTTGATCGTGTCGCATCTGTTTCCTTTAGGATGCCTCCCCGCAGATGACCAGCTAGATTCCAGAGAGTGGTATGCAAAGATATCCCACCGAGCGACGAGGCCTCAGTGCAGGGCCCTTTTCCAGCGGAGGCACCAACAGTACCACTCCCCATTGGGCCACCGATGCCACATACCCTAGCAGAAAATGATGCACGCCGCTTGAGCACATTGCACAAGTTCCAGCGCTAGAGGCCACCTAGGTTCAGGGGAGAGACAGACCCACAAGCGGCTGAGGATTGGTTGGAGGCTGTGGTGTGAGTTTTTTTACTAGTAGGGACACCAGCCGACCTCATGGTGATTCTTACTGCCATCCTTCTATAGGTAGCCGCAGGAAGATGGTGGAGCTTGATGCTCCAAGTTCACGATGAGATGACGATTCTCTGGGAAGACTTTGAGAGCCTGTTTTGGGTGGAGATTGTCCCAGTGAATCTTTGCACAGTGCGCATAGAGGAGCTACTTCATCTGCAGCAGGGCAGCATTACTGTAGATTAGTACTCAGCAAGGTTCACTGTCCTCTCGCGATACTCCACTGATATGGTGCAGGACCCATTCTTTAGGTACCAGAACTTCGATCAGGGGATCAAGTGAGAGATCAGGGCTTCGATGATCTCCCTCAGCATCCTAACACTGGCAGGGGTGTTGGAGTGAGTCCTCTTAGTGGAGAGATTCCTTGTTGACCAGTCTACATCAGTGAGACCCACCACTAGTCGACATCCAACGAAGTCTTCTGTAGATGGCATTAGATAGATGTCATAGTGGTCCAAGAGGACCAGACCCATGTGTGGATGACCGCATAACTCAAGATTGGTTATGTGGGGCACCCGGGGCGGAGACATACATGCCAAGAGAGGGCAGTGTTTCTCATGCGGTGACTAGGGTCACATGGCTCGTGACTGTCTGACCCGACATTCAAATGATCAATAGATGGTCAAAGGACCGCCCAGTCAGAGACAGAGATTCGATCGAGGCAGTCCGTAGAGAGCAGGCGGACATGGTAGAGGAGCTGGTCGTGTAGCTGGCAGTGGGTGACGTTTCGAGGTGTTACCGCAACCACCACCAGGAGGTCCACCCCGACCGCAGGGTGTAGGTGGACAGGTGAGAGATCAGCTCCAGGAAGCTGAGGCATACAATAATGGAACTCCAGAGATGATTTGGGGTAAGTTCTATGTCTACTCCACCGTAGCTGCAGTTCTTATAGACACAGGTTCCAGTCACTCTTTCATTTCCACAGCCCTTGTTCAGAGCTCAGAGATTCCGACAGAGTCGTTGGATCGATCCTTACGTCTAGAGACTCCTACGGGAGTAGACTCGACGATTAAGCACTGGTTCAGGTAGTGTGAGCTTACTCTAGGAGGTGAGAGCTTCGGCTGGGATCTCCAAGTAGCAGCGTCGAGGCCTTTTGACGTCATCTTGGGTATGGACTGATTATCGATAATCTATGCTCAGATCGACTGTACTAGGCGCAAAGTGCGGTGTTTCCACATAGATGGGACCAGGTTTACCTTCACCGGAGAGAAGGGAGCCCTTGCAGCACAGGACAGACTTACTCGGAGGAGGGTGCAGCCAATCACTCATCAGCTGGCCTGCCTTACCCTCGGAGTAGTTGATGTGGAGAGTCTGAGCTATCCTGTAGTGGTGGACCAGTACGCCAATGTTTTCACTGATGATGTTCCAGGACTACCTCCACACAGAGAGGTGGACTTCTTTATTGACTTGTACCCCGGTACGGCACCGATAGCTACACCGGTGTATCGGATGGCTCCCACAGAGCTTCGCGAGCTGTGGGTACAGCTAGAGGACTTGTAGGAGAAGGGATTTATCCGGCCTAGTGTTTCTCCCTGGGTAGCCCCGATTCTGTTCGCCAAAAAGGCGGATGGGAGCTTGAGGCTTTGTGTTGACTACCGTCACCTAAACCAGGTGATCATGAAGAACAAGTACCCACTACCGAGGATTGAAAACCTCTTTGATTAGCTAAAGGTATCATGGTGGTTCTCGAAGATAGACCTCAGATCAGGTTATCACCAGCTCAGATTTTGAGACAAGGATGTGCAGAAGACGGCTTTCAGATGTCGGTACGGCCACTACGAGTTCTTGGTTATGCCTTTCAGCATAACCAACACTCCAGTAGTGTTCATGGGACTCATAAACAGGATTTTAAAGCCTTACCTCAATCACTTTGTTGTATTTTTCATTAACGACATTCTGATCTACTCGACTACTGAGGAGGAGCATGCCTACCATTTTCAGGTAGTACAGGACACACTCCAAGAGCACCAGCTTTATGGTAATCTCTCGAAGTGCCAGTTTTGGATCCGAGAGGTTCACGTCTTGGGACACATCATCTCAATGGATGGATTTTCAGTGGATCCAGTGAATATTGAGGTGGTACTTTCTTGGGATCCACCTAGTAGTGTGACGAAGGTACGAAGTTTCCTGGGTTTGGCTGGAAACTACCAGAGATTCGTTCCAGACTTCTCCATTATTGTAGCACCACTATCAGCCTTGATGAAGAAGGGGAAACACTTCTTGTGGTCGGAGAGATGCCATCAGAGATTTCAGGAGCTAAGGTAGAGGCTGACTGGTGCCCCCCATATTGAGGCTTCCAGAGGAAGGTGTAGGGTACATAGTCTACTGTGACGCATCCAGGACCAGACTCGGGTGTTTCCTGATGTAGGATCGAGCATTGATCACGTATAGTTCTTGACAGATAAGACAAAATGATAAAAACTACACTACCCATGACCTAGAGTTAGCAGCAGTGGTATTCACCTTGAAGATGTGCTGACACTATCCGATGGGCGACCGTTTTACCGTGTACTCTGATCACAAGAGTCTCAGGTATATATTCTCTCAGAAGGACCTGAACCTGAGACAGTGGCGATGTCTTTAGTTCCTCCATGACTATGACTTTGAGATAATCTATACACTAAGAAAGGGGAACATTGTAGTAGATGCACTCAGAAGGAGATCCGGTATGAAGATTCTAGGTGAGGTGATGGAGTATCTGGCCGCTTTGCATGTATCCTTTGTGGATAGAGATGGGGAAGCTTTCCTTCAATCCCTTACAGTCACTCCCCCACTTCTTTAGCGAGTCAGGGAGGCACATCATGGGGACTTTGACTACGAGACACGATGTGCTCAGATATCCACAGGGCAGGCACCTGATCGATTTTCTGAAGGTGGGGAGCACGTCATCCTCTTCAGAGGATGTACTATGGTACCAGTGTCACTTTAAGAGGAAGTGTTGAGGGAGTTCCACACATCCTCTTTAGCAGTACATCCAGAATTGGCGAAGATGTATCAGGACCTTCGATGACAGCACTGGTGGCCAAGTATGAATAAGGCAGTAGCGTAGTTTGTCTCTTGATGCCTCACTTGACACCAAGTGAAGGCGGAGCACCAAGTAAAAATAGGATTGGTTAATCCTTTAGAGCTCCCAGAGTGGAAGTGGGATGGGATATCCATGGACTTGGTGACAGTACTTCCATGTACATCCAGGGGTCACGACTTGATTTGGGTGATCGTAAATTGACTCACTAAGTCAGCTCACTTCCTACCGATCAGATAGTAGGGTTCAATAGAGTGCTCGGGATGGCTCTATTTGTAGGAGATTGTGAGGCTACAGGGATTAACTTCATTTATTGTCTCTCATCATGACTCGTGGTTTACTTCCGGGCAATGGAAGGGGTTGCAGGAGGCTTTCAGGACATTGCTTCATCTGAGCACTGCCTTCCATCCTCAGATGAAGGGCCAGACTGAGTATGCCATTCAAACCCTTGAGGACATGTTGTGTTCTTATGTCCTCGACTTCAGTCACAGTTGGGAGGATCACTTACCTTTTGTGGAGTTTGCATAAAACAATATCTATCACTCCACCATTGGGATGGCACCTTTTTAGGCGTTATACGGACGACCTTGCAGATCTTCTTTGTGCTGGACAGACCCTCAGGAGTCAGCACTAGTGGGAACAGTGATGGTACAGTCTACCACAAAGAAGGTTCAGAGCATCTAGGAGTGGATGAAGACTTCACAGAGCAGATATAAGTCATATGCTGATAGGAGACGGAGACCTATAGAGTTTTAGGATGGCAACCACGTATTTCTATGGGTCTCACCTCGATGAGGTTTACGGAGTTTTGGCTGAGGTGGAAAGTTATCTTCGAGATTCATCGAACCTTTTTAGGTCCTCATCAGAGTTGGCGAGGTGGGTTACCGCTTAGCTCTTCCACCTCAGTTGCACCAGGTGCATGATGTCTTCCACGTATCTCAGTTGAGGAGATATGTGCATGACCCTTCTCACATCATCAACCATGGAGAGCTGGACGTCGATGATGGAGAGACTTTCATGGAGGTTCCAGTGGAGATTGAGGATCGACAGGAGCGGGTCCTAATTGGATGGTCGATACCTTTGGTGCGCGTTCGCTACCAGCACGGGAACCTCTAGGAGAGCACATGGGAGCGGGAGGCTCATATGCATGCTCAGTACCCCCATTTGTTCCCTTAGTTCGAGTTGTGGCTTATGGGGACGTAAAGCCCTGAGGTTGGGAGAATGTAAAGACCCGGAATTTCTATGGAATTTTTTTTCCTAAATACATGGGAATTTTACAAGTCTGTGAAAACTAACAGCGCGTGATTCTGAGGCCCGGTGTGCCCGGAATCAATTTCTGAAGTTTTGTTCAGGTACGTTCAGAAAACATACGAGAAGGTTTTTTATAAAATTTGAACCGGTGCTCGGAATTTAAATCTGAGGACATTGTTGAACTTATAGTGCCGGTATTCACTTAAGAAGACTATCACTTTGACTGTAGTGGGTCGAGGTTAAAATATTTTTTTGGGTTTTTAGAGAATGAATTAAATAAAAATAAAGTGTGTGGATTAATTTTTATTTGTTGGTTAAAACCTCCTCCTGGAAGTTGGAGGTGGGACCACCACACCATAACCTCCCATGAGAGGTTATGGTGGTGGGGCCCACCTGAACCTAACCTCTCGTGAGAGGTTATGACATGGGGACCACACTGGACTAAACCCCACTATTAATGGTGGGAGAGGGACACCTCTCAAATCCCCTCATTAATTTTGGAGAGTCTCTCCACACCCCCTCCTTTATTGGTGCCAACTCCCCTAATTTAATGGTGCCAAATCCTTCATATTAATTAAGGGGGAGCCAAGTTAATTAATTCACCATTTTGAATTTTGTGCGAACAAATTAAATAATATATTAACACAATATATTATTATTTTGGTTGTCATTTTTCTTTTTGGTGGCAGCTTTGAGAGGAGGATTATTGGGAGAAAGCTCCTAATGAAGAATGCCTTCAACTATGAAGAACGCCGACCTTCTTTGACTTCTTCCTCAGATCCTACCGACGTGGAATTTATTCAATAAACCTTCCCTCCACATCGTCGTCAACAAGACAATGCACGAGCTCATGATTAGAAGTGTGTGGTGGACACGACGAACGACGATCGCCTTCATCTTCTTCCCATGACTTCTTTGGCAATCAACGAACAAAGGTAGGGGTTGTTTTCTTTTATATTCCAGGTTCTTCTTTTCTTTCAAACGAAATAACGAGAATATGTTTCCTTTGACTAATGAGTTGTTTTTCATCATTCTCCTACCTTGATGAACCGATTTTTATAACCCTAATCACGGAGGGTGCGGGCCAAACTAACATGGCCTGACTCCCTCCGTCGATATCTTTTGGGATATTCTTCGGCGTGACGACGAAGCAATGAGGTGATGAAGGCGGAGAAGACAAAGGCCACACTACCCATGGCCTCTATGATCTCTTCCACCCCCACAATGTCCCACACCGCCACCGGCCAAACCGGCCCCGAACGAGCCCCCGCCGGCCGTTCCGCTTGTAAAGCCGAGCAGCTGCCCCGAGCCGGCCCGTGCCCCACCGGCCTGCCCGGCCGCCTCCGGCCCGCCTGACACCTTACCCGGCCGCCCTCCAACTCACCTGGTACCCTACCTAGCTGCCCGTCGGCCTGGCCACGCCCTTCCCGGCCACCTGCTGGCCTGGCCGCGCCCCTCCGGCCTGCCCGCCGACCTACCCGGCAGCCTCCTAGCCTGCCCGACCACCTCCCAGCCGCTCGGCCTCCCGAGCCGCCACCCGACCGAGCCGGCACCATGGCCGCGTCGGCCTCCCAAGCTGGCCCGCAGCCACCCTCACGGCGCCCTGGCCGAACCGACTCAGCCGCACCCTCCGGGCCGAGTCGCGCTGGGCCACACCCTCATGTTGCTCCGGGCCGAACCAGCCTCGAGCCCGGGCCGAACCGCCCACACGGCCTGCTGGGCTGGGCCCAATAGGCTGGGCCGAACCTAACAGGTTGACCCGCCCAATGGGCTAGGACAGACCCAACAGGTCTGACCGGGTCGACCCAGACCGGGTCCACCCAGACCGAGTCGGCCCAAAATAGTTCGGACCGGACTCGGGCCCACTACCGACCCTTTACTTTCTTTGGTCATATCTTTGGCATTGGATGACCATTTGACGAACCATCGGTGGTGATGGTTTTCTTCAAGCATGGAGGTCCCTTTGAGTATACCCCACTGGAGTTCAGGGTATCGTTGAGTTACGGTCAGGTTAGATCATGCATGAATCCATCCAGGCCCCTAAGACTAAATGGCTAATAACTTATAGATCGGGAGTTTGATTGATGTGTCGTCTATTGAATTGAGACCCCTATTATGTGGCATAACTTTGAGATACTTCTTCGTGTGTCTTCGTGACAGTTTGAGTTTTGACTAGTAGCTTGTGGAGCAGATCTTTCCGGTGACGAGCGAGCAGAGTGTGGAGACCTAGTAGCTGGCTGAGACCTGACGACTGCTGACTGATTTGACTCGGAGTGATTCTACTAGCCTAGTGGGAAGCGCCTTGGTGTTACAAAAGTTCCATAGTGGGGAGTGCCTTGGTGTCGCGGCAGACCCACAGTACTCGTCAGAAGGAGTACCTCAGTAGGCTACAAGGGGGAGCGCCTTGGTGATGCGGAAGACCCACGGTGGAGAACACTGTGGTGACGCAGCAGACCCACGGTACTCAACAGAAGGAGTACCTTAGCAGTCCAAGGTTAGTGGGAAGTGCCTTGGTGTCGCGACAGTCCCACTATACTCGACAGAGGAGTTCTATAGCTTCCATGGTTTCGATAATGTGAATAAAATTCTTGGTTGAGCTGAGTCAGTAAATTTTGTATTTTCCTCATTATTGAGATGGATTACTTGATAACTTAGGTATATGTTTTGGCATATACCTAAGTGGGGTTATCTTTTTATTTAATTACTTGTGGTTTATCCTTTTTGGATTTGAGAGACCTTGATGGTATCAGGGTCCTTATTGAGTATCGTTATACTCACCCCTACATGGGCTATGCCCGCACCTCGTTGTGTTGGTTGCAAACGACGGACAGCGCTGACTGCGGCTGAGAGTACCAGGACTGGATGGTACCCCGAGGAAACTGACAGACGTGGAGTGCGGAGAAGGCTATCTGTACCTACCCTTCCGGTGTGATCTGTGGTGGACGATCCAGGAGCTGCTTTTCACCTTTCAGTTGTTTTGTCCTTTTCAGTTGTACTTGTACTTTACAGTTCGGCTTGTATTTCCGGCCCCTTTACTTTTCACCACTCTCTTGTTATATAGTTTTACTTAGTGTTTTATATCCAGTTGTGTGCTCTGTTGTGTGTGTTTACAGTTATAAAGACAATTCCTCTCCATATTTAAGGAATTAAGCCTTTGGTGCTAGTCGTCAGCCCCTGGCCTATGGAAGTCGGGTTTTGGGGTAGTCACGGCACGGGCCCCGGGGGACGGGTCATGACAGTTGATGATTGATCAACCCAAACCCCTATATAATCAATTATGGACCACTTTTGGAGTCATTGACCCCTGAATAGTGTCATAGATTCATTGATATGTAATAAGAATTTACAAAAATGTTATTTTCCTCCAATTAAAATGCGGTCTCTCACCACCCCTTCAAGACCACTCTAAGTTTCGGTTTCTTCTTGAAAATATCCACAATTTTTCTATTATATAATTAAATTCTACAATAATAAGCCCCAAGTCTATATAATTTATCTTAATCCCTTCATTTTTTAAAAACATTCAAGAGAAATTTCAATCTATTCATGATGTTTTCCATGCATACAGAACGAATCAGGATCCATGGTAAAGGTTTTTGCATCTCAATTTTTATTTATTGAGATATGATGTGTATTTCAAAACTTGTTTCCCTTTTTGGTGTACATTTTTTCCATTGATTTATTTTATAATTATTTCCTAAAATCTAAGGGATTTATAAATATATCTCATTTTCTACCTTTCATGGGTTATCTATTTTAAATATAACAATGATGTAATGGTTTTGTTAACTCAAAGCCCATTTCCTTGAGTTGTAATGTCTCATATTTAAATTACTAATTATATGATTGGTTTCTTACCAATTCGGAATTTATATTATTCTTTATCCTTCTATCTGGGTAAAATTACACTTTTTATTCAAATATTTAACTTTGATGAATTTTTTCCCCATAAAAGTATGACATTGTTAAGAATAATTCTCATTCTCTTTAAATGATCATTTTTCTTCCATGTCCATGTTTTCCATTCCCTTAAATTTTATAATTTATTTTTGGAAATTTTATTGTGTGCTATCTCATTTGAACTTAATATTTCCTTTTTCCTTTTTTTAAATAAGTATTGTTATTTGATTTTATGATGTGGGATTTCAACCAAGGTATTTCAACATATTAAAAAAAATCATCCTTTCAAAATTAAATGCTTTATCTTTCACTTCACATTCCTTTTTGATAAACTTTATGTGTTTTCTCATATGACTATAATCTAACCCTTGATGACATGTTAATAAGTTTTCCCTTACTGAGCATTTGAGATCAACCCTTTCTAAAGTTTTCTTTACCCGATATTTTATGATAATTATAACTTATGGGAAGCCTATAAAGGATTATATAGGAGTTAGATTATATTGAAATGTTCAAATGTGTTGTAAAATAAATTTCTTATGTATCTATTCTTAAAGAAAATTAACCAAAAATGTTATCTGAGTTGAGTGATATTATTTTGATATGTAAAAATAATGTAAAATTTATGAAAGTTTAGCTTGGATCATCTCACTTGGTGTCAAATTTAGTTTGTAAAAGTATGTGTTTTTAGCACTGAACCTAGGACTGTGATTTTGGGGAACCTTAGTTGGTATCAATGGGGTGTTTAGTTTTTTTTGAGTATTACTATAGTAATTTTTGGAGATTACTATTATACAACATTAGTGAAAACCCTAGGGATAAGTCTAAGTGATAGTGCAGGATAACACACCAGAATTTTGATGAAGTTTTGAGTATGTGGTTTTAATTGAAATTACATCCATATATAGATACTAGAAATTGGTTGTGGTTTTAGTACAGATTCACCTAGTGGTAATCACCCTAAAAAGGTTGGTTGAGTATTAACTCGATTATTACTTGGTGCCCAATTAGTGGCTCTAGGAATGCACACCTGGATAGACACTCTCGGGGAATATGTCTGGTTAACCATATTGTCTTTATAATATATAATAAATAACTAATTATTTTAAGTGGTTTTTCCAAGGAGTATGAGAGAACCCATACTAAATAAACCAATATTGAACAAAGAGAGATTTAGGTTAAACAAGAAGTTAGTGAAAATTTTAAAAGAGTTTGAAAATTCAAGTTTGAGTTTTTTATGATATAATTTATGATAATTCTCTTTAGATGTTAATTTTTCATCACTCACATTAAACCATTTTGGTTGTATTAATGGATAAATATTAAATGAATCAACATAACAATGGATTCCATTAACAATGCGGAGATTTTCCCAATGAGAAACCTAATGTGATAAGATATAGAGTGATAAACCTTGTAATTATACCAACCCAGCTATCAAGAATTGTGATTAACAATGTGGACTCAGTTGATCTTACAAACACCACAAATGTAACACCCCAATATTTTAAAAGAACACTATGATAGATAGTTTATGCAATATGCAACATCAAACTTAAATGAACTATGAAATATTATTATTTTATGACTTTTATAACATAGATATTGAATTAGTGGGTATGAGTAGAAATAAAATAATTATGAAATATATATATTTAAAGGTAATAATAAATACAAATATATTGCTAAATTCTTATGAAATAAGAACCCAAATTTTTGTAGTCATTTTATTCATCGGAATATGTTTTCTTAAAAATTGTAATACTCAAAACTTGACTTGTACCAATAATTATAAACCATTGGAATATATTATCCCAATGGTTCTAGGAACCGTTGGTATGGGAGGTGCTCAGATATCCCAATTCCAATGGTTTCCAAAGAACTATTGGTATAGGGTGCTAAAAATTACATGTTACTAATGGTTCAAGATGTATTATTGGGATAGGCTTTTACCAATGGTTCAAAACCATTGGAATAGTCTTATCCCAATGGATGTAACCATTGGTATAGAGATACCCAAGTGGTTTTGAACCATTAAAAAAATCATATTACTATGGTTCATCTTCAACTGTTGGTATATATGTATAACAAAAGTTGTAAAACCATTAGTATAGACCCCCCCCCCCCCAAATCCACAGCAACCCCGCACCTATAGTGATCCTCCTACAATGCAATGCACAAGAAAATAAAAACAGAACACCATCTAATGAAAATAGAAGAACATTTTTAGAAAACAGAACCACCAATTAATAAAAATAATAAAAAATCAATTGATGAATTTAACCAAAGATAAAAAATATAAAAATATCACACATATATTTAGTCAGAACAAATCAGTAAACATAAAATGTCTTAAATATCATTCAAAATGTAATGGATAAATATTTCCCTCATCACCATCACTATCGTCACTTTGAACATATTCCTCATCCTCATCCTCATCCTCGTCCTCATCCTTGTACTTTCCCCCATCCTCATCACCAGCCTCATCCTCTCCCTATTCCTCCACCTCTACCTTGTCCTCCACCTCCACCTCCACCTCTTACTCAGCCTCGTCCTCGTCCTAATCCCCAACATCTTACTCACCATCATCCTCACTTTCACCATTTATATAAAATACATCATCTTGACCACCACTAGGACTACCTCCTAGTGCAGTATATAATGAACACGTCAAATAAATATATTCATCACAATATATGGTGGTCTCTGGTGGAAGTGATGGACAAAAAACTTTCATCAATTATATAAATTTAGTGTTTTCCATTTCCATCTGTTCTTCCTCTTATATGAACCTTTTTTCAGCCTTTTTTCATTAGCCTCAGCCTATACTACACATACATTAGCCTTTTCTAACTCAATTTTACTACTACTAGTACCTGAAGTGGGACAACTTGGTTTTGTTATGATTGGTTTTCTATACTACTATTTTATTGAGTTTAGTTTAAGATTGTTCAATTTGGTTAAGATCTTGTTGAGTCTATTTAGGCCAAGTTAGTTTGATTTGATTCAATTCAACTCATATTTATTTGTTTAGATTTGAGTTGTTTCAATTCTATTCTATGAAATCTAAATTTTTTATTTATTTTTGAACATTTTGATTTAATTATTTATAATTCTCTTCAATGTGTATTTTTTCAATAATATTTGGTTCTATTGGTTTTAGGTTGGTTTTAGTCCTTTTAATACAAATATATTCCTTTATAGTCAATTCCATTTGGTTTACCACTACTTGAATTGGTATATAAATGTTTTTTTGGTTCACTTATGCTTAGGTATTCCTGGGATATTTTTTATTAGTTCGGTTATGTTTGATTCGATTTGATTAAATTCAATATTATTTGGGTCTAGTTGATTTGTTTTTATACCTTTAGGTTTTATTCATTTGTATTTATGTCAAGTAATGTCAAATAAATTTAGTTCAAATCTATTTGATTTTTTTAGTTTTGATTTGATTCTGTTTAGTCCAGTTTTTTTCAGTTTAGTGAGGTTTGGGTTGATATTCAATCTCCATTTCTCTACCAAGACTTTAGAAATCGAATTAAATATAGAGGAAATGATAAAAAAAGTTAATGTCCAAAAGAAAAATTATAAATGACTATCGTACCTACTTCCTCGCATGGTCCTACATCATATTTTACCCCAAAGTGTGAAGGTATTTCTTAGCATCAATGTTTTTCTATTTTTCCCTGATTATTCATAAAAAAATAAATAATATAAAAGAAATTATTAAAGCAAAACATGAATATTTTCGTTTAAAAACCTCAAATTTGACTAACACCTTGAATTTGGCACTTGTCCAATGAGAAATCATTTTCTGAAAATGTTATATAGGAAATTCATCCATTATAGGTATGGCCTCTAAATCTGTGCCAACTCTAGCACACCAACAAATTTACAACTCATGCTTATAGTCTCTCTATAGCTCAACTAATTCCATTAGTCGTGGTGGCCTCGCACCCTCACCATCAAGAAAATTTAAATGAATCTGGAACCAAAATATTAATTCATATAAATATAATAATAATAAAACATTAAATCCAATAGATTTTTTTACCCGTATTTGTGCCCAATCATTATCATTTACTTTGTTTGGTAGGTATCTCTTGGAGAATGGACTGACGGGGATGATTTTAGAGTATTCATAAAGTATCTCCAAAAAACACCAACATTCTTGCCCAATTTTTTCAATCATTTGGTTGTCTTCTTTGTACTCCAGTATCAACTGTGTGTAGTAGTTCCACACCTCATGCATGTGTGTACTCCCACACCTCATATTAGTGGATCTAGTTGTTATAGAACAAAAACAAATATTATATTAATACATATTATAATAAAAATAAATCATGCTTTAATATTTAATAGGGTTTTATAAATATACCAATTGAAGTCTGGTCAATGGGTGTCACTAGATTCACAGAAATTGAAGGAACATCACCCGGTACAGATGGAGTGGGTACTAGTGTATTCTCTACAGTCTCAGAATGTGTCAGAGCAGGAGTCAAAGAAGAAGTAATATAGAAGCTTAGAGAGAAGGAAGTAGAAGGAAAAGAATATGGCATGGATGGTTGATCAAATGCATGGTATGGATGAGGAGTAGGAATCATCATCAGATATAGAAAATATGGGTGAGGTGGCTCAGACATAAATGTTGGTGAAAACATAGTCCTCTTAAATATCCCATGTGTCCCTAACGACACTATAGGATCAAAATGTGTAGTAGATGGTACATCATTAGGAGAGAAAGGGTCAGATTAGGTACGCCGACTAGAGTTACTAATTCTAGTACCCCCCCCCCATCGTACCTCTGGCCTGAGTAATGGGACCACTAGGCTGCTCGGAGAATAATTCACACCTAAGTAGTGGATCCTGCAAAAAAAATTACACAAAATTAATTAGATGACATTATATTTCAATGATATATATATATATATATATATATATATTTGAAATAAAATACTCACAATAGGAACCAATGGAGGAACACCCATCTCAATCATTCGGCGGTTGTTGTTTGTCGTCCTTTTTCTTCGCATCTAATCAATAGGTTTAATTTCCTGCATTTGAAAACAAATAAGGAATTAATTATAAATTGATAGATAATATTTAACCCAAACAACAAAAAATATGAGACATGACTTAATTAAGGAATACCACTTGTCAAAACAAATACAGGACACGTAGTGATATAAAAAACAATTTTAAATTTAGTGGGAATAATATAAAAATAGAAGACATGTCACAGAATAAATAATACATTCAAATTCATATGTTTATCATAGTTATGATATAGTTTTATTCTATTTTCAATTCTATAAAATTCAATTTTGGTTATGTTATTTGTCAATATTTATTTCTCTTACGTCAGTTGGTTCATTTTTTTCAATTTATTAGGTCATTTGTCCGTTTTTGTTTCTCTTTGGTCATTTGGTTCAATTTTTTTAATTGATAGGGTCGTTTTTTTATTTGTCTTAGGTCATTTGGTTCATATTTTGGGTTATGTAAGTTTTCCTTTTTTTGGTTACGTCATTATTTTCATTTGTTTTGATTTTCATAACAATAAGTTTAATATATCCAATTCAATTTCTCTTGTTTTTTTACTAATTTAATTGATTCAGTTGTGTTTAGTTTTTCAAGTTTGAATATAGTTCAATTCAATATTATAAAATACAACTCAGGTAAAACTACAACCAATAAATATTGAAAATTTACATAAAAGTCAAGTCAGATACAAAATATTTTTAATCAATATTGAATCAATTTGAATAGTACCAACCTTAACAACCGAAGTCGATCTAATTCAAAAGAACTGAGAACACAGATGGATGATTCTATATATTTCCCAACACAACTTCAGGTTCACAATAATCTTTGAAAATTGAGCTATTAGAGTCATCATAAGAAATAAATGGATCAGGGCCAATGGGAGCAGGGATGGTGTCAATTCAATCATCACCATTATCAAAAATATTTCTTGGAATTACTTCAATAATGACACCAAATTTAGGTCAAATATGATCTTGGACATAAGAAAATTTTTTCACCATTGATGCCAATATATATGGTTTATATGTAGAAAGAGTGTGATTCATGTAAATAACTCAAAATCTACAATCATCAATATATGTGTTCTACGACATAATCAAATCAAACCACTATAATTTCATCATAGTGACTCGACTATGAGAGTAATAATCCAATCTTATTATTTATTCAATAACTCCATAATAACAAACATTTTCAAAATGAGGTTTATTATCTGATGCACTGGCATAACAGTCTATTGTGACAGTTACCATAACACCTTCATGTTGTGTTATAGTGTTCTTTTCTCCTTTAGTGATAATAAATCTATACCCAATGATCACAATTGATTTACAGTTACAAACCATGGAATTATGACCAAAAGTCAAAGCTCTTATTTCCTCAGAGATAGAGTAAAGAGAAAAACTCAATACCTAAAATATAAATGAATATTAAACTTAATTAAATATTTATTTTATTAATTTATGATAGTAACATTTCTAGTTTTACTTTCAACCAAGAAGAAAACTCTTTGTAATGAAAAGTCTCTCTCCTTCTCAAAGATAAAGAACGATTCTTTCTATTTATCATTTCTTTATTTTACCTATAGAAAAAATAGAAATATTTAAACAGATATGTAAAATTACATGAGATGTGATAATATATACATGTTCAATTTACTTACTTGGTGTATTCATTGAAAAAATCATAGTTGAGAAAAATTGTACGATGTTCCATATCCTACTCTTTAAAGATTAATGTCGTTAATGTATATGATCCAGGAATTACTCTTATTTGGGGAAGTGAGGGAAATTTGGGTTCAAGTTTCTCATAATGTTATTCTTCTGTTCTCACTGGTATGTTCATTCTTGTAGTAAGATCATAAAAATACATTGAGCAGAAATCCATATATTCTTGAGCCAAGTAACTATTCTCAATAGAACCTTTAGGATGATTCCTATTCTAGACATAATACTTCAATGTGTAAATATTTATTTCAATTGGATACTTCCAAAAAAAGAAACAGGTCCTCTAAGAATTATTTTGGTTGGAATATGGACAGTCAGATGGAGCATTCATGTGAAAAATGATGGAGGAAATATTTTCTCTAACTTACACAAAATTAACGGTGCCTCTCCAAACACTTTTTGAAAAAAAAAGTCTTGAAAAACTTCTTAAAAAAATATCTCTAAATAAATAAAACAACTGGAAAATTTAAACCCTTACATTATTATAAAAAATATAATGGATTATTATTGGAATCAACTCATGCAGAAGGATGTGCTAATCATGAGTCTTAAAGGACTTCAAATTCAACTCTATTTTGTTGACCTATTTTGACATATTGCTTGAATAGCCATATAGAACTTTAATAGTCTCTAGCACTTCAAAAAATTAATTTTTTTCTGTAGGTTTCATCACTTCAGAAGCACATGGAACATGACATTTATTTTCAAAGATACACATAGGATGCAATTCTGGTCTGATGCCCCAATCCACCAAGTCATGCTAAGATCATAAATCATCTTTTGTATTTCCCATGGAATTTAAAATAATTGAAAGAAATAGTTCGCATATATTATTTTTATATTCATTACATCTTATCAATGACATAAAAAATAGTTCAACCAATAAGGAAACTCAAAAAAGATGCTCCACCTCTTCCAATTGTAACAGGTTTCAATGGAAACATTCTTCCTATTTCTAGATTTCATTTTACCCTTCTCAAATAAAAAACTAAAATATTTCAATTCATTAAGCAAATAAGTTTAAGATATACACTGAGATGGATCATCAGTCTCTATGGTATTGTCAAATCATCGACGATTATTTATATATGTATGGTCCATTGAAAAGAATATTTTATGTCACATAAAAATGAAACTAAAGAAATATTTTAGTCTTTTAGATTGTGTATTCTTCATATAAATAGATCAATATAGTTTTACCTTCATTCTCCATCCAGACATCATTGAATAAGAAAGTAAATCATTGATCGTCCACATAAGCGTAGCACGCACCTGAAATATATCTTTTGAACATGCATTGTATGTGTGCACACCCACATACCAAATAAGTTTTAACTCTTTTATTAAAGTTTTCATGTATAAGTATATATCATTCTTAGGATCATAAGGTCCAGATTTGAGTATACTCATGAAAGTGAAAGGTTTTTTTATACACAACCATAGGGGAAATTTATAAATGTTTATGAAAACTAGCCACGTGCTATGAAAAGTAATAATCTTGCCAAATGAATTAAAATCATAACATTAAAGCCCCAACCTCACATTACTCATACCAGCTAAAAAATTAGGATATTGAGTATAAAATATTTTACATAAAAATACATTTATTGGGTAAACCAACTCATAATTATTATTCATTCTCTTGATATCATTTTATCACATTTTTATCAATATTTAATAAACATGAAAAGATTCGGGAGTCTCAAGATCAATTAAAAGTGCCACATTACTTTATATAGAACATGCGAGGATGTTTCATTAGCTTTTAGATTCCATTATGTTGTTCCATATTTTATAAAATCATTTCATTAAGTGGTTTCCTCCTTGAATAAGTTGTAATATTTCTGGTAAGAATGAATTTTATATTTGGAAAATCCAAGTTCCTCAACTAACTTCCATGCCATATTGTGGTCTAAGGGGATTTTTGTATCATTTAGAAGTAATTCCTTCAATAAGGTAATAATATAATGGATGGAAGTATTAGAAATCCCATACTTGGTTTTCCCATGAAACAATAAGATTAAAAATTATAGATTTTTTATTATACCACATTGTCGATATACCGGAGTCGTGGCAACATCATTTAATTTTTTCACCATGTCAACATCATCATTTTAATTAGATATATCAATTGTTTTATTATCAAAGTCTTCCTAGGTCTAAATCCTTTCCTTCTCATGATGATGAATAAATGGAAACTATTCATATAACAAATTCTCTAATCCAGCCCTCTCATTTGTATCATCAACATTTTGAGATTTAATTTTCTCCTCATTGTGATACCATGCATAATAGTTTATTTGAAATCCTTATTTGATAATATGGTAGCTAACTTCTTAATGGTTCAACCAAGATCTCTCAACACAATTATAACATGGTCAATGTATATAAACACTATATGAAGCATTTTTAAATGAAAAATAAAAAAACTCTATAAATTGTTTTAAAAATCTCTTGAGATCTGATTAGTTTCATACATCCAAGTTCTATTCATTTTGAAAAAAAAAATTCATAAGTCATTTCATAAAATCAATTCAATGAGACTGAAGTTTAATCAAAAATATGATTAAGTAAATGATAATTTTTCACTTTATATGAAACCATAACAAACACACTACTATTTATGAGAATCATTATATAAAAGGCAAAAAAATACTATATATATAACAAAATACAATAAATATAAATCCATGATATTGAATTAATTTATAAATATAATACCATGATTTTGGCTGGGTTTGGTTATTTTATTTTGATTGGGTCGGTGCATGCCTATTAGGGTTTTATTAAATATTGTTTAACTTGGTTAATTTTTTATCATTACTATAGAATTTCTTTTAGATAGGTTAAATTTAGTTCACTTATTTTTATTTTTGTTTAGTTTGATGTAGTTTAGTTTTTTTCGGGTCTACTCATGTCTACTTGGGTCAAATAAAGTCATTTAAATTCAATTCAGTTGGTCTGGTCAAGTCGGTTCAGTTATGAAATAGATAGGATTTCTTAGTTTGGTTGGGTTTTAGTGTATAATGGGTTGATAGGTTTAGTTAATTTATTTTCAAGACTAGTTAGGTCGGTTTAGTACAATTTAATTAGTTTTTTTGGGGTTTGATCAATTCATTTCAATTTAGTTTATTTAGTTGTTTATTATAATAAGGAATAAATTGGTAGATTATGTAAAACATAGTGGATGTGATGAAAAATCATTGTATAAAGACTATATTGGTGGTTGATGTCCTTATATGCTATCCATGAAACATCCCCAATTAGCAGTATATTTTCTCGAAATAATTTCAAAATAAAACCCAAAATTTAATAACATTTATAAAAAATAATATTATCAGGATTTATCAAAAATTATAGACAAAAAATAAATCTTTATTCAAATAATAATATAACATGTATATATCATTAAATATGTATAAAATCATCACTTCATCACTCCAAATCATCTTTCACCAACTGCTACCACCAAAAAATGCAACTCACTACATAAAACATCCAAACACAACACATAATTCCACTCTTTAATTTACAAACTCAACCAATTTCTATATTTTCCAATTTTTCATCCAAGATCCATTTAATATCAATTTAATTCCATATTTATTGAAAAACTACTTCTGTTATCACCCATATTTATACCCATTTATCAACATTCAATTTTTTAATCAATTACCACATATTATATTCCATCCCACACTAATTTATTTCCAATAGATTTCATTCCCATTTTATTATTACTAATCATATTCCATATCCACTTGAAAACTACAAAAACACCACCACACAAAAACAAATCAAGATTGTAACAACCAAAAGTACATACCACCACTAAGCCATCATGATAGCATAACCATCACACAAAAACAACCATCCTTAATTCACCATTAACCATCCCTAAAGACATCCCATGCTAATGGAACCACAACCTTACTTCTTCAACAAAATCTACCTTGGAAATAGTCATCGCCATCCCCATAATTTCCTAAAAAGATCCAAAAAATCACGATATAAAAATAGAACACACACTAGAATGCATATCAATATATTCCAACCACTATAGTTACCACAACTTAAATTTACATGGGGATTTGAAAACATTTCCACATCTCTTGCATCACTATTTTCCCAAAATTTTCATATTCACACACAATTGGTATGTTAAAGTGTATAACATTTTATGAATGGTAAGTTCAATAAATCAATCACATAAGGGGATAACAATACACAATGGATAAAAAACAATAAAGAAAAATATATAAATCAAGGATATTATAGTAGAAGTCAAATGAAAAAAAAATTGAGTCAGAAGATATAACTCACTTACAACTTACTGATTTTAAGTGGAAGAAAAATGAGATCTGATTATTTCTGGAGTAAGGAGGTTGGTTGGTGCACATTTAGGTCTTCTCTATCCCAACATTTGTTTAAAACTGTTGGGATACCCTTTATAAAATGCACACTATCCCAACTGTTTAATAAAACTGTTAGGATAGGGGGTATTATCCCAATGTTTTTTTAAAATAGTTTGGAAAAACTTATGTGTAAATCCCAATCCCAGTGGTTTTAGGAAATTGTTGGGATAGGTGGACTTATCCCAATGATTTTTTGAAACCATTGGGATAGGGGCATTAGTATAGGTGGGATTTCTAGCAGTGATGGTTTTTATTGCTTTTGTGAGAAATATTATAATTAATTTTAGAAACCTTTATAAAATTTATTTGAAAAAATAAAATTTATTTTCTAAGTAATCATATCAAAATTTATCTTTGCGTGATTTTTTTTATTTTTTTGAAATGATTGATTTTACAGTGAGTAGAGAGAAATACATATTTTTATTGAAAAATATATTTTTATTTCAAAAATTTAAAAAGTTCCATTTTGTTTTGAAAATGGTTTAAAATTAAATTTAGTTTTATTATATTACTAATAATCCAAATAATTTATTTGGAAATAATTTTATAGATTAATTTGGTGTAAAAACATTTTCATACAAAAAATGCATTTTTTAATAAATAGTTTCTCGTTACGTCTTTCATTTTTATCTTAAATTAATTTTTGAAACTTATAGAAAGTAAATCTTGAAAAATGGATTATATATTTTTAATTAGTAGGTAAAAATACTATAAATAGTTTCAATTTATTTTTTCTCATTATTAATATAAACCTTGTAAAATATTTTTCACCTCAGTAAGGGTAAAATGAGTAAAATTTGGTTAAAACTTTGGGATAAGGAATTAAAATTTATCTAACACTTGAGTTTATCATATTGTATTAGCGGAGTTCATCCATTTTCATACAAGTTTTGAAATATGGAAACTTGGTTCTTTTTTTCATTGATTTTGACAATCATATTATTTAATATTTAAGTAAAAGATAAAGTTAAAAATGTCACTTCCTTACCTTTAAAATATAAAATATTTTATGATAGGGATAAATACAAATTATGTTCAGTTATAAATTTCTATTTGAAATATAGATTAATTTTTTTATCATATTAATTTATTTTAAATTTTTAGTGATAGAATAATTACCTTAAATATTTATAGAACACTAACACATTACTCGTGCAACTAGTACAAAAACAAGTAAATTATATTAAAAACTAGAAAAGTAATATTTTTTGGGTGATTTATAGTGTCCTAAAAAATTTATAGATCAATATAACATATTATATATTTACGAAAAGTTTTTATTTTAATTCAATTTTTTAATGTTGTTTTCAAGGTCAAATTATGTGAATAGTGTCAAAAACGGAATTAATGATATTTTATGATAAATAATATTTTATTAAATTATTAAAAAATAATAAAATTGTTGAAAAAGGATAATTAGGATGATAAATGGTCATAAATATTATCCCTTGACCATTTATGAGCCAATTATTACCTTGTAAGTGAAATTATAACCCTATAAGAGTGAAAAAGTCATTTCTACTATTAAGGTTAAAATTTGTTAATTAAGGGGTTAAACCAAAAGATAAGGTTTATAAAATCACTTAAACCTTTAAAAAAATTATTAATTGATTTTATTTCAAACAAATCCAACCTTATCTTGGAATACCTAGTCATTCGAAATCATTTATCTGGGGAATGACTTTATTATATTTTAATCTTTTGAGAAATTCTAGGATTACCCCTCACCTCACTTATAAAAGGGAACTCATCCTTAGTATTATTTAAACTATATTGATAAATATATCTAGAAAAATATTTTTTTAGTTCTATATAAACTTCCCTATACACAAATTAGTTGTGTTGGTCTTCTTAAAAGACCATTCTAAGGGTTCTTAAGCAAGGATCTAAAGGCAGCCTACTGAAAAAAAAGGTAATCATCTTACCCAAACACATCCACCACCTTTAAATATGTGTTATTAATCATAAAATAATAAATTAATTACCCAAAATATAATTAAATTTTATTATGATTATGAAAATCACCTTTATTCACCCTATTTTCCATCAAATTCGAAGGGAAAGTCTTGTTTATGCATATGTATGGCATACTACCTCTTCATAGCGATACAATTCATTTTCCATCACCATATTTCATGGATAGTTATAATTATGGTTTAATGTTTATATAATATATTTATGATATAATTATTCCTTTGTAGTTATAATGTCATCTCTAACTTTGAACCTTCCAATCCATTGGAAAACGATAACATTGCTCGTGTGTACGTGTGGACGACCACATCCAAAAAGCGATGTGATTTGTTTTTCATTTCAATTTTAATTGGATTGTGATAAGGATATATTTAATGAATATATAGGACATATATTAGATAATAATGATTTTGTAAAGGTGAATTATTATTTACCTTTATTTTTTTTCATCCGTCCAAAAGTGAAAACAGTGTTAATGCGTACACCTGCTCTACCATCTCCATGAATATTGTACTTTATTTTTTTATATCTACCTTTTATAGATGATTTTAAATATTTATATAATGAATATATATATATATATATAATGAATAAAATTATGAATATTATTTAAATATGATCAAATTACAAGTACTGGAACATCCAAATTAAAACTCTCACGAAAAAATGAAACAGTAACACCCAGAAATGGGGATTATAATAAGGAATTATTAATAAATGGGTGTTAAAATGAAATAAATGGATAAGATATTATATTATAAGTATGTAAAATATTATTTTATTTAATTTTAATAAATTTAAATTTATTATACATGAGTTTAGAGTGCTTACGATGTAAGTCAAACTTGAGGTAAGGGTTTATCATTACAAATTGTCTTCTCTGAGAAATATATTATGTTATACACTTATCATATTTAATGTGGTGTATAAACATACCCTTTGATAATTTATATCATTAATATTACTATTTTCATGATATTTCAAGTTTCATTTACATTTATTCTTTCATAGGGCCTATGATTCAAAAGTTACCAAAATGGTAAGGGATTTATGTTTCAAACTCATTTCAGTCGGGATTGTTTATAATTGAATTCCAATTAAAGAAAATTATATGATACTTTCATAAAAAATTAATTTCATTTTATTATACTCTATTATTTCTGGATAATACATGTCTTCCTTTCATTTTTCTAACTTTAATTACTCAAGAGATCGAAAGAATGTTTTTAAGGAAAAATGATTTTTTTTTCTCTCTTTGGTCAAAAAATATTTTTCTTCCATATCCATGTTTTCTAGAAATGTTTTCAAAAAAATTATATTTTGTATATTATCATTCAAATTAATTTTTACCCATTATTTAATTTTTAAAAAAATTTATATGGAATAATATTTTTGTTTTCTGAATGTGATACTTTTGACTTTTTAACAAAAAATATGAAGGAAATATTTATGTTAACATACACGACATGAAAAAAATTTCACATCATCATGGAAAATTAATATTTTGAAAAATAATTTACATTTTTCCAAGGATTTTTTTAAATAAAAATTTTTCCCTTAATATTTTGAAATTTTTTAGATTTTAATATATTGTTTAAAAATGAAAAGTGTATTTTCCTCAATAAAAATTATAATGATCTGTTAAAGGAATTTTTCATCTATGATAATATAATTTAATTTTAATTAATAATTACTAGGTATATGATTAAATTATACCATATTCATTCTTTATCTGGGTAGTTTATTATTATAATGATGAACTCTGGATGTAACCTTTTTTCTCACGGGTTAAGTTATAATGATTGTTTTGTGATATAGTGGCATACATATGAATGGATTTATGATTATATAATGGGTGGGCACATAATTATATATACCTTCAATGTGTTTCATAATAATTAATGTTATATGATCTCAATGGGAACATGGTAAGTTCTCCCATGCCTGAAATAGGGTGCACAGGAGGTTATCCCAAGGCCAAAAGAGGGTACACCAGAGGTTATCCCAAGCCCAAAGCTGCAAAATAGGATGTTATTTCAATTATAATATGTTATTAATGTATTGGTGGGTATCTTTGAAATAATATTTATATTATTATATTTATTAAACACTTATTCCAATATATTATTAAATGATCCTATGACAATATTATGTTCTCATGGCTCATGTTCCTTGATTCCTTTATGATTCATGTCTTATGAACTGCTAAGATTTATTCCATGACTCATGTTTATGATATAATAATTTATGGGAATGGTTTTAAAAGGTTAATATCAAGTTCTCATAACCATTATGATAATGTTATATTTAAATAGTCCATGATATCTCCCTTGTTTACCCAATTTGAGCATCTGAGATCACCCTTGGTTATGTTTTCTTTTTGAGAGGATATGAAGAAAAATTTAAGTATAATGTGTCTAACAAGGGTGCTAGTTATGAAAAAACTAATTATGAGATGATATAGATCTTTTATGAACCATTTTTTTATTTATCTAAGTTTCCAAAGACATTAAACCTTTATGGTTCTATTTTGGATCATAATCTTGTGTAATGAATATTCATCTTATAAGATGTAATATTTATTTAATAAAAGTATGGGTCACTATAGTTGGTATCAGAGAAGGTTTTAGTCAATCCTTTTATATTAGGATTAAATAGATTTTGGGAACACCCTGGGGATAATTATAAGTCTAGGATAACATCCTAATGTTTTGGTAAGTAATAGATTATTTGGTTTCACTACAAATGCATCCCTTTCGGGATACTATAACTAGACATGGTTTTGGAATAGATTCATCTAGTGGTAGAAACCCTAAAAAGATTTGTTCAATGATATCCCAACCATTGTTCTAGTGTACGGTGAGTGTTACCTTACTATGTACATGGTTTGAAACTCCTAGGGGATATTTCTGGGTTAACTCAAATTTTATTTATAACCCATAATGAAGGATTTGAATAGATGATATCCAAGGCTAGCCTAGGTTAAACCTAAGTTTTTTTGGATTAAAAATAAGGTGTCGTGATTTAAAAATACTATGAATTATTTTTCATGATTATATAATTTTCCATTATAACTATTATTGATCACACTATACTTTTTGGTTTTCTTCAATGGATGGAACTAGGAATATTCATGTTAATGTTGATGTAAAATGGAATGATTTTCCTCATGAGAAACTAAATTAAACACGAATTAGAATGAAAAACCTTATGATTATTTATAATCATATATCTATTTATATAATTAAAAACCTAAACTTGGATGAGTTTCTTGAAACACCAAATAAGTGAAATATGGATTTTCATGAAAACCATGGAGGAAAGAATATTTGGCTTCCTACATGTCAAGAATGTGGGAAGAGACACTCAAGGGAGTGTCTCAAAGGAATATGAATATTTTTTTGCATAAAAATAAAGGTCATATAGAATGTAATTGATGGGTAAAAATAAAGATTTTGATGTATGGAAATGAAGATCATTCTAAGGTACCATTTATAGTTCAATGTATCATGTGTGGGGAATATGGGAATTATTTGATCCGATTACCTGGACTAAGGGTTAACTTCTGGAAAAATCAAGGACATAAGTTATTATAATAAATGATATGAAAAGATTAATTTTTTTATGTATTTTGTTTCAATAATTATTTTTTATAAGTTTTATATCAATGATATTATGGTTAGAATAATCATGAAACATTTAAGGGTTGTTCCAAAATATTTTTTATTTAAGGATATCAAAATATATTTTGGAGGATACCAAGAAAAGTGATTTAGTGTTGAGGTGGTAATTTTTAGTTGGGATAAAGATATTATTAAAATTGATAAATTAAATAGTATAATATTAATGGCCATGAAATTAGATATTGATTTGATGAAGAATTGATTTTGGTCATATTTGATGAAGTTTATTTCATTTTTGGATTTATGGAATATATTCAATATTTTGTGATTTTATTTTAGGAATAATGATTATGTTAATTTTTGGAAGCATATATGTTTTTATGTGAGGTTAAAATAAGGGTTATGGATACTATCATGGGTTTATAGGTTTAAGGTTGATCAACGTTCAAAGGCAACAACATCCCTTTTAAGGTTTTATATGATGGGATTTTGAAGTGATTTGAAGCTTTTCCTGGGTTTTAGGAAGAATAATATATTTAGATTTAAATAATCCTTTAGAAAATACACTATTTGACATTAAGTTAATTATGGTCTATTGTATAGAGGGATATAGATAATATTGATGGTTGAAAAATTATTCATTAACAAGGTGATATTTTCAAAGATATTTATGGTCAAGCTAAGGATTACCATTCAAGTTAGTATATAAATTTTGATTCATCATATTTTAGTGAATTTTTCTACATTATAAGATTATATACTAATTTATCATGGTGATTAATGATATTTTGGTAGTTGTTTCATTAAGTTGAGGTATATGTAATCCTTATGTTTAACAATTGATTTAACATGAAAGAATATTTGGGAAGAATAAAAGTAAATTTTTGAAGATGTAAATTGAAGGGTATGATATATCCTTTGAGGTTAAACCATTCTTTAATGTTGATCTTTGTAACATATTCAAATTTTTAAGGATAAAAAAATCCACTTTTTATATAATATATGAGTATTTTTATGTGAAAAATGTAAAATTTCAATAAAAATCACTTAATAAATTATTTAATGGCTTTATGTATGTGTAAAACCTCTATTAACACTTTGAAATATTATATAGAGTATTTTTGGAGTCATACACTGAGTTAGCATAGAATTTTTTGGTCCATAGAGTATCGGTATTGATTTAATAAAAATATTAAATATATTATATTATGTGTATAGGTTTTTTTCAAAAAAATGAAATATATGATGAATTGTGTATTGTATGATATTTATAAGACTATGATTAGGTCTGGAATATGGGTTTTACCCTAGTAATGACAAAACATTTGTACACATCGAGTGTCTAGTCAAATCACATGATAGAATAATTTATTTAATATTTTTATTATATATTTTCAGAAAAAAAAAATGAAATATATCATAAATAGTATATCGTATGAGAAATATAATACCACAATTACGTCTGGAATGTGAGTTTTACCCTAGGAATGACATTAGATTTTTCTGTGTCGGGTGTTTGGTTACATCACACATAAGGGTAATAATAATTATATTATTATTATTATTATTTATGTTGAAAAAAATGAAATTACATGTGTAATTAGATTATATTAATTGATGAGTGACGTTTCACCATGGGTGAACATTTATTTAGTGGTTATATAATAATAGTGATATTATCACATGTCCCACATAAATACAATTATGTGGTTAATATAAATTTATTAACTACCCAGTATATAATAGAAGTTACATTTTAAAAGCTAACGGTGATAATGTTGGATTTTTAAAAATAATAATAATAAAATATAGTTATTTTTATTATTATTAAATTAGGAAAATAATACCGGTATGTATATATATATAATGTGTATGTGTAAACATGGACTACAACACCCCATAATCTTAAAGGGTTAAAAGGATAAATGTTACAACCAATGTCAACAACGTGCACCATTCTTTTTAGGATCTTACATGATTAGAACTCCACAGTTAAATGTGATTGGCCTAGAGTCATGATCTGGATGGGTGAACTTATGAGAAGTTTCCTAGGTTTATGTGAGTGAGGAAATAGCACAATAAAATAACATGTGTTGGTCTGTGGGAACAGTCATTAATCTCATGATCCATTCAGGCATATGGGTGGGACATCGGTAGGGTACCACATGTTTGTAGGGTATCTGGTGGTGTTTGGAAGGCTAGGACCCGATGGCCATGTTAAGGCATGGTGTATGTGCTGTCAGCGAGACCAAGATGTTACATTGGTATAAAAGGAGGAACCCATAAGGAAGTGTGATGGAACTGCCTGAGTTGAGATTTGGGTCCACAACAAGGATGTTGTCCTCTAAAAGGGGGTGATTGTAACACCCCAGAATATTAAAGGGTTAAAAGGAAAAATGTTACTACCCATGCCAACAAGGTAAACCTTTTTTTAGGAGCCTACCTGATTATAACTCCATAGTTAAATGTGTTTGTCCTAGAGTATTGATCAGAATGGGTGACCTCCAAGAAATTTCTCAGGGTGTGTTTGAGTGAGGAAAAATCACGCTGAAAGAATATGTATTTTCCTATGGAAATATCCATTATTTAGATGATCTGATTAGGTATGTGGATGGTCCCAAGGTAAGGGACCATATGTCTACAGGGCAACTAGTAGGACCTGGAGGTCTAGGACCTGACGACCATGTTAAGGCAGTGTGTATGTGTTGTCAGAATGGATGACCTCCTGGGAAGTTTCTTAGGGTGTGTGTGAGTGAGGATAAATCACACTAAAAGAATATTTTTTTTCTATAGGTGTAGTCATTACTCTGAAGATTTGTTCAGACACATGTCTTGGCCCCAGGTAGGGGACCACATGTCTCTGGGCCAACTAGTAGTGCCTAGCGGGCCAGGAACCGATAGCCATGTCAAGGAAAGGTCTCTATGTTTTCAATGGGATCTATTGTTAAAATTTTATTAAGGTAATTTGGGATATATATGTTTATTTATTTACAAAATAATTCAACTTGAAATTTAGGTGTTATTATTGAGGATTTGGATATTAATGTTATGTTACCTCATATGAAGGTTTATTCATTTTAGGAATTAACTTAACTTATTCTAAACATTTTTTTGGTTAATGTTTAAACACTAAAGAAATATCTCAATATCATTTTTTGAATTTTTAGAAGTTGGTTTTAGTTCATAAGGCATGAAAAATTCATCTTAAATACACATAGTTTGGAGAAACTAATAAGATTGTAGTGGAAACTGATTAAAGGATGAAATTATACTTATGAAGTAAGTACGTTTCCTAATGTTATTTTTCAAGATGGTAAATTAATTCATCAGCTCTATGAAAAATATCCTTAAAAAATGCTTTCATATTACCTTTAATTTTGCTTAATCGATGGTCATTTTAAAACCTCGCACATTTATAGTTTCACAGTCATAAACTTTCACATGATCATTCTCTTTCTTATGACCAATTTTCTCGATCATTATCCATCATTATTTAGACATTATTTTTTTCCTCCAAGGAAATATTTTCAATTCTCACTATTTTTATCCTATTTGGAAACATAGTAATGTGTTGTTCCATATGACTTTCGTATTTCCCTTTCCCTATTTTCAAGAAGAATTTTTATTAAATAATTTTATGATGTGGGTTTTAAATAATAAATTTTCAAACATCAAACCATTGATTAAAATTCACAATTTAAAATTGTGAGGATGCAATTTATTAAAGGGGGGAGAATGCAACATCCTAATATTTAAAAAAATGATATGTTTGATAGCACATACAACATGCAACACCAAGCTTAAACAAACCCCAAAATATTATTATTTTATGAATAATAAAACATATCCATTGAATTTATGTTTATGAATAGAAATAACCAAATTATGAGGTATATGTAAAGGTCATAATAAATAATCACTCAATTTTTAGTAAAGTTATTTTATTCTTTAAAATACTTTTCTTTAAAAATGGTTTTTATTTATTTTTTTAGAAAATATTATAATTAATTTCAAATAATTTTATAAAATTTATTTGAGAAAATTGTCTTCATTTTTTAAATCTTCAAATCAAAATTATCTTAGGTTTAATTTTTTGTATTTTTTTGAAAAGTTTGATTTTCCATTAAAAAGTGAAAAATAGTGATTTTTATTGAAATGTATATTTTTGTTTCAAGAATTTACAAAGTAATATTTTTTTAAAAAAATGGTTTTAAAGTAAAATTATTTATATTATATTATTAATAATCCAAAAAAATCATAGGAAACTATTTTATGGTTTAACCTGGTATAAAAAATATTATACATAAAAAAGGCATTCTTCTGAAAAACTATTTTTCATTGTCTTTCAGATTTTTATCTTAAATAAATTTATTACAGTTATATAAATTTAATATTAAAAAATGTATTCCATATTTTTAATTTGGAGATCCATATTTGGTATACAGTTCCCTTTTATTTTTGGTTAGTATGAATAATAACCTTGGTAAATATTTTCCACTTCAGCAAGGGTAAAACAGGTAAAACAAGGTTAAAACTTTTTCATTAGTCATTAAATTTCTATAAAACTTTATTTATCCAATTTTATGAGTTTATTTATTCCATTTACATATAATTTTTTAAAATTTGGTAACTTGGTTCCATTTTTCTTTGATTTTTACTTTTATAAAATTTTAGTAAAAGATAATGTCAAAAATGTCACTTTTTTACTTTTAATATCTATAATATTTTTTGAGAGGTATAAAAACAAATTATGTCTGGTTATAAATTATTATTTTAAATATTTATGATTTTTTTATCATGAAATTTATTTATAATTTTTATTTATGAAATAATTACCATAAATTCTTATGCAACACTAACATAGTGATTGTCCAAGCAATAGAAAAATAAAGTAAATTATTTTTAAAACTATAAAATTGATATTTTTTTGATGATATATAGTGTCTCATAAATTTAAAATATTAATATATCATATTATATATGTGTGAACATTTTTGATTTGAATTTCATTTTTTCCATGTTATTTTCAAAGTCAAATTATGTAAATAGTGTCAAAAATGACACTAATGATATTTTAAGAAAAATAATTTTTTATTAAATTATTAAAAAATCATAAAACTGTTTGAAGATGAAAATTATGATTTTAAATGGTCATAAATATCATAACTTGTCAATTTATATGACAATTTTTAACTTATAAGTAAAATTATAGCGCTTTAAGAGTAAAATATTTGTTACTGCAATTATGGTTAAAATTGGTTAACTGAGGTGTTGATCCAAATGAGAAAATTTAAAAGACCACTGAAACCTATATAAATTTTATTTATTTATGGTATTTAAACCACATAAAACCTTATCTTATAATATCTAGCCATTTAGAAGCATTTGGTTTGAAAATGACTTTATTGCAATTTAATCTAGTAAGATATTCCAAGAGTTCCCCTCCCCTCGCTTATAAAAGGGCACCCCTCCTTCTTATTTACACCAATTTAATCCATATAAATTGAAAAAAAACCTCCCTGGTTCTATTATTAACTTAACTATACATTAATTATAGGTATTGGTCTTCTTAAAATATTATTCCATGGGTGCATATACAAGGATCTAAAGGAGGCCTACCGAAAAACAGGAAATCACCATACTCAAAAACATTCAATTTATTTATTCTTATAACTCCTATAAATATATGTTATTGATAATAAAATAATAACTTAATTATCATAAATATACTAAAATTTTATTATGTTTATGAAACCACATTTTTCCTCCCTCATTTCCTTCAAATGGGAAGTGAAAGTATCACGTGTGTGTATGTATGGTTTTCCGTCTCCACGTAGAGATATAGTTCATTTTCCATCACCATATTTCATATACGGTTATTAATGAAGGTTTAATGTTTATATATTATATTTATATAATAATTATTCATCTATAATTATAATATCATATTTTCCATATTACCTTCCAATCTATTGGAAAAGGATAGCGTCGCTCGTGTGTACCGTGGACTACCACTTCCACGACATGATGTGATTAGTTTTTCATTTAAATTTTAATTAGATTGTAATAAGGATATATTTAATGAATATATATGATATAATAATTATTCTTTAAAGGAGAATTATTATTTACCTTTCTTTAATTCTATCTGTCGAAAATTGAAAATAGTGTTTATACATATAATAGTCTATCGTCTTTATGAATGATGTAATTTATTTTTCTATATATACCTTTTAATGATGATTACAAATTTGTAAATAATTAATATATATAACATTTATATCACTAATAAAATTATGAATATGATGGAACTATGATCAAAGTGAAAATACCTGAACTTATGAACTGAAACTCTCATGAAAAAACAAAATAGTTAACACCTAGAAATGATGATTATAAAAATAAATTATTAAAATGGGTGTTGAAATGTCATAAGTGGGTCATATATGATATTATAATTATGTAAATTATTTTTTTACATAATTATAATAAATTTAAATTTATTATTCAAGATGTTAGAGCACTTATGAATCAAGTCAAACTTGAGGTAAGGGTTTATCATCACAAATTATCTTCTTTGGGACATATGTTATATTATGAACCTATATTATTTTATGAGTTGTATATAAATCCCATTTGAAATATTATATCATTAATATCCACATTTTAATTATATTTAAAGTTATATTTAAATTTATTCTTTCATGTTCCTTAAGATTCAAAAGCTACCAAAGCAGTAAGTGATTTATATTTCAATCTCATTTGAGTAGGGATTGTTTATGACTGAATTTTCATTGAAGAAAATTATATGATCCCTTCTTAATAAATCTATTTAATTTTATTATACACTGGTTATTTCTTGATAATAAATGCTTTTATTTCATTTTTCTCACTTTATGTACTAAAGAGACAGAAAGTATTTTTTTAAGGAAAAATGAATTTATTTATCTCTTTGTTCAAAAATCCATTTTCTTCCAAATCAGTGTTTTATAAAAAAATTAAAAAATGTTTTTATATTTATTCTATGATAGTTTCAATACATTTTTACCCAAGATTTTATTTTTTAAAATGGTTTAAAAGTAATCTTCATTTCATTTTTTGAATGGGGTACTTTTGATTTTTTACCAAAAATGTGAAAGTAATATTTATGTTAATGTATGCAACATGACGGGAATTTCCCACCATCGTGACTACTTGATGATTTCAAGTACCCTTTACATGATTCTAAGGTTCTTTTCAAGGCAATTCGTTTCCTTAATATTTGGAAAAAATAGATTTTAATGTGTGGTTTAAAAATGAAAAGGGTAATTTCTTAAAGAAATATTCCATAGATATTTTAAAGGAATTTTTCATCTATAATAACATACTTTATTTTTACTTTAACTTTAATTGGGATATGATCCAATGATTCCATATTTATTCTCTCTCCATATGGTTCATGGTTATGATGATGAAGTAATGATGATGCCCATTTTTTTACAGGTTAAGTTATGATGAATGTTTTATCATCATGTAGCATACATATGAATGGATTTATGATTATGTGACTGGTAGGATCATAATTATATATACCTATAATAAATTAATTAAAGATTATTTTCTTATAAGATAAATGGGTATATGATAGGTTATCTAAATCCCGAAATAGGGTACACAGGAGGTTGTCCCAATCCTGAAAAAGGATACACTGGAGGTTATCCCAAGCCTGATATAGGTAAAATGGTGGTTATCCTAAGAATAAGATGTTATAAATGTCTTGGTGGGTATCTTTGACATTATATTTCTATGATTATATTATTCCAACCTAATTACACTCTTTTCTGACATGATATTATGACAATTTTATGTACTCAAGACTCGTGTTCTTTTATTCCTTTATGATTCATGCCTTATGAACTGCCAAGATTTATTCTATGAGTAATATTTACGATCTAAGAATTTTTGGGTATGATTTTCAAAGGTTAATATCATGTTATTATACACTTTATGATCATGTTATGTTTAAATGATCATTGATATCTCCATATTTTACTCATACTGAGCATCTGAGCTCACCCTCTATTATGTTTTCCTTTACCTCAGTTATGAAGAGAAGTTTTAAGTATGATGTATCTAACAAGGGTTATATTTATTAAGAACAAAGTGGGTGATGATATAGATGTTTTATTAACTATTTTTTATCTATCAAAGTTTCAAATGACACTAAACCTTTAAAGTTATGGTTTGGATCATAATTTTATATAATGAATATTCATATAATAAGATATATTTTTTATATATGAAAAGTATGGGTCATTATACCAAAGAATAGAAATATATAGTGTCATTAAAGTTCATGGGATGAAGATAACAAGGGAAAGAACATCTAGTCTTCTTCATGCCAAAAATGTGGGAAGAGTCACCTAGGGGAATGTATCAAAAGAACTAGAAGATTTTTTATCTTTGGTAAAGGAGTACATTAAGTGATAATTTTCTGTGAAAAAAGTAATAGTTTTGTTAAAATTATGGGTGAAATAATTTTCTCCCTAAATATCCACCATTAATTCGATGTTTTCGAAGTGATGAATTTGGGAACTATGAAAATCAGTGCACAAAAACAATGGATTGAGATTATAATTGACACCAAAAACCTCCTAGAACATGGGAACAATAAAAATCCTACGCAATAACAACTATTTAAGTGGATAGTGATAATTATATGATGTTAGGTGAAATTATTCATTATTCTTGACTTACAAATCTCTTATGTTGTGTAAGTTTTCAAAAACTATTAACTATTGAGTAACAAATAAAAAACTCTTAGTGGTACCATTATTTTATCCAAGGTATATGAATCTACTTCAAGGTTATTGGGATTATGATTCATTCAATTCTTATTATCCTTCCTTTAGGGATAAGAAAATTCTGAGGGAAAACATATATTTCCTAAGTTATAAGTTTGATAACTCTCTATAAATTATATCTTGATTTGTGTCTATATTTTATCCATCATTAGATATATTTTTTAGTAGATAATAATTAAAAAATTTAGGACACAATTTATTTTGGGGGGACATAACGACCCAAGATTTTATTATATAATTTTCTTTTAAATAAACATTGTGTTTGATTGCATGTTTCACACGCAACACCAAAATAAAATGATTTTTGACATATTAGATTAATATTATTATGAAAATATAATAATAATAAAACCTATAGTAAATAAAAATATTTTAATTGATTCAATATGTATAAAAAATTGTATTATGAACACTTAAAATTTTATAAGGTCTTTTTTCAATAAAAACAGTTTTCCTTTATATATTATATTTCCATTTAAAAGAAAATTTTATCATATTTAGAAATTGAATTGTAATAAATAGAGGTTAATTTTAGTTATAGTAAACCCAGATTTGTTAAGAATATTTATATTTTATTTTATGAAAACCTAAACTGCATTAGTAAGAAAACTAATTACCAAGGTAAAAACCAAAATGGTAAATTGTAAAAATATAAGAGTGAGTGACTCAAAAAAATTTAAATCATGTGTGAAAATTCATGGTAGAGGATTTCTCAACCCAAACCCATCTCCACTAAATTATTGACCATTTTTTGCGGCATTGACCCTTAAATAGTGTCATGGAATCATTAATATGTAATGGGTATTTACAAAAATTTCATTTTCCTCCACTTATAAAAGAGGCCTCTAGACACTAATTCATGACCACTCTATGTTTTGGTGTCTTCTTGAAAAAATATCCAATTTAACTCTCCTAGAAGTCTATTACACATCCATAATCTTCTGGTATCTAAAAGATAAACTAATACATTCATTTTTAAGATGGCTTTCAAGAGAATGTTAAAGCTCCCCATGGTGTCAGGCGCGCATGGAGAATAAATCAGGACTTGGGGTGAGGGTTTTTGCAAGTCAATTTTGATTCATTAATATATTATGTATATTTTAAAAAAAATTACTTTTTTTGGTGTATATATTCTCCATGTATTTATTTTATCATAATTTTCATAAAACCTAATGGATGTATAAATCCATCTAATGGTCAACCTTTCATGAGTCATCAATTCAAAAGTTAATGATGATATAACGGTTTTGTTAACTCAAACCCCCTTTCTTCGATTTATAATGTCTCATATTTAAATTTCTACTTCTATGATTCGTTTATTTCACTCGAATATTTTACATTTTATTTTCCCTTTCTCTCAAGGAAAATTATTCTTCTTATTCAAATCTTCCTCCGGGAAGAATTTTTTTCCCATAAAAGTATGACATTGTTAAGAATAATTATCATTCTATTTAAACAATTACTTTTCTTCCATGTACACATTTTCCTTTACCACCAATGTTATCCTTTATATTTTTAAACCTAATTACCCATTATCTCATGTGACCATCATATTTACCTTATCTGATTTTTATAAGGAATTTTTATTATTAATTTTACGATGTAATATTTCAACAAAGGTATTTCAAACTATTAAAAAGTTTTTCCATGCTTTCAAAATAGAATTCTTTTTCCACTCCATAATCCTTTTTGATAAACTTTATGTATTTTAAATTATCTATTATTGAATTTCATATTTAAAATTAATTGTTTTATAAAGTTTTCACTTCAACTTTTTGAAAATAAATTTTGAATGTGATTTGTAACTTCTTCTTTTATAAAAATATTTAAAACATTTTCTAAAAAATAATTTATGATTTTACTACCATTTTTATCTTTATCTATATAAGATTTATTTCCTTGAAAATTATATTTCATGAATCACCTTATAAATTTTCTTAAAAATTAGACTTTTAGGGTGATTGAATTTTGGGTATTAACTATTTATATTATTAGGATCAATTTTACTGATTCCATCTCAAAATCTTATAAAACCAATTTTTATTTCCATTGGTTTTTTATGATGCGATGAATTATTGTTTTCAATTGGTATACATATGTATGGATGATTGATGGGTGGGGTCATATTTTTCCATCAAATTCATTGGTAAAGGATTTATATCTCATGAGATAAGGATGTTAAGTGTGGAAATTTTTCTTGTTCGCCTTAGGAAGTGTGTAAATTTTGTTTGTTCACAATAGGAAGAGTGGGAATTTTGTTTGTCAATAACATAAATCATATACATTTTAATTTTTTACATTGTTATAATTTTTATATGCTAATGTATTTGAAAATTTCTTCATTATGATATATTTCAAGGTATTTGTGTAATTCCATGTCATGTGACTATGATTATGCTCCATGGATCATGTTTATTATCTCATGATTCCACTCACATTTTTCATGGTATATATTTTTTTAATTTGAGATTGAAAGTCCTTCCATCAGGATTTATATACAACTATTATTGTTTCATGTTCTTTTAAATAATAAATATCTTCTGTAACTATGTTTTCTCATAGGTTTATAATCTAAACCTTGATGAAAAGTGGATAAATTTTCTCTTGCTGATCATTTGAGCACACAACTTTCTTATGTTTCCTTTCTACAGGTTATGAAGATAAATATAACCTGTGTGAATCTTAGAAGGGGTTCTAGAGAAGTTATATTATAGATAAATGTTCACATGTCTTGTAAAATAAATTTCCTTTGTACATAGTTATGGAATACACTAAACAAAAACGTTTTCCTAGTTTAGGGAGATTTTTTGGAGATATAATACTAATGTGAAATTTGTGTAAGTTTATCTTAGAGCATCTCACTTGGTGTTAAAGTTAGTTTGTAAATATAACACCCTCAGATTTTAAAATAAGAACATCATATTAGATAGTGTGTATGACATTAAACACCAAGAATATAAGTAAATATAACATCCTAAAAATTTATGATATATTTATTTTTTAAATTAATTCAATCTCTTCAATATCTTGCAATTAATGAAACATCGGGTTTGAACAAAATGTGATACTTTATTAAAATATTATTATTTAAACATTAACATTATAAATTAACCATTAAATCAGTGGGTATAAATATTAATAACTAAATTATGAAAAATAAATGGGTTAAACATCTATAAAATAAATAAAATGGATATCTACTGATTAGATATACAATTAGAACCATTTGAAAGAAAAATAAATGTTTTCTAAAAAATGGTATTTTTCTAAAAGGTGATGTAGTCACGCTTTTCTCACATAATTTGTAATTAATTTTTATAGATATTATAAAATCTTTTAAAAACGTCATTTTTTAAATCATAATATAAAAATTATATAAGGATCAATTTTTGGGACTTTTCTAAAATGATTTATATTTTGATTAATAGTAAAAAATACTGAATTTTAGTTGAAAACTGCATTTTTGTTCAAATTATTTATAAAGTTAACTTATATTTTAAATTGGTTTTGAAGTAAAATTAGTTCAATTATATATATATTGATCCAATTTAGTTCATTTTTATATTTGGTTTTTATATAAAAACTTTGTTAACTTTTGAACATTTTCTCTTTGAAAACTCGCTTTCTCATCAAGTTTGTGGGATTAATTTTTAATTAAATTTTTTCACTTATGTGAATTTAATTTTTAAAAATTTAATCCATATCTAGAATAATAATAATTTATATTATATTATGAGTTCAAATTAATTTTTTACCATAATGAATAGTAAAAATAGTAAAACTTATTTACCACAGTTAACAAAAAAAATTGGTTTATTGGGGGTTAAACTAAAATGATAAGGGTTAAGACAACCTAAAAACTTGTATAAAATTTATTTTATGACCATATTTTGAAAATTATAATGTATAATTCTCTCTAATACTCAATATTTCACCCTTTTTTCAAGTAAAACCAAGGGTACACCTTTTTTCTTTCAAAAATTATAAGTGTGACACTCACCTCACTTATAAATGGTCACCCCCTCTCCTCTCTTATTCGCATATTAAAAACCTTTTAGTTTAAAAAATACCTACCCAAATCACTTCCCAACTTCCATAAAATCATACTATAATCCTTTTCTTGTTCATAAATCCATTCTAGGAATACTTTAGGTATAATACTAAAGAGGTGATATAAGAAGAGGTAAAATTCCTAACTATGCGCTTTTGTTTTATTTCTTCCTCCACCTCCTTAAATTATTACTAAACCAAAATTATATAATAAAATAATTATCTTAAATATATTTAAACAAATTATGTTAATGTAATTACCTAAAACCAACCCCACTTCCATCAAATGGGTTATAAAATCATCATTCGTGTGTATGACAGACTACCTCCTCACAAACCGTTGTCATTCATTTTTCCATTTCCACCTATCATTAATAGGTATTATGATGGATATAAAGTATATATATGATATTTATAACATAATTATAGATATTTATTTATTATATCTTATATAAATTTTTACTTTCCATTCCTTAGGGGATACGATAATGTCGCTTATTTGTACGGTGGACTACCATCTCGTGTAGTGATGTGATTCATTTTTCACTAACACTTTACATGGAAGATAATAAGGATAAGTATAATTAATATATATGATATATATGGAATAATTGTGAAAATAATGAAATATTTATAATTATTAAATAATAATATATCATTTTATTTCTTACCTTCTCACTCAGGTAGAGATGATAACATCATTCGTGTATGTGTGAACTACCACCTTCACAAAGAAATGTGACTCTCTTTTAATCTCCACACCACATGGATGATATAAATAAGTATATTTGAGTAAATAATATGGTATTTATGATATTATGATAATTCTTGAAATATCAAAAATTACTTACCTTCTTTACATAATGATCGTTGAAAAACAGAAACGTTACTCATGCGTTTGTACAACCTCTTGTCTCAATGATCGTAACATATTTAATTTTTAAAAACCATATTTCTTGATTGGTCATAGAATTAAAATTTATGTATAAATATGATAAATATTTACTGATTATTATTATGTATATTTTTAAATAATGGACATTTTGACCACATTCAACCTACCAAAGTTATTTTTGACACATGATCAAAATATCATCGAAACATCTGATGTAAAAGTAATTGATTAAATAATCATATATAACATCATAATAAAGTAAAATAAATGGAATAATAAACTTGAAAAAAGTTCTTAATCAATTAAATAGTTAACATAATTTTATTATTCAGGAAGATAAATAATTTATGTGACGTGTCAGAATCAAGGTGAGGGTTTCTCATCACACTTTTACTTTCATGAGACATACACTATATTCACCACATATTTGTTTTGTGTGGTGTATATACTGATATTTTTGTATGTTATTTAACTAACTAATTTATTTTCATGGTATTTAAAGTTTTATTTAAAATTATTTCTTCCATGTTTATTATGATACAAAAGTTACCGAAGTGGAAGGAGTTTATTTCACAATCTCATCATTATTTGGGAATGTTTTTGTTTAAGTATCCCTTGGAGGAATTATTAGATATTTATATCTTAAAATAAATCAATTTTCTTATCCTATGGTTATTCATGAACTTTTTCATGCAATAGTACCATTTTTCTTCTCTTTGGTACTTAAAATGATTAATAATTTTTTTTAAGAAAATATGTTTTTATTTCTCTCTTTGGTCAAAAATCAATTTTCTTTTAAAAAAATGTATTCTAAAAATGTATTAAAAATGATTTTACATTATCAAAATTATTTATTAAAAAAATTGTAGCACCCCAAACACTTCATGGTATGTTTATCTTAAATAAATTTTAGTTATAGACTATATTTCATGAATCACTGAGCCTATATGGAACCAAACATGGTTACTTATAGGATATATCCATAACCTAGCCATTAAACTAAAATTTTCCAACTCTGTGATTTGAATTTTAAAAATCTGGCATACACGGTTGTATTCAAGATGATATTTAGAGTCTGATAGAATTAACTTAATTTTTGGTGAATAGTAACCTACCCTTATGAATAGTAACCTGCCCTTATGAATAGTAACTTAGACTTATGAATAGTAATATGACTTTTATGAATGTTATCCATACCCTTGAGTGCATAAGTGAATTCAGGCACCTTAAAAATGAAGGTGAATATTTTAAGTGTTTATATTTTTTGATTAAATAATGATTTTAATTAAATATTTAATTAATCATATTTAGGAAATTATTTTTGAAAAATGGACTTCATTTTTGGATTCTACACATTGAAAAATGGTTAGGGTGAATTTTTGGGATTTTTATGAAATACTTAAATTTTTGATGAATAGTAAAATGCGATAATTTACGATAAATGACAAATAAGGAAATTATAGAGTCATTGATGATGATTTGCTAATGTAATCCCAATTGGTTCAAAGTCACATGCATATATTACTGTTCTTGGTCATGGAATACTCACTTTTGGTTGTCTTAAGAGGAAATAATAAATTAATGATTATAATATTAAGAAAACTCTTCTCCCCTCCACTATATAAACCACCCCTAACCCCATCTTCCTCCCACACCACTCAAGCTTCAAGCCTTGCAAAAATTCTGCCAAATACTTTTCCCAATCCATCTCTCCACGTACAAGACTTGATGGTCTCCCCAAAAGGCCAAAAACAAAGTTCTTAAGGAGATTCTCAAGGAGTACTCAAGAGGTGAATCCTCCTTCTCTTTTCTTTCAATTTCTTTTAAAAAGTTCCATTATTTTGATATCCCTTCTCACCTCCCCTCACACAAATTCTATAATAAATCCATTACCTTACATGTACTTTATTTTCATTGTTCTAATGGAATATTTTATCATAATCTCTCTTTTTTCCCTCCTTTTATACAATAAATGCAAACATTGTCCGAGATGTGTAAATTTATCACACTCAAGGAAGACGGGTATTCAATTTGAATTAATATCCTTAATAATGGTCATGAAACCTTTTCATTTGTTGAACCAGGTCATAATATATGTATCTTATCTTGATTAATGTTCTATAATCTTTACACGTTCATAATATGGAATAATAATACAAAATAAGTTTATTGTGCACAAAACCACCAAGCCAAATCCAAGCATTTATTTTAACTCATCGAATGATTCATCCTGATGATATATAACCAGAATCATTATAAGATAATTTATATATCTTTAATGTCACTAATAATGTATATTAACAATTTTTTATGTTTAACCATATTTCAAACAAACATCCATTCGTGAATACAAGTAAACGGATCATGAAAACCAAAGAAGAAAATGATACCAAAACAATAAAATTTAATCTCTTAAACCATAAAAAATACCATTAATAAACCTAATAAGGTCATAAAATATCAATTATATTTTGATGAGGTTCTTGAATTATTAATTAATGAAGCTAAATTTGATTATTCAGGTCGTTAAGAACAATCAAGAACACCTTCGAGCATAAGGTAAGGGATCCTCTCTCTTACTTTTGTTCAAGAATCTCCCCTTTGTTGTGCTCTTTTATTTTTAATTCCTAATGATGGGGTATGTTTTATCACCTCCCCCATAATTCCCTTGTGACATATAAATAATGTAATACCCCTTTACCTCTCATTAAGTCCTCGTAATAACACTTGTTACCATGCCGAAATGTTTGTAAGGGGTTCCTCATCTCACTTTCATTTCTATGAGATTTTCATTGTTCGCCACTTATTTCTTGTATGTGGTATATTTGTACTACCATTTTATATATAATAACATTATTCTATTTATATTCATGTTATTCAATTATTCATTAGAGGGTTATTAAGTTCTGGCCATATGATTTGACCGATTACATTGTGGTAAGAGACTTTGTCTCAACTACTATTTTGTTGTGACTAACTTTGTATTGTGCACCTAATAATCCTTATGTAGTGTACCTACTGCACATTTGAGATCAGTTTTCATTTTAAAATTATATTTATATTAAATATCTATAATCTCAAATCATGGATATGTTTTTTGTCTAAATCGTATACCATTTTACATACGGTGTTTATTTGGAAAGTTATTTTAATTATGGAAACTTTGATGATTCTATATATTGTACTCTATATGGATATTGAAAAGTCATATTTATCTTGTATTGAATCAATTTATAAAGAATTATTTGGAAATTAATTGGTGGGTGGGGCCCGCTATATCCCCTCGATGCATTGGTAGGTCTCATGAGACAAATCGGTTTGGCGACAAACCCTTCGTGTTTGTTTCCAAAAATCAGACGGGTTTCTACCCATAGAACAAAACTGTTTTAATGGTATTATGGTTTGATTTTCCATATACATGACTTCCAAATAATAATCATTTTCTTTATTCAATATCAGTTATTATTATCCATGGGTTTTTCACTATGAAAAAATCTATGGATACAGTTTCATTCTCAGTTTACTAATGGTGTGATTTTTTCATCTATTCATCATGCCATATTGATTATGTTAGATTGATTATAATTACCTTATTATTTTTTTCAAGATTACACTATTTGTAACCCTTAGTGAGCATTTGAGCTCACCCCTTTCATTGTTTACTTTCAACAGGTGACAAAGAATAGATCATTTATTGAGTTCTTGTGGATGCAGTTTTTAGTTTTCATTATGAATTGTATTTTGTAAACTTTTCCAATGTAATTTGAGTAACATATGTGTATCTAGTTTCTTCAAGAATACTAATCTGATCATTCCTTCAAGATTTTCATTCCTTCTAAATATTCCAATATCACAAGAAAGGCACTGGATTCGTCCTAGAGGGGTCGGGGTGTTACAAAAATTACCCATGTTTAAATTTTTTTAAAATATGTTGAAATGAATGTTCTTGTCGTTTTCTGATTGAGGCACTTTTCTAACATTTTTACAGTGAAAAAGGAATGTTATTTTTAACATATACATCATGTACGGAATTACCCTCTATCATGACCATCATTTCATTGAACTTATATTTAAATTTTATATGGTTATTTTTAAAGAAAATGTTTTCCCTAAGATTCTATAAATTATTAGTTTTTAAAAGTGATTTTCAATGAAATGGATTTTGAAATTATTTTATGAATTTTCTAGTTTTAAAATAAAAAGGGAGATTTTCAAAGAAAGGTTATTATCCCAAAGAAACATTCCAAGTGTTCTTTCAAAATAATTTTCTCTATAAGAATGCATTCTTTGATATTACTTATGATTTAATGGGGATGTACTTCAATAATACCATCCTTATTATTTATCCATATAGTTTATGATCAACTTGACTAGGGGTGTACTATGTTGATAGCATTAATTTTACTCTAGATGTTTTAATATTATTTTTATTTGTTGGGAAAAGAATTTATATTTTGTATGCTAGTTTAAATATGAATGTTTATGTGCATTATGTTTCACCCCTTTCATCTAAGGAATGAATTGAAATTTATAAGTGATAGGTCAGGCCCACTATATCCCCCTGATGCATCGGTAGGTCCCATGAGAAAAAATAGATTGGGTTTTCTCCAATACTTACCCATTAATATAGATTTATTGTCACAATTCATCGATGGTATATTTTATATATTAACCATTATGCATTCCATTATTATGAATTCAATTATTTATATTCTATGTTATTATTATTTTTATTTGGAATATAGATTTTTAAGTTTCATGCTCATGTGATAATTTATATGTAATTACTTAATCAACATGTATTCCCACCATATTATTCTCAATTTTTTTATTAAATTTCTTGAAATTCAGTTACTTATTTCTATATTTATTATGGATTATTTATCCATAGCTTCCACTATATGCTTAGCCATACTGAGAATATGATCTCATCCTTTTCTAATGTTTTATTTTCCCCTAGATAACAGGAAGTGTTTTGTGATTTATATGCATGGATACACTAAGGGGAATAATGGTGTTATCAAATAAAATACTTTGTGTATTTTATGTTTTCAATTGTAATAATAATTTCAACTATGTATCGAGTTTACCAAGGCTAATAAACTATTTAGTCCTTCAAGATGTGATTCATTGTATATTATGTAAATTTTACAAATTATACATTGGTTACGGACTACTGCGGTTGGGGTGCTACATTTGGTATTATAGGAATTTTAGTAGAAACCTTATAAACTATATTTAAGAAAACATAGATTATGGAACATAAACCTATGATATAATTTTAGGATAATTAAAAAAGAACATACTAATGTTCTGGTAAGGAAGATATTATGTAGTTTTTTATAAAAAAAATACATCCCTATATGAATACTAAACGTGGAAGTGGTTCTAGAATAGATGTAACTTGGGGTAATTACTCTAAAAAGGGTGCATTGGGATTGACCCGGTCATCACTTGGTGTATGATAATGGGCCTTACTGTACACCTAGTTTAACACACCTTGAGGATATGCTTAAGATAATTCACATTTTATTTACCAACCATTATAAGGGATTTTAAAATAAATATATCCACAATGAAAACATGTTTATGATTATTAGATTATTTGTGTATAAATTTTTTAATTTATGTATAGTATTTCACTAGTTTTGGAATTATACTTTATGTTTCATGGTGATATGACCAAATATAGTATATGAAATAGTTTATAAATGGTTCCTAACATATGGAATGTTAATTGAATCAATTCACATACTCCATATAGGTATTTACCTCTTATATAATATAATGAATTTGGAGTTGAATCGGTAGCTAGAAATGATCAAATTATAATCATATTGAGACAACTTACTTGTGTTATGTGTAATAACATTTCTTTTATAGAGAAACCTTCTGATCTACCATGTGGTGTAATTATTTTAAACCAATTCATGAATTATCAACCTTTATCATTCAATAGGACTAAAAATCCATTTTTAGATGAGCAATGGATAAATTCCTTAGAGAATATATTTCTCACCATGGGAAGTGGTGAAAGGGAAAAAAATTCCTTGAATTTTATCATCTCTCAAGAGATACGGATTAATGGTGGTCATTAATTCAAAACACTAAGGATGAGGAGGAAACAACAAGAATAGAGTGGAAGGATTTAAATGTAATTTTTTTGGAAAAATGTTTTCCATATGAACAATGAGCGGATATGGAAAGAGAAATCTTGAGTCTAATACTAAAAGAAGAGGAAAATGTTTCTAAGTATAAATCCAAATTTATAAGGTTATTAATCCATACGGTATACTGTATACATAATCCAAATAGAAAGAGTGTACATTTATTTAATGGTATTAACAAAATCCTACTAAGGTCACAAGTCTCCCAAACATTATCATAAAACAAGTACATATTATCATGTGATGTCAGGATAGAAAAATAATTATCCAAGTTTTATTTATTCAAAGGGAAGAAATCGAAGAATAGGATAGTAGAGAAAAAATTAGATAAAGAGAAGATGGGGAGGAATTATTTTTCAACATGTGACACTTGTGGAAGGAAACACCATGGTAAATGCTTAAAAGTAAAATGAGTTTGCTTTAAGTGTAGAGAAATGGACAATGTGATCATGATTTCAAGGGAAATAAATAATCTTATAATGTTCAATTCTTACGATATAAATAGATGGGGAACTATGAAAATTAATTTCCCAAGCATCGCGGGAATATACCTTAGAATAAGTTAAGGGGTCAAGGTCAAGTTTATGTTATTGATATAGTAAAAGTGGAATTATTATTGTGCTTGTGTATTTGGGATTTAAGAAATATGTTTTAAAAGTATTTTATTGATGAAATTATCATTATAAGAATCATGAAACATATAAGGATTTTATAGTAGAACCATTTCTTAAAGGATTTGAGGGTATATGTTGAATGGGCCAGATGACCAAGAAAAGTGATTCAGTAACAAGTTGAATCTCTTGTAAAACACATAATTGAGGGAGGATAATAACTAATATATTCTCGATGTTGACATAACAATGATAAATTGGTTTTTATGAAGGTATCTATAACCTTTAAGGTTTATCTAATATTTGATGTTGAGGTAATTATGGGCTATTACAATTTGGTAACATTATAGGAATTATATTAATATGGTTTTAGAAAAAGGGAAACCTATATACTGGGTGAAAAACCATACCATCCAGCAAGTTCTTATGGATTGAACCCACAACTGAAGAATGATAAGGGTTAAGTGCCTACCACTGATCTACATGATGTCCTAGTTAATATGTCACTGTTTTTAGTTAAATAATTTGTTGAATAAATATTAATGTTTAAACAACAGTGTTACTATTGAGTTTTGGAGATTAATATATTATATTCAATAACTTTTGATAACCATTTTGGTTTTATTAAAAACTAGACTAATTTCTTGATACTCTTTTATGGAACTTATGATCTGTTAAAAGTTAATTTTAGTGATTCATGCATCAAAAGATTCATCTTGGATATTTATTTCTTATATTAATAAATGAAGAGAGATATGATTTAAGCACAAAATAAAAAAATGAAATTGTGCTTATGAAACAAAAATATATCAATTAAGTATATTTCCTTATATTCTTAAACAGTAAAATAATTCCTCAACTTTAGGAAAAGGATCTTGAAAACAATTATCCCAGTACCTTCATTTATGAGGAATCAAATGGTTCCCAAACTCATCATAGATTTATGGTTTTATGGTCATTAACCTTCTCTAGATCACCCACTTTATTTTCATCAATGATCTCTATCACTCTCTATTAACCCTTGGAATTTATTATTCCCTTCCATGTCCATGTTTTCATTTTCCACCAATGTTTTCCTACGTAGAAACCTAGTTATGTGTCATTCCAAATGACCTTCACATTTCCATTTATCTATTATAAAAATAATGTTTTATTAACACTTTTACAATGTGGGTTTTTAAATAATGGTATTTTAAAATGAAAACCCTTTATTTCCAAGATCAAGAATAAATTGTGAGGATACAATTTATTTAAGGGAGGTAGAATGTAAAACCTCAAGATTTTAAAATAATTACATCATATTCGATAGCATGTATGACATAAAACATCAAGTATTTAAGGGAATATAACATACCAAGACTCTATGATATATATATATATATATATATTAAAATAAATTCAATCTCTTCGATATCTAGCAATGCATGTAACACCGGGTTTGAATGAAACGTGAAACTTTACTAAAATATTATTATTTAAACAATATCATTATAACCAAGCTGTTAAATTGGAGGGTATGAATAGTATTAAATAATTTATGAAATTATATTATTTACAAATCTTTATAATAAAGTAAATGTATATCTATAGATTAAAGATAAAATTAGAACCATTTAAAAGAAAAAGAATTGTTTTCTAAAAAATGGTATTTTCTAAAAGGTGGTTTAGCCATGATTTACATGCATAATTAATAATTAATTTTTAAAAAATTTAAAAAATAAACATAATTTTTAAAATAATCATATAAAAATTATCATAGGGTGTATATTTTGGATTTTTCTAAAATGATTCATTTTTTAATGAATAATGAAAATACAGAATTTTAATAAAAACTTCATTTTCTTTCAAATTATTTATAAAGTTAAATTATATTTTAAATTGGTTTTAAATTAAAATTAGATCAACTATATATCTATTAATCCAATTTAGGACATTTTAAACATTTTCATGTTGAATTTTGACATAAAAACTTTGTTAACTTTTGAACAATTTCTCCTTGAAAATCTATTTTTTCATCGTATCTACGAGATTAATTTTAAATTAAAATTTTTTCACTTAAAAGAATTTAATTTTTAAAAATGTATTAAATATTTGGAATCATAATAATTTATATTATCTAATAAATTCAACTTAATTTTTGACCACTATGAATTGTAAAAATAGTAAAAATTATTTACTATGGTTAAAGTAAAAATGGGTTTACCAGACATTAAACTAAAAACATGAGGGTTAAAATGACCTAAACTCTTTTATAAAATATATTTTATAGAAATATTTCAACCTTATAATTTAAAATTATCTATCATAATATATCGTGGACCCATTTTTCATGTCAAAAACATGGGTACACTTTTTTCTTTTCAAGAATTATAATTTTGTCACTCACATCACTTATAAAATTCCATCCCCTATCCTATCCTTTCACACATTCATACCCTATTAGTTTGGAGAATCCATTCACAAATCACTTCCTAAATTCCATATTATCACTCTAGAATACATTTTTTTGTTTACATTTTCATTTTAGGTATAATTTAGGTATAATCCTAAAGAGGTAGTCTGAGAAGAGGTCAAATAACTAACTATGTGTTTTTTGTTTTATTTCTTCCTACACCTCATTAAATTATTATTAAACCATGATTAGATAATAAAATTAGTATATTTCATATACTAATATGTTTTTATGTTAATTTAATGGCCAAAAACCATCCCTACTTGTAACACCCCAGGTAAATAAAGAATATGACATTTTCATATTTATCCATATTTTTAAATAAAATATTAATATGAATTTAAAGGGGACGCTATGCTCGATGGTGTACCCAACACGCAACAACGAGTTTCTTGGGAATCTTACGTTGCACTCTAATAATAAAATAATATTATTTTAAATGGTAGTTAAAATGTAGTCATTGTATTGGCAGGAATGGATAGAAATAACTAAAATATGATTATATATGTTTTTAAATATTTTTACATTTATCCAATAAAAGATAAAGGCATAAAATACGGAAAGAATTCAATTTTAGGCGTATATGCCCTAGTTTTCACTAAAGGTTCACTTATCGCCTTTTGATGGAGAACCGTCATTAAATATAGTTTTTTTCACTCTTATACATCCTTTTGGACCAAATAAAACTCTTCTTAAGAATTGGAACATCGAAATTTACTTTGTGTAAATTTTTGGTATCTTTCAGATAAAGTTCATTTTTTAATGAATAGTGTAAAATGTTGTATTTTAATTCCAAACCTCTTTTTAATATAATTTATTTATATGATTAGATTATATTTTTAATTGGTTTTAAAGTGAAATTAGAATATATTTTTACCAATAAATCCAATAGTGGTCGTTGGAATTAATTTCACTTTGAAATCAGACTTAAACTAGTGTCAATCTTTTGATACTTATTGTTTCATAAAAACACGCTATTTGCTCTGACAGCGGGAATTAATTATTAAATTAATTAATGTGACTTATATGTTTTGAATTTTTTAAAATAGACTTCATTTTTGAATTCGTAATATCAAATATAGCTTAGGGTGAATTTTTGGGATTTTTCTGAAAAACTTCAATTTTTGATTAATAGTGAAACCACTAAGTGGTACTTATAAAAACTGATTTTTCCGTTTAAATGAAATTTTGCCATCTTTGTGTTTTGAATTTAAAAAATCAGACATACATGGTTGTCATTAAGAAGTAAAATGTGGTTCAATGGGATAAAAATAATTTTTTGGTGAATAGTAACTTATTAAGTTTTTAATCGCGATTAGAGGTAATTAGTGTAGTTTAAGGTAAAAATAATGTTTTAATAATATAAAATGAAATTTAAACATGTCCTAACCTCATTTTATGTGTCATTTCCGACCAAGACAACCCATGGGTCAACTTGGGGACCCCATGAAGCCACTTTGGTTGGAAAATGACATTAATATCTTTTTATTTAAAGTTAAAGTAAAAATGAGACAAACATGAAATGTTTTTCTAAAACAATTTTACATGGGTTTATACAAATCATATTTTTGACTATAAATATTCGTTGGAAATCTAAAAATATTTTCTACATCATAGTATTTTTTTTATAATTTTTAGACATTAAATAAATTAAATTATTTATGACATCATGATGACGCAGTGATGACCTCATTATTTAACTATTTAAATAAAATGGAAAGATAATGTAATATCTAAAACCTACACATGTCCAAAACCTATTGTATGAGTGGATTTTGAACCCTTATCACCTTATCCTCGAAACACATCAATTTGGGTTCTCTTAAATCCGAATACCATTTTAAAATAAAGTGACTTTTCTTTTCCTTCCAAGAGTGCCCCTCCTCTCCTCTTATAAAAGGCCCCCACCTCTACCTCCTTACCCACACTCCCAAAGCATTTGGCTCATCCAAACTCTGCCCATTTAGTCTCTCCACTTCCCTATCTTACTCCTTGAAGCCTCACTTTGTGCATAAGTCTTCCCAAGGAAGCCTTTTAGCTCAAACCAAAGGGAATTACCCGATTTTAAGGTAATGTCTTCACTTGAGTCCTTTTGTTTTATTTTGCTTCTCCAACCCCCTAAACTCTTTTTATTCATTTCTTTTGTAACAAATCAAGTATCACCAATATACTAGGATTTTTTTTATAAGAAGTATTCGAGCTACACTTTCACACACCTACATCTAATGGTTAAAGAACATACTGTTTCTGTGGATGGCGAATTTCGGCCTCCCAAAACGATGACTGTTCAACATTCTTTTAACACCTTCAAAGGTGGCCATTAAGATGACACTATATTTATAAATGATATATAATATGTTTATGTTTTCCTTAAGCTTCTGTATTTTTCATTTTGGGCATGCCTTTATGGTTTTCATTATGGGTAAACGTGATATCTTCATTTAAGGAAGTGTGGACTACCGCCCCCTCAAAGTGATGTGATTTGTTAATGCCATATGTGGGATGTATAAATGATGGATTTAAAGTTATTATATATGATGTTATACTGGAATTATAATATACCTCTATATCATTATTATTCCATTCCATAAAAATATGAAATACAAATGAAGTTAGCGTTCATGTGTACGTACGGCTTACCGTCTCCATGAACGGTGCATTTCATTTCTTACCTCTAAATGATTATGTACTATTATAAATACATGTATATTCTGGATATATATGATATATATAATATCCAAATCATGAATATAATTCTGGATATAATGAACATTTGACCACACGAACAACATGTAATTGTAAGAAATCCACTTTCGACTTAAGAACCAAATATCGACAAAACAAACATTATTAACTTAAATGATTAAATAATGTTTATAACATGGAAATAAGTGATCTAAAAGGAATAACGAACTAGAAAAAGGTTCTTAATAAAGTGTAAATTAACTCAAGTTTATTATTCAGGACGTTAAAGAATGATCGAGTCAAGTCGGGCCCGAGGTAAGGGATCCTACTCCTCTCTTTCTTTTTAAGTACACTCTTTTATGTCATTCCTTCTAAGCTCATTTTTCTTGTTATTGGGATGTTCTTTTATATTACTCTTACTGTAATTTTTATGTTCATATGATGAGAGACCCTATTCTCTCTCATCAATCCATTTTGGAAGTTTTGAGTGGCGCCGTTAGGCTGGCGAATTTTCGTAAGAGATCTAACCTCTCTCTTTATTTTTAAATACTCTCCTTTATGTAACTTGTAACACCCCGAGCTTCCACGATACGCTTCTCATTCAATAATACAATAGCTTGCATTGTACGCAACTTCGAGTTCTAAAACATCGCGACAAATCAAAGTAGCCGTTATGAATAGTAATAACCACTTTTTAAAATTATATAAATTTTATATTTCAAAATGGACTTCATTTTTGTATTCCTAATATTGAAATTAGCCTATGTTGAATTTTTTGTAATTTTCTGAGAACTTCAAAATTTTTATGAATAGTGAAAAATACTTAAAACAACTTTTTTAATCAAAATAATTCATAGTGATAAATTATACTATTGAGGGGTTTTAGAGTATAATTAGAATATATTTTTACCATTTTATCCAATGGTGGTCATTAGAATTAATTTAACATTGAAATTGGACATAAACAATTGCCAATCTTTTGATATAAATTGTTTCTTAAAAACACGCTATTTGTTGTAACAGCGGGAATTAATTAATGCAACTTATATGTTTGGAATTTTGTAAAATAGGCATCATTTTTGAATTCGTAATATCAATTATAGCTTAGGGTGAAATTTTGGCCTTATTCTGAAAAACTTCAATTTTTGATGAATAGTGAAACCACTAAGTGGTAGTTAAATAACTGATTTTTCATTTAAATGAAATATTACCACTTCTGTGATTTGATTTTCAAAAATCCGACATACATGGTTGTCATTAAGAAGTAAAATGTGGTTCAATGAGATCAAAATAATTTTTTGGTGAATAGTAACTTTTAAGTTCTTAATCGCGATTAGAGGTAATTAGTGTAGTTTAAGGTAAAAACAATGTTTTATTAATATGATATGAGCTTGACACTTGTCCTACTCCTATTGGATGAGTCATGTCCGACCAAGACAACCCATGGGTCAACTTGGGGACCCCATGGAGCCACTTTAGTTGGAAAATGACATTAATATATATTTATTTAATGTTGAAATTAAATTGACACAAACATGAGTTGTTTTACTAAAATAGTTTTTAAGTGGGGTTACACAAGTCCAAATTTTGATTATAAATATTCATTAGAAAGATAAAAAGATTTCCTACATCATAGTATTTTTTTTATAATTTGTAGACATTAAATAAATTAAATTATTTATGACATCATGATGATGTAGTGATGACCTCATTATTTAACGATTTAAATAAAATGGGAAGATAATGAAAAATCCAAGGCTTACACTTGTCCAAAGCCAATTGGATGAGAAGATTTCGAACCCTTATCACCTTATCCTCGAATTATATAAGTGTGGGACCTTTAGAATCCGAAAAGCATTGTGAAATAATGTAACATTTCAATCTTTCCAAAAGTGCCCCTCCTCTCCACTTATAAAAGGCCCCCACCTCTCCCACCTCATTTACACTTTCAAGCCATTTGGCTCGGACAAACTCTGCCCAAATACTCTCCCAACTTCCCCCTCTTACTCCTAGAATCCTCACTTTGGGCAGAACTCTTCCCAAGGAAGCCTTTGGCTCAAATCAAAAAGAGTTACCCGATTTTGAGGTAATGTATTTTCTAATGTTGTTTTGTTTTATTTTTCTTCTCCAACCCCCTAAACTCTTTTTATTCATTTCTTTTGTAACAACACCAGTATCCTCAATATACTAGGATGTTGTTATAAGAAGGATTAGAGCTACACTTACTCACACCTACATCTAATGGTTAAAGAACATACGGTTTCTGTGGATGGCGAATTTCTGCCTCACGAAACGATGATTGTTCAACACTCATATAACACCTTAAAAGGTGGCCATTAAGATGTCACTATATTTATATATGATATATAATGTGTTTATGTTTTAATTATGCTTCTGTATTTCTCATTTATGGCTTACTTTATGATTTCCATTATGGGTAAAACGCGATAATTTCATTTTAGGAAGTGCGGACTACCGCCCCCTCAAAGTGATTTGAATCGTTAATGCCATATGTGGTATGTATAAAGGATGGAGTAAATGGTATTATACACTATATTATACTGGAATTATATTATACATTTATATCATTATGATTTAGTTCCATTAAATATGAAATTGAAATGAAAGTAGCATTCATGCGTACGTACGGCTTACCGTCTCCATGAACGGTGCATTTCATTTCTTACCTCTAAATGTTATGTAATATTATAAATGAATGTATATACTGGATATATAAGATATATATGACATATAAATCATTAATATAATTCTGGATATAATGGATATTTCACCACATAAACAACTTGTAATTATAAGAAGCTTATTGTTGACTCAAGTACCAAAGATCGACAAAACGACCGTTATTAACTTAAATAATTACATAATGTTCATATCATTGTAATAAGTGATATAATAAGGATAATGAAATTAAAAATGGTTCTTAATAAGGTATATATTAACTCTATTTTATTATTCAGGAGGTTAAAGAACGGTTGAGTCAAGTCAGACACGAGGTAAGGGAATTTCTTAACCCAATTTCCATTCTTTGGGTTAATCTCCTACTTTCAAATTATGTCATGATATTATTATGTCTTATTCTGTATTTTTTTACTTCATTTATGTGTACCTATAGTGAATACACATAACAGATCTATTTCATTTTAAAAATGATCTTTTTATGGACTTCGTCTTAATCTCTTTTCATTGAGGCATACTTTGTTTTATACACGAATTTATTTTATATGGTGTATAAACCCCTTTGACTTTTACGTTTATTCAAAAGGAATATTTTTATACGAAGCGTTTACTAAACGACAAAATAGAATGTTTTGGTCGTACGTATGCGGCGACAATGACTTCTCCGCCGCCGTGACCACTATTTGAGTTTCGGCTTCCTCTTCAAGCCATACCTTTTTTAATGAAAAATAAATACCATGTTATACTTTTATTTTATTTTGGTATTGAAAATGGTTTTGAAAGCGTTTTTATTATATCAATGTGTTGTATTGATATCTTGTGATTGAAATGTGGAAATGTTATGTTTCCTTTATGCATGTTTTATGTGATACGATTATGTTTTGGTTTATGATATGTTTAAACCTATTCATATGAGGAATGTATTGGACTTAATATGTGACGGGTGGAGCCCGCTATAGCTCCTCGATGCATCGGTAGGTCTCATGAGACAACTAGACGTGGAATTGGCCGAGGCCCTTTCCCAATTTGATTTATGGTTTTGGCCGAGGCCTTAATCATTTTAGATGTCTTGGCCGAGGCCTTGACAAAATGTTTCAGAATGTCCGGCATTATACATTCCCTCATTATGAAAGTGGTTATTGATATTGCATGTGATTATTCGGCCAGTAGAATATCCATGTGAAGAAGTGAATGGCATTATCTCATTTTACTTTTGCCATATTATGTTGAAGTTCAAGTTTAAAAGGCTTTTTTTTAGTTATACATTGCCTTAAATGTTAATTTTTATTTATGAAATCTTCCGCAATATTGTTATCCTTACTGAGCATCTGAGCTCACCCCTTTCAATGTTTTAATGTTTTCCAGGATTTGAAGAAGTATATTATGAATGACCTGCAGGGATAGTCTGAGGGGATATGAAGACAATATGTTGTTGTAGTTTTTCACTTTATGATGTAATGTAACGTTTACGAATGTATCTAGTGTTTCCAAGGCTACTAAACTAATCGGTCTTTCGAGACTTGATCTTTTGTGATCATGCCAATGTTACGAAGTAATGCACCGACTCTGGGTAGCTGGGGTCGGGGCGTTACAGTTGGTATCAGAGGCAGTTTAGTACTAACCTTGGAAGCTAGATTTAGATAAACTCTGATTAGAGCACATAGCCCAAAGATAGACTTTGAGGATTAGTATAGAAGAACTTCCTAGAATTTTGGTATTATAGAGATGTTATGACTTTTCCGAGCAATACATCCCTGTCTGGATACGAGCAGGTAGAGGCGGCTCTGGCACAGATGTACCTAGGGGTAAAACCCGAAAACACCGCTTTGAGCTAGACTCGAACGGGAACTGGTGCACGACAACGGGCCTTGCTGCACTCTTGGTTACGACACTCCCGGGGGATATGCTTAGGATAATTCTCATTTTATTTACAAACCACTATGAAGGGTTATGAGTATATACTTTCTCAAAGAAAACATTTCTTTTTATGATTATGGATTATATCCATAAATAGTTCAATTTATGTTAAGTGTTTTATAAGTATGGAATTATGTATTTTGATTCATAAACTAATCTAGTTTATGCCATTGTTTAGAAATGGCGCCTAGTGGAAGGAATGGAAACCGTATCAATGCACGAACTCCGTGTAGGGATTTCCCTCCTGATCAAGATAATTATTGTGGATCTGGAGATACAACTGGTGCTGATCAACTTATTACCATACTGGGACAACTCACTCAGGTTATGAATAATAACCTTACTCGTATGGAGCACCCTGATCCACAACGTGGAGGATCAATGCTAGATCGTTTCATGAGGCAACAACCACCAACCTTTAATGGGAGTACAAATCCCTTAGTAGCCGAGCAATGGATAAATTCCCTAGAGAAAATATTTCAGGCTTTGGGGAGTAGTGAAAGGGTGAAGGTTGTCATGGCAGTTTACCGCCTCACTGGAGATGCCGATCAGTGGTGGTCGCTGATTCGAAACACAAAGGAAGATGATGACGTATCGAATATGGAATGGAGGGAGTTCAAAGAGCTTTTATTAGAAAAATACTTTCCTCGTGACCATCGAGCAGATATGGAAAGGCAATTTCTGAGTCTGAGGCAGAAGGAGGATGAGAATGTCGCAAAGTATGAGGCTAACTTTACAAGGTTAGCAAGGTATGCTGCAGATTACATACGTAACCCAAGGAGTAAGATTGATCGTTTCTTTGATGGGTTAAAACCATTTCTCCGTCGAGCTTTGGTATCACAATCCTTTTCATCATACGAAGATATTGTCTCGTGTGCTATCAAGACAGAAAAGGAATTCTCTAAGTCTTATGACAACAAAGTAAATCAAGAGAAGAAGAGAACGGTGGAACAAGAGACAGATAAAGGGAAAAAGGGAAAGAAGGATTTTCCATTATGTGATAATTGTGGGAAGAATCACCCTGGTACTTGCCTAAAAGGAATGGGAGTTTGTTATAAATGTGGAGAAAAGGGTCACCAGGCTCGTGATTGCAAGGGAAAGAAAGAGGCTGTCAAAGTTGAATGCTACAATTGTAGAGAAATGGGTCATTATGCAAATGAATGTCCTAAGCGTCAGGGAAACTTACCTCAGAAAAGGCCAAGGGATCAAGGACAATCTTATGCTGTTACTACAGTTGAAGCAGAATAACTAATGTATTGGTGCTTTTGGACTCAAGGATTATATTCTGGTTATAAGAATAATGTAATATATATATATGGATTGTATTGCAGTACTTTTTGATTTCAGTAAGGTTTTAATATGATTAAGGTAATCATATTTTTAGTATGTGACAATAAGAGAAACTTTTCTTTGTTTTGGGAATCTGATAAATTGATTTTGGAATTTAGAGACCTTTTAGAGAAAGTCTGGACGGAGGTATTTTGGATAACTATTAAGGTTGGAATGGATTAAGTTGAACTTTGGATAGTATTGTTTAAGGCTAAAAAATTTATGAAGATTATTTTTGGAATATTATGATACTATAGGACAACCTGCAGGGTGGGGCATAACCCGTCGCGTCGGACAAAGCTGGAGGAATCGAACCCACAATCATAGTGCGACAGGCCTTTATTTCCTACCACTAGCCTACAGGAATTCCCTGGTTATTACAATATAATTTTACTAATCTAAATGGTATGTGTTAACATTTGGAACCTTATACAATTAGGATAATAATAATATTTTTGAGTTCTATTATCTTTTTGAGTGAAAGATGAGTTGAAGGTTGAAACACTAATTGTCAAGCATAAATATATATATACCTATCTCTTATTCAATGAATAAATTAATTCTTAAACTTTAGTAAAGGGATATTAAAACAAAAAATGTGTTATCCTAATACCTTATGTCTTGTTGAACTGATGATATTTTAAATCAACATAGATTGAAGGCTTTGAGGCCCTCAATTTGACAGTTGATTGTGATTGATGACCTCAATCACTCCCTACAAATATTTACGTTTTTCCTCCAATTATATGTCTTTAATTGCCACCAATGTTCTCCTTATCGAGATCATAATTTGGTGGTGACTTTCTTATTTCCATTTTACCTCTTATTAAGGCTAAATTTTATTAACCTTATTTCCGATATGGGTTTTCCACAAAGGTATTTTCTATTTTCAACCTCTTATTTTTAAAGAAAAATATCAAATTGCGAGGACGCAATTTATTGAAGGAGGGGAGAATGTAACACCCCGAGCTTCCACGATACGCTTCTCATTCAATAATACAATAGCTTGCATTGTACGCAACTTCGAGTTCTAAAACATCGCGACAAATCAAAGTAGCCGTTATGAATAGTAATAACCACTTTTTAAAATTATATAAATTTTATATTTCAAAATGGACTTCATTTTTGTATTCCTAATATTGAAATTAGCCTATGTTGAATTTTTTGTAATTTTCTGAGAACTTCAAAATTTTTATGAATAGTGAAAAATACTTAAAACAACTTTTTTAATCAAAATAATTCATAGTGATAAATTATACTATTGAGGGGTTTTAGAGTATAATTAGAATATATTTTTACCATTTTATCCAATGGTGGTCATTAGAATTAATTTAACATTGAAATTGGACATAAACAATTGCCAATCTTTTGATATAAATTGTTTCTTAAAAACACGCTATTTGTTGTAACAGCGGAAATTAATTATAAAATTAATTAATGCAACTTATATGTTTGGAATTTTGTAAAATAGGCATCATTTTTGAATTCGTAATATCAATTATAGCTTAGGGTGAAATTTTGGCCTTATTCTGAAAAACTTCAATTTTTGATGAATAGTGAAACCACTAAGTGGTAGTTAAATAACTGATTTTTCGTTTAAATGAAATATTACCACTTCTGTGATTTGATTTTCAAAAATCCGACATACATGGTTGTCATTAAGAAGTAAAATGTGGTTCAATGAGATCAAAATAATTTTTTGGTGAATAGTAACTTTTAAGTTCTTAATCGCGATTAGAGGTAATTAGTGTAGTTTAAGGTAAAAACAATGTTTTATTAATATGATATGAGCTTGAAACTTGTCCTACTCCTATTGGATGAGTCATGTCCGACCAAGACAACCCATGGGTCAACTTGGGGTCCCCATGGATCCACTTTAGTTGGAAAATGACATTAATATATATTTATTTAATGTTGAAATTAAATTGACACAAACATGAGTTGTTTTACTAAAACAGTTTTTAAGTGGGGTTACACAAGTCCAAATTTTGATTATAAATATTAATTAGAAAGCTAAAAAGATTTCCTACATCATAGTATTTTTTTTATAATTTTTAGACATTAAATAAATTAAATTATTTATGACATCATGATGATGTAGTGATGACCTCATTATTTAACGATTTAAATAAAATGGGAAGATAATGCAAAATCCAAGGCTTACACTTGTCCAAAGCCAATTGGATGAGAAGATTTCGAACCCTTATCACCTTAGCCTCGAATTATATAAGTGTGGGACCTTTAGAATCCGAAAAGCATTGTGAAATAATGTAACATTTCAATCTTTCCAAAAGTGCCCCTCCTCTCCACTTATAAAAGGCCCCCACCTCTCCCACCTCATTTACACTTTCAAGCCATTTGGCTCGGCCAACCTCTGCCCAAATACTCTCCCAACTTCCCCCTCTTACTCCTAGAATCCTCACTTTGGTCAGAACTCTTCCCAAGGAAGCCTTTGGCTCAAATCAAAAAGAGTTACCCGATTTTGAGGTAATGTATTTTCTAATGTTGTTTTGTTTTATTTTTCTTCTCCAACCCCCTAAACTCTTTTTATTCATTTCTTTTGTAACAACACCAGTATCCTCAATATACTAGGATGTTGTTATAAGAAGGATTCGAGCTACACTTACACACACCTACATCTAATGGTTAAAGAACATACGGTTTCTGTGGATGGCGAATTTCTGCCTCACGAAACGATGATTGTTCAACACTCATATAACACCTTCAAAGGTGGCCATTAAGATATCACTATATTTATATATGATATATAATGTGTTTATGTTTTACTTATGCTTCTTTATTTCTCATTTATGGCTTACTTTATGATTTCCATTATGGGTAAAACGCGATAATTTCATTTTAGGAAGTGCGGACTACCGCCCCCTCAAAGTGATTTGAATCGTTAATGCCATATGTGGGATGTATAAAGGATGGAGTAAATGGTATTATACACTATATTATACTGGAATTATATTATACATTTATATCATTATGATTTAGTTCCATTAAATATGAAATTGAAATGAAAGTAGCGTTCATGCGTACGTACGGCTTACCGTCTCCATGAACGGTGCATTTCATTTCTTACCTCTAAATGTTATGTAATATTATAAATGAATGTATATACTGGATATATAAGATATATATGACATATAAATCATGAATATAATTCTGGATATAATGGATATTTCACCACATAAACAACTTGTAATTATAAGAAGCTTATTGTTGACTCAAGTACCAAAGATCGACAAAACGACCGTTATTAACTTAAATAATTACATAATGTTCATATCATTGTAATAAGTGATATAATAAGGATAATGAAATTAAAAATGGTTCTTAATAAGGTATATATTAACTCTAGTTTATTATTCAGGAGGTTAAAGAACGGTTGAGTCAAGTCAGACACGAGGTAAGGGAATTTCTTAACCCAATTTCCATTCTTTGGGTTAATCTCCTACTTTCAAATTATGTCATGATATTATTATGTCTTATTCTGTATTTTTTTACTTCATTTATGTGTACCTATAGTGAATACACATAACAGATCTATTTCATTTTAAAAATGATCTTTTTATGGACTTCGTCTTAATCTCTTTTCATTGAGGCATACTTTGTTTTATACACGAATTTATTTTATATGGTGTATAAACCCCTTTGACTTTTACGTTTATTCAAAAGGAATCTTTTTATACGAAGCGTTTACTAAACGACAAAATGGAATGTTTTGGTCGTACGTATGCGGCGACAATGACTTCTCCGCCGCCGTGACCACTATTTGAGTTTCGGCTTCCTCTTCAAGCCATACCTTTTTTAATGAAAAATAAATACCATGTTATACTTTTATTTTATTTTGGTATTGAAAATGGTTTTGAAAGCGTTTTTATTATATCAATGTGTTGTATTGATATCTTGTGATTGAAATGTGGAAATGTTATGTTTCCTTTATGCATGTTTTATGTGATACGATTATGTTTTGGTTTATGATATGTTTAAACCTATTCATATGAGGAATGTATTGGACTTAATATGTGACGGGTGGAGCCCGCTATAGCTCCTCGATGCATCGGTAGGTCTCATGAGACAACTAGACGTGGAATTGGCCGAGGCCCTTTCCCAATTTGATTTATGGTTTTGGCCGAGGCCTTAATCATTTTAGATGTCTTGGCCGAGGCCTTGACAAAATGTTTCAGAATGTCCGGCATTATACATTCCCTCATTATGAAAGTGGTTATTGATATTGCATGTGATTATTCGGCCAGTAGAATATCCATGTGAAGAAGTGAATGGCATTATCTCATTTTACTTTTGCCATATTATGTTGAAGTTCAAGTTTAAAAGGCTTTTGTTTTAGTTATACATTGCCTTAAATGTTAATGTTTATTTATGAAAGCTTCCGCAATATTGTTATCCTTACTGAGCATCTGAGCTCACCCCTTTCAATGTTTTAATGTTTTCCAGGATTTGAAGAAGTATATTATGAATGACCTGCAGGGATAGTCTGAGGGGATATGAAGACAATATGTTGTTGTAGTTTTTCACTTTATGATGTAATGTAACGTTTACGAATGTATCTAGTGTTTCCAAGGCTACTAAACTAATCGGTCTTTCGAGACTTGATCTTTTGTGATCATGCCAATGTTACGAAGTAATGCACCGACTCTGGGTAGCTGGGGTCGGGGCGTTACATAACTTCTTTTAAGCTCCTCTTTGTTATGATGGGGGATGTTCTTTTATATTCCTATTGTTGTAAATTTTATTGTAATGTGATGAGATACCCTATTTGATCTCATCAATCCATTTTTGGAAGTTTTAAGTTGGCGTTGTTAGGCTGCTGAGTTTTCGTAAGGGATTTTTCATCTCACTTTTATTCCCGTGAGATTTATGCTACATTTTCCACAATTTCATTTGAGTGTTGTATGTACTGACCATTATTTTACTCATTGTGCAATATTCTTTCATTTATGATTATTTACATCAATGTTGTATTGTCCTTCTTTCACGGGGCGTATGTTTCGAAAGATACCCATGTCGGTAAGGGAACCTTTCACCCTCCTCTTTTTAAAAGACTTATTTTGTTATGTCTTTTAATTCACATAATATTATTTTGGGATATGTTCTTCTATATCCTTATTGAAGTAAATTTTATTTCCAAGTGATGAGATACCCTTTTTTATCTCTCATCAACTCTTTTTCTGAATTTTGAAGTGACGTCGTTAGGCTGTCTAATTATTACAAGGGAACTTCTTAACACAATTTTGATTCTTTGGGATAAACTTGTACACCTTGAATATGTCGTTATATGATTATGTGTGAATGTCCTCTGATTGTTTTACACTTAATACCCACTTATATTTCATGTATTCGTTTGTCACACATAGTTATGTAACTGATTTATCCTTAATCCAAGGATACCGTCTTTGTATGGGACTTCGTCTCAATCTCCTTTCATTGAGGCATATTTTGTTTTATACACAACTTTCTTTTATACGGTGTATAAACACCTTTGACTTTTACATTTATCCAAAAGGAATCTTTTTATACGAAGCGTTTTACTAAACAACAAAAGGGAATGTTTTTGTCGTACATATGCGGCGACAACGACTTCTCCTCCGCCGTGGCCATTATTTGAGTTTCGGCTTCCTCTACAAGCCATACCTTCTTTTTAAAAGAAAAATAAATATCATGTTTTACTTTTCTTTTATTTTGGTATTGAAAATGGTTTTCATAATGTATTTATATCAATGTGTTGTATTGATATCTTGTTATTGAAAGGTGGAAATGTTATGTTTCCTTTATGCATGTTTTATGTGATAAGATTATGTTATGGTACTTGGGAATTGTTATGAAGACGGGTGGTTCCGTGATAAACTAAGGGCGGGTGAGCCCGATATAGCTCTCCAATGCATTGGGTAACGAGAAGGAGTGAAACGTTAAGGTTTCTCCGAAGAGATTTAGGGAATATACTGTGATGGGTATTCCAAATGTAACCAAGAGGGTTACTCCCTACGTAAGAATGTTATGAATGCCTCAAGTTACCTTTATGTCTTATGATTTCTATGATTTATTCATGTTTTGATGAGGTATGTTAAAGTGCCTATGTTTTATGGGTAAAGTATGATTTCATTCTTATGTATATATGAACTCATGTCTCCCTTCCATATTTTTATAACCCTTACTGAGCTTTTTATGCTCATCCCAAGTTTTTTTCAAATGTTTTTCACAGGTCAAGGGAAAGGTACATGATGTGATGATAGTGTCAAGGATGTGTCAAGAAAGAATCCATGTTTTATTTTGAATATGTTTCCATTGATGGGAATAATGAATATTGTCTTTTATGTAACCACTTTGTTTAAATGTGGAATGTAATGTAAGTTTCATGATCTAATTCTCTAAAACTCTAAACCTAAAAAGAAACTCAATGTGTAATCTTGTAATAACTCAAGATTAAGTAAGGTTTAAGGTTGGGGCCTCATACCACTTATATTAAATAGGTTATAAAATCATCATTCATGTCTATGGCGGACTACCACCGCGCAAACTAATGTCATTCATTTTTCCATTAACACCTCACACAGTTGGGTATTATGATGGAAATAAAGTATATATATGATATTTATTACATAATTATACTTATATATTCATTATATTTTATATAAATTTTTACATTTCATTCTATAAGGGATACGATAATGTCGATCGTGTGTACGGTGGACTACCACCTTGTGAATCGATGTGATTCATTTTTTACTAACGCTTTACATGGAAGATGATAAGGTTAAAGTTACTGAATATATGTGATATACATGGAATAATTATGATATTAATGAAATATATATAATTATTAAACAATAATATATCATTTTGTTTCTTACCTTTTCACTAACTTAAAGATGACAACATCATTCATGTCATGTGGACTACCGCCTTCCTGAAGCAATGTGACTCTCTTTTCATCACCACACCACATGAATGAAACCCATAAGTATAATTAATTAAATAATATTAAATTTATTAAATTATGATAATTCAATAAATATAAAATATTATTTACCTTCATTCCATAATGATCGTTGAAAAATGAAAATGTTATCTAAGCGTACGTATGGCCTACTGTTTCCATGATCGTAACATACTTCATTTTTCAAAACAATACTTCATGATTAGTATTAAAAGTATAATTGATGTATTAATATGGTAAATAGTTCATGATTATTATTATTATGTATTTTTTTTAATAATTACCTCTTTGACCATAGTCAACCTACCAAATTTATTTTTGACACATGAGCTAAATATTATCGAAACATCTGGAATAAACTTAACTAATTAAGTAATCATATATAACATGGTAATAAGGTGAAATGAAAGGAATAATAAACTTTAAAAAATTTCTTAAGTGAGTAAATAATTAACATAATGTTATTATTCAGCCAGAAAAATAATGTAAGTGATGAGTCGGACTCAAGGTATGGGTTTCTTGTCTCATTATTAATTTCAGGAGACATATGTTGTATTCGCCACTTATTTATTTTGTGTGGTGTATATAATACCCTTTTTATGTTCTATAATAAATTAATTTATATTCATGGTATTTAAAGTTTCATTTAAATTTATTTCTTTCATGGGGATTATGATGAAAAGTTTACCAAAGTGGTAAGGGTTTATTTCACAATCTCGTCACTATTTGAATTTTTTTGTTTAAGTCTCCCTTAGTGAATTTTTTTGATATTTATATTGTGAAATAAATAAATTTTATTATTATATGGTTATTAGTGAAATTTTAAACTAATAGTACCATTTTTTCTCTCTTTGGAACTTAAAATGATTAAGAAAATATTTTTTAGAAAATATGACTTTATTTCTCTCTTTGGTCGAAAATATTTTTTCTTCCTGAACCATGTTTTCCAAAATCATTTTAAAAAATGTTTTTACATTATCCAAATGATTTATTAAAAAAATTTACCCATGTTTTCAGTTTTATAAAATGTATTAAAAATAATATTACAAGGACCCATCCTTAAACATTACATAATCTAGTTAATTCATCTAGAATACACTTATTACAATCTCAGGATCTTTTAGGTTTAGTGTTTTAGAGAATTAGGTCATAATATATCCAAAAAAACACAATAATATTAATTGGATACTACTAAAATAGTGTCCATTTCTTCCATAATGCAACTTTTTTTTATAAAACGTGAATTATTTTCATGAAAATTCTTCATAGTATTCAACTTGGAATCTTCTTTTCTATTACTAATCCCTAAACCCTGGGAAAAATATTTTAAAACATGGGATGAGCACCAAAATATTATTAAAGGATATAAAAAGAAGGAAAGAAACCATTAGTACATGAATACTTTTAAATATATGAAATTATTTTCACAAAGATATACTTCTCACCCATAAACTATCATATACTCACTTTTTGAAAATATGAGATTTCCTTAAAACATAAAAAACATAAATAAAAAATTTAGGTACCTTTGGGAATTAATTAATTAAAATTTTAACCCTCACTACTACCATATAATTTTTAACCCTCACATCCACCTTACAATGTAACCCTCACGGCTACCTTATGATGTAACCCTCACAGCTGCCTTATGGTGTAACCATCACAATTACACTTGGAATAACCATTACGATCAACTTCCAAAATAAACATACCCAATGTATTGGAGGTATATATAGGTTTCAACCTTAATCATAAACAGTTCCCATGAACCAGAACATAATCATAAAATATGAACACTTGTATCATAAAAACATTTATTGAGGAAAACACTTATTTTAAAAGAATATTGTGTAAATACAAAAAAAATCCTTTTATTTATAAATAAATATGTAATATTGTAAGTAAAACATCAAAAAATTAAGGAATAATAAAAGAGGGAAAATCATCTCATACTATATAAGTTAATAAATATTCTTTTTAACTTTTGTAAAAAATACATTAAAGGGGATTTTAAAAGCAAAGTCTATTACCTCAGGTTTGACTTCCTTTAAATGTGTTAAAACCTTTTATATAATTGTTTAAAGAGTTTTATTAATTTATTACATAAATATATTCATATTTATAATTCCTTATATGATCTTTTTATAAATTATTTCCACCCATTTATTGATAATTTTTTTTTATTGTTTAGGGTGTGTTAATTTCATGGTTTCCATAGTTGGTTCACTATAGATTTTCTTGTTGAATGGAAGATAAAATCCAAAAGTGGAAAAGAAATGGTATTAATATGTTTCTATAATTTTAAATTATTTCATATATCATTTTTTCTTATATGAGGATGATTCATTAGATAAAACATTAATGAAAATGATTTAATTTATTTTGAAGGTTTTTACAACCATCATGAACATATATCATTTTTTTTAATATCATGTTTATATATTGGTTCCAAAAAATTATATAACTTATAACATGTATAAAAATATTATTTAATGATAGTTATGGTTTTATGACCATCCTTGAAGATGATAAAGGAAAATGAAAACACAACGTCCACAATGATGGTAAATCAACACATTCAGGATGATCTTTTCATTTTTTAGAATAATAAGAGAAGAGGATAGGTTTAATGATGGATATTACATGAACACAATAACACTACAATATATGTAATATACTAGAGTTAAAATTTCACTTTGATGAGGGGAGGTGAGTAGATAATAATAAAATAAAATAAATTGAAAAGAAAATAAAAGAAAATGAAAGAGGATATTACCTCTTGAATTATTCTCCTTGAGAACCTCCTTAGGGAACTTGGATTTGGAATTTTGGTGAGACCAGTAGTTATTGGATGTGGGTAAGAGTATTGGGAATGTAATTTTATATAAATTAAATAATCTATAAGTATTTGAGGTGTGAGTAGTAGAGGTGGTGAGGGGTGGTATTTATAGTGGGGGAGATGGGTGTTTTTTTATTATTTAATTCATTTGTTTATTATTTTGCTCAAGAATATGAATAGATTTGATTAAAATGAATAAATAAGGTAAAAGGATAAGTATATATTTATATTATTGAATTAAATCATCCATACATCATCTATGACTCAATAACTCATGTATTTTTTAAATGCCTTAAATTACCATATTTCACTATTCACCAAAAATCAACTATTTCAAGAAAATCCCAAAACATCACCCTAACCATTTTTTGAAGTGTAGAATTAGAAAATGAACTCTATTTTATTAAAATAATGTTCTAAATATGATAAATTTAATTTTTAATTAAAATCATCATTTATTCCAAAAATACTGATTTTAAAATTATAATTGATTTTATGAAACATTGAAAAATTAATTGAGGTCTCAAAAAATTATCTAATAATCATAAGAAAACAAAATATTAATTTATGAATATATTTTATGAAGATAAATTTTATTTTAAATAATAATATTAATTATAAATTTGTTAATTAAAATTTACATGTCACTAAAATACCAACACTTAATTTATCATTTTCAAAACATTTATTCATTTATTCTATGATATAAATATATCAAATTTTCACTTATAAGATAAATAAAATTTATTTATACTTTAATACGTGTGGTTAATATTATATTTGTATGGATTCCATAATTTCTACAAATACCACTAATTTCATTATACATTTATAATGAATTTAACTATTTAATTCCAGAATGCAAAAAACTTATTTTATAAGTACATGGTTTGTTATATTCTCCACCCTTCAGGAAATTCTATCCTCATAATTTTTATTCACTTATTAAAAAAGTGAGGATACCTTTCCCCTATAAAATTTTCATATTCCCATGTTACTTCTTCAACCATGCGGTTTCTCCAGAAAACTTTAACCTAGTGAATTACTTTATTCTGTAATACTTTCCATCTACGATCAATAATCTGAATAGGTTTCCTACATAAGAAATGTTCTCTTCTGGCTGAATTACTTCTAGGCTCAAAACATGAGATGAATATGGCATATACTTACTTAAAATCAAAGCATGAAAAACATTGGGTGCCAGAGATAAATTTGGAGGCAAGGCTACTCAATTGGAAATTGGTCAAAATTTATCCAGGATTTCAAAAGGTACAATGAATTTTGGACATAGATTTCCATTGTTATCGAAACACATAACACTTTTCCATGGAGATATTTTAAGGAAAAAATTATATCTTACCTCTAAAGAAAGTTATTTCCTCCTATTATCTACATAATTTTTCTTCCTACTCTAAGTTGTCCTCATATTTTACTGGATCATCTTCACTTTCTTAGCCACTTCCTCTATTAATTTGGGTCTCATAAATTTTATTTCCCCAAATTCATCCCAAAATACTGGATTCTGACACCACTTTCCATATAATTCCTTAAAAGGTTCCATATGTTTACATAATGAAAAATATTATTATAATAAAACTCAACTAATGAAATATGTCGATCCCAACTTCCATGGTAATCCATCGAAGAATCTTGAAGAATATCCTCCAATTTCTGAATTGTTCACTCTAAATGTCCATAAGATTGAGGATTAAAAGTAGTGATTAAATTAAATTCAAATCCAAATGACTTTTGATGACCTTTTCAAAAGTTATAAGTGAACGTAGGATTACGGTCCAACACAATGGAGTGAGGAACTCTATGTAACCTGACTATCGCTTTGAGGTATAGTCAAGAAAGATGATTTAAAGACATAGTATATTGAATAGGAACAAAATGTGAAGATTTAGTCACTCAATCATTAATAACCCAAATCACATTGTTACATTTATAAGTATTTTCTATTCCCACCATGAAATCTGTGGATATATTTTCCCATTTACAATCTGGTACTAGAAAAGGCTGAAGCATCCCCTTTGGTAGTTGTATCTCAGCTTTAACCTATTGATAATTCAAAAATTTCATGGTAAAATTAGAAGTCTCTATCCTCATTCCATCCCACTAGTAATACTCCCAAATTTCTCTGTAATCTTAGTGATTATAGGATGAATTGAAAATATAGAACTATGAGTTTCACTTAATAAATCTTTCTTCAAATATAAATCACAAGGCACACATAATCTCTTTTTAGATCTCAAGAAAAATCTTTATTAATGTTAAATTATGGAATCTTACCCATTTAAACCAATTCTACCTTTTCTGTAACTCATTATCTTCCTAATGCAATTTCTTAATTATATATGAGAGAGATGGCTCCACGAACACCTGAAACAAAACAAAGGAATTTCCTACACCAAAAATTTCCAAGCCAAAAATTATCAAATCATTAATCAAGGGGTCAAGTTCCAAAATTAACAAGGTTAATATAGAATGATGTTTTCGAATCAAAGAATTCTACACTTTTATTTCTTTTCCAAGATGTAAATTGATTACGTAATCATAATCCTTTATAAGTTCAATCCATATTCTCTACCTCATTTTCAATTCTTTCTGAGTGAATATATACTTTAAACTTTTATGGTTGGAATATATTTCACAATTGGCTCCATATAAATGATGTATCTAGATTTTTAAAATGAAAAATATATATGATAATTCCAAATAATTTTTGGGATAATTTAACTCATAAGGTTTCATTTGTCTTGAAGTATAAACAATTACCTGGACATTCTACATCAGAACGCTACCAAGTCCCTTCAATGAAGCATCATTGTATATGACAGAATCACCATTTCTAGAAGGCAAGGCCAAAACTAGATCATTCACCAATCTCCTCTTCAGTTCCTAAAAACAAACATCACATTCTTCTATAAAAATAAATTTAACACCATTTCATGTAAAATTTCTTAGTGGTCTAGATAACAATGCAAAGTTATTAACAAACCTTCTATAATATCCTACTAATCAAAGAAAACTATGAATATCAATAAAATTTATAGGTATTTTCCATTCATAAACCACTTTTATCTTGGAGGGTTCAACAATTATTCCATCCTTGTTGAAAATGTTCCTAATAAAAGAAATTAGTTGCACCAAAAAAATCACATTTTATAAATTTCCAATATAACTTATTTTCTTTATGAGTAATCAGAAAAATTGCTATATTTTTTTGTGTTCCTAATAATTTTTTGAATAGAACAAAATATCATCAATAAAAACAAAAAAAAACTTATCCAAATATTCAAGGAAGATTCTATTCATAAGTTCCATAAATATAGCAGGGGAATTTTTCAAAACATGGAGCATAAAAACAAACTCATAATGCCATATTTTTGTAATGTTATCCTCCTTCACCTTCAGTTAATGTTACCCAGATCTCAAATCAATCTTGGAAAAATACTGAGCTCCCTGGAGCTAATCATAAATTCATCGATATGAGTAAATGGATACTTATTCTTAACAGTAATGTTATTCATAGCTCTATAATCAATGAAAAGTACCATGGAACCATCTTTCTTTTTAATGAACAAAATAGAAGAACCCCATGGTGAAGTTCTAGGAAAAATGAAACCTTTATAAAGAAAATCTATTAACTAGTTTTTCAATTATAAATGTTACACTTGAGCCTTTCGATAAGGGTTTTTAATATTATTTTATCATTAGGAAATAATTCAATAGAAAATTCAAATTAAAGATTGGGTATAACAATGGGAAACACATTAGCCAAAACATCCAAGTATTCATTTACCACTAGCACATCAATAATCTGAACAGTTCCATTATTTTCCACAAAATGTCCAAGATAACTATTATTTCCATATTTTAACAATTTCTCATCTTCCTGAGATGTTATCAATGGAATTGGTTAATTATTTTATAAAAACTGAAACTCTTTTTGAAAAACAACTCCTTTTTCTCTACAATCAATCTTAGCATGATAAAAAAAATTCATTCCATACCCAGAATAAAATCAAACTCAACCAAGGGGAAAAACAAGGTTTTCAAGTAATTTATTTCCACAGAAAACAATAGTAAGATTATTACAATGTCATTTTTTATTAAATTTCCCCCTATTTTTTTTACTATAATTTTTTATTTCATTTTTTTTTGTGAAATTTCCAATTTACCAAAAAAAATATCTAAAATAAAGTAATGTGAAGACCCCGTATTAAACAAGACATTAGCAAAATCTGAGTAAAAAAACAATCTACCTATTACCACATTATTTTATGTCCCAACATCTATTGAAGTAGTTTCAAAGGATTTCACTATACCTTTATGCTTATAATCTGGTTTCTTTCCATCATTCATATTTTTCTTTGCGCAATTATTTTCATAAATCCCCATATCACCACATTTAAAACACTTTATAGTTTTCTTATTAGAATTAAACTTAAGATCATTTTCACTGCAATATCGGGCCATATTTCCAAACTTACCACATTAGAAACACTTCCTAGTTTTGTTAAGTCATTCCCTTGGGAGATTTGTTCCACACTTTTCACAAACTAGAAACTGGATTTTCTTACCTTTAGATTTATTTGATTGATTCTTACCCATTGACTTCCATATGGACCTTTTTCTCAACTTGTTTTCAAAGTAAATATAATCATCATAAAACTCCATTTCTACCCTCTTAGGACATCTAACAATTTTCTCATAAATTTTTAATTCATGAAAGGCCAAATACCTTTGATATATTGGATTCAATCATGAGTAAAAATTATTTATTTTACTATCAAGATTTCAAAAAAGATTTGGAGTGTACATTTACAAATGAGTGATTTTTCTTCATACATGACCACTAAATTTTCATACTTTTGTTTCTATTCAAGGAATTTCTTTTCAATCCTAAATCAAAACACCATAGAAAAATATTTTTCAGTCAACATATTATTAAATTCATCTCATTATAATGCATCAATCTCCTCTCTATCCATGATATTCTTGACCATTGACCCCCACTGGTCAGTTTCACCTTCAAAAGGTTAAATATAAAGACTAACCTTTTGATTATATGAACATCCAATGACATAAAATATCTTTTCAAGCACTTCAATATACCATTTATCCACCACTAGTTCAAAATATCCACTCAAATAAGGAGGATATTTCCTCATAAAATGTTCTACTATTGTCATGTTCTTTTGTGGTAGATATTCATGTTCCCTTGTATATATGACACTACCATTTATAGAATGTGTAAAATTATCAATTACAATCACAAACTAATTGGTTCTAATTCTCACCAATACAGGTTGCAGATTCAGAAAGATATCATCATCTTGGTACCTTCCTACTTCATCTTCCCTATTTCTTTTACAAAAAATCCATTCTAAACAGGCATATCTTAGATGAAGAAACATGGTAATATTTATATTCTATATCATTTCAACTTAAAAATAAGGTAAAAAAATTACAGTATTCTATTAACATCATCCTAATCCCTAAATTTTTCTAAATTTTTCTCTCATACCAACTATAAGGACCCGACCTTAAATATTACATAATATAGATAATTCATCTAGAATACACTTTTTATGTTCCAAAGATATTTTCAGTTTAGATTTTTAGATAACTAATTCATAATTAATACATAAAAACCCACAATAATACAAATGGGATAATATTAAATTAGTGTCAATTTCTTCCATAATACAAAAAATAATAATAAAACATGAATTATTTTCATGAAAATTTTTCATAACATTCATCTTGGCTTATTATTTTCTCTAACCAATACTTAAAACCTATGAAAAACATTTTAAAACTTGGGATAATCAAAAAAATATTAGAAAGGGACATAAAAATAATGAAATAACCCATTACTCCATGACTAATTTTAAATATTTGAAATAATTTCCATAAGGATATTCTTCTCACCCTTAAAGTATCATATAATGACTTTGTGAAAACATGAGATTTCTATAAAATATAGAAAACATAAATAAAACATTTAGGTACCATGGGTAATTAATTAATTAATATTTTAACACTCATGCATACCATATGACTTTTAACTCTCATTTCTACCTTACAATGTAACACCCGCGGCTACCTTATGATGTAATCCTCCTAGATACCTTATGGTGTAACCATCATAGTTACACTTAGAATAACCATTATAGTCAACTTTTAACATAAACATACCCAATGAATCAGATAAAGATATAGGTACCACCCTTCATCATAAACAACTCCCAAGAACTGTAACATAATCATAAAACATGAACACATTCATCATAAAAACATTTCTGGAGGAAAACCACTTATTTTAAAATAATATTGTGAAAATACAAAGGAAAATATTTTAATTGTAAATAAACATGTAATATTTTAAATAAAACATCAAAAAATTAAGTCTTAATTAAAGAGAAAAAATATTCTCATGTCGTATAAAGTAAAAAAACATTCTTTTTTACTTTTGTAAAAAAAAGACATTAAAGAGAAGTTTAAAACAAAGACCCTTACCTCATGTTTTAATTCCTTCAAATGTGTTCAAAACACATGTATAATGGTTAAAGAATGTTATTAATTTATTAAATAACTATATTAATAATTATAATTCCTTATATGATCTTTTTATAACATATTTCCACGCATTGATTGATAATATTTTGTTATTTTTATTGTTTAGGGTGTTTATTTCATGGTTCCCCTGGTTGGTTCATTATGGGTTTTCTTGCCGAATGGAAGAAAAACTCCAGAATTGGAAAGAAATGATATTAATATGTTTTAATAATTTTAAATGATACCATATATCATTTTGTTTTTAGATATTAATAAGATTTATTAGATAAAATATTAATGAAAATGATTTAATTTATTTTGGCGGTTTTTAAGATTATCAAGAACTTATATAATTTTACTTAATATCATGTTTATATATTGGTTCCAGAGTGTTATATAACTTATAATATGTATAATAAAATATTATTTAACTATAATAATGGTTTTATGACCATACTTAAAGGTGGTAAAGGAAAATTAAAATACATCATCTATGATGACGATAAATCGACACATCACGAACGGTGTTTTCATTTTTTAGAATAATAAGAGAAGAGGAGAAGCTTGATAATGGATTTTTAATTAACATAATAACATTATAGAATGTTTAATATACTAGATTTATCATGAAACTTTTTTTAGGGGAGGTGATGAGAGAATAATAAAATAAAATAAATTGAAGTGAAAATAAAAAAATGAAAGGGGATTTTAGCTCTTGAATTCTTCTCCTTGAAAATCTCCTCAGGGAACTTGGATTTGGATTTTTGGTGAAACAAGAATTCATAGGATGTGGTCAAGATTCTTGGTAAGGTAAATTGGGAATAAATTAAACAAGATAAAAGGATTTTATGTGTGATAAGAAGAGGTGGTGAGGGGTAGTATTTATAGTGGAGGAGAGGGGTATTTTTGGATTATTTTATACATTTGTTTATTATTTTGTATCAAGACTATGAATAGTTTTGATTCCCATAAATAAATAGAGTGAAGGGATAAGGAGAGTTATATATTATGGTCTTAAATTATCCATACATCATCCATGACTCAATAATTCATGTATTTGTTAAATACCATAAAGTATTGTATTTCACTATTCATAGAAAATTCAGTTATTTCAAAAAAATCTCAAAAATTCACCCCAAATATTTTTTGAAGGGAAGAATTAAAAAAATTTATCCATTTTATGAAAATAATTCTATAAATATTATAAATTTAATTTTTAATTAAAATCATCATTTATTAAAAAACACCAATTTTAAAATTATAAGTGATTATATAACACTTTTAAAAATTAATTAAGGTCTCATAAAATTATCTTATAATCATAAGGGAAAAAATATTAATTTATGAATCTATTTTATAAAGATATATTTTCTTTTAAATCGTTATATTTATTATAAAATTATAAATAAAAATTTATGTGTCACAAAAACTCCAACACTTAATTTATCATATTCAAAACATTTATTTACTTATTCCATGATATAAATGCATCATCTTTTCACTTAAAAGACACATAAATTTTATTTGTACTTTCATAGGTGAGGTTACTATTCTATTTGTACAGATTCCTTAATTTTTGTAAATACAACTTATTTCATTATACATTTATAATGGATTTAACTATTTAATTCCATAATGAAAAAAATTATTTTATAAGTACTTGGGTTGTTACAAATATTTTTGTCATTTTAATAATGAGGAACTTTTATAAATTTTTTATAGAGAATAAGTAATATTCTTTTTAACTTATATAGCATGAATAGAATTACTAGTCATCGTCACCATCATTTCTTTAAAGCTTCCTTTGTAAGTTTACAATGATATTTTTTAACAAAAAATTTTCCCTATTATTCTTGAAATTATTAGTTTTTAAATGTGATTTTCAAAGAAAAGGAATTTGAATTTTTTATTGAATTTTATAGTTTTGAAATAAAAATTGTGATTTTCAAAGAAAGTTTGGTTTCCCCAAGAAATGTTCTAAGTGATCGTTTAAAATCATTTTCAATCTAATAATGAATTATTTGATTTTGATTATGATTTAATATGTATATACTCTAATGATTCCATCCTTATTATTTCTCTAGATGGTTTTTGATCTGTTTGACTAGGGATGAACTATGTTGATACAATTAATTTTAATATGTATGGTTTAATATTATGTTCATTTATTGGAGAAAGTATTTACATTTCATATTATAGTTTAAATAGTGCATTATGTTTCACCCATTTTATATGGTGAATACTTTGGAATTTTTATGTGATGGGTGGTGCCAACTATAGCGCCTCAATGCATCGATATATCTCATGAGACAAACTAGAATGGGTTTTGGCCGATGACTTAACCATTTATATATATGTATTTTCATAATGCCTCTATGGTATTAGATTCCTTAGCATAAGGTCTTGATGGTATGTTTTAGATGTCTAGAATTATGCATTCCATCATTATGAATTTGATTATTGATATTTTATGTGATTATTTTATTATTTAGAATATACATGGTTAAGTTTCATGCTCATTTGATTTCTTTATATGGAATAACTTGATCAACATTTATTCTTACCATATTATTCTCAAGTTATTGATTAAATGGTGGATGTTTCAGTTATTTATCTTTCCATATTTATTTTTCCTTATTTATTTATAGCTTTCTTTGTACTCTTTTCCTTACTAAGCATTTTAACTCATCTCTTTATTCTTTTTTATTTTCCTCAAGATACCAATAAGTGTTTTCTAATTTATATTAAGGGATATGTTAAGGGAAATAAATGTGTTCTCAAATAAAATACTTTTATATTTTATGTTTTCAATTATAATAATAATTTAAAGTATGTATCTAGTTTACTAAGAGTAATAAACTATTTAGACCTTTGGGATGTGATTCAATGTATCTAATGTAATTTTGAGAAAGTAGACACCAGCTCTGGGATACTATGGTCAGGAAACTATAGTAAAAGTATGTATTTTTAGCACCAAACCTGGGAGTGTGAGTCTAGGTATCCTTATACATGGTGTGTACTTTTTCCTTATATATCATGTATTTGTTTCATCTAGACAAAATCTGTAAGACCTTTAGATGGGATCTATAAGAATTATTTATCTATTCTTGGACTTTTCTTGGATATATGAAATTGAAACCATGTTATCTCAACTTTGAGATTAATAATGAAAACTAGAAATTAAAAAATAACCAAAAAACTATGTAATTTGATCAAAAATTATGTAATTTTATAAAAAAATAATAAATAATTATAAATTAATATGTGATCACTCGGATGCCACTTGAATATTTTGAGGCATAATAGAAGTGGTCGGGCCTATGTCCAATAATATTTTTTGTTAGTTTATTCATATTAAATCCTCAAAATTGGATGAATGAAACCCCAAAATATTCTAAGAGATGAAATTTTCACATGTAATTTATAATTAATTTATAAATAAGAATTACCTCAACTTGATATTTCTTTTTTTTTGATGATTTAGATAACCTTATTATTATACCATATTTGAAATAAAGGATCCATGGTAAAATCCATCTCATGGTAACCTCATGTGCTCTATAAACCTCAAAAAATCGTCATAATAACTCCAAGTGCTATCATGGATGATCCAAACACCTTGCGTCATTATCCATTGATCACAATAAGAATCCCATCAAACTTACAGGATTCTATCTCATTCTTTTTGTATTGATATGGAGGATAATGATGATCACATCTCTTTATTGAGATGATTCTTATTATATTTATCTTATATCTTGAGTAAATTCTCTTGAGAGAATATATTGTGCACAATAATTTACTACACCCTAGAAATGATATAAGTTGGGTTATACACATAGGGCTAGAAATTAATTATTACAAAACATCCCATAACTTTTATTTTTATTCTAACTAAACCCCTCATAAAATAAAAATATTATTATTATTATATTTCATTATGTGCAAAAACTAATAGATATAAAATATCATTTATAAAATAAATATTTATTTATTTATTTAAATGATATTAAATAAAATATATCATTTCATCTAGAACCGTAACCCAAACTATCAATACTCCTCAACATTTATCAAAACCTGTACAAAAAATAATCATTTAAACAAATAAATATCACTATATTATTCATTCAATAAATAAATATTATAATCACTAATAGGAGAATAAATATTTATTTAATATTCAAATCACATATATTCCAAAACATATAAACTTATGATTGAATTTATGTGATCAACATAACCTGAAGAAACATTAATAAAAAATATAAAAGTCACCTATAACCACGATTTGAAACCATGACCATAGGACAAAAAACCATAGCAATAGAGTATATCCACATTTTCCTTAATTTTGGTTGTTAAAGTTGTTGCAATATGAATTTTCAACGTCCATAGTTTAAACTATAGAATTAGTCCATGTATATCCATGGTTTCAATAATGGAATTATCTCTATAAATCAATGGTTTAACCATGGAAATTAATCTCTAATAACATGGTTAAAACCATGAAAATTGGAATATACGTCCATGGTTTAAACCATGAAATTGGTGGCTTCTACAAATATTTAACCTTGAAAATTGGACACTAATACCATGGTTAAAATCATAGAAATTAAAATATAAAACCATGATTTAAACCAAGTAAATTATCCTCTAATACCATAGTTTAAACCGTGGAAATTCATGGCTATAACCATGGTTTAAATCATTGAAACAATTGACCTCATGTCAAAAACCAAATCAACCACATACTGGATACCATTTGCACCAAAATCCAAACAAATAGATACCAAAAAACATACAACACATATAAAATTTTCATTTTATAACCAATAAAAAAACAAAAAATATAGATATGTAAATACATAAAAATTCAATAATTTCACGAAAAAGTTTATATGAATCCTCATCATCATCTATGCTGATATCAATAGCATCAATAAGTGTGCCACCAGTCCCAGCAACACTTTCACCACCCCCAGCATCCTCATCACCACCTACATTTTCTTTATCATCATCAGCCTCTCCACTAACATCATCAACAAGAGATACTCAATCATCTCAATACCTATAAATCAATAATGTATTTAATAAGAATCCATCAACTATCGATGCACCCTATGGAAGAAATAAATATCATATAGCTGATATCACTTTGAACAATTTGTTATTTTTCTTTTTTTTTAAGATTCTTTTAGAACTTATTGGGTTGTTTTCTTGATAATGGAGTTTAACTATTCTTGGGTAAACATTACTTCAGTGTTTCTAGAAGATTCAATACAAGAACACCAATATTTATAAGGCGTGATTTTCTTTCCAGGTTTAAAATAAACTCTTCCACTATGCTCGTCACCTAGGATATGATGTCAATGATCATTTAGTCCAAATGTGTTTGGTTCCTTCTCCACTAGAGATTGTAGAGCATCTTATAAATGGTTTTTTCCATTTTAGTAAATAATCAAAAATAATATTATAAAATATGTATTAGACTAATAAAACATTATGCAGGATAAAAATTTAAAAATAGTGGTATAATGAGAGTTCCCTCTAAATTTTTTACTCATGGGAAAAGTTTAATTTCACAATGAATATATGAATATGTATGTAAATAGACTTTAGAAAAGGTTTATAAAATTTTAAGTAGAAAAACACCACGTCATAGACTAGTGTATAGTGAGAATCAATTTTTTGAAATCAAGGATAAAAATGACAAGGTATCCCTGGCGGAAGGAGCTTTTCATCTATAGGAAACCTTATGCCAGGGAGATTGGTGTTTCATTCCATAATCTATTTGAACTAGATCCCAACATGACTTTTTGAGAATGGACCATGCCATGGTGTTTTAATATAAGGATGTTTTGATAGTTTTAGTTGATTTTGTGATCATAAAATCTCTTGTATGTTGTGGATAAAAATATAACTATCTTAATGAAGTTTTAGGGTTACACTTTTCTAAAAGGAAACTCAAAGGATGGATTTGAAGGAAAATAAATTAGAATTTAATCTGAAATGTAAATTTTGAATTTTAAATTCAAAATTTTAAGGATATACTAGTGTATAATTGGAAATTAAGAATACACGGGAGAAGAGGAGATCAAGAGGAAGTAGAAATTAGAATGGAATTATGTATTCCAAGTGGAGAAGATGAGTCGATTACATGGATATCAATTCCAATCTAAATTAGGGGAGAATAGCTATTTCTAAACTTGATCATGCTGAATATCTTCATTTGATAAGGAAGTGTTTTGTGTGCACATAATTGAAGATAAATTTTTAAATAAGTAAGAGTTTTTTTATTAGGTTTGATAGATAGAAGAGAAATAAAATAAGAGTAATTATGTGTTCTTATGAGGAAGGTAAAAACAAAATGTTATTCACTACATATCTTTAATAGAAGAGAATTCATCTTTTTTTGGAATGAAAATTATTTAATACTAGGTCTGAAAGAGATAAAGTAAATTTTATAATATTTAACATCTTATTTTATAGATTATATCATTGAATATTAAGAGGAAGATGATTCCTATTTTATAATTGTATAATAAAAAGTATTATAGCTATTTGAATTCAAATTGAAGATTAAATGCATGACTCTTATCGCTATGAGTTATTTGTATTAGGCAGTTGAATTGGGAGCATCACTTAGAATTCACTAAATAATCAATATATGGTCCTTATGAAATATAAAAAACAAAAAATTTAAAATAGTCTTACAATTTTCTTGTGTGTATATTAATTTAGAGTGTTTCCATATTCCTTTGTTCTATTGGAATAAATCAATTTTTATCTAGGAACACATCCATCAATATTCAATGCCCATTTTTTCATGAAAATTAAAAATAAATCAATGAAAAAATAAATATATACTCAATGTTAAATGATATATTACATATGAAATTTCATGATCTAGAATTAAAGTACACCCCAAATTAAGGATATATTTTATGGCACTCTTATTTTTTATGTTCATTTCAGATGATTCATATTAGTAAACAAAAATATAATAAAATTTTAACATTACATAAGGGGTAAAACGTCACCATTTAAAATTAATTATTCAATAAAACTAATACATAACTCAAAAAACCAATTTTTTCAAATTTCATAAAACAAAACACACTCTTGATAACAAAATTTAAATTCAATTAACAAACCAATTAAGTAATTCTAATAAAATATGATATTAATATGATAGATTCTATTCAAACAAAAAATATAGTACCAACTAGTGGATAAAATAATAAGAAAACTTTCTTTTTTATACCAGCATTAAAAATTAATTTAACAAATATAAGAAATATATTTTAAAAATAAAAGAAAAAAATGAACCATATATAAATGTATTTTATACCTTTAAATTAAGTTTAATACAGTTCTATTTTTTTTGGTTTTGTTCATTATATATGTTGTATAAGTATGTAGTTTTTATTTTCACACATCATAAGTTTGTCTTGTTTATTATTTTAATTTGTTAAACCATGGTAAGTAGTATCTATTTTAATTTTATGATGATGTGTAATAATGGGTGCATTGATTTTTAACAATTTTTACAAGACTTGTTTAAAACATGGTGTGGTTTGTTCAAAATATGTTTTCTCAAATAAATGAAAAACATTAATTTTTTTTAAAATTTGTTTAGATTTAAAAATAATAGGGTATCCCTAGAAATGGTTCGTCAAATTTCATTATACTTGTGTGAGGAGAATCTAAAGCCCAAGTATAATAAGAGGTCGAGAACATCCTTTGGGTATATTCACTTTCTATATATAGTTTTCATTGTTTTAGACATGCTTGGATAGTCATTTTATATAGGGTGTGAGGAAGATGTATTTGATTATATGTTTCCTACCATGTGAAAGCTATGTATTTTATTATTAATGTTTTTACACTTAATGATTTAAATATTAGTATTAATGTTAATTGTTGAGAGGGTGAGGGCCGTGTAGTAAGAGTGGAAGCCCAAAACCATAACTAAATCATGATAACAACATCCTAAGGAATGAGAATTCAAGGGATTAAGTGAAACATGATCACATATAATGTATAAAAACACAATTTTTAAAGGAAAAGAGAAACCTCATGGGGAATGTTTACTTTATGATCAAGTCCTTAGCTACTATGAGAGTAGAGTTTAAGGAATTGGTTATGTTTCTAATGCATTTTTTTAATTCATTTTTCATGCATCACAAGGTTGATCACAACCTTAAATCCCCCGCTCAAAATTAATTTAATCCAAATCCAATTTTTTTGCTACTACTTTACTATTAAATTTCATTATACTCTTAGACTTTAAACTTAAAAATACCAAAAACATTTTAAATTCATGTCATGAACACACACAAACCCCTTAAATTTCAGTTTTTAATTCATTATAGAAAATTGTATTATCCAATAATTGTCCCTATACAGATAAACCAGTTACTCACTTATATTTTGTGCTCACATTTACTCAATGAATTTTTTTTGTCATTATCGGGTTTAGTTTACAACATATCCATAGAGTTTATCTATTTATTATTTAAAAACAAAAAATTATAAAGAATATATAGAAATAAAATTTAAAAATAGAAATTATATATTATAATATAGGTTTATAATATTGATCTTTAATTTATATAATTATCTTTTTAGGTTTATATTAATTGATTGGGAGAATTTATTCTATCTATTTTGTGCAGCTGAAATGAGGTATTATAGTACATATTCAAGGGAAAAGGTTTTTAACCAGTTAAAGGCATGGAAAGACAGGAAAACTAACATAATTTACAGTTAGATATTGATAGTCGTCATCAATGAAATCTACCTCAGTATAATGGGAATCATGTTTCACCAATAATTAGGGATTTTAAAATTACCCATGTAAGATAAAATTATTCTAGTATCAAATTGTCACAAATTTTCATAGTCATTGGTGTGTCAACATATCACACAGTGGGAGATAAGTCTTATTTGACTACTAAAATATATAAATAAAAATGTGAATGGGGGGGAAGGATTTATCCAAAATTGTGCAAGAATAGATTTAGACAAAAGAGGATCCTAATCCATCATCATTATTGGGAAATTATTATTTATTCCTATTTCCACTTCATTTTTTATTAAGATCGTAATAGGTTAAATCATTTTTAGGGTGAGGGTGATAATTAATTGATGACCAGAATAATTAATTGAATTAACTAAATATGTTTCATTTCATTCATTGGGTCTTAATTATTAAATATGTTTACCACCTAGTGAGTTATTCTTGGGTATGGGTGAGCTTATGATAGTGGAAGTCTATCCTGATCACATGAGAGAGAGATACGTGAGGCTTTGATGTATGAAAATCACATATGAACTAAAATAAAAATAGATTTCATAATAAATAATTTGAATACTCTTATTGAAACTTTTACAATCAAACTCACTAGGGCCTAATGTTATGCATAGGTTTATACTATTCAATCAATGGATTAGTAAAGGGATTAAGGGATTGAGCTAGTTATTTTACTAGGAAATCAACTGAGAGTTGTCTACATTAACAAGATCTTTCTCACAAGTTCCTAGATATTTCATCATTTTTTAAATAATTGTATATAATTATGTATTACACACACCACTCATATTTTTGATATATATTATACACTAGTTTTATTTTAACTTCAAGACTTTCAAAAAAATTTCGGTAACACTACTAGTTCCCTTAACTCATGAAATAGATTCTTTCTTCAACTTTTTCACCTAGGGTGGTTGGGATATACATTATTATCCATAAACATTTGGATTAATACATTTAAATACCAATTCTAATTTAAATTTTTTTTCAAGGTAAATTATAATTAGATAGTATAAATTAATACATGCATTATAAGAATTACTTCAATCACCAATAGTGAATAGGCATTTAGTTGCTTCTTAATTTCAATATATAAGACTGTCACAATACTGGAACTAAATTTATAACACACTAATGTTAGAATAAATTACTTCAACACAAAAACATCATTTTCATGGAGTTAAGCAAACCAGTAATGAAATAACAAACCCAGAATCTTAGTAGGGTTTTTGTGATATTCATTAACAAACTAGATCAACTAGTTGTATATATAAAAACTATATTTTCAATACAAACAAAATTTTATATTTTTTAAACAGTTAATTAATCCTAATAAAAAAGTAAATTAAAGGTATAATTCCGTAAATTAACTTGAAATCAAAACAACTCTAGTATGCAATTAGGTATATGTATTGTGAAAGTCCCCATTTGTTAAAGATTGGTATATTTTCAAGATCAGTACCTCTTTTTTCATCTTAAATACAATTCATGCTTGTAGGCCTGCCACATCTCACCCAGTTCCATTAACCTAGTTTCTTTTTATTACAGTACATCTGGGAAGTTATACCATAGCTAAATATTAAAACAAAATTATCCATAACAATTTATAAAGAAATTGAAAAATAATTTCAAAAAATATATTACCCAAATTTCATCCCAAGCCTTATATTTAATTTCTTTTCTGAATTTTTTCCACTAGTTTACCTGAACTGCAATTATATTATTATGTTTACTAAGTGTCCTCGTAGAAATCAGTGATTCTTTACCATTTGTTCCAATTATTTACATGTCCTCATTATACTCAACCATGATTTTTGTGTGTGTATTCCACACTACATGAACTTTTGTGTGGTCATTTTTTTTATTAGATTATTATCATGAAGAAATAAACGAATATTTCATACACATATATAACTAAAATTTAATAAAAAAAATTATTTACTTCATTACTTTTAAAACATTTACCAAAAGCATTGATTGTTGTCATTAGATCTTTTACACGATGTTGGGGGCCTGAAACTGGAGGTGTGTCATGTAGATGTTGAAGTTGGGTAGGAGGGTATGGGTATATAAGAGGCATAAATAGTGGATATATACCATATAGAGATGAAGCTGGATAAGGGAAAAAATGTTGTGGGATAGAAGGAGTATGATTACCCTATATGATAGTATAAGAAAATGGATAAAAAGGATGAACCCTCATATATGGTTGAGTTATATAAGTGGGTTCATGATGGAAGGAAAGTGTCTCTATGACTATATATCCATTGGATGTGAGGCACTGTATGTAGGGGCTCTATATCGGAGCGGTACATGTGGGGGAGAGCCTATATTCCGGACTGGCTGACCTATCCTTATTGAATGCAAGTTTCCTATATGATGATTATTATTAATATTAAATATAATTTGTTTAAAGATCATACAAAGATAATAAATAAATAAATTACTCACTCTAATAATCATATTTGTTAGCCTGTCTTCTCTAAATCACAAATCTTTTTTCTTCGTTTGTTTTCTATGAACCTCATCATATGACATAATTAAATAAAATTTCTAAAAGTGACACGAACATTTAAAAAAATACAAAAAAACATTAAATAAATATAAATATTCCAAGAGAATTCATATTATTTTTTAAAACATAACATCTTCTATTAATTTTATTTTCATCTCATATAACTGGCATCAATATCATGGGTTTTACCAATACCATCAAAATTATCTTTTCCTTTATAAAATAAATATCATTAGAAATAAATTTCTAAAATTCCCCTATTGAAATGAATTCACTTTTCCCAAATAAGTAAAAAAATAAATTAAAACCAAACACACTTATATTTTCTTTTTTAAGACAATTATGAAAAAAAATATTAAAAAACATTATTTGCCAAAAAAAGTTAATAAGAATTTCAAAAATAAGACACATTAGAATAAACACACTACTAATAAAGTGGAATAACAATGATCAAATAGAAAATGGGGGTTAGGACATAATAAGACAGTATAGTGTCATGTCATACCATGCACTAGTCATTGAGTATATAACAATCCTTGGTTTAGTAATATCTAGGAAAATAAATCTTTAAAAATCACATAGATAATAACAAGTGTTCACTAAATTAATGTGGGTAAAGATTATATGTGGTATTGGTCATAACCAATTAATACTTATCTTACCCAAAATAGAGACTAATATGTGGCACAAATATTAACTCAAATTTAAAATAAATTCTTATTTATAAATAAGTTTCTCGTTTTTAAATTTTCATTTATGGAAAACACTCATTTAATAGAAAATTAATTATTATAGAATGTTTTTCATTTCACTATTTTACCATTTAAAAATAATTATAGTAGGTTTAAATTGAAACAGATGTATTGATTAAACATACTAAATTCTAGAAGGATTCCTTAAAATATAGTCAATCCCATCAAACTTGTTATATACACCTCCTCCCATTTCAAATTTCTAAACTATTAGAGGTTGCGGAATCATTGTTCCTCCACCACCTATGGTGGCTTAACCCCCATTTTTCTATGCATCTATATTATTTTATTCCTTCAAAAATAACTCACAGTAGAAAAAATAAAATACCGATAATCATGGAGATTTTTTGAAGAACTGACTATATATATTGAAAGTATAATAATAATAAAAAATAACCCAAAGACACACAAAAAATATTGCAATAAAAAGAATTTCTGAATAAAATATCACAATTAATATTTTATATCCAACACAAAAAAGGACTAAATAATCAATTTATTTAGGGCCAGAGTAGTTTGAATTAAGGATTGAAATAAAATAATTTTCATTACCAGTAAGAAAAGGTGAAGAAATAACTTGATTTAATTTGTGAATACCCTATGTGGAAGGCTTTGTGAGGGAATATTTCTAGTTACTGAAAAGTTGATTTGCACATCCACTGATTACACCTAGAGAGAAAGTGAGGGGTAACTCGAAATTCATAGGAATGGGGGTTAGTAGATCATGAGGGGAATAATGGGAAAAACCTCTTCTTGATCCACCAAGTTGGTTGATTTCATGTAGAGGGGAAGCATCAGGGATTGTATTCACAGAATCCCTAGGTTGGTCATGCGAATTTGTAATGACCCGCTTATCCTCATTGGCTTGAGAGTACAACGAGTCATTACTGGGCCTTAAGTGACATCCCCATGGTGCCAAAGGCTGGCAATAAATGTCAAAGGGTTTCAAAACAAGTGGGGGACGATTTACCCTTTTTGAACATACCACAGAACCAACAACCATAACCAAAAAAATTAACTAAATGATGTATGATAAAAGCTAAGCCAACTCAACCATTTATTTTATCATAAACCATCCAAAAGTACCACAGCGGAAACCAACACTAAATCAGATCATACAGCTAAAAGACAACTAAAAGACCACAAGACGACAACCCAACTCTATGCTGCATAATCTCCAAGCTCCAACATCACGAACCAGCCCAAGCATCATTAAGTAGTGCTATAAACATGTGACACTTTACCTTTTCCAACATCCTAGAATATGACATCTGCAAAAGCACCAACATGCCAAAGTAGGGGGTGAGTAATGAAACTCAGTAGGTTTTCCCCGATGACTTCCCAACCCATGCCTCTAGGATAAAACATGTTAGCAAATTTATATAAAACAATTTATATAAAACAATTCCAAAACAGTTCACAATATAACAAGTTCCATGTCAAAACCATTTTCCAACAAAAACCATCTTTCTCAAGAAAATGAACCAAGAAAAGTTTCCAATCAAATTCACATTTCCATTTCACAAAATCCCTTTTTGGCTCACCCAAACATTTCATAACCCGTGAAATCAACCATGCATGCTTCGTTATGACAGTTTTATACTCATGAGCGGTCACTCGTCAATCTACCAAGTCGTCACAATGTAATTATTCCCTATGTGACATAACACCATGAAAGAGGAATCGAGAGTGAAGCCACCTACCTCAACAAAATAGGCGTAATCGACCAAGAACTGGGTGGAAACACGAGGAAACCTCCTTAGATTCCTTCCCCTGTCACCAACAAGACCAAAACCCGACTTAAAGGTCATCCACTACCTTAGATCTACCCACCTTGGGCGTAGATATAAGGATCCATCAAGAGGGAAGAAGGAGATCTAAGAAAACTAAAGGAAACGAGACTTACTTCAATCAACTAGCCTTTAAACGCCAAGTCAACCCTCTAAATTGCTTCCAAAAACACCTGGTAAGTATTCTCCCACCTTCACCAGAGTGAAATCCCGAGTTAGGGCCTTCTAGAAGAAAAAACGAGTGGGTTTAAAGATAAAATTTATTATATCCTTAAAAATATAATCTAAGTTGACTTAGCGCACTGTTAGTCTACACGGTTAGTCAAATCGTGCGCTAATCGTGCGGTAGTAACTGCTTGGAAGAGGCACTCTGCACGGCCTCCTCGCATGGTTTTCCCAAACTGTGCGCACATCGTGCGGTCTCCTCTATCCAAGGTGACACCACCTTCACGGATTCTGCACGGTTTGGGCAAACCATGCGAAGCCCATGCATCACCACCTTTTTCCCTTTGACACTTTAAAAGTCTCCAACCTTTCCCCAACCATTTATCATATGATTCATGTACTTAAAAAGCATAAAACAATGGTTACATACCAAAAACTGGGGGTACTACATTCTCCCTACCATTTGTCTTTCTGTCCTCAGAAAGTAGAAAACCATCGCCTACCTGAAAGAGTTCTGGCCACTGCTCTTTCATTTCTTTCTCTCGTTCCCAAGTCTCTTCCTGAATCTGACCATGTTTCCATAAAATCCGCACTAGACCAATTCTTTTTCCATGCAAGACTTTCTCTTGCCTATCCACAATCCGCTCGGAAATATGTACCAATGAAGCATCTGGATTTAGGTCAACGTAATCTCATCTGATCACATGGTCAGGATCAGGCTGATACTTTTTCAAATGAGATACATGGAACACATTATGCACAGCACTGAACCGTGGTGGTAATTCCAACTGATATGCCACCACTCCAACTCGTTCCAGTATCTCAAAAGGGTATATATATCAAGGAGATAATTTTCCCTGCTTCCCAAAATGACGATGTCCAAGCCTTGGAGAGATTCTCAAAAAGACATGATCACTCAGCGCAAACAACAATGGTCTTCGGCAATGATCCGCATATGATTTCTGACGACTCCGTGCTGTCTCCAACCACTTTTTTATCAACTGAATCATCTCCATTGTTTCTTGGACAAGGCTCGGCACAACTAGTGAAGTATCACCTATTTCCACCCAACATAGCAGAGAACGACAAGGACGCCCATACAATACTTCAAACAAAGCCATGTGTATCGAGGCTTGATAGCTTTTATTGTATGAGAACTCCACTAAGGGTATATGCTCCTCCCATGAGCCAAAAAAATCCATTACACAAGCCCGCAACATGTCTTCCAACATATGTATTGTCCTTTCGGATTGTCCATCCATATGAGGATAATACACCGTACTCATATTCAACTAATTTCCTAGGGCTTTCTGTAAGGATCACCAGAAACGAGATGTGAACCTCGGATCTCTATCTGAGATGATAGAAACTGGTACACCATGCCTCTTTACCACTTCTCCTATATAGATTTTTGAAATATCTTCCACCATATGAGTTTCCCGAATAGGGGTGAAATGGGCCGACTTGGATAGACGATCCACTATCACCCAAATGGAATCATGTTTCCGAACTGTTCTTGGAAGAGCTGTAACAAAATACATTGCTATCTGATCCCATTTCCACACTGGGATAGGTAAAGATTGTAACATATCAGCTGGTCTTTGATGCTCTACTTTAACCTGCTGACAAGTTAATCATCATGATATGAACTCGACCACTTTCCTTTTCATGCTGCTCCACCAAAAAAGTGCCTTCAATGCCTTATACATCTTCTATGTACCTGGGTGTACAGACCATCTTGAATGGAGGTAAGCATGACGGAGTTGTTCTTGAGCAGTTAAAGGTACAACCATCCGATCTCGAAACCGCAAAACTGAAGTCCCGTCCAGCTTCCATCCTTCAATGGTCTCCCCACCATTGAGTTTTGAACCCATTGGAACACAGTCTACATCGGATGCATGTGCCTCCTTTACTATATCCACCAAATCAGGAACAAGAACAACTAGAAATAAAACCACAACATCAGCTTGGTCTTCATATTCCATACGCATGTCGGTTAGGACCGACATCAACTGCCACTCATCTGAAGCTTCTTTCGCCAACTGAGCATATGACTTTATGCTTAATGCATCGGCCACCGAATTTCCTTTTCCGGGTGTGTACATCAAGTCAAAGTTAAACATTTGGAGATACTTCATCCATCTCATATGCCTGAGATTTAAATATCGCTGTGATAAAATGTGTTTCAAGCTTTTTTGATCCATAAACACAGTAAATTTCTCACCAAAGAGATAATTTCTCCATGTTTTCAAAGCATGGAAGACTGCAGCCAACTCCAAATCATGTTTTGGGTAATTTTTCTCATGCACTCTCGACTGTCTTGAGCCATAAGAAACAACATGGTCTCCTTGCATGATAACACATCCCAACCCAGATCCTGAAGCATCACAATATACCACGTACCCCTGTCTTGATTCTGGAAAAATCAAGATGGGTGCTGATGTAAGGTGAACTTTCAACTCTTGAAAAGATCTCTAACATTCCTTAGTCCATTGAAATGAACTATTCTTCTTTGTCAATGCTGTCACAGGCGAATTTAGTCATGATAAGTCACGCATAAAGCATTGGTAATAACCAACTAGACCAAGAAAACTTCATATTTCAAAGACATTCTTCGGCGGTTGCCAAGAAAGAACAACTTTTATCTTTTCTGGATCCACTTAAACAACTTTCCTAGAAACAACATGGCCTAGAAAGCGTACTTATTGTATCCAAAAATCGTACTTTGATAATTTTTCATAAAACTGATGGTCCCTCAAGATTTCAAACACAATCGCCAAGTGTTGCTCATGCTCAAACCTTGTTTTCGAATACACCAATATTTCGCCCACAAACACCACAACAAAAGAATCTAGATATCGCTGAAATATCCAATTCATCAATGCCGTAAATACTTATGGTGTATTCATAAGACCAAAAGGAATTACTACATATTTGTAGTGTCCATATCTGCATCTAAAGGCTATCTTCGGAATATCCTCCTTCCTAACTCGCAACTGGTGATATCCTGACCACAAGTCAATCTTAGAGAACCACTGATCTTCCCTCAATTGATCAAATAGGTCATCAATGAGTGGAAGTGGATATCTATTCTTTATCGTAACTTGGTTAAGTTTCCGATAATCCACACATAGCCTTAAAGTTCCATCTACTTTCTTTACGAACAAAACTGGTGATGCCCACGGAGACACGCTTGGCCAAATAAAACCTTTGTTTTCCAGTTCTTCCAACTAAACTTTCAATTACTTTAACTCCCTTGGTGACATCCTTTAAGATGGAAGTGAGATAGGACTGGTCCCCGGAATGAGATCAATCGTAAACTCCACTTCTCTACAGGTGGTAACCCTGAGAATTTTTCAGGAAAAACATCAGGAAATTGATCCACAACTACTGGAAAACTTTTATTCGTGATCTCATCCATCGATTCCAAGTTTAAAATATCCAACTGGTAAGATATCGTTTCCACTACTGGTGCCAACAAGCTCGTTGCACCAGCTTTCACCACTCTTTCTTCTCTAAAGAGATGCTCGACGCCATCCTCAGTCACGAAACTGATTGTTCTGCTATAACAGTCGATGTGAGCCCTAAACTCTGTCAACCAATCCATACCCAGGATTATATCATATACATCCATCTCCAGCACAAATAAATCTCATTTCATCTTAAATCCATCAACGGTTATAGAACATGCTCTACACACAAAGGCTCTACACTTTCTTTCACCGAGCGGAGTTTGAAGTTTTATCACAGAAGGCTTCATTTCAAGTTTTAAGTTCAGAAAATCAGTAATATGAGAATCAAGAAAAGAATGTGATGTGCTAGTATCGAACAACACTTGCATGAGGGTAGAATTCAAAAGAATCGTACCTCTCACCGTAGATAGTCCAGACTGGTCATCCACAATCACATGTTCTTCTCCATACAATTGCTTTGTTGCTGCACTTTGATCCTTGTTGCCTTGTTGACGCACAGGATTCACACGGTTTGCCCAAACCATGCGCACACCGTGTGGTCTCCTCTGTCCATGGTGACACCACCTGCACGGCTTCCGCACGGTTTGGGAAAACTGTGTGCAGCCCGTGCGTCACCACCTTTTTCCCTTCAACACTTTAAAAGTTTCCAACCTTTCCCCAACCATTTCTCATATGCTTTATGTACTTAAAAAGCATAAAACAAGGGTTACTTACCAGAAACTGGGGGTACTATAGAAGTGGTGAAGCATTTGGTGAGGCCCTGGGTCGATCATGCAAAGAGAAGAAGCTTTGGCCGTATAGCAGATTTGTAGAGCCCAGGGGTCAGTCAGGAAGAGGGTAAGTGATGGCTGGGAGTAGGTATATGGATAATGGGGCTCAATCTTGAAGAAGTGATAATGTGGGAAGTGGTAAAAATTAGGGAAATTTATTTCCTTGGTTTTAATAAACTGTGACATTAAATAACCTATTACAAATGTTTTAATAAACCAGGAGAATAGGTGCATGAAAATAGGGAATTTTTATATTTTTAATTCCTTGATGTTGAAAATAATATTTATTCTAACATTAAATTAAAAAATAATTTAAATGAAGTTGTGGATACACTTAGTTTGTTGTAACGCCCCGACCCCAGCTACCCAGAGTCGGTGCATTACTTCGTAACATTGGCATGATCACAAAAGATCAAGTCTCGAAAGACCGATTAGTTTAGTAGCCTTGGAAACACTAGATACATTCGTAAACGTTACATTACATCATAAAGTGAAAAACTACAACAACATATTGTCTTCATATCCCCTCAGACTATCCCTGCAGGTCATTCATAATATACTTCTTCAAATCCTAGAAAACATTAAAACATTGAAAGGGGTGAGCTCAGATGCTCAGTAAGGATAACAATATTGCGGAAGCTTTCATAAATAAACATTAACATTTAAGGCAATGTATAACTAAAACAAAAGCCTTTTAAACTTGAACTTCAACATAATATGGCAAAAGTAAAATGAGATAATGCCATTCACTTCTTCACATGGATATTCTACTGGCCGAATAATCACATGCAATATCAATAACCACTTTCATAATGAGGGAATGTATAATGTCGGACATTCTGAAACATTTTGTCAAGGCCTCGGCCAAGACATCTAAAATGATTAAGGCCTCGGCCAAAACCATAAATCAAATTGGGAAAGGGCCTCGGCCAATTCCACGTCTAGTTGTCTCATGAGACCTACCGATGCATCGAGGAGCTATAGCGGGCTCCACCCGTCACATATTAAGTCCAATACATTCCTCATATGAATAGGTTTAAACATATCATAAACCAAAACATAATCGTATCACATAAAACATGCATAAAGGAAACATAACATTTCCACATTTCAATCACAAGATATCAATACAACACATTGATATAATAAAAACGCTTTCAAAACCATTTTCAATACCAAAATAAAATAAAAGTATAACATGGTATTTATTTTTCATTAAAAAAGGTATGGCTTGAAGAGGAAGCCGAAACTCAAATAGTGGTCACGGCGGCGGAGAAGTCATTGTCGCCGCATACGTACGACCAAAACATTCCATTTTGTCGTTTAGTAAACGCTTCGTATAAAAAGATTCCTTTTGAATAAACGTAAAAGTCAAAGGGGTTTATACACCATATAAAATAAATTCGTGTATAAAACAAAGTATGCCTCAATGAAAAGAGATTAAGACGAAGTCCATAAAAAGATCATTTTTAAAATGAAATAGATCTGTTATGTGTATTCACTATAGGTACACATAAATGAAGTAAAAAAATACAGAATAAGACATAATAATATCATGACATAATTTGAAAGTAGGAGATTAACCCAAAGAATGGAAATTGGGTTAAGAAATTCCCTTACCTCGTGTCTGACTTGACTCAACCGTTCTTTAACCTCCTCAAAATCGGGTAACTCTTTTTGATTTGAGCCAAAGGCTTCCTTGGGAAGAGTTCTGCCCAAAGTGAGGATTCTAGGAGTAAGAGGGGGAAGTTGGGAGAGTATTTGGGTAGAGGTTGGCCGAGCCAAATGGCTTGAAAGTGTAAATGAGGTGGGAGAGGTGGGGGCCTTTTATAAGTGGAGAGGAGGGGCACTTTTGGAAAGATTGAAATGTTACATTATTTCACAATGATTTTCGGATTCTAAAGGTCCCAAACTTATATAATTCGAGTCTAAGGTGATAAGGGTTCTAAATCTTCTCATCCAATTGGCTTTGGACAAGTTTAAGCCTTGGATTTTTCATTATCTTCCCATTTTATTTAAATCGTTAAATAATGAGGTCATCACTACATCATCATGATGTCATAAATAATTTAATTTATTTAATGTCTACAAATTATAAAAAAAATACTATGATGTAGGAAATCTTTTTAGATTTCTAATGAATATTTATAATCAAAATTTGGACTTGTGTAACCCCACTTAAAAACTGTTTTAGTAAAACAACTCATGTTTGTGTCAATTTAATTTCAACATTAAATAAATATATATTAATGTCATTTTCCAACTAAAGTGGCTCCATGGGGTCCCCAAGTTGACCCATGGGTTGTCTTGGTCGGCCATGACTCATCCAATAGGAGTAGGACAAGTGTCAAGCTCATATCATATTAATAAAACATTGTTTTTACCTTAAACTACACTAATTACCTCTAATCGCGATTAAGAACTTAAAAGTTACTATTCACCAAAAAATTATTTTGATCTCATTGAACCACATTTTACTTCTTAATGACAACCATGTATGTCGGATTTTTGAAAATCAAATCACAGAAGTGGTAATATTTCATTTAAACGAAAAATCAGTTATTTAACTACCACTTAGTGGTTTCACTATTCATCAAAAATTGAAGTTTTTCATAATAAGGCCAAAATTTCACCCTAAGCTATAATTGATATTACGAATTCAAAAATGATGCCTATTTTACAAAATTCCAAACATATAAGTTGCATTAATTAATTTTATAATTAATTCCCGCTGTTACAACAAATAGCGTGTTTTTAAGAAACAATTTATATCAAAAGATTGGCAATTGTTTATGTCCAATTTCAATGTTAAATTAATTCTAATGACCACCATTGGATAAAATGGTAAAAATATATTCTAATTATACTCTAAAACCCCTCAATAGTATAATTTATCACTATGAATTATTTTGATTAAAAAAGTTGTTTTAAGTATTTTTCACTATTCATAAAAATTTTGAAGTTCTCAGAAAATTACAAAAAATTCAACATAGGCTAATTTCAATATTAGGAATACAAAAATGAAGTCCATTTTGAAATATAAAATTTATATAATTTTAAAAAGTGGTTATTACTATTCATAACGGCTACTTTGATTTGTCGCGATGTTTTAGAACTCGAAGTTGCGTACAATGCAAGCTATTGTATTATTGAATGAGAAGCGTATCGTGGAAGCTCGGGGTGTTACATTCTCCCCTCCTTCAGTAAATTGCGTCCTCGCAATTTGATATTTTTCTTTAAAAATAAGAGGTTGAAAATAGAAAATACCTTTGTGGAAAACCCATATCGGAAATAAGGTTAATAAAATTTAGCCTTAATAAGAGGGAAAATGGAAATAAGAAAGTCACCACCGAATTATGATCTCGATAAGGAGAACATTGGTGGCAATTAAAGACATATAATTGGAGGAAAAACGTAAATATTTGTAGGGAGTGATTGAGGTCATCAATCACAATCAACTGTCAAATTGAGGGCCTCAAAGCCTTCAATCTATGTTGATTTAAAATATCATCAGTTCAACAAGACATAAGGTATTAGGATAACACATTTTTTGTTTTAATATCCCTTTACTAAAGTTTAAGAATTAATTTATTCATTGAATAAGAGATAGGTATATATATATTTATGCTTGACAATTAGTGTTTCAACCTTCAACTCATCTTTCACTCAAAAAGATAATAGAACTCAAAAATATTATTATTATCCTAATTGTATAAGGTTCCAAATGTTAACACATACCATTTAGATTAGTAAAATTATATTGTAATAACCAGGGAATTCCTGTAGGCTAGTGGTAGGAAATAAAGGCCTGTCGCACTATGATTGTGGGTTCGATTCCTCCAGCTTTGTCCGACGCGACGGGTTATGCCCCACCCTGCAGGTTGTCCTATAGTATCATAATATTCCAAAAATAATCTTCATAAATTTTTTAGCCTTAAACAATACTATCCAAAGTTCAACTTAATCCATTCCAACCTTAATAGTTATCCAAAATACCTCCGTCCAGACTTTCTCTAAAAGGTCTCTAAATTCCAAAATCAATTTATCAGATTCCCAAAACAAAGAAAAGTTTCTCTTATTGTCACATACTAAAAATATGATTACCTTAATCATATTAAAACCTTACTGAAATCAAAAAGTACTGCAATACAATCCATATATATATATTACATTATTCTTATAACCAGAATATAATCCTTGAGTCCAAAAGCACCAATACATTAGTTATTCTGCTTCAACTGTAGTAACAGCATAAGATTGTCCTTGATCCCTTGGCCTTTTCTGAGGTAAGTTTCCCTGACGCTTAGGACATTCATTTGCATAATGACCCATTTCTCTACAATTGTAGCATTCAACTTTGACAGCCTCTTTCTTTCCCTTGCAATCACGAGCCTGGTGACCCTTTTCTCCACATTTATAACAAACTCCCATTCCTTTTAGGCAAGTACCAGGGTGATTCTTCCCACAATTATCACATAATGGAAAATCCTTCTTTCCCTTTTTCCCTTTATCTGTCTCTTGTTCCACCGTTCTCTTCTTCTCTTGCTTTACTTTGTTGTCATAAGACTTAGAGAATTCCTTTTCTGTCTTGATAGCACACGAGACAATATCTTCGTATGATGAAAAGGATTGTGATACCAAAGCTCGACGGAGAAATGGTTTTAACCCATCAAAGAAACGATCAATCTTACTCCTTGGGTTACGTATGTAATCTGCAGCATACCTTGCTAACCTTGTAAAGTTAGCCTCATACTTTGCGACATTCTCATCCTCCTTCTGCCTCAGACTCAGAAATTTCCTTTCCATATCTGCTCGATGGTCACGAGGAAAGTATTTTTCTAATAAAAGCTCTTTGAACTCCCTCCATTCCATATTCGATACGTCATCATCTTCCTTTGTGTTTCGAATCAGCGACCACCACTGATCGGCATCTCCAGTGAGGCGGTAAACTGCCATGACAACCTTCACCCTTTCACTACTCCCCAAAGCCTGAAATATTTTCTCTAGGGAATTTATCCATTGCTCGGCTACTAAGGGATTTGTACTCCCATTAAAGGTTGGTGGTTGTTGCCTCATGAAACGATCTAGCATTGATCCTCCACGTTGTGGATCAGGGTGCTCCATACGAGTAAGGTTATTATTCATAACCTGAGTGAGTTGTCCCAGTATGGTAATAAGTTGATCAGCACCAGTTGTATCTCCAGATCCACAATAATTATCTTGATCAGGAGGGAAATCCCTACACGGAGTTCGTGCATTGATACGGTTTCCATTCCTTCCACTAGGCGCCATTTCTAAACAATGGCATAAACTAGATTAGTTTATGAATCAAAATACATAATTCCATACTTATAAAACACTTAACATAAATTGAACTATTTATGGATATAATCCATAATCATAAAAAGAAATGTTTTCTTTGAGAAAGTATATACTCATAACCCTTCATAGTGGTTTGTAAATAAAATGAGAATTATCCTAAGCATATCCCCCGGGAGTGTCGTAACCAAGAGTGCAGCAAGGCCCGTTGTCGTGCACCAGTTCCCGTTCGAGTCTAGCTCAAAGCGGTGTTTTCGGGTTTTACCCCTAGGTACATCTGTGCCAGAGCCGCCTCTACCTGCTCGTATCCAGACAGGGATGTATTGCTCGGAAAAGTCATAACATCTCTATAATACCAAAATTCTAGGAAGTTCTTCTATACTAATCCTCAAAGTCTATCTTTGGGCTATGTGCTCTGATCAGAGTTTATCTAAATCTAGCTTCCAAGGTTAGTACTAAACTGCCTCTGATACCAACTGTAACGCCCCGACCCCAGCTACCCAGAGTCGGTGCATTACTTCGTAACATTGGCATGATCACAAAAGATCAAGTCTCGAAAGACCGATTAGTTTAGTAGCCTTGGAAACACTAGATACATTCGTAAACGTTACATTACATCATAAAGTGAAAAACTACAACAACATATTGTCTTCATATCCCCTCAGACTATCCCTGCAGGTCATTCATAATATACTTCTTCAAATCCTGGAAAACATTAAAACATTGAAAGGGGTGAGCTCAGATGCTCAGTAAGGATAACAATATTGCGGAAGATTTCATAAATAAAAATTAACATTTAAGGCAATGTATAACTAAAAAAAAGCCTTTTAAACTTGAACTTCAACATAATATGGAAAAAGTAAAATGAGATAATGTCATTCACTTCTTCACATGGATATTCTACTGGCCGAATAATCACATGCAATATCAATAACCACTTTCATAATGAGGGAATGTATAATGCCGGACATTCTGAAACATTTTGTCAAGGCCTCGGCCAAGACATCTAAAATGATTAAGGCCTCGGCCAAAACCATAAATCAAATTGGGAAAGGGCCTCGGCCAATTCCACGTCTAGTTGTCTCATGAGACCTACCGATGCATCGAGGAGCTATAGCGGGCTCCACCCGTCACATATTAAGTCCAATAAATTCCTCATATGAATAGGTTTAAACATATCATAAACCAAAACATAATCGTATCACATAAAACATGCATAAAGGAAACATAACATTTCCACATTTCAATCACAAGATATCAATACAACACATTGATATAATAAAAACGCTTTCAAAACCATTTTCAATACCAAAATAAAATAAAAGTATAACATGGTATTTATTTTTCATTAAAAAAGGTATGGCTTGAAGAGGAAGCCGAAACTCAAATAGTGGTCACGGCGGCGGAGAAGTCATTGTCGCCGCATACGTACGACCAAAACATTCCATTTTGTCGTTTAGTAAACGCTTCGTATAAAAAGATTCCTTTTGAATAAACGTAAAAGTCAAAGGGGTTTATACACCATATAAAATAAATTCGTGTATAAAACAAAGTATGCCTCAATGAAAAGAGATTAAGACGAAGTCCATAAAAAGATCATTTTTAAAATGAAATAGATCTGTTATGTGTATTCACTATAGGTACACATAAATGAAGTAAAAAATACAGAATAAGACATAATAATATCATGACATAATTTGAAATTAGTAGATTAACCCAAAGAATGGAAATTGGGTTAAGAAATTCCCTTACCTCGTGTCTGACTTGACTCAACCGTTCTTTAACCTCCTCAAAATCGGGTAACTCTTTTTGATTTGAGCCAAAGGCTTCCTTGGGAAGAGTTCTGCCCAAAGTGAGGATTCTAGGAGTAAGAGGGGGAAGTTGGGAGAGTATTTGGGTAGAGGTTGGCCGAGCCAAATGGCTTGAAAGTGTAAATGAGGTGGGAGAGGTGGGGGCCTTTTATAAGTGGAGAGGAAGGGCACTTTTGGAAAGATTGAAATGTTACATTATTTCACAATGCTTTTCGGATTCTAAAGGTCCCACACTTATATAATTCGAGGCTAAGGTGATAAGGGTTCGAAATCTTCTCATCCAATTGGCTTTGGACAAGTGTAAGCCTTGGATTTTGCATTATCTTCCCATTTTATTTAAATCGTTAAATAATGAGGTCATCACTACATCATCATGATGTCATAAATAATTTAATTTATTTAAAGTCTAAAAATTATAAAAAAAATACTATGATGTAGGAAATCTTTTTAGCTTTCTAATGAATATTTATAATCAAAATTTGGACTTGTGTAACCCCACTTAAAAACTGTTTTAGTAAAACAACTCATGTTTGTGTCAATTTAATTTCAACATTAAATAAATATATATTAATGTCATTTTCCAACTAAAGTGGCTCCATGGGGTCCCCAAGTTGACCCATGGGTTGTCTTGGTCGGCCATGACTCATCCAATAGGAGTAGGACAAGTGTCAAGCTCATATCATATTAATAAAACATTGTTTTTACCTTAAACTACACTAATTACCTCTAATCGCGATTAAGAACTTAAAAGTTACTATTCACCAAAAAATTATTTTGATCTCATTGAACCACATTTTACTTCTTAATGACAACCATGTATATCGGATTTTTGAAAATCAAATCACAGAAGTGGTAATATTTCATTTAAACGAAAAATCAGTTATTTAACTACCACTTAGTGGTTTCACTATTCATCAAAAATTGAAGTTTTTCATAATAAGGCCAAAATTTCACCCTAAGCTATAATTGATATTACGAATTCAAAAATGATGCCTATTTTACAAAATTCCAAACATATAAGTTGCATTAATTAATTTTATAATTAATTCCCGCTGTTACAACAAATAGCGTGTTTTTAAGAAACAATTTATATCAAAAGATTGGCAATTGTTTATGTCCAATTTCAATGTTAAATTAATTATAATGACCACCATTGGATAAAATGGTAAAAATATATTCTAATTATACTCTAAAACCCCTCAATAGTATAATTTATCACTATGAATTATTTTGATTAAAAAAGTTGTTTTAAGTATTTTTCACTATTCATAAAAATTTTGAAGTTCTCAGAAAATTACAAAAAATTCAACATAGGCTAATTTCAATATTAGGAATACAAAAATGAAGTCCATTTTGAAATATAAAATTTATATAATTTTAAAAAGTAGTTATTACTATTCATAACGGCTACTTTGATTTGTCGCGATGTTTTAGAACTCGAAGTTGCGTACAATGCAAGCTATTGTATTATTGAATGAGAAGCGTATCGTGGAAGCTCGGGGTGTTACATTTGTGGCCCTCTAGGCCTCTTTCTTAGTGGTATTAGGAAAACTAGACTAAAGTTCAGGATTAGTGTCCAGAAACACATCAAAGAAACTATATAGAAAGAATTTAATGACTCAATAACAACAACCTCATATGATTACTTACTGTGTAATACAATCTATTTATCTTGATATCTCACCAAGAACGTTAAATATGTGTTCCATCAACATTTATGTTTGAAATATACTACTTTGACTTCCTGAAATGAACTCATCAACAAATATAAATGGCCAAGACTTAATCAAAAAATTCAATTTCAACCAAAGGGGTTGTGATATCATCTTATAGTCTTAGAAGGGATAAATTATTTCTTTAATTATTCATTAATATCATATCACTTTTTACATGCCCAAGGTATCCTACCTCACTTTGGGCATATATCACTATGTTTTTCATCAATTTTCATGACCTGACACACCAGGGCCTACTTGGTCAGTGGTAAGATGATCGTGACAACCCCAAGATAGTATTCAATAGGCCATGGGTTGGTGACAAGCATCAATTATTCATAATACTAAAATGGGATGCCTTAGCCAAAATCACATGTATGAACACACACAACCAACTCCATGCAATAGTGCAGAGGTATAATATAATACTTCACATCTTGAGTGTGAAAAATGCATGAATTAAAATCTAGGAAATAAATATAAGAGTACATCAGCGTGATACAAAGGTATAAAGGGGAAAAATACACACCCAAAAAGAAATATAGGGAAGAAACCCAAACTAACCACAACTGTAAAGAGTAGAGTAAGGGAGATCCTAGATCCAGATCCCAAAGTCCAGCCACTAAACATGGTAGCACCACCACTTACTAATAATATACACTAAACCAAGTCTACTATAGTCGATGTTAATCAGTCTGTCAAGTGCATAATACACAACACATCTAGGAAAATCCCATGTAAGAGGGAGTATATACAAACCCAGTAGGACAACCAAAAACCACCAAACACAAAGCATCAAAAGAGAGAGTATTCAGCTCATCAACACTAAGGAATGTCAATTGGAATATGAGACAATAACCATAATCACCTAGATAATATCAAAAATAATATCAAACAAATATCGAAATAGGATCACCATCTCCATAACTATCTAAGAATGATCGATCATCCTACAGCTCGAAAGATTTATCCCTGATTACCAACATCATGGACAACCTCACCAGAATTTTTGTGGATGGCATTCACCTCACCACAACTCTAAACATCTGAGGGATCACTATCTCGTATCCATGAATCTCATGTAAACTCTCAATAATAAAAGTGGAGGGGACTAATCCTCACTACTATTCTCCATAGATCACCCACTCCCATGGAGGAACTTCTCCCCACTAGATCATGATGATGGGGGTACCACTCTATAGATAGAGGAAACACGACCTCTATAGTATGGGTGAGTACCGACTCTATCTATATAAAGAATGTGGGGGATAATGCCCTGGTGCGATAGGGGACTGTTGACCCCAACATATATCTGATAACACTCGATAACTTTCATCAATAAAGCATCACTGAAAGAACTATCATGCTCGTAAAACCTCACATCATATCTATAATTCCAAAATAAATTCCACCACCACATCCTACATGGAAAACCAATCAGGATAAACTACTCACGGGCCCAAATCTGAGTTTAGAAAGAGGCTTACAAACACATGTGGCTTGTTATCAGTCTGACAGACTAAAATGTAAATCCACTTTTATGTCACCAAAAACATCCATGAATGGATAAATGTATCACACTTTTTCAATTATTGTGGAAAAACACTCAGGTTTGGCTATTTACTTGCCCAAAATGGACACTCGGTGAAATAAATTCATTTCATCGTATCACATATGAAAGTTGATTCATAGGCTCGAGCCATGATTCGAAATTAAATACCCAATATTGCTCTTGATCTACCATATCAAAGTCAGGGTCACAATGTCATTGACAGTTCATAAATGGAATTTCACAGCATAAAGATACAACTAAAACATTTTTTATTAATAATAATAATATTATTATTATTATTATTATAAATTCGATAAAATTATAAAGGGAAGGGCCATGTTCCACGTGTGAAGTTCCCTACTCCAATCCTCTCTTCATGTGATAAGCCCCCACCAATTCCTCTCTCCTTTTATTATAATTTAATAATTTAAAATATTAATTTATTTTTATTATTTTCTTCTTTCAAGGTTGTCTTCTTCCCAGTTTTATTCACAACGGAAACCCTAATCCACACCAGTGCCTCCCCTCACTAGCAGCGCCACCCCTTGCATGCATCCATCCTTGGTGTCAGCCTCAACTGCATGACCTTGTCTTGCTTACCATCATTGTCTAGACACCACTCTCTCACCGATATCATGCACCACATAGTCACACACCTCCGAGCAGTGCCTGATATGCCACACTTGGACCAAAACGCACCCTGCACTGACTGTTACGCCTCTCTACCTCCATTTATGCTCCTTTAATCCATGCCTGGTACTTCACCTTGACCCCTTTTTCTCCATTGTCCACTAAGTTGAGATGACACCTCTACTATCGAGCATCGATCTTCTACCTCCCCACCGCCACCAGCCAATTCAAAGGCCTGTGGTGGTCATCTGAATGAAAATGGGAAGGAGAGAGAGAAATGTGTGGGAAAGGAGAAAAGATATAGTGATGTTGTATCCCTCGTATCACATCAGGTTTTGATAAATAAAAAGAGATAAAATTTTCATAACTATGTTTGATGAATATTTGATGAAAAAAAATCATAAACAACAATTTATATTCCTAAACAAATGTATATTTCATATCCCAATTCCAAAATATAAAATCACAAGTAATAGAGTGATAAAATAAAAATAGAAAATCCATTCCTCGAGTTTGTATTGATCATTGGTGAAGAATATGTTCGCCAGCTATGAAGAGGAAGATATCATTGTGTTCATCATCTACCACATGATCCTCCTTGATCATGCATCAATCTATATTCCTGAGTCACAAATGCCAAAACTCTCCTCCTCCTCCTCTCTAATATCCCAAGGTTATGCAGTTAATCCTAATGATTTTTTATAAATGGGATTAAATAGAGGGATTCTAGGTTTAGGTCATTTTAAATAAAATAAATAAGTTCTTTAATTATTTTACTAAACACATTTCCAACGACTGCCATCCACAAAACACCCGACACCGATGAACTTTTTATCCCATATAGGTTAATCCCTACATTATATAATCAATTGTGGTCTTAGATTTCCTATCTGAGGTATTATTCAATAGAAAACCCATTTATACCAAAAAATATGCACACATGTGGTTTAATATATTAATATTTTAAATATATCAATATTGAAACTCTTCAGGCCTTAGAATCTCATGTTGACTCAGTTCCTAGATCTGAAAATATTCCTTAAAATATTTCAAATTATTACAAGGAAAAACTAGTTTCATGGCACTCTCCCCACCTTCAATGTTTTTTATTCTGAAAAGTGAAGAACCTTATCTGATAAAGGATATTGAGCTTTCATTTGGATCTCCCACCCCCATGTGCTCACTTGGAGGTTCATTTGTTGCCAAAAAGAATGAACCTAAGGAAAAACACTCCCCTGTGAAGGTTCTTCTACCTCTGGCTATCAACCTCCACCAAGAACTTCTAAAAGGTATCTCCACCCTCAATGTCCAGCTCAACCTAGTCAATATTGTGCAGCAGGTCGTTCACATATCTACTTAGATACAACACATGGAAAACACCAAACACCTTGTCTAACTACAATAATAGGATCAAGAGGCACGTCACCTTGTTATCCCTATGTAGTAACTAGAAAAAAAAGGGGGTATACAAACCATGGAGAAATTCTATTTCCTTGGATAAATCTTCACAATCCTCAATGATGTGATATCTCTCATAACAAAAAATATCCTCAAAAAACACCAAATTCTTCTATCGTGGTTCTGAAAAGGACTCTCGATGACACTAGGTTTTCCTCATCCACCCCTATATGAACCTCACCTTCACAACCATCACAAGAACCAACTCTAGGCCCACAAGCACTATCTTTTACTAACTCTAACTAGTATAGTGGTGACCTGAAGGGTATCCCACACATGGCCTCAAATGGTGCTATGTCGATGGTCGAGTGGTAACTATTATGATATAAAAAATCAAATGATAGTAAATGAACCTCCTAGTTATGGCCTAAAACTAACATGAAAGCCCGAAGCATGTTCACCATATATCGAATGGTCCTCTTTACCTGGCCATCTGTTTGGGGTGCAAACATTGTGTTTAACTAACACTGGGTCCCAAAGTCCTCCTACATCCTCTCCATAATTTTGATATGAAATGAGAATCATAGTCTGAAATGATCATTTAGGGAATTACATGAAGTCGTACTACCTCTTGCACGCAAAGGTGTCCCAAACTCCCCACTAAACTCCACTAGTAATCGCCTACTAATAGATGTGCCATCAAGATTTCAGATTAAAGACATGATATAAATTTCTTGGATTCCCAACTAATACTAAGGGATATTGGTACATCCTCACCTCTCCCATATGTACTAATAAGGGAAATCATGAAACCTCCCTAGCACCTCCTCTCACTGCATGACTGTTGTTATAATCTATTATCAAATAAGGATGACATGCTCCTCGACCTTCATAAAATCCTTAAAGAACATATCTAAGAGATATATGGTCATGAAAGATCTCACAATCAATATCCCAAATTTGTGCCTCCCTGACTCGCTAAAAAAGTGGAGACGTAACAACCATTTACTGGAGGTGTGTCACACCATCCTGATCCTTAAGGGTCAACTACAAAAAGTTTAACTATCCTATCATCTCACTCAATGAAGGTGAATAGAAAAATTCACTATGAGAATCTTCTATGATAGTCATGCCCTTTTGTGTCTCTCAAGATATCACTTCCTAAAAATTTTTTGCATCCACTATCACTCATATGTCTAAAAAGACATATCCCTAGGAGTAGACCTCCCAAATCTATATCCAACTCTAAAAGAGATCCCCATAGAACCGGTACTCTCAATGAATTCCATGAACCATCCTCAACTGTATCTATGATCCACCACTGATTCCAAGTACACAAGGATTTCATTGAAGAATATGACATTGAACCGATCAAAGAAGGGTTGAAGGATTTTCTCAATAAGTCTCACAAAAATAGTTGGGGCATATAACACACTCAAAGGTACCACCATGAACTTGAAGAAACCATAGTGACAATAGAAATACACCTTCGGTATAACTCCTCTTAAACCCAAATCTAGTGATAACTTAACCAAATGTCAAAATTAGAGAACCACTTCACCTCAAACCAATAGCTAAAGAAGTCATAGATTCTCAAGGGTGAATACTCCTCCATGGTAGTCACCCAGTTCAAGAGACGTTACTTCAAAACTAACCTTAATATCTCATATGCATCCTAGGATAACAACACTGGACTACCCAGGAAAACACACTAGATATAATAAAGCTCTTGCTCTATAGATTTATCCAACCACACCTTTAGCTCTTACAGCTACTCAAGGTCATCTGATATGCTTGCATAGATATTGGACCATCAAGTTGGGCATAGATAGTAGGCAACTGGTCTACACCAAGGAAACATCATATGGCCACACCTCCTATAATAGAAAGGTTCTATGAGATTCTATTTATCCTTTCAGAGTCAGGTTATACTAACAGTAGAAGTGTGTGATCATGGATCCTTCTATGCAAGAGAATCCAAGCAAAAGGATCAAGCAAAAAGGACTCCACTTCCACCACTAGGCCTCGAAAAGGGGAAGTATTTAGGGGGAAAATCTTGTGTTTGTGTACTAAATATGCAACTAGGGTAGAGAAGACACATGTCATACCTTACAACACATCCAAAGCCTCCAGGTCATATCTCATACTACCTAAATCTATCCTTTTACTTTTCCACTTGTTCTCCCAAATTGAGGCTCACTCTGAAACCTTAGCACACAAAAATGACCAAAAATATAAAATTCAAAAGATCTCAATTTCTACACCTTGAAAATATCCAATTTAGGTAGCACTAACTCTCCCAAACAGCTTCAAATTTTGTCACAAGAGTGCATCATGGTGTGGTAAGTGTCCCTCTTCCTTGTATGCACGAAACCACATCAAACGTCACTAAAATTTTGATCCACCAATGCCCTACATTGCCCTAAATAATTCTAATTACTAGAACCCCCATCAAGAGGGGTTATAAACAAGATATAAACTCACACAAAAGTCTTAAGATAGTCCTCTACTGCCCAATAATGGGGTCTTTCTCACCATGAAACCTAATTGTTCTCTATCCCTAAAACTCGTCATACGCACTCAGTATAGGTGTTCCATCTATCAATACCATCAGATCCAACTATTTCTCCATGAATAAGACTGGTCACCAAAGAAATAATCCAATCGGTTGGGTTTTGAATGCTGTGAAAACCCAAACTACTACCACAAGCCAATCCCCCACTGCTTGAGGGTCTAACTCGCCATGAAACTTCATCGGTACCTATCATTGGAACTCATGTAATGTGATAAAACTATGTGTATTGTTTCCATGTCCTGCTATAACTATTGGTATATCAATATTTCATTTATCAACCTTCTATTCCACTAGTGGTGGATCTTTGCACTACTCAATATGTATAGCATTGCTCTATGCCTGCCTAGAGGAAACACCCCATAAATAGGTCCATGAAGTGAGGCCTTGTCTCTGAACTGGTCTCCATCATGACATTGTCTCATAATCCAAGATGGTAGTTTTCATAGAGGAATATTTAGAATTATGAATACATAAATCCTTCAAATAGCATATCTTGGGAGCTAACACAAAGACATGGAAGTCAAAATACTTAGTCCTATATTATGCATGTACCATTGGTTTCCATGTAACAAATGTCTTGCATTTTCGAGTCAACAAGTAGGTGATTAGAGTCCTAGTGAATGGATATGTTGACCACTACACCAATACTAGGTTTCCTATCCAAAGATCCACACCTGAGACACTCTGACATCGTTTCCCTAAGTTCCCAAACCAGTCCTCACAATAATGTCAAAACTCCAAACACTAATCAAGGGAAAAACCACCTATGATTCCACTCTATCACAGACCGACCCACCGACACCTGCCTAGTCAGTGATAATCTGAGTGTGAAAAATCCAATCCCACCTCCAATTTGTCAGGGGCTAAAAATAAGCACCAAGTAGGTGTAATACTAAAATGGGATGCCTTAGCCTAAATTATAAATACACACACACACAGCCAACTTCGTGCAGCAGTGTAGAGGTATAATAAAATAATAAACATCTAAAGTGTAAATAATGTATTCAATAACCTATAGGAAATACATATCAGATAAAAATAGCATAATACAAATGATATTAAGGGGAAAAATATGCGCCCAACTAGAAATATAGGGGGTCCAAACAGAAAACAATTATAAAGAATGGAGCGGGGGAGAGACCAACTACAAATCCCAGATTCTGACCAACGAACATGGTCAATGCCACAACATACTTCTAAGATACACTAAACCAGGTCTGACATAGTCAATTCTAATCTATCTTTCGACTTCATAAGGCACAACACATGTGGGAAAACCCAATGCAGGGGTGGGTATAAACATGCACAGTAGGACACCCCGAAATTACTAAACACAAAACATCAAAAGAGAGAGTAGTTAGCTCATCACCACCAACTAATGCCTATCGAAATATGAGACAAAAACCATAATCACCCAAATATTATCAACAAGAATATCAAATGAAGAGAGAAAGGGGGTCTCCATATCTATATCCAACTAAGAACTATGAGTCATCCAACAGCACCAAAGGTCCATCCCCGATGCCCAGTATCATATATAACCTCATCTAAATCTATGTGGAGGGATTGAAACTCACCAATTATCTAAATAGACAAGGGGGAACTATCACCTATATATTCATCTTTCATAAAATCTCAAGAATCGGATTGGATCGGCCCACTCCTCACTACTGCGTTCCACAGCCGAGGGAGCACCAACTATAGTGGAGGACCCACTCCCCACTAGATCTCAATGAAAACAGAGTACCACTACGTAGATAGAGGACCCATTACCTCTATAGTATGGGGGAGTACCAACTCTACTTGTGTAAAGAGTGTGGGGGGGTGTGCCCTAGTGTGATAAGGGAGTATAAACCCTGACATCTCTCATATCACGCTTGATCACTACCATCAGCCAAGTGTCACTGGAAGAAGTTTCATACTTGTTACACCTCATGTCATATCTTTGATTCCAAAATAAAGTCTACTACCGCATTCTGCATGGAAAACTTATCATGATAGACTACTTTGATAATCAAATTTGAGTCTAGAAAAATCCTAATGAATGCATGATGATTTTCATCAATTTGGTAGGATAAAGTGTAAATCCAATAACATGTCACTACAAACAGACATGAATGGATAAAAAGATCATGATATTGTGACCCTCACATGTAATCACTTAGGATAGGATATTCACTTGTACAAAATGAACACTCGGTGGAAAAAAACATATTTAATCATATCATGTACAAAGGGCACTTCATGGGACTAATCCACAAGTCGGAATTAAATACCCAATATTGGTCTTGAATCAGCTATCTCAAAATTAGGGTCATGATGTCAAAGATGGTTTATTAATCAGATATCTTTGTGTAAACAGGTGTTTGGATAGTTGGGACTCAGGCAGGGGAACTATGTCAGTTCTTAAGCAGCATTATATAGTGGACCTTTGAGTTTCCATAAAGTGAGAATTTATGCTTTAATATTACTGTTGATTTAAATCATCTCGGGTGATGCACATGATGTTGATATATTATTTACGAGTTTTATGTTCATTTATTCAATATTAGTCACATAGGTTCATATACCATATATATATACATGTTTTTGGGTTTCATAGTAATTATTTAATTAAATTTCTTGAATTTTACTATCTATTTAGGATAGTTTCTCTATTATGTGATATATCAATTTTTTCATACTATTGTGATATATCTATGTTAGCATTAATTATTTGGACAAATAATTTTTTCATGTTTTTGTATATATATGATGATTGTGACTACTTTCAATAACGATACTAGTGGTTAGTACTAGGAGGGTTATACCTTGGGTTAAGGGTAGACTACTAGGAGAACCTTGTGTGATCCCATAGACTAATTAGGGTTTATCCAAATGACTCTGTTTTTCTTAACCGTTTCCATTACATTAAATAATATGTATCATTGATATAGTCTTATAAGACTACTTGCAAATCGGGGATGGAATTCTCTTGTAAGGGAGGATACCATACTCTACCAAAAGATGTGTAGAAGTATGTACTATAGTGTGTTCCTCCACCTGCTTTGTGGTTTAGGCAGCAGGTCCACTTCAGCTAGAATTATTTTCTTAGTGTCATTATTAGGTGTATGGGTTCAAAACTATGGTTGAATATACAACTCTATCCTTTAAAGGGACCATATTCCCTCAGTATACTGAGGAGAGGGTTGAATCATTGTGGGAATCTTTAACCTAATAAGAAGGATCCTGGAGGATATGTAGGAGAGGGAATCTGATGTTTGAGATTAGTGGCCTAATTTGTTCAAATAATAACACTATAGATATTTATTTGGGATGAGAAGTAAATAGAGGGAGATAATTGTAATATCCTCAATTTTAAATGATAATAAAAACCCATTTTAAATAAATTACAAGTATTTTTTGTGAAAAATTGATTTTTTTAATACCTGCGTTTATTATGGATTTACTCAATGGTAAAATCCATGTTAATTTAATAAATTTATTTTTACCTTGAATCACATTATAATATTTTAATAAGTATTTTCAAAGTTAGGTGTGGGGTAAATGTGGGATTTTGGGGTCTATAGAGCCATGGTATTGATACAATAAAAGTATTGAATATATTATATTGTGTGTGTGATCTATTTGAAATAATGAAATATCACTCGAATGGTGTCTTATAAGGGAAGTAAAAGACTTCCAATAAATCCAAAATGTGATTTTTACCCTAGGCGCGATGTAAATTTTGTGAACATCATGTGTATGGTTTGATCACACCCCTCATCGGGTGTTTTTCCCTTTTATTTTATTTTTATTCTGATTTTTATTTTATTTTTCTTTATTTATACTTCTTCATATGTATGATGACCCCCATTTCTCATATATCTTGATCTAGAAATCATTTTAAATCAACCATTTTGACTCATTTAAATTTTCAACACCTTAATAGGGTGAAATTAAACACTCTGTAATCAATTTTCGATTGAAACACAAATTAAATTAGGGTTTTTAATTTGGGGATTCAAAAATGGAGATGTGGCTTGGGTTATAAATATATGAACCATTCAAACTTTTTTCTTGGGTGATTTTATTGAGTTCAAGCGATCCTGAGACTCCTATGTGTACAATTCAGAGACCACATTCGACTCGTTTCATTTCTCTTCTCCAGATCCTGGCATGGAAGCAACCCACATCTCCTTCCCTATACTATGCCTATGTTTTAAACAGGTTGGTTTTGTTTTATTTTTATTTTATTTTAAATTATTTTATTTCATATTTCCTTCTTCCTCAATTATGGTAAAAAATGGTTGAATTTAAATAAAATGATAAAACATAAATTATCTAGATATAATTTATAAATTATCAAAGGTTAATTATATGATATTATCAGAAGATAATAATGCGCAGAAATATCCAAAGAAAATTATACCAAATTATCAAAGAATAATTTATAAAAAATTATCAAAAGATAATTATGATGAATTATCAAAGGATAAATGTAAATAACTATCAAAAAATAATTACATTGAATTATAAATGATAATTTATAAAAAAAATATCAAAAGATACTTTTTATGAAGTTTCAAAAGGATAATAATCAAAAAATTATCAAAAGATAATTATATTAAATTATCAATTTATAATGAAAATTATCAAAATATAACTATACAAATTATCCAAGGATAATTAAAAGGAATTATTTGGTGATAAATATATCAAATTACCAAAATATAATTTATTAAAAAATTATAAAAGGATAATTATGAAAATTATCATGGATAATTATATATTTTCTTCAACGAATAATTATAAATGACTAACACATATGATCTTAGATTAATCTATAAAGATATATAATATCACATGTGGTTTTATAATTATTCTTGAGGTGAAGATCACTAGTGCATGCATTGACCTAAATGAAATTTTGAAATTATCTAGGTGAGAGAAAGTATTATCACATGTGATATTTTATTTATTTTTGAAATAGAATAATGGATTTTTATTCTAGGAACCCATAATTAACCTTTAGAATCGACGTGTTAAAAACTATGATAAAAAAGTCTAGGAGGAGGTTTTCTTGGCAGTTGAGGTTTCCACTCTAACTTTTGAACCACACATGGTGGTTTACCCTTATTGTTGACATTGATGAATTTTGAGGTAGAAAATTCCATAACATATTTAATCCATGTTTATTATTGTTAGAATGATACAATGAGGTGTGTTGATGTGCTTAGACAATAATGGGTTTGATCACATCCATGCATGTTTGGATTTGTTCTCACTCATGATATGTGGTGGAGAGTCCTGGGTTATTAGTTGGGCATGTGAAAATTAATTATTTATAAATCTACTTAAAACTATTTTAGTGCTGACTAGAGTTCGATCCATACGGATGGGCTCACATAAAAGTGTTTTTAGTCAACCAAGATAACAAACATAATAAAATAAGAAAAATAAAAAAAATGGGTAATGATAATTGGAATGGTGATGAAACAATGATGAGAATGAAGATTTGTGTGAGTGTGGGTGTCAGCAAGAAATAGTAGAAACAACAATAAGATGCTAGTTAAAATAATCAATTGATTAAGTAGGTGGATTAGATGGTTGGTTTTTACAAATATTTTCGTTTGTTATTTCATTTGAATTAAAAACTTTGGAACTGTTTAAAAGATGCTAACAAAATTTATCACCAGGTCAACCTATGAATTAATGGATCCTATATCTTTTCAAATATAGAAGTCACTCAATAATTTTATGAGAAAAAATAATTTATTACTAAGTTTAATTTTTTAGTTGAACTCAGTGTTCTTCTCTCTCTTAATCTTGATTAACTTTTCAGTAAAATCCTCATATTGATAATAGTTTTAAATTAAGTTCATTGAAGATTATTTTTAATTTTTACTTGATGTTTTGAAAAATATTCTTATCTAAGAAAAAGTTTAGAGAAGAATCCAATTAGATAAATGCATAAAAAATTTAAAATTGATTAACCAACAAAACTATTCCCCTAAGAGTGTTTAGTCAAAGATCAAGATTGCATTAAAAAATTTCAATGATTTCATTATAGAAGAATTCATGTTGGAAAGAAAAAAATGAAACAAAGTAAGAGAGATGAGTATTCTCCATCCCATATATCTTATTGCAATCCATCCTAGTAATCTCCAATGGATCCCTATTTCAATTAAAAATTCACTAATTTAGGTGTCGTGTTGCCTCCTCTCATCTGCTACTCTCTAGGATATGACTCTCTCTCGTCTCTTCAAGACTCATCTTATTATTTTGGTCTCCCAGTTGCACAGCAATCGCTGCCTCAATCTCACGGTCACTATTCTGTGAGCAACTCCTCGGTTCCCTCATTGCATGATTTTCACTATCCATCATCCTCAGTGGTTACCAAATCCATGATTCCTCTAACATAATACAAGACTTCACAAAGCTCAATTCTATGCAGCGGCCACGATTCAAATCTCCAATTCACTCCACATGGATGGATCGATGGTCTTGATCCCTGAGTGAGGATGCTCGAATCTTCATTCCCTGATTTATCCCCCACAATTCCTTTTTCATTTTGAATTTTCTTGAATCAGGCAGAAAAGGTGTCAGGTATTTTTGAATTGGAAAAATAAATTTCCCCTTTGGAATTTTAGTATTTTCAGCTACATTAGAATAGTTTTATGGGCCTTGTAGTTTCGATATCATGCGCCCAGATCCCTTCTTTTTTTCTCAAACATCACTAGTTTACGTTGAGCTTATTTTTTTATTATACTATTATTAGTATTATAGAAATATATATATAATTATTATTATTATTATAAATATAAATATACATATTATTATTATGTTATATATATATTAGTTTTCAACTATCTGTAGTGGGTCTTCTTCATCAGGCGTAGAACCAGGTTCGGTCAAGGATTCATCCTTCGCTTATGTAGACATCACCATAGTGGACTCAGCTTTAGAGTTGGATCCTCTTGTTCAATGGTGGAGCTTGACTCAGAAAATCTTCTCCAATGGCGGTGTGATCGGTTGATTGTGGCTTAGCTACGGCCTTCTGTGGGGCTTCATTTTGTGGATGAAAGTGAAGGAGATGGTGTGGAGGGATGTAGCTCGGCATCACGTGACTTTCATAGCAGTTCGGCGATAGATTCTTCAAGAATGGTGTAGAGCTTAGATAGGTGACTACACAGTGGCTTGGATTTTGTATTTGTCTTCAACCATGGCGGTTCACAATGGTGGATCAGGGCGCAAACAAGAGAGATGGGGGAATGGTGGATCTATAGTAGTAGATGTGTTGTGAGGGTGCTAGCAGTGGATTGGTGATACGGTTGTAGATGGTGGAGAAGTATCACCCTATTGATGGTAGCACCCTAATAGACCAGAAGCAAAGGGGTGGTAGGAGGTAGGTGATGGTAGTATATGGCCAGGGTGGTAGCAGGAGTGGTACCTCTTGGTGGTAGCATGGGATTTGGCGGTAGAAAAAAAGGTGATGGGACCAATGGTATCATGGTGTGGAGGCATGGAGCAGTAACATACTACAAACGGTAGCATGGGGGTGACTTTAGGATAGTACAATGATAGCGCATGGTGGATGAACATGGGAGTAGTAGCAGTAGATGGAAATAGCTAGGAGCAGTCGCATAGGGAAACAGTAGCTCACTGGAATGGTGAATCCTAAAAAATCACAGATTAATTTCATAATTCCATGAAAATATTATATTCCATTACCAACTCAGTTTCATTCCAAAAAATGATTTTAATAAAAAAATGATCAAAAAAACTTTAACAATAAAAAAATTAAATCTAGAAATAATGTAATTCCAAAAAAATGTTTAATAAAAATTATAGAATCTATTTAAAATAATTGTTTCTTGCATTTTAAATATTTAAAAACCATACAATTTTTTTTTTAAACCAGACCTCCAAAATTCCAAATTTCAATTAAATTTCATAAAATTTTGTTATCAATAATAAAATTGAAATATTAACTCAAGAACATTTGAGAGAAAAAACACAAAATCAACCAATATTAATGATATATTCATAGAATGAAGAATATGAGATCAATTATACCTCGATTAATAAATCACCATCAAAAAAACCATTTCAGAAATTAAAAGTCCATTAATTTCCTAAAAACAAATGAGGAAAAGTATGTCAAAAATGGTCACATAAAACTCTCCCACACTTAAATATTTGTTTATCCTTAAACAATTCCATGAATTTTCTCTTTGTAAAACAGACAAAAAAAAATTTAGTCAGGTCAAAATGAAGCATGTTAAGACATTTATTTATAGAGGAAAAAAATATAATGTGGTTCAAGATTTTTAAAGAATTATCACAGTAAGTCCTTATTATATTCAAATAAACACTAAAAACAAGGGAAAATTGATTTATTAAAAATTTATAATTACATGAATCCTATATGAATTCACTAACTTCCCTGGAAAAGGGGTTTTAGTTGCTGAAGGTATATGTAATTCTAATGACTCTACCTCTGGTTTAGCACCTCTGAATTTACAAGTTTGTAAGGTATTAGAGAGACCTGCTTCGGATCCTTTGGAACAGAATGAACACCATGTTGCTGCCATGGATCCACATGGTGCTATGGATAAGGCACCAAAAACAGGTTTTTCTACCCAAACTTCTCCCAGCATCTCTACTGATCCATGTTTTCCTGTTCTGATTACCAATGTTGTACTTTCTGTTAATGCGGCAGAGAATAGCTCACACAACACTTCACACACTCGCTCTTTTCCACTTACTGAGACTTTGAATACTCCTGCTATAGAAGCAACTCCTTTTATTGATTCTACACTTTCATTGACAGTGCCTACTATTTTTTCTTCTTCTTTTTCGGAAAAACTCATATCCACGATTGCTGATACTGCTGCTCATGCTGTCAACGCTTCGACTTCTATCTCTCACAGTATTTCATGCATTTCTCCGGTTCCACAAACTGTTTTTGTCCAGCCCCTTTCTACTGCTAGCAAAGAAGACCCCAATCCTGTTTTGGGCATACAGAATTCTACTATATCACTTCTGATTCCTGCTATTTTACCAAGATCAGAGGACCCAGCCAGGACCCTGCCTTTAGTCCAGCCTCCTATTCTTGATACTGAACAGGTTCATTCTCTGGACAACACTCCTTTAGATGCTCCAGTATCTGACCACAACTCCAAACAAAAACCTCCTATCACCCCTATGGTCACTCGAGCCCAAGGGAAGAAAGGCTCTAGAAAATCAAAAAAAAAAGAAGGGTGCTAACCCAAAACATAAATAGCAATGAATTTTCTCTTCTGGAATTGCCAAGGTTTGGCTAATAATTATACCTCTACAACTCTTAAGAGGTTCTTAAACACCCATAAGCCTCATCTCTTTGCTACTTATGAACCTAAAGTCAACTATTAGATGAACTCCATGGGATTTGGTTCCCTTAACTATAATTTTCTAAGCTCCTGTAAAAATGGGTCTCAAATTGACTCAATGTGTATTTTTTATCACAATTCTCTTCAAAATATCAACATATTTAAAAATACTGATCAACAACTCACCAGCGACTTCTTATGGAATGGTCGTCATACCTATTGCACCATGGTTTATGCCAATAATAGATATCAAGAAAGAAGAACTCTATGGCATGATCTTCTTGATATGGGCACCTCCATTCATGATCCTTGGGTTGTGATGGGAGACTTTAATGCCATTCTTAATTCGGGTGAAAAAATTGGTCCCTCCCACCTTTCTATATCCACTAGGGAATTCAGATCTACGATTGAAGACTGTGAACTCTTCGAAGTCAATCTTACCGGTGCCAAATATACTTGGTACAGAAAGAATTATAATAAAACTGTTTCAAGTAAGCTAGACCGAGCTTTTGTCAATATGAAGTATCTTGATACTTGGGACTGCATCTCCAGTATTACTCTGCCTAGACTCAACTCTGATCATCATCCTATTCTACTCAGCTTCAGTATGAACAGTCGTAAGCTTTCCCTTCCTTTTAAATTTAATAATGCTTGGTCTTCAACCCCTGATTGTGTCTCTTTTATCAAAAACACATGGAACTCCATGAATCATCACAAGGATCCCTTTTCTTGTATGTACAAATTGAAAATCTTAAAGCAGGCCCTTAAAGGTTGGTGTAAAACTGCTAACTCTCAAATTGACCTTGATATTTCCTCCCTTGAAAGGGAACTTAGCCGGGTCCAAATTCAAAATACCTCATCTGATTTTAATATGGACCCTCAATTAGAATCTAATCTCTCTCTCAAACTTAATAATTTTCTCACCCTTAAAGATAATATCCGCAAACAAATGTTTAAGACTAAATGGCTCACTGATGGCGATTGTAATACTAAATTTTATAACTCCCTTCAAAGAGTCAGAAAGGCTAACCGCCCTCTTTCTAAACTTACTCATCAAGACTTGATCCTTAACTCTGAAGAGGCTATAGCGGATCATGTTATCTCGTACTTTTATAATATTTTTAATGGTTCGAAGACCAATGCTGATCTCAGATTTGACATTATTCCTTCCTTGGTGGATGAAAGTGACAATGAATCTCTTCTAAGCATTCCTTTTGATCACGAAATTGAAGATACTGTTTTTGGTCTTAACCCATACAGTGCGCCCGGACCGGATGGGTTCAATAATGGTTTTTTTCAAAAACATTGGGATATTGTTCACAACGATGTTTGCAACCTTGTTAAGACCTTATTTAAACATGGATCTCTTCCTCATGGCGTAAATGCTCAATTCCTAACCTTAATACCCAAGGTCGAAAATGCCTCTGAGATCCATGAATTCAGGCCAATTTCCCTGATCAATACTCTCTATAAAATCATCACCAAACTTATTGCAAACAGACTTATGCCTATTTGCAATAAAATTGTCTCTTAGAATCAGTTCGGTTTCATTAAAGGTAGGTCCATCCAGGATTGTATTTGTCTTGCCTCCGAATGTACCAATTGTCTTAATAAAATCTGTAGAGGGGGATGTGTGTCCATTAAAATTGATATCAGGAAGGCCTTTGACACCATTGATTGGAACTTCATCTTCAATGTTCTAATGTCTTTTGGGTTTCATGATTCTTTCATTAGAAAACTTAAAACTTTATTTAGATCATCTTTTATTTCAGTTATGATCAATGGTACCCCTAGAGGTTTTTTCAGTTGTACTAAGGGTGTCAGATAGGGTGACCCTCTCTCTGCCATCCTTTTTGTTATCGCTGAAGACTACTTAAGTAGACTCCTCATTTCCCTAGTTGATCAAGGCAAGCTCAAACCTATTCAAGCTGCCAGAAATCTAAATACCCCTACTCATATTTTCTATGCTAATGATATCATCCTTTTTATCAAAGGTGATCAAAAAAATCTTCATGCCCTAAAACAAGCCCTTAATCATTATGAAGAGGTTTCTGGACAAGCGATTTCCTGGGATAAATCTTATATTTTCTTTGGCAAAGTTTTCCCTGCTAGAAGGAAATCTAGTATCATCGCTTCTCTTGGTATCAAAGAAGGCCTCATTCCTTTCAATTATCTGGGCGTACCTATTTTCTGGGTTCGTCCTAAAGCTAACTATTTCACCAATATTACTGATCATATTATTAACCAACTCTCCACCTGGAAGGGAAAACTGCTCTCCATGGCTGGTAGGATATGTCTGGTCAAATCAACCATTGTTTCCAAAATGGTCTACTCTCTCATGATCTATAATTGGCCTACCGTCATTTTCAAAAAGATTAACACCTATATAAAAAACTTCATTTGGACGGGGAGCATTTTTGAAAGGAAGATCGTCACTATCCCTTGGAATTCTTGCTGTAAACCCCTTGATAATGGTGGCATGGGTATAAAAAATCTAAGGCTTTTCAACAATGCGCTCCAAGCCTGCCTTACTTGGCGTATCATTAATGGTTCCTCTAAAGCCTCTGATTTCTTAAAGCATATATTCCTTCCTAAGCTCATGAATGGGAATTTTAGTTACATCAACTCTTCGATCTGGCCCTCTATCAGAGACTCGTTTCACATAATCATGGAGAATTCTAGATGGATGGTTAGTTTGGATTCTTCTATTACTTTTTGGTGTGGCAATTGGTGTGGTAACCCCTTGATTTCTTTTCTCCCTACAAATACCTCTCCTGGGGATACTAGTCATTCTGTAAAAGAGGTCTCGCGGTCCCATCGACATACCCTCCCCGATAATATTACTCAGATCATTGATAATCATCCTTTCTCTCCCCATGGTGACTTCCTGGTGTGGGAACCGGCTCCAAATGGCATCCTTGATTCTAGATCCTTCTATAATCATTGCTTCTCTAGAGAGGACTCTACTTACCAATGGGTAAGTCATTTTAATAAGCCTTGGATAAAACCTTCTAGGCTCACCCTTATTTGGCGTATTGCTCATAATAGAATTCCCACTGATACTTGTCTTCAATTATTTACCATTCAACTATGTTCTAAATGTTGCATGTGTAATCAACATAGGGAGGATGCTAACCATATTTTTCTTTCCTGCGCGACAGCCTCTGCTTTATGGATATACGTTCTGAATCTTTTTAATTACAGATGCCCGGATATTGATTCTATTTGCTCATTTCTTAAAAATTGCATTAGATATGATGCTTCCCTGCAGATCAAGAATATCTTCCTTGAGGCAGTGGAGGAGCTTCTGCATGTGATCTGGTATGCTCGTAATGATTTTATTCATAACAACCACTCATTTAGTCTCAATGCAGGTAAAGCTCGGATTCTTATTGCGATTCATGAAGCCGCTTCAGTCCAAAAGGATTCTTGCAACAACTCGGTTGATGACTTTGTGATCCTTAGACATCTCTGTATTCCGGGCATATATCCAAAGCCCAAACGCTTCTTTGAAGTTTTCTGGCAAGCCCCGATGCCAGGATGGATTAAAGTGAACATCGATGGAGCTTCCAAAGGCAATCCTGGCCCTGCAAGTTGTGGTTCCATCTTCAGAGACTCATCTGGTCAATGTCAGGGCTGTTTTTATGTTGGGTGTGGTCTTTCTTCATCGCTTGAGGATGAGATGTTGGGTTTCATCCATGCGGTTGATTTCGCGCTTCAAAGAGGCTGGAGAAAGCTCTGGATTGAAAGTGATTCCACCACTATCGTCCAGGCCATTTGGAACGGCACCACTCATCTTGCCTGGCCGCTTACCACTCTTTGGATGAAGTGTCTGAACTTACTTCACGGGATTGATCATATTGCTACTCATGCATACCGTGAAGCAAATGCTATTGCTGACGCCCTCGCCAACAAAGGTATTCAGAAAAACATGACTTGGATCGACACTCTTCCTGCTGACTTATTACCTCTCTTTGAGAGAGATTGTAAAAAAATCCCATCTTTCTGATCTTTGTAATCCTTTTGCTCTCTAATATATTGTGCTTTGGTCATTGACCGAAGCATTACCTTCAAAAAAAAACTGAGGTGATTGGTTTTCAAAAAGGTGAGTCCCCTAGGTTTAAGCTCTGTAATGACCCAAACAATTATAAATAAAATTCCTCTTTTTATTTAATTAAATGTCTTACTATGTAATATGGTTATAGAAAACACATGCACTTATTTTATATTATTATATCCAATTGTATTTAAAAGACCTTTAAGTATCATTATAATTGATAATATAGTCATTGAATAGTGATCACATGATTAATATAAATATAGGGTTTTAACAAATCCAATTGACACAGAAAAAGGAAGTGATGGCCTCAACCAATATGATCATATCCTATGAAGCCCATTTATCGAAGCTTCTGAGGGAGATAGTATCTATGGGATTTTCACTTGACAAATACCAAGATGAGATCCAAGAACTTAAGCATGAGAGAAACTATTTATGGCAGAATTTCAAACTCGTCAAGATCATGTCCCAAACCATGTTCGTCAAACCACCCCATGAAAGTTTCACAATCGCACACCTTACCCTTAGAGAGTTTTCTGGTGTATTAAAGAGATATGTATCATGACCCTATAAATATGATTATGAACATTATTTTTTATATAATAATGAATATATTTTAATCCCATTATTTTTACATTATAATTTATTTTATTTTGATATAATAAAACACAAATAGTATTTTTTAGTAATATTCAAATTTTATTAAGGAATTTATTTTGATGAATTAATGTATTTTTGAAATAAATAATATTTTAATAAAATATTATTATTAAATTAGTTTTATTAAATATAAATGATCATATAATTTTTATGAAGTCAAATATAATTTTATAAGGGTTCGAAAACTATTATTGTCAAAAAAACTCATCATTTCTCAATAAATGTAGATTATTATTTTAAAAGTGAAAATACACATATTTTTATAAAATTATTTATATAAAATGGATATTATTTTAGGAATCAAAGCATCGAAATTATTCAATGGTGTTTTTTTAATAATTTTCTGAGGCAGTCTAATTTTTGGGTAAAAATTAAATACCATATAAATATACGGTGTGTATTATGACATCATAATGAACCAAAAGTGATGTAATAAATACTATAAAGATTATACACAACCAAATATATGTTTTTAATTTAAAATAATTTTATTTTATGTTTATTTGATTAATTTTATAAATCTTTTATGAATCCTCCAAAACCATTAATATATTTTAAGGTTTTAAAATATTTTCTTTAAGAGTATGACTCACCTCCACATAAGCAAGAGTATTATTTTATTCAGTTTGGAAATTGGACTTATAAAATTATGAAAAATAGTCCCATTTGGAAGAAATCATGTACAAAGACCATGGTGATATTTTTCGTTTTGGTTATTTTGTTATATAGAGTTCAAAACCTAAGTCTAAGAAATATTAAAGAAATACCCACTCTTTTCCTATATAAACCCACACAAGCTCCCATTTCTCCCCACTCAAAATCCTTAGAGAACATACTTACTCTACCCTCCCCTATCAAGATTCCTCCCAAGGTTCCCCCAATCTCTCAAGAATCTCCTCCCGAGTATTTGGAGTCACGCACTCAAGTAAGGGATCCTTTCCCTTTCTTATTTATTAAAGTTTTATTATTATCCTATGCCTTCTATTTTCCATTCCTAATGTTGGGATATGTATTTACATGCCTCTATTACTACCTATTTTATGTCCAAATTATAAGATACCCCTTTCTCTCTCATAAACCCATTTTTATGAATTTTTAAGTGATGTCATTATGCTATCAAAATTTTACTGTGATTTTTTCATGCCAAATCAATTGTGTTGTGAATACCATACCCATTTTATATCAAGGGTATTCACATTTATAAACTTATACTTATTTGACTTGGGACTTACATGTATTTATTCCACACTCCTTGATCATTAAATAAAATATGACAATGAATGACTCCATGTTTTATGATCTATGTGGCACACTAAAGCATGAGAATGAAATGAAAGTGACGGGTGTGCCCGGAATTATGTAGTGCTACAACGCATTGGGTAATATTTCGTCTCATGAGACATCATGTTGGGATAGGGAGTGAACTTGATTTATTTATGGGACGTTTTCTATTATTATTTCTTGGTTGTTATCCTTAACCTATGTTTATGATGTAGTGTTTTATGATGTTGCCAAATTTCCCATGTTTTCTTTATGATTATCATGTTGTATCACGACTTATTATTCATGTTCTTTTTATGCCATATTGATATGTATATAGTATAAAATTTATTATCTACTTCATTTTATGCCTTTTTTATTCTATTACTGTGATTTATTGCTCACTCCTTTCTTATGTATGTCCCCAGGTTATCCCATACAGTTTTAGGTACGAGCATGTTAAGGAATTTTTTAATAAAGATGGAGTTTTTTTATTTTAAATTGTTATGTAATGTACCTAATTCACAAAGATAGTATAATTATCAATCTTTTGGTAAGTATTAATTGTAATATTATGTAATAAATCATGTATTAATGTAAAATAAAGAGTAAGGTTTTTATAGTTGATATCAAATGAAAAGTTTAGTTATTTGGGGGATTAGGATTAGAAAAATCTATAGAAAGCCTTAGGGATGAGAATAAGTATAAGAAAACATCCCTAAATTTTGTTAAGTATATATTAAGTGGTTTATCAATAAAATACATCCATGTTTGGATACTACAAGTGGATGTGGTTCGGGCACAGATGTGCCTAGGGGTAATAACTCTAATAAGGTGTGTTGGGACTAACTCGATGTATCTTAGTACACGACAGTGGGCCTTATTGTGCACCTGATTTCACACTCATGAGGGATATGCTTTGGTAAATTTATAATCTCATTACAAACCATTAGTAAGGGGAAAATCCCATAAGGGTATGTATTAGTAAATGGATAACATATATTGAAGCCTATAAATCCATTAGTTAACAAATAAATGTAATTTATAATTTATCCCTTTAATGTTTTTGGATTCCCCATTTATGTGTTTAATAGTTTAAAAATATCCATCCCTAATTTTACTTTTATTCTATCCAATGGCCAGAAATATGATGAATCGGGTAAACAGTGAATGTGGTAGGTAATGTGATGACTTCCCCAAAGAGATTCCCAACCCATGGGAGTGGGAATCGCAAACTTTGTGATAATACTCTCTCAGATGACTTGAGTTCTAAATAGAAACCTAGATCAGGAGGATCTCCCAAATCCCCCAAATAAATAACAACTTTAAATAGATTCCTTTATGTGTTAAAGTCCCCTGACTTTCAATGGATCGTTTGATCCCTTAATCATAGAGAAATGGATCCACTTCATTGAAAAGATATTCTATATCCTTTAATATTTCAAACAAGAGAAGGTTCTACTGGTTGTTTATCATATGGAGAGAGAATTTGATCAGTGGTGGACATTGATTAAGAATATAAATCATGGGGAAGAGATTTAAGTGACGGGGTGGAAGGAATTCTAGAAAATATTTTTTGATAAATATTTTCCTCATACCCTCTAACTTAAAATGGAAAGGGGTTTCCTTTTACTCAAGAAAAAAGAGGATGAATCTATCAAGGAGTATGAAAAAACATCACAATACTTGGATAAAATGCCTTTAGATTTATCATTACCTTGAATGAAATTTTGAACACTTCTTCGGTGGGCTAAAACCTAGTCTATGAAAATCTCTGTTGATCTGAGACTTTGATAGCCATGAGGAAATTGTTTGACTGCCCTTAAAGTTGAAATAAAGGTTAGTGAATCTCAAGGGTATCATGGGGATGTGAAGAAAAAGGTGTAGTTTAATTTTGATGGTCTGATGGAGAAATCTAATAGTGTTAAGAAATTTCATCATCCCACTTGTCAAAGGTGTATAAATAAGAACCCTAGAAATTGTATAAAGGGAATGTGGAAATGCTTTAGGTGCGGGAAGGAAGAACGCCTAGCCAATGATTTTCAATAGTAGAAACTTTCTAATGTGATGGTGGAGAGAAATTATCCATTCAGCCCTCATCACATTATTCATTGATCTAACTACGAATAACCAAGGCACTTTTCAAACCAATTTACTAAGCTAAGGGTTTTTGGAGACAACTGTTGGGAAAAAATCCCTCAAGGTAACATTGCAGTATTTTTGGGTTGATTGTGTTTGTTGAAAAACCAGGTTTTCATGGATATTTGTCGAGTTCCCAAGAATTTTTTGACAATCCTTGTTGACAAAGAACGATGACAAAGTAAAGGACGATCTGGAGGCGGTACAAAAGAGCAGTACAAGGTGGCGCTGTTTCCCAGTGTTTGCCAAATTTTTGGGGTCCAAAATTTGGAGTTTGGTGAGCATCACGAAAATAGGATTTTCATGAAGATCATAATTTAATATGGTAAAGGAATGAATTTCGCGAAGATAGGATTCGTGGTTTGGAAATCGTGAAGACCAGAAGAATGGAGGCGGTGATGCTTCGCGATTACGTCAAGCTTCACGAACGGCAGAGGCTGAAGCGCATCGCGGCGGTGAAGGGCTTTGCGAGGGAGCTTCGCGGCGAAGGTGCGAAGGAATTTTGGGCTTCGCGAGGGAGCTTCGGGGTGAAGTCGTGAAGGTATGTTGATGGTGATTCTTCGCGACTACGTCAAGCTTCGCGAATGGCAAAGTGACGTGGTGCTTCGCGATTTGGACAGAATTCCGGCGGAATCTTTGGAGCTTCGTGATTTGAGATGACGTGGCGTTGACTTCGCGCGGAAGGGATTAGGGTCAGTGGAATTGCCTATAAATATAGGCCGACCCCTTCGAGAGAAGCAGAGATAATTTTCAGAGAAAATCTATTGCTCTCGGTTCGTAGAGGTGGTTCGTGAAGGCAGTGTGCTTCGCGAAAGGGGAGCTTCGCGGCGGCTATTTTAGCTCTGCGAAAGGTGTGTGCTCCGCGTTGGCTCAGTGAGATTCACGAAAGAAGTTGCTTTGCAACGAGTTGAGCTTCGTGGGAGTTCTTCACGAGAGAGCTTCGCGAGAGAGCTTCGCGAAAAGGTAGGAGCTTCGCGAAGGCTTGTTTGAGCTTCGCGAAATTGGGAGCTTCGTGAAGTAGGGTTCTTTGCGAAGGTACTTTCCAAAGGTAGTTGCCCACTGGTCAGAGGCAAAGTGATATTCATCAGTGGATGAAAGTTGGACTTCAAAAGAGCATATATCAACAGTTGAAGATGCATTATTTCATGCAAATGAAGAGACCTATAGGTCTATAAACTATGATTGGATTCCCTTCTGGAGCAGTGAGCTTAGGAAGAGGAGAAAGGTGATCCTCTCCACCGGCAGTGAGCCAGAGAGAGAGAAACAGGGAGTGACCCTTGGGAAAGCAGTGAGCTGACCCTAAACTTTGTAAAGGCAGTGATCCTGGGCATATAAGTGATCTAGCCCGAACATTATAATCCACAGCTAGTGAAGTTTAGTGGAATTGGTACGACAGGAAACCTGTCGGCGTATTCTCCTTGGACGTAGCCCAGTGAGGGTGAACCAAGTAAAAATCTCAGTGTCTGCCTGTTAATTTGCCTGCATCACATTTAAAGCATCATCATCAGATAAAGGAGAAAGTAAGTGATCATAACATACACACAAGTGCAAACAAAGTGACCCTTGTAACAAATAGGTCAATATCCAGCGGGGCAGGAAGAACTTTGAAAAATAATATCCATACCCTGATTCACCCCCCCCCCCCCCTCTCAGGGTATATAGGCCCCTATTAGCCCTAACAATTGGTATCAGAGGGATAGGTTTCTTTTATCAGATTTGTTTGCTCAGACTTTCTGTAGTTCATTTGTGTTCATAAATCAGTCTTCTATTATCTCGGAGTTCCATGGCAAAGGGAAAAACATCAAAGAAGAATCAGAAGTCAGGTGGTATTTCTCAGTGCGGAAGTGTTTATGGAAAAAGTGTGATTCAACTAAAGGAATCAAACAGCTTGCTGAAGGAATGATTGGATGAATCAGATAGTGAAAAGATAGATTCACTCAATAATGCTGTTGGAATGAGTGAAGTACATAAAATTCAAAGTGATGCTGAAACCACTGATGATGAAGAAGTTTCAAGGAGGACACCAGTTGATGTCATTAACATGACAAAGGAAATGGACCGGAAATCGGTTGAAGAAGTCAAATCTAAAGAAATCCGGATCAAAGTATTAGAGATTGAGGTCAAAAAACTAAGAGGCTTAAATCAAAGGCTTATTGATATAGTTACTGACCTAACAGAGAAGAATGATTCACATGCTGAAGAACTGCAGAAGATGGATAAAATGAAAGGAAAACAAAAGGCTGATGATTATGAAGAGAGTCAAAAGTCAGATGATGTTCAGAATCTGAAATCTAAAAATGGTGAGCTTGTGACACAGCTTTCTGAATTAGTTCAGAAGAATCAAAGGCTACAACAAGAGAATTCATGTTGCTCAGATTCTGTTGTTCAGGAAAAATTGAAGGTAAAAGAGAAAAGTGAAGTGGTGGAAAAGCTTACACGAGAATTGGAAGTTGAGATGAGTAGATGAAAGTATCTCAAGAGAGAACTTGATGATCAACTTGAATCAAGTAAAGTAAAGATTCAGAAGCTGAAAGAAGAGATAGAATCAGTGAAGAAGGAAATGGAGAAATCTAAATATAAAGATAAGCCAAAGTTTAAGGATGCACTGCACTTATTATTTGACTATCCTTTGGCAGGTGATGATAAAATGAAAGCCAAATATGCTACATCAGAGGAGAAGCATGAAAGGATTGTATCTTCCCAAAGGCCATCCTTTTTGGGAAAATCTGGAATTGGATATGATGATCCCACTCCTATACAGAATAAGAAAAACGCTGTGAAAATATCCAGAGGTAAGAGATCTATGAACAGTTCCATATGTGAAAGGAATCCTATAAGTGCTGGAGATAGGCCTAAGAGGACAGTTACAAGAAGTAGTGACGACTTGTGCAATTTCTACGGGATTCATGGCCACACATCAAGCTTCTGTTCAGAGGCTCTGGAATACATTTCAGGCTGTGAAAATAGAAACTTTGCTAAATCTGAGAATAAGAAGAAGCGTCAAGAGAAATCAGAGAGAAGAGTCTCTTAGAGGAAAGAATTAATCAGATGCTATTTCTGTGGAATAATGGGACACACCATGAATATGTTTCAGGAAGCTCAAGAGCCCCATATCAGAAGAAGAACTCAAGGTGTATCAGCATCTCTGCAGATAAGTGATGAAATGAGGTATGCCTTTAATAGAAAATGTTTCATATGTTCTGATCATGGGAATTTGGCTAGAGAGTGTAGCAAGAAGAAAGAAGGAAAGGAAAAGGAGCCCAGAAAGAGATTCTTGACTCCAGTGATGTATAAAGAGAAATCTTACATTGGGAGACAAAGTGGTAATGTAAATAATAGGCCTATAGCCTTAGGGGAATCACAAGGAGCTGAGCAAAAGGTGTATCAGTCACCTCCTCTGTCACACTCGCAACATATCTCTCAGAGGGAACATGAACAAATCTGGAAGAAAAAGGATGGAGATGTTACAGTTTTGAGAAAGAAGAATAAACATTCAATATAAGACTCACCACCGGTGAAAAGGAGTGTGGTGACTCAGATATCTGATAAAAGAAAGATGCACAAAGAATGTGATGAAAAATTTGCAGGACGTATTCCACAGCGAAATTTGGAAGAAGATGCAATATCCCTATAATGGTGGAAGAAGAAAGGGAAGATGGAAAGAAAAGATATTCCTGCTCCGAGAAATAATCAAGGAAAATGGAATTTTAGTAGAACCTCAAAGAAGGAAATGTGTACTAGTGGGTTTATACCCCAAACGGTGAGAAATTCTGAGCCTACCAAATCTACGTATCAGAAAAAGGCTCAGAATGTAGGCAATGAATGCCTAGACATATGGCCATAACAGTTGAAGTTGGCTAGGTAACTAGGAGAAGCAAGGAAAGAGTGTGATACTCTACAAGAAAGAATCAAAGGGTTGACCCATCAGGATCAACCACAATCCTCATCTTGAGGATTCTAGAAGATCAACCCCTCTCCCTGTGTATATAAATGCTATTAACTGATGATTAATATGTTTCAGGTTTTAGGGAGATACGATCCAAGGGGAAGTGGCATCTAAAGATGCAATGTGGAGAAGTGATGTGCTCCAGAGTTTAAATTGGATCAAATCAGGTACAATAGTTGAAGAAGAAAGGGAGCAACAGAGCACAATAGGTAGTGATTGTGTTATTAACTTTCTCTCTTGATTCCTACCCTGAGTTTCAACTCAGTAGGCATAGAGATTTTATTAATGGCTCAACTATGAGTGGAAGATGGGAACAAATGATGCAGGAGGAAAAGACTAGTTATGGGTCTAAACAGATGAATGTTGGGCCTAACTACGGGAAGAGTTGCATAACACAGGGGGAGCATTTAATAACAAAATCAGATGCAAGAGCCATCAATGAAATAATTGGATGACTCGTCTTAGGTGTTGCCTATTGGGGGAAGAAAGAAGCACGGGGAGAAACAGCAATAACCTCTCATTTCATGATTATTTACATTGCTATAACAATGTGGTATCAGCTGACTGCTTTCAGTATACCAAGAAGCTGCGAGAGAAATTCAAAGGTGTGTCAACAAAAATCCGAGAGAAGAAGTTTGAAGGAAATGACGTCATTAAACAATGACATAGAGAAAAGTTTCCTATTGAAAGTGAGTAAGTGGTATGAGACTCAGGGAGAGAAGAAGTGGCTGAAGTTGATTCAGAAAAAGATACTGATGGTGAGTACAAGGAAGTAAAATCCTGATCTGCACAAAAGCCAAAGATTCGAGCTAAAATTGACAGGCAGAATATCATCAATTATCAGTGAGCTCTAGTTCAGACAAGGGAAATGAAATCACTATAGCATGCACCTTTTCTATCTTAGGTTGAGCTGAAATGAATTGCTGATGCAGCTGATGATGAAAACTGGGTTCAGGCTATGAATGAATAGCTTGATCAAATTGAGAAGAACCAGACATGGGAGATTGTTTCGAGGCCAGCAGACAAGAATGTCATTGGGACCAAATGGTTCTATCGCAACAAGATGAATGAAGATGGCATAGTGATTCGGAACAAAGAACGACTAGTGTGCAAGGGGTACTCCCAGATCGAGGGAATAGATGTCGGTGAGACATTTGCACCGGTTGCAAGGTTGGAGACCATCAGATTATTTTTTGCCATAGCAGTGCAACAAAAGTTCAAAGTGTTCCAGATGGATGTCAAATCCACATTCTTGAATGGGGTTTTGTAAGAGGAGGTGTACATTGAGCATCCAGATGGTTTTATCATTCATGAGGATGAGAACAAAGTTTGCAGGCTGAAGAAGGCATTGTATGGGCTGAAACAAGCACCAAGAGCATGGTACTCAAGGCTTGATCAGTACTTGAAGAAGCTTGGTTTTCACTGTGGAGGAGTTGATTACAATCTCTATTTCAGTAATGATAGTAATCAAAGGATGATGGTGTTGTTTTATGTTGATGACATAATATTTGGCGGATCAGATGAAGCTCAGTGCAGATAGTTTTCCGAATTCATGAAAAATGAGTTTGAAATGTCAATGATTGGGGAGATTACGTTTTTCCTTGGTCTAAAGGTGACACAAGGAAGGAATGGAACATTAATTTCTCAATCTAAATATTCCAAGGAGGTCCTGAGAAGGTTTGTAATGGAAAATTCCAAGGAGATGAAGACTCTGGTTGCCACCCGGATGAAATTATCAAAAGATGAAGATGGCAAGGCAGTTAATATCACAGAATATAGGCAAATTATTGGAAGTTTGTTGTACTTGACTGCAACAAGTCCTGATATTGTTTTCGCCACATTCCAAGCAGCGAGATATCAGAGCAATCCCAAGGAAAGCCACATGCTTGCAGTGAAAAGAATACTTCGGTATATCCAGGGCACAGTGGATTTCGGCTTGACATATACTGATAAATCTCAGATAGAGTTATTGGGTTATACTGATGCAGACTGGGCCGGTTCAGTGGATGATAGGAAATCAACGTCAGGTGGTGCTTTCTATCTTGGTGGCTTGTGTATTTCTTGGCTTAGCAAGAAGCAAGATTTCATTTCATTGAGCACCGCATAAGCTGAGTATATTGCGGCCACTCAAGCATGCACACAGTTATTGTGGATGAAGCAGCAGCTTGAAGATATGGGAGTTGAAGTGAAGTCTTCGATCGGAATCCAGTGCGACAACACAAGTGCTATAAATCTTAGCAAAAATCTCGTCTATCGTTCAAGGACAAAGCACATTGAGATTAAGTATCATTTTATCAAGGAGAAGGTTGAGCAGGGAATCGTGAAGTTGGAGTACGTGCCCACAGAGCTACAGGTTGCAGACATTCTGACAAAGGCCTTACCTAAGGAAGCTTTTGAGAGGCATCGACTGGCTTTGGGAGTTCAGTCGATTCCCTGCACTTGAAATAGTGTGGATGTGGGACCCCCCCCCCCCTCTCCCTGTGGTATGATGTGTTTTTCCCTACTGTGCTAATGTGTTCTCTACTCTGTTACAGACTGCAAAGGAATGACCTTTGGGTTCGTTGACAAAGGGGGAGAAAAGTGTATGTTAAAGGGGGAGAAAATAGTGATTGTTCAAGGGGGAGACAGTGCGGAGAGTTGATAAATCATAATTGATACGGGGAGAATCTGACAGGTGGAGCATCCAAAAAGGGGGAACAATGAGAAAGGGGGAGAGTATCAAATCTGAAGATGCTAGAAGTGATCGATCAAAGCATAGATATCATGACAGCTGAGGATCGTGATAAAAGCAGAACAGTGGTGTTGGAATGGTGTGATACGGTTTCCAGCTATCAACAATTGGTATCAACTTAAGAATTCACCAATTGGTATCAGTGTGGTTCAACAATTGGTATCAATTTAAGAATTGGTATCAGGGTGGAATCAACAATTGGGGTCTGACATGAAGTGATTCATTGATGAACTTTTCATACTACTCTTGTTTCTCACGCCGAGAATTGCTCATGTGGGCTTAGAGTACGTGTTAAGTGAATCCTTGAATGCTATCAGAATCGCAAGAGGCGAATGGTGGTAGCGACTGGAAGAAGACTCAGTGAGGTATCAAAGTGCAGAAAATCTTTCTGAGCAGAGTTGTGAATATTTTTCAACAAACCCAAAGGGGGATATTGTTGGGCAAAAATCCCTCAAGGTAACATTGCAGTATTTTTGGGTTGATTGTGTTTGTTTACAAAGTAGGTTTTCATGGGTATTTGTCGAGTTCCCGAGAATTTGTTGACAATCCTTGTTGACAAAGAACGATGACAAAGGAAAGGATGATCTGGAGGCGGTACAAAAGAGCAGTACAAGGTGGCGCCGTTTCCCAGTGTTTGCCAAATTTTTGGGGTCCAAAATTTGGAGTTTGGTGAGCATCGCGAAAATAGGATTTCCATGAAGATCATAATTTAATATGGAAAAGGCATGAATTTCATGAAGATAGGATGCATGGTTTGGAAATCACGAAGACCAGAAGAATGTAGGCGGTGATGCTTCGCGATTACGTCAAACTTCGCGAACGGCAGAGGCTGAAGCGCATCACGGCGGTGAAGGGGTTTGTGAGGGAGCTTCGCGGCGAAGGCGCGAAGGAATGTTGGGCTTCGCGAGGGAGCTTCGCGGCGAAGTCGCGAAGGTATGTTGACGGTGATTCTTCGCAACTATGTCAAGCTTCGCGAACGGCAAAGTGCCGTGGTGCTTCGCGATTTGGACCGAATTCTGGCGGAATCTTTGGAGCTTCGCGATTTGAGATGACGTGGCGTTGACTTCGCGCGGAAGGGACGAGGGTCGGTGGAATTTCCTATAAATAGAGGCCGACCCCTTCGAGAGAAGCAGAGAGAATTTTCAGAGAAAATCTATTGCTCTCGGTTCGCAGAGGTGGTTCGCGAAGGCAGTGTGCTTCGCGAAAGGGGAGCTTCGCGGCAGCTATTTTAGCTCCGTGAAAGGTGTGTGCTCCGCGTTGGCTCAGTGAGATTCGCGAAAGAAGTTGCTTTGCAACGAGTTGAGCTTCGCGGGAGTTCTTCGCGAGAGAGCTTCGCGAAAAGGCAGGAGATTCGCGAAGGCTTGTTTGAGCTTCACGAAATTGGGAGCTTCGCGAAGTAGGGTGCTTTGCGAAGGTACTTTCCAAAGGTAGTTTCCCACTGGTCAGAGGCAAAGTGTTATTCATCAGTGGATGAAAGTTGGACTTCAACAGAGCATCTATCAACAGTTTAAGATGCATTATTTCATGCAAATGAAGAGACCTACAGGTCTATAAACTGTTATTGGATTCCCTTCTGGAGCAGTGAGCTTAGGAAGAGGAGAAAGGTGATCCTCTCCATCGGTAGGGAGCCAGAGAGAGAGAAAGAGGGAGTGACCCTTGGGAAAGCAGTGAGCTGACCCTAAACTTTGTAAAGGCAGTGAGCCTGGGCATATAAGTGATCTAGCCCGAACATTGTAATCCACAGCTAGTGAAGTTTAGTGGAATTGGTATGACCGGCAACCTGTCGGCGTATGCTCCTTGGACGTAGCCTAGTGAGGGTGAACCAAGTAAAAATCTTGGTGTCTGCCTGCTAATTTGCTTGCATCACATTTAAAGCATCATCATCAGATAAATGAGAAAGTAAGTGATCATAACATACACACAAGTGCAAACAAAGTGACCCTTATAACAAAGAGGTCAAGATCCATCGGGGCAGGAAGAAATTTGAAAAAGAATATCCATACCCTGATTCACCCCCCCCCCCCCTCTCAGGGTATATAGGCCCCTGTTGGCCCTAACAACAACCAACAACCTCCAAGGTAGTAAGGGTAAGCTTTTTCCATCACAACCATTGTGGTGGATCTTGAAAATGAAGTGGTGATATGTACTATAGTTATTAATTAAATAATAGAGAATGTAATTTTTGATTCTGGTTCTGCTCATTCCTTCATATCATGAAAGTTTAGTAGAACTATTCAAACACAACCAAAAAAATTGAAGTAGAGCTGCTCATGAAAATAGAAAATGGGGAAATTATTTCATCTTGAGTATATAACTCATCCCCTGTTAAACTTTGTGGGATGAACTTCACATAGAACCTTGTCATAATCCCTTTTTCATAATTTTATGCAATTCTAGACATGGATTGTCTTTCCTTATATATATCCAATATAAATTTCAAGGAGAAGGAAATAATAATCTATATTATGAATCATCACCTGATTCTGTACAAGTGTAAGGAGGAGAATGAATATTATTTAGCACCAACATCTCAAGAATGGATATTATTTCCCTATGAGAAATTATATCTATCTCAAATGATTTATTCTAAGGAAATGGTCATCCTTAAATACATTCCCATTGTGAGGGAATATGTTAATGTGTTTCCCGAGTAATTTCAAAGTATTCCTCCTAACTAGGAGGTTTAATTTTAAATAGAGCTTATACCTAGGGAATTTCCATTATCCAAGACTCCATGTATAATGGTTGATATGGAATGTGAGGAGTGGAGGAAACAACTATAGGGGAATCTGGATAAAGTTTCCATATTCCCAAGTGTTTCACCATGGGGTGCACCAGTTCTCTTTGTCAAGAACAAGGATGGGTCAATGTACCTTTGTATTGATTATTGTGAGCACAACAAGATCATGATAAATAACAAGTATCCTCTATCATAGATTGATGACTTTTTTTATCATCTATGTGGATCAAAATACTTCTTCAAGGTGGATCTATGGTCGAGATGTTTCCAAGTTAGGGTGAAGAAGGAGGATATCCCTAAGACTACTTTTCATACAAGGTACGAGCACTATGAGTTCATAGTAATGCCATTCGGACTCACTAATTCTCAAAAAATATTCTTGGACTTGATTAATAGAGTATTTAGAGATTATCTTGACAAAATTTTAGTAGTCTTTATAGATGATATTATAATATACTCCAAAAGAAAGGTGGATCATGAAGACTATATGATCACTACCCTAAAGACCTTATAAAAGGAGAATCTTTATGCCAAGTATTGCTAATGTGAGTTCTGGTTGAAGGAAATCACTTTCTTGGGGAATATCATCACTAAAAATCAGATATTTATAGACCCTTCAAAGTTAAAATATGTTTAGTGATGGATGGGTCCAATATATGTGATAGATATCTATATTTTTCCAAGTTTATTTGGGTATTATCATTGATTTTTGAGAAATTTCTCACGATTTTCAAACCCTCTTACCAAACTAACTCGAAAGGGAGTCAAGTTTGTTTGTAATGATTAATATGAAGAGAGGTTCATGGTGTTGAAAAGAAGGCTTATCACTACCCTTGTGATCACACTACCCATAAGTGGAGAACTTTTCATGGTATTCAGTAATGCTTCAAATAAGGGATTGGGTTTTGTATTGATATATAATGAAAAAGCCATAGTCCACACTTCAAGGTAGTTGAAAGTTCATGAATAGAACTACCCAATGCATAATCTGGAGTATGTTGTAGTAATCTTAGCAATGAAAATATGGTGGTATTATCTATTTGTGGGAAAGTTTTAAAGATGTATGAATTAAAAAATCCTCAAGTATATATTCACATATAAAGATATGAATATGTGCCAAAGAATATGGTTATATATGATCAAGGACTATGATTTCTCAATTCACTACCATATTAGGAAAGAGAATAAAGTGGTGGACGCTCTAAGTAGAAAGGATTCATCAATTCCATCATTGATGAAAATTGAGAGGGATCTGATCTTCTTATATTTGGAAAGGATGGACATGGGAATCATAAAGCAAGGAACATCATCAACACTTTCACAAATTATTTATCAACCATCTCTTCTAGAGAGGTTAAAGTATGCTCAAAGAGATGATATGGTAATTCAAAAGAATGTGGAAACTATAACAAAATGTAAATCCTTATAGTTCAATGTTAATGAAGAAGGTGTTGTAAGATTGGGGTCAGGACTATGTGTACCATAAAATCTTGAGTTAAAGGAGTTGTCAGATGATGAACATAGATTAACCTTCTCTATCCATCTTGGAAGCACAAATATGTGTCATGATCTATAATAACACTATTGGTGGGAAAATATAAAGAAATATATTATAGGATATATATCAAGATGTCTTGTATGTCAGAAAGTGATTGAGTAAAGGTAAAAATCAAGGGGTGATGCAACCATTACCCATACCTAAATTGAAATAGGAAAACATCACCATGGATTTTTTTCCCCAAATTTATGAAGAAATCCATAGGAAACAATGTATATGGGCTATGGTGGATCATCTTATAAATACTGAACACTTCATTTCAATTTGAGAGGACTTCTCCCTGAATCAACTTACACAGATATATATCACAGAAGTGGTAAGGCTGTATGGAGTACCACTATCGATTGTATCTGATCAGGATCTTAGATTCACCTCCAAGTTCTAGAAAAGTATACACCGTGATCTAAACACTGATTTTAACTTCATCAAATCTTATCACCCTCATATTGATGGCCAATCTAAGTAGACTATCCATACACTTGAGGATAGGTTGCGATCATTCTAAATTGAATTCAAAGGAGAATATGATCAACATTTTCCTCTGGTCAAGTTCACATAAAATAACAGTTTCCAATCAAGTATCCAAATAGATCCCTATGAAGATATTTATGGGAAGAGGTGAAGAACACCTGCATGCTGGGACAAATTTGTGGAATGCATACTATTAGGTATTGAAATGGTTGAAGAAATGGTGGAAAAGGTTAAGACCATTCAGCAGCACATAAAGGCTGCTTAGAGTCGACAGAAAAACAATGCACAAAATCATCGATGAGACCTATAGTTTGATATTGTAGACATGTTATTCCTCTGCATATATCTATGGAATAAGTTGATGATATTTAATAAGAATGGAAATCTTAGTCCAAGATATATCAACCCCTTTGAGATCCTTGATCGCATCAGAGCGGTGGCCTATTGACTAGCACTCCTACCTAACCTATCTTAATTGCATGATTTATTCCATGTATCCCTATTAAGGAAGTACATACCAGACCCCTCACATGTACTCAATCTAGAGGCGGTACCATTGGACAATGATCTTTCCTTTAAAGAGTAGCTGGTGAAAATCTTATATCATAGAGACAAAGCTCTACAAAATAAAACAATTCATGTGGTCAAAGTGTTATGGGGAAACCAAAAGTAAAGTAGAAACATGGGAACTGTAAGAGATAATGAAATAGAGTTACCCTCACCTATTTTGATATGGGAAAATAAAATTTCAAGGGTGAAATTTCTTAAGGGGGAAAGATTGTAATGACTTGAACTATTATAAATAAAATTCGTATTTTGATTTAATTAAATGTATTATTATGTAATATGGTTATAGAAAACACATGTACTTATTTTGTTTTATTATATCCAATTGGATTTAAAATACCATTATGTATCATTTACATTGATAATATATTCCTTGAACAGTGATTGAATTATTAGTATAGATATAGTGTTTTAACAAATCCAATTAACACAGACAAAGGAAGTGATGGCCCTAACCAGTAGAATTGTACCCTATGAAGCTCATTTATCAGAGCTTATGAGGGGGATAGCATCTATGGGATTTTCCCTAGACCAATACCAATCTTATATCTAACAACTTAATCATGAGTGAAACCATTTATGGGATAAGTTCAAGCTCATCGAGATCACAACCCAAACCATGTTCGTCGAACCACCCCATGAAAGTCTCACAGTCACACACCTTACCCTTAGGGCATTTGCTAGTGTATTAAAGAGATATGTATCAAGACCCTATAAATATTATTATATACATTATTTTTTATAGAATAATAAATATATTTTCATCCTATTATTTCTACTTTCTAATTATTTTTATTTGGATATAATAAAACATAAATAGTATTTTTGAGTAAAATTCTAATTTAATTAAGGAATTTATTTTTAGGAATTGATGTATTTTTGAAATAAATAATATTTTAATAAAATGATATTATCAAATGATTATTATTAAATATAAATGATCATATAACTTTTATGATGTTAATGTAATTTTTATAAAGGTTCGAAAACTATTATTATCAAAAAAAACCCAGCATTTCTCAATAAATATCGATTATTATTTTTAAAGTGAAGATATAAATATTTATAAAATTATTTAGATAAAATGAATATTATTTTTGGAATCAGATTTTCAAAATTATTAATAAGTGAATTTTTCATAATTTTCTGAAACATTTGAATTTTTGGGTAAAAATTCAATACCATATAAATATACAATGTGCATTATGACATCATAAGGACCCAAAAGTGATGTAATAAATACTATAAATTATATCCATGATAAAATATATGTTTTAAATTTCAAATAATTTGATTTTATGTTTATTTTATTAATTTTATAAATCCTTTATAAATCCACCAAAACCATTAATATATTTTAAGGTTTTAAAATCATTTCTATAAGAGTATGACTCACCTCTACATAATAAAGAGTATTATTTTATTAAGTTCGGCCCTTTTAGTTATAAAATAATGAAAAAAATCCCATTTTGAAGAAACCATGTGAGAAAACCATGGTACGGTTTTTGGTTTTAGTTATTTTATTATATAGAGTCCAAAACCTAAGTTTGAAAAATATTAAAGAAATACACAATCTTTTCATATATAATCCCACCAAATATATCATTTATACTTTCTAAAAATCCTTCATGAACGTCCTTACTATGACCTCCCCTCTCTAGAGTCCTCCCAAGGTTCCCCCAAGCTCTCAATAACTCCTCTCAGGAATTTGGAGTCACACACTCAAGTAACGGATTCTTTCCTTCCCTACTTTACTAAAGTTTCTTTATTATCTTATACCTTCTATTTCTAATTTATAATATTGGGATATGTCTTTCAATGTACCTATTACTGCCCATCTGATTTCCAAATTATTAGATACCCCTTTTCTCTCATCAACCCATTTTTATGAATTTTTAAGTGATTTCATTAGGCTATCGAGAGTTCACTGTGATTTTTCCATGCCAAAACAATTGTATAGTGAATACCATACCCATTTTATATCAAGGATATGCACCTTTATACACTTATAATTCTTTTAATTGGTACTTACATGTATTTATTCCACACTCCTTGATCATCTAATAAAATATTATGATGAAGTACTCTATGTTTTATGATCTATGTGGCACACTTGAGCATGAGAATGAAATAAAAGTGATGAGTGTGCCTAGAATTATATAGTTCTACAATGCATTGGGTATTGTTTAGTCTCATGAGACATTATGTTGGGAAATGGATTGAACCTGATTCCTTTATGGGTATTTTTATATTATGATATCTTGTTAGTTATCCTTGACCTACATTTATGATGCAGTGTTTTAATATGTTGTCACATTTCCCATGTTTCCTTTATGATTATCATGCTATATCATGCCTTATTATTCGTGTTCCATTTATTCCTAATTGATATTCCTATTGTCTAAAATTTATTATATTCTACATTTTATGCCTTTTTTATTCCCTTAATGGTATTTATATCACACCACTTTCATATATATGTCTCCAGGTTATCCCATGAAGTTTTATGTATGAGCATGTTAAGGAAGTTTTTAATAAAGAATATGTTTTTCCTGTTTTAAATTGTTTTGTAATGTACCTAATTCCCAAAGACACTAGTCTTATTGATATTCTAAGTTTTATTAAGTGTAATCTTATGTAATAAATCATGTATTAATGTGAAAGAAAGAGTAGGGTTATTATAAGTTCAAACTTCTACTTTCCTCAAGTTATGATCATACTTACTTTAAGAGGAAGGAATTCACATGTGTGGCCTTTTCAAACCCCCCTCACAAGGAAACCCCCCTCCCCATGAATAGGTCACTCTAGAGAGAGCCACAGCCGGGAAGGATCCATTTCCATCCGAGTTGGCAGAGCGTCCTAGAGGGTGACAACCTGGGAGGTGATTGTTCGTCAAGAATTCTGTCGGCACAGGTGGGTTGTGCCTCATTTTTTCGACCCAGTCAGAAATCAGGTGACTCGGCAAGGCATTTGGATCTCGGGGGAGTGGTTTACCCCAAAAGCGGACTCCCAGGATTTGAACCCTGTACCTCAGTTCCTAAATAGAGAATCCATAAAAAAAACTTGTAACATTACTCAACAATCATGTACCCCCAATAATTTCAGAGTCTATGAAAACCCCATTAAGAAACATGTTATAATCCACTAAGTAGGATAGAATTTAGGTGTAGATTGAAGCTTGAAAACCCTTAGTTTTTAAAATATTTTTAAAAAACTTGACCTTTTTTTACAAAAAAATAATGGGGATTTTGATGTGTCTAAAATTGAAGCCTACCTTAGCATATAATAAATAATCATCTCCCCCGCTCTTGAAACTCATCATTGTCCCTACTATTTAATCCTAATGTGGGTGACAGTTTAGTTGAAAACAAGTTGACAATTTAATAGTTCAAAGAATATTTAATGGGTTGTAAGAAAGTTCAAAAAAAACACAAATTCACTATATCCAAACAAATTTTAAAACCATTTTTTAAAGATTATGATTTTTATTTTTATAAAAAAACAAAATAATCTTTAATTTAGTTCAAATGGTATCAGGATAAACAATTTTGTACAGCATCAGTTGAATGAAAGTGATTGTAATGGGTGTAGGTAGGTTTCACAACATGGGTCAACTTAATTTTCAAATCTCTAGAATTCAACAAGAAAACACCCAATCAATAAATTAATTTCAAAATTTTTACAAGAACATGGGGTATTACCTCACACTTAATTCATAATAGCATGCATTAATAGTTGAGTTAAGTATTGAAATGGGAAAAGAAAAATAATACTTCTCTGAATATGGGAGTTTGGATCATTTAAGTTTATTCAAAAATTTTTCCTATGTAGCCCTGAGTAAATTCCTCTTGTTTACCCTTTGGATGTCCTATATAAATATAAAGATAGACATAAGAATATATAATTTAAATCACAAGATAAATTCAAACCAAAGTTTGATTTTATGAGATTTTATTCAGTTAATTTAGTGTGTTTCTCCCTTGGTTTTCCCTTGACAAATTTTTGGAAGCAATAAAACTCTAGCGGTAACATGTCATGTGATGACAGTTGACAGGAGTGGTAGAAGACAGAATAATCTAGTAATAGGATTTAACTTTATTGGAAAATATAAATATAAATAAAATAGAAAATAACCATTTGTTAGTTCCCATGAAACACTAAATTTATAGTCCTCAGTTAGACTTGAGATACATTTTTCTTTAAAGAAAATAGATGGAAGCTTTGCCCTTTGGATTCCCCTCAAAGAAGTGTTTGATTCTCTATCCATTGAAAAAAATTATCTATTCTCCTCTCCAACAATATCCATAGCCCCATTATAAAGTACCCTCATAATGGTGAAGGGTCCTAACCACTTGGTTTTCAATTTTTCTAGGAAAGGTTTTAGCCTAGAATTGAATAGTAACACCCTTTGAACAACCTTGAAATCCCTATTTTGGATGATTAAGTCATGAAAGGATTTTGTTTTCTCTTTGTAAATTTCATCATTTTTATATTATTCCCTCCTAATTTCCTCTATCTCACTCAACTCTAGTAATCTTGTCTCACCAACAAACTTGAAGTCAAAGTTTTGGGCCTTCACTACCCAAAAATACTTTTGATGTAGTTATACGGGTAGGTGAAAAGTTTTTTTAAAGATAATTTTGTAAGGATACATCCCTACAGGGGTCTTATAAGTATTTTTGTAAGCCTAAAGAGCTCCATTTAACTTCATATACCAATCCTTTCTTGATCTAGAAACTACCTTTTCCAAAATCTATTTGTGCTCCCTATTAGATACTTTTGCATGCCCACTAGATTATGGGTGGTAGGTTGTTCCAGTTATATAAGAAAACCCATGATTCTCCATTAAATTCATGAACTTTTAATTCTTGAAATGGGTTCCATTGTCTGTGATTAATGCTCTGGGTACTCCAAACATGTAAAATTTGTTTTTCTTGATGAATTTAACGACACTAAAAGAAAAATTATTGGGAAGATCCACTACCTCAACCCATTTTGCACATATTCCATAGTCACAAGAATATATTCATTTCCATAATAGTATGGGAAAGTTCCCATGAAATATAAGCCCCATGCATCATAAACTTTAACCTCTAGTATTTCTTTTTGTGAAATCTCGTTCCTTATACCTATATTTCAAAGAATTTGGCACTTATCACATCCAATCACCAAACACCTAGAATCATTGAACAATTTTTTCTAGTATAACCCAGCCTGTAAAAATTTATGTGTGTTTATTTATCCTCCATAGTGTCTTCCCCAAGGTAAAAAATGGAAGCTTTCAAGAATGGGGAGTGTTTTCACCTAATCCACACACCTCCTAAAAATACCATTAGCGGATCTTCTAAAAATGATAGGGTCATCCAAAAATTAGTATTTCAACTCAGATATAAACTATTCCTTTGGTTTTATGAAATTTATTTAGAAAAAACACTAACATAAAGAAAATTAGAATAATTTTTAAACCAAATAGATTGTTTTATAGAAGTATTAAATAATTGTTCATCTGGGAAAGATATGTTATCTCCCTTTGTTCCTCAATTTGGGTGTTGGGAAGCCTAGAAAAAATGGTTTAAACCTACATTCTCATCCAACTTTTTATCTTTTATTTAAATATATAACTCCTTCAACTGAAGATCCCACATCATGAGTTTTGGATTTGAGTCATTTTTAGCTAGCAGGTACTTGACGGATGAATGATCAGTGAAAAAAATAACCTTAGACCCTATCAAGTATTTTCAAAAAAAATCAAGAGAAAACATGATAGAATCCAAATCCTTTTCGGTGGTGAAATAATTATTTTGGGAATAATCCAGCAACTTTCTAACATAATAGATGACATGCGGCCTTTTATCCTTCCTCTTCCCCAAAACAGAACCTACGGCTAGATCACTAACATCACACATCACCTCAAATGGGAACTTCTAGTCCAGGACAATAATAATGGGTGAAGATGTAAACATAACCTTAAGAAAATTAAAGTATTCTATAAATTTCTCATCAAACACATAAGGTGTGTATTTAATAAACAGAGAGCATAGTGGCTAAGATATTTTAGAAAAATCCTTGATTAACCTCTGGTAAAATCCAGAATGGAATAAAAATATGTTAATCCCCTTAACATTCCCATGTGGTGGTAAATTTTGGATTACCTCAATTTTAGCATTTTAAACCTATAATCCTTTCTTATAAACCTTGTGACCCAATAAAATTCCTTTAGTAACTATGAACTTCCATTTCTCCTAATTTAATACAAGTTTTGCCTCTTCACACCTCTATAAATAGTTTCTAGATTTTTCAAACATCCTTTAAAATAAAAACCAAATATGGAAAATTCATCTAAAAACTTCAAAAAATATCTCAATCATAATAAAAAATATGGTCATCATACACCTTTGAAAGTTGGTGGAGAACCACATAAGCTAAAGGGTATCTTCTTGTAGGTAAATTTACCAAATGGACAAGTAAAGGTGGTGTTTTCCTGGTCTTTTAGGGATATCGGAATCTAGTTGTAACCAAAATAGCCATACAGAAAATAGAAAATGTATTTACAACCAACCTATCAAGATTTTGATCTATAAATGGCACTATAAAATGATCATTTCTAGTGGAAGAGTTAAGTTTTCTATAATAAATGCATCTTCTCCACTTAGTAGCTTTCCTAACTTGAATTTGTTCATTTTTCTCATTAGTCACAATTGTAAAACCTCCCTTATTAGGGATAACTTATACCATAATAACCCATAGACTGTTAGAAATAAGAAAATTTATTCAAATATAAATAAGATTATTGAATTACTCTCTAACTACCTCTTTCATATTTGGGTTAATCCTTCTTTGTGCTTCTACTCTTGGTTTAAACTCGGGTTCCATGGAAATTTTATGCATACATTTTGATGGATTTATACCCTTAAAATATGTAATAAGCCATCCAATTATTCAATATACCTAAAAAGTTTTCCTCTTGAATTATTTATAATTTGGATGAGAAAATGAATGCTAAATTTGATAACTCTCTTAAAAAAATAATATTTCAAATGAGTTGGTTGACGATTGAGCTCCAGATTAGGCGGTGCTTGGCTTGAGGGAAGACACTTAGGTTTGGGAGGTACAAGGTCCTCATGTTTCCTCTTAAAAAATACAATATATAAAACTTCATCTTAATCACTATTATTTCTAAAAAAATGGTCCGCACGTCCAGTTTCCTTGATTGGGGTCAAAATGTGTTCTAAGGAAAACTCGTCTAGGTGTTCTAAGAATTCCCCTTAAAACTCATCAAAATAATCCTTCTATTTTCTAGAGATAATACCTATATATGTTTTAGTATGGATATTAGGTGCACTATTAATTTCTTCTAGTATCCACAAAAAACTCCTCTTCCTCCTCATTCATAGATTCTTGAACTTCCAAAATCTCATCTCTAAGATAGATTTGGTCTTGGGAGGATTCTTTAATTTTTTTGAAAACATTGAATTCTTCCATTTAATCTCTTAGATTGGATATTAATTTTCCATTTGACATGTCAATGATAACCCCCCCCCCATGGATAGAAAGGTATTACCAAGAATTATAGGTACATCCTAGTTACACTCCATATCCAAAATCAAAAAAACAGTAATCAAAAAGAGCTTCTCTACTTCCACTAACAATTCCTTCACCCTACCAACCAAGCGAGTGATTGATCGATCTAAAAGTTATAAAAACACAATGGTGGGTTGTGAAATCCTAATATCAAGTGTTCAAATAATGATAATGGAATGAGATTGATTCTAGATCTAAGATCACATATACAATTAAATTATCCACCTCTATCTCTAAAGGTGCGAGGGATGAAAAAGCTCCCTAGGTCTTGAATTTTGGGAGGTATCTTATTCTGCAAGACAACACTACACTCCTATGTGAGATTTTAAGTAAAAAATTCTTCCAAAGTGTTCTAGTTTGAACAAATTTTCTTGAGGGATTTTAGATAATATGGTATTTTAATCAAGGCTTCAATGGAGGGAGTGTCAATGTTTAGTTTCTTGAAAACTTTGAGAAATTTTAATAATTTAGAATACTGGTTTTATTTTTTTATTCTCTATGGAAAAGTAATTATTGGAGAAAAGTTATTCATAATTTTAGGTATCCCCTCAACTTCCTCTTCAAACTTTTTATTCCCTTTATTTTATTTGTTTTTTAATACATTTTTTTATTGTTTTTTAGTTATAATAGTGGGATTCACAGTGTTTTTAGTGTTGTTGTCCAAATTTATAGATTCAACATTTTCCATATTTTAATTTCTAGATTTATCCAATTTTTCTTTTTGAGTAGTTTGGGGTACTTTCCTAGATTCTTGGTGGGTTTAGATACCACTTATAGTTGTCAGAACCATGTAATTTTCTCTAGGGTTCACTTCAATGGTGCTTGGAAGATTACCCTTATCTCTACCACCAACATCTATAGCCAACCGCCCCATTTTTATTTTTATATTTTTCATCCTAGCATCCATTTTTACTTTACCAAAATCATTTTTGGACTTTTTTCATCAAAACTACCTACCAACTATTAGAATGTACCCCTTACTTCCTCTTATGATTTATAGGATTCATCCCTTGGTTGGGGTTGGAATTTCTTCCTAGGTTGTTGTTAAAAACTAGGGGAGCAGTAGTTCTATGTACGTCATGCTCTCTCAAAGAAATATTTGCATGGTTTCTATACCCCAAATTTTAAGTGTTTGATAATAGTTTGTCCCTAGGCTACATCCTTGGACCATATTCAGTAATTTTTGAATTATCAAGATCTTGGGAAGGCATGTCAAAATTGGGACAACATAATTGTAAATTCCCAAACATGCCATAGTGATGGCATTTCCCCCTGAGAGTTTTTTAATTATTTTCATTGAAAAATCCATAATATTATGCTTTATTTTGTGGAATGGGATTGGGTTCCTTCCTCACAGTGGTTCTTATTCTAGATCATTTGTGTTTTAAGTTTTTTTCCAATGTGTTAAAATTTTACTTTAGCTCCTTGAAAATTATATCACTTATATCCCCACTAGCAGATTGGTCCACCAATGTTTGGTGTTAAGGGGTGAGGATGTTTTAGAAAGTATCTATGAAGAATTGGGAAGTGAATTTGTGGTTTGGACATTGTATAAGTAATCCCATAAATCTATCCTAAGATTCATAGAACAGATCTCCCTCATCTTGTAAAAAACTAGTGATTTTTGTCTAATTTCAGAATTCATTCTCCAATGATACAATTTCATGATGAAATCATTATAAACCTAATCTCAAGTGACAAAAATTTTCTTTTCCAATTGTTGAAACCAAGTCCTATAATTTTCCTTGATAAAAAATAGGAAAACTCCTAGTTTAAGCTCTTCCTCACTCAAACCTCTCAGTGGAAGCTACTAAACACTACAGTATAAGCTCCTAATGAAGTCAAGTGATCCTTCACCAGGAATTCCATTGATGGTTAGTAGTTAGGAAAACATGTATTGATTTATTTCATAATTCCTAGACCTTGTTCAAATCCTAATTCATCATGTATTATTAGAAATATAAGGTAAGAATAATTCCCTCAAACTATGCCTCTTGATTATCTCATTTCTAGGCTATTTAACATTTTTAAGAGGTTGATTATTCATGTTTTCAAACTATCTATTATCCTAAATTTTAATTTTTTTTTTTTCCTTTTTCAAATCCCTAATTTCTCTCTCAATTTTTGGTATGGTGGGATATGTATTTTCACTTGATGACCTTTTTTTCATTCACCAACAACTTCAATAGTTTTTTTTTTGGAATATTTTTCTAATTTTTTTTGAATTTTTTATATGTATATAATTTTTTTGTATTTTGAGTGTTTTTTTATTTTTTTCTTGTTTTTGTACTTGGTTTCACGTGCCCTCCCCGGAAATAGTGAAAAAATTTGATGGTGGGTCCTAGGTCATTAGTTGGGCTCATGAAAATTATTTATTTATAACTCTACTTAAAACTAGTTTAGTGATGAGGAGAGGTTGGTCCACAAGGAAGGATTCACAAAAAAAGTGTTTTTGTGCAACCAAGATGAAAAACAAAACAAAACTAAAGAAATCAAAAAAAAATGGGTTATGATAATGGGAATTGTTATGAAATAATTATAATAATGATGATTTATATGAGTGTGGGTGTCGGTAAGCAATAAGAGCAACAACAATCAAAAGATAATAAGAACAATCAATTAATGAAGTGGGGGTAATTATTTGGCTGGTTTTTATAAAAATTTTCATTCATGCATGCATTTGAATTAAATAGCCGATAACTAATTGAAAGAGGCTAACCTAATTTTTCATCTGGTCAACCTGTGAATAAATGGATCCTATATTTTTTCAAATGTAGAAGTCACTCATTCACTATATGAGAACAAATCATTAATCACTGAGTTCAATTTGTCAATGAACTCCATGTTTCACTCTCACCAAAGCTTTATTAAATTTTCAGTAAAATTCTCAGATTGAAGACAATTTGAAATGAATTTCGATCAAGATCAGTTTTCAATGATACTTGATGTTTTGAAAAAAAATGTCTAAAAACCACATTTTCTTGTCTGATGCAGTTTCCCCATAGAAAAAAAGAATTTTCTAAAAATAAGTCAAAAGAAACATAAAATTAGATAAATTCATGAAAAAATTAAAATTGATTAACCAGCACAACCTATTCTCTCGAGAGTGTTTATCCAAATATCGGGATTACATTAAACATTTTCAATGATTTAATTATAGAATAATTCATACAGGAAAGAAAAAAATGAAACAAAAGAAGAGATATGAGTCTTCTCTATCCCATAGCTCCTGCTAAAATTCAGCCCAATGATCTCTAGTGGATCCTGATTCCAAGTCTTTTTTATCTGATCCAGTGGTCGTGTTTCATCCTTTTGTTTTATACTCTTAGAGATGTGTCTCTCTCTCATATCTTCTGGAATTTTCTTATTCTTTCGATCTCTTAGTTTCACGCCAATCTCTACCTCAATCTCACAATCATTGCTTCACAAGTAACTCCCTGGTTCCCACGTGGTAAGCTTGTCACTATCCATCATCCTCAGTGGTTACACTACCAAATATTTGACTTTATCTAGTGTTACATTTTATTAGCATTTTTGACACCCACCAAATGGGTATTGTCAAATTCACAAAGTATGAAATACCTGAATATGGTTATTATATTTCCTTCAAAATAAAGGAAGGAGGAGGTGGACAAAGTCTCACGGATCATGGAAGCCTCCAAAATACACATGATTGTGTGACCATCATGAGTTCACATAAAGGAGCCATGAACAGCGCATAGCCCCTACAGAATTCCCTACAAAGTCCCTTAGACAAGTCCTTTTTTCTTTTGCAAAGTTTCCCCAGACAATCAGTGATCGCATGATGGCTTCTAGGCAATCATCCCTATGATACGAGAATTTTCAACCAGCGAATGCCCAACAAACCATTAAAAATTATTTCAAAAATAGGAGGAAAATATCCAAAAGGCAGGATCCACTTGTAGCCGTAAATATTATGCAATGCATCACTAATGGGGAGAATGATTTTCCTCGACAACATTCAAGAAAACTCACGAGATCCCTAGCCTTTGTAAAATAAAAAAAGTAAATGAAAAGTGGATGAGGGGAGCATCTTTTTGTCATAAAATTCATGTGGTATGCCCCTAGAAATCCAAAAGATGTCACAAGCACCTAGTGACGTTCCCGCCTTATATCGTGAAATCTCGCTGGCATGCCACGCTCATCACGTGAAGGGCCTCAGGTATGTCCAAGTGAGTTCGTGCTCCCCCTTTGGCTCCTTAAGGACAAATAGATGTAATTTTCCATGAAATTCCCGCATATCTCCATGGGACCATATATTGGTCACACAGTGCATCACCAAGAGGTAAGGTGATGGTCCTTGACAACACCCAAACAACCTCACGAACTCCCCAGCCTTTATAAAATAAACAAAGTAAATAAAAGGGGAAGATGTGGAAGCCTCTTGTGGTTATAAAACTCATGCGACACACCTAGGTTATCCACAAAACGGTCTTGAAAGACCCCTAATCAACCCAGCATAATTTCATGAATTCTCCCTTAATAATCCATCCTTCTCTCAGGGAAAGTCCCACACAAGTCACCTAGGATCATTTTAATACCTTTCAATAGGCATCCTAATATTTCGAAGGCACCTACACATGTCAAACTCACAATATAAAAGTCCCTTGGCATGTCTGCATAAGAAAACATGACCCCATTAATTAGAAATAATCCAAAAAAGGATGCATTGATGAGGTGGTTTTATAGTCACTGAAAGACATGCGACACCCCAAAGTGATTTACGGAAGGACCTCATGAAGACGCGTGATGTGGAGGACCCCTGCTGAATCCAGCCTAGAGTCATGTGATATGTGTCACATAAAGCATAAAACAACTGAGGTGGTGAGGCTTATAAATCCCCCACCCCAGCCTCAAAGAAGAGGTTGGCCTTTTCACATCTAGACACACCAATTCACCCAAGCACCAGAGTAGATTTCTCAGAGTGGATCATCTCATGATTGGAAAAACTTCCCATTTGGTAAGATCTGGGGAACAACTTATGAAATCATGAACCATGCATAAAGTATTTCACTTGATCACACGTAGATCACATGAAGGATTTTTGGAAAGATACATGAATAACATCCCATACATCTTCTAGATCATGTGAGACTTAAAATAATATAATACTGAACAAATCCATGACATTTTCAATAAAATTCCAGAACTAAGACTAAGGAAAGAGAGAGTTAAGAAAAGAACATATACGATAATCCTCATGCGCTTCGCATGAACCACCCAGTACACGCAACAGCACCAGGGCATGTCACCCAAATATTGCGATGTCCCTTTACTATTTGGATCTTGTGATGTCCTTTGGACATGTCAAACCAAGTCACACGGTGCCCCTTGGTGATGCCACCCAAGTTTCATCAAGACGTATGGTCTCACCATCCCAACCTCAAGGTGTCCTTCGTACGTGTCACCCTACTCATATGGCGACACTAGAACATGTTAGATGAGTCTCAAAATAGCACCTAAGCATGTCTATTGGCTCTTGAGATTCCCTCCAGGAATCCTAGTCATGTCTCACAACAACCTCTAGACATGTCAGCCTGGATAATGTGTCACCCTCCGAGACATGTCACATTGACTCTCGCAATTCCCTAAAAGAGTATAATTCAGCTCTTGCGATGATACTAGGGAAAGTCGGATGGATAATGTGAAACCCTCTGGACTTGTCAGCCAAGGTCAAGTGATGGCTTCCAAGATAAACTGGTTGGGTCTTACGATGTTCTCCAGACAAGTTGGCCTTGATCATGTGACAACCCTTAAACATCCCATCTAGGATATGTGGCATCCCTAAAAAAAATCAACTAGATCATGTGATTTCCTTAAGACATGTCATGTAGGCATCCTCTGACATGTTAGGCATACAATCAAGGCATGTCAAGTGAACAAGAAATGCATGTCAGGCAGATGAGTAGGCCAGTTCAATTGGGCATCCTAGGACTTTATAATCTCGTTCATCCTTAGTGTGTAGGCCTTGATTGCAATGGAAATGTCAGTGTGTAAGCCTCATCCAATGGTATAATATGATATGTCCCAATTGTAAGGTAAGCCTCACTGTGTAATCCCCTATGAAATAAACTATGAGAAATCCAATTCCTTACATAACTAGGATACGTAGGACGCCTTCCTAAGGCCCAAGATCCATATCAAACCTCCAAAGGGTTGTCCCAATACGTATGACCTGCACCCATAAGCAATGAGACTGATAATTTTCCACCAATTGTTTCTCACATCGATCATAGATCATGTGGGCTTAGGAAGTTTCAATAATCATATCATTTGCATCATAATCCTCTACAAAGGTAGGGGAATTCTTAGTGTGTAAGACCCTATGGATTGAACTATAAGGATATGATTCCTTCCATAACCAGGATATGTAGGATGCCTTACAAAGGACCAATCCCAAACAAAAATGGGCATCCATGTCATTATAATCCCCTCCACATCTCTGACATTTCAAACATCAGGACCCAATCATTCCCAAGGGCGGATCATTCTTCCTTGTTTGTCAGTAAACTGAGAAATAATTGAACTATAAGGAATCTGATTCCTATCATAAATAGGATATATAGGATGCCTTCCAAAGGCCTAATCCCAAACACAAATAGGCATCCACATCAGCATAAACTCTTTCATGTCTCTGAAATTTCAACCATCAAGACCCAATCATTCTTATGGGATGATCGTTATACCTCATCTATCAACGAACTAAGAATCAATTGAACTATGATGACTCTAGTTCATACAATGATTAGGATACATAGGATGCCTACCTGGGGATCGATATCCATATTAAACATCCCAAGTAATTTCCTAGAACATAATTCATACATCCATATGCAATGAGGTTGATCACTTTCTATCCCTTGTTTCTCACACTAAGTATAGCTTACATGGGCTTAAAGAGCCGCAATGAACACCTAATTAGTATCATGAATCTCCACCATCCTGGTAAAACTTAGTATATAAGCCTCATTGAGTGGAATGATATAAACACCCCTACATAGGAAGATATCTACCTTGGGGCCAGTCCCAAGGGTGTGATCGAACTACAATAACTCTGATTTCTATTATAACTAGGATATATAGGATGTATCCTCAAGGCTCAAGATAATATATTTGGTGCCTCAGTTCCCGTACATATGTTCTCTACACATGAAACTAAACTACACAGGTTTACCAAACTTTGTGGGTTTTGATTCTTATAATAAACATGATACATATGATACCTCATAATGGATCAACCCACTCCTCATAATATTAAATGCCTCCCTGTATGGCAGTGAATTTTGAAGTGCCTCGTTATACGGATTCAGTATATGAGCAGCTATCTATAATGGGAAATGTATAAAGAACCTCTGATACATACAGATAGATACACCCATGAGAACCTATTCTATTGTACATAATGAGAGTTGATGCGTGATCATTTTGTTAGGGTAACTGATCTCGTATCGGGATTAGGAAGAGATTGTTGAATATATCTTAAATCTATAAGAGATTCTTGTAGTATGCAACAATTCCCCTCAAAAGGGTACGATGAGCCCGACCTCTCATCCACTCGACCAATGTGAGTTCCTAAGCATTATTGGGTCTAAAATCCTAATTGACCACCTGCCTTTAGAAAGAAGGTCTATACCCAGTTATGGATGAGGGAACCTTTGGGAGTTTCCATTAAGAATGAAAATGGTGATTTGATGTTAATGATTGTGTAAGAAATAAAACCCCATGCAATCAACTGTCGATCCAAACCAAACTCACCTCGATGTGGGTTTGGGTCATCTCTTCTTTTTCAAAACAAGCGCTAAAAAAAGTGATGATAAAGAGGGTACCTTTATCAGTGCTCAAAAAAATCACTGATAAAAGTACCCCTTATTGGCACTTTTTAGCACTGATAAAAGGATGCCTTTTATTAGCACTAAAACAATAGTTTTTAGCACTGATAAAATGTATATTTCATAAAAAAAAAATATCATTAAAATCATATATTAATATATAAATTTATTTATATTGATATAAATATAATATATTTTATAAAATATAATTTATATAATATGAAATGTGTAATCACACTTAATATATAAGATATTTAGTTGAAATTGGTTTATAAAATAATTAAAAATTTATATTAATTAAAAATTTGCTAATTATTGTTGAGTAATAGTCATTTAATAACAATTTGAAGATAGAAAAAGTCGATAAATTAATAAACCGTCTTAAATAAGTTAAAAATGGATCAAAATTCAAATGGTCATAACTTTTGATCCTGGTATCCATTTGATATCTACCACATATTAAATCGAGGCTTGCGAAAAGATATGCACTTTATAGATGTTTTCTGGGGGCTAAAAAAAGGCCCAAAGAACCTCCAAAACTGAGTTTTTTTTCATGGTACCTTTATTTTTTAACATTTGATGGAATTTCATCCTCGTTTAAGGGAGTATTTTTATATTTTTTTATAGTATTAGTTTATATTGATATTATGACATTCAAATTTAATCATTTTTTATATTTTACTATTATTTATAATTAAATTTATAAACATATATTCGTGTTTTTATATATTTACACATCAAATTTTAATTTTATAAATAAATATGTAAACATATTTACATATAAAATATATTTATATATATATAAACCATATCTAAATAAAAATAATATCCATTTTATTTAAAATAAAAATGTATTAATATTTATATACTTATATAATTAATGTATGTGTAATGTTTTATATATATATTTGTGTGTGTGTGTTGACATACAGATATATATTTATCTATATATTCTAATATATGTATATAAATATAAATATGTAATACATGTAAATAAATATAAATATGTATAATTATATTTATAGACACACACAAATATATACATGTATGTATGTACGTATGTATGTATGTATTTATAAACACACACACACAAACATATTTTATATATGTATTTAAAAATAATTATATATATAAAAAAGAATGTAATAAAATATATATAAATAAATTGATATATCATAAAATAGAGAACAAAATAATATAGAGTTGTAAAGGTGTAGATCTGTGAGGGGGGTCTCATGTTGAAAACCCAGTGAAGGTAGGGGCACATGAGTCGAGCGATGATAAAAGGGGGGTCTCCACCCTCCAAATTGTAGGGGGGGAAATTAAAAAATTATTTTTTAAAATTTATTAGCACTTTTTTTAGCACTGATAAAATGGGCCATTATGATTTATTTTTTTAATTTTGATAAAAGGGACCTTATTTTAAGGGCGCATAGATTATCAGTACTTTTTTAGAGCGGATAAAAGTGATTTCTAACACTGTTAAAAGGGGGATTTATGGTAATATATAGATATTCATAAACTTTTATTTAAAATAAAACATATATTATTTTTTATTTAGATATGTTTATATATTTATAAAGAAATTTTATATGTAAATATGTAAACATATTTATTTATAAAATTAAATTTGTATGTGTAAATATATACAAATATGTATATATGTGTATATATTTAATTATAAATAACAATAAAAAATGAAAAATTATAAAATTTGAATGTCATAATATCCATATACATGTAATCCTTGAGAATAAATTTATTTTCCACCAAAAAAAGATAAGAAGACTTCTTTAAAAGAGGATTTAATTCCATCAAATGTTAAAAAAATTGGGTACCCCGAAAAAAAACCCACTTTTGGAAACCTTACAGACCTTTTTTACCACAAAAAATGATGAATAGGGTTTTCCCTAATAACCATGGTGTAAATATTTTCATAATTTTTTATTTGATATGTGGTAGATCTCAAATGGACACCCGGATAAAAAGTTAGGATCATTTGAAGTTTGAGTCTTGTTTTCAAATTATTTTAAATCATTTATTAATTTATTGAATTTTTTTATCTTCAATTGTTATTAAATGGATATTAATCAATAATAATTAGTCAATATTTAATTAATATTGTTTTTAAATTATTTTATAATCTATTTTTGACTAAATATCTTATATAGTAAGCATGGTTACAAATTTCGCATTATATAAATCATATTTTATAAAATATATTATATTTATATCACTGTCAATATATTTATATATTAATATATAATTTCTAATGATATATAACTTTTTTTATGAATATGTATCTTTTATTAGTGCTAAAAAAAATCGTTTTAGCGCTGATAAAAGACATGATTTTATCTACGCTAAGAAAAATGCTGATAAAAGTATCATTTATCAGCGCTAATAAAACACTGATAAAGGGGGTTATTTTATGAGTGATAAAAGAGAACTCATAAATGGTTACTTTTATCAGTGCTTTTTTAGAACTGATAAAAGAACCTTTTATCGGTGTTTTTTAGTGTTGATAAAACCACCCCTTTTATCAATGCTGATAAAGGGTAGCGTGGTATAAAACCAAATATGTGGCAGTTTATGGATAGGCGGTAGCAGGAGTGGTACCTCAGGGTGGTAGCATGGGTGCTGGCGATAGGACAAAAAGTTGTGGATGCAACGGTAGCATGGTGTGGAGGTGTGGAGTGGTAGCAGCCTACTGACGGTAGCATGGGGGTGACTGTAGGAGAGTGTAATAGTAGCTCCTAGAAGATGAACAGGGGGTGGTAGCAGTGGATGGTGGTAGCTGGGAGTGGTTAAATAGGGAAAGGGTAGCTCATTGAAACGGAAAATCTGGAAAAAAAAATGTAGATTAATTTCATAATTCAATGAAAATATTATATTCAATCGCCAACTCAACTTCATTAAAAAAAATCATTTTAATAAAAAAATCATCAATAGAAACTTTCAAAATTAATAATTTAAATCTATAAATAATGTAATTACACAAAAAATATTGAATAGAAAACCTCAAAAAAAATTAAATAACTATTTCTGACATTTGAAATATTTAAAAACCATCTAAAATTTATTTTGAAAACCAAACCTCCAAAATTCCAAATTTTAATTAAATTTCATAAAATTTTGTTTTCAATAAAAAACTGAAATATTAACTTAAGTACATTTGAGTGATAAAAACACCAAATCAACCAATATTATAATGATATATTCAAAGAATGTAGAATATGAGCTCAATTGACCCTCAATTAATAAATCTCCATCAAAAACACAATTTCAACATTAAAAGTATATTAATTCCCTAAAAATAGATGTGGAAAAGTATGTCAAAAATACGCACATCAATATGTTATGAGTTTCTTGAAATTATACCACTATTATCTTGTGATATTTTTGGTATATGTTATGTTGTTGTATTGTGTGTGGTATCAAGTGATAGGTGGATTCATCATGACTCAATATCCTTTTATGGGGGAATGTTCAAATGATGTATGGGATATGATGACATAACTAAGATAGATGACAAAACATTATGGTCTTGGGTGACCTGACCTTGGGACATTACGCTCATATTTAATCGAACCTATGAGACAACAGTGGTACATGAAGGTCTATACAACCTGAATTGTATGGAAACAGTGGGGCATGATGACCTTGTGTGGCCTAACTTAATGAAATAATGATTATATGTGATTGAACTTGTGAGATGATAGTGAGATATTATGGTCTATGTGGCCTAAACTATATGGAAATAGTGTGGAATGATGGTCTATGTGACCTGACCTAAAAAATATTGAAAAACCTTTGTGACAAATTTTTTTAACAAAAAATTTGTATTTGTTGATAACTAACCTTTTTGTATAAGAATGTTTTTGTCATTCAGGAATCGGACCCAATCCATCGTAATGAGATTTGTAATAAAGTTAAAAGTTGTTGATAGTTTGAATCCAAAAATTAAGGGGGAGAAAAGTTTTGTTTTGAAGAAAGATTATTTTTTGAGACTCAAAGTATCGGATCCATTTGTATCGGATTTAGATCATCATATCCAAATGAATTGGAGGCAGAAATTTTTATTTTCTGGAAGTTTTTATTTGTCATAATTAGAGAAAGAAATAATTTTCTGATTCAAAAATAAATCAGTTGCTAATTAAAAAGGTAATATTATTTCTAAAGAGTTTTGAAAGAATATTGTGAAGTTGGTAATTATAAAGTTATCATAATTTCTAAACTAAATTAGATGATGCTTTTCTGGTCATAAAGTTCTCACAAATCATGAAAACTCTCATGATAAAATCTTTTAAAGAAATGGTGGAGAAGTTTATAAGAATTTCAAAGTTGTAGTATAGAAATTCCGTCATAATGAGAATTTCATCGTAATGATAATTCAATCATAATGAGAATTCCATCGTTATGAGGATTACATAATAATGAGATGAGAATGAAATAGGAATCAAAATGACCTGAGAATGAAATAAAATTCATAATGAGTTGATAAGGAAGCATAATTTTTAATGATTTGAGAAGGAAAAAAATTCCTAATCACTGAGAAGAATATAGAATTCGTAATCACTAAGAAGGATACAGAATTCATAATCACTAAGAAGGAAGCATAATTCATAATCACTGAGAAGGAAACATAATTCATAATTAGTGATAATAATATAGAATTCATAGTCACTAAGAAGGATACAAAATTTGTAATCACTGATAAGAAATAAGAATTCATAATGAGCTGAGAAGGAAACATAATTTGTAATCACTGAGAAGGATATAGAATTTGTAATCATTGAGAAGTAAACTAATTCATAATAAACTCGGAAATAAAGGTAGATCATAATGATATGATTATTTATAAGACTCAAAAAGAAGATTACATAAGTTTTATGAAGAGTTTAATAGGTCAAAACTTGAAATTCAATTTTTCATAAATCTCGAATAAATCTAGGGAGGATTTAAGAAGTCAAAGTTGAAGTTTAAAAGTGAGTGATCAATTGATATTTGGAAATTTGAGGAAGTGGGCAAAGTTTTCAAGTTTCCCGATTTTGTTTTCTGCATCACCTATAAATACTTTCTTAGATCATTTATTTATTGGTGATTTTTAAAGCAAGTGGAAAAGGTAGAGCACTGACTAAATCAAGTCAAAGTCATTTCCAGCCAAAGATCTCGTGAGGAGGATCAAACTGCTAAATGTTTGTTTACCAGTTTGATTATTTGAGAAGAGTTTGAGAATTTTATATTGAGAATGGGTTCATTGTATTGAGTCCATAATATTGAGATAATCAAATCAAGACTCATCGTATTGAGAAAATCGGATCCAAAAATTTCATATTGATAGAATTAGATCTAGACTCATCGTATTGAGAGAATTAGATCCAAACTCGTCACTTGAGAGAATCATATCCAGATTCGTCGTATTGAGAAAATCAGATCTAGCCAAATCGGACTGAGGATTCATACTAAGCAATTATGGAGCAGTTTCAACAAAGTATTTATTATTTTGTTTGGATCAATTATTTTATAAGAAAACATTGTAAAATAATGTGAGTCTATATAATATTTCATGTCGGGAGATAGACGGTGTCTAATGGGAGTTGGAACAAGTTTTATTCACTTCTTCATAATAGTGGACTTCCATAGACCCACAAGAGTGGCTATGGAAAGGATGTAGTTTCTCACACTGTGGTCGAACCCTATAAATTTTATGCGATTTACTTTCTCTCCTACTTTTTCATGCATAAGTATTTACTAAGATTTTATAAGGAAATAAATCTTAATAGGTTATAGGGGTTAAGTTTCTAAAATTTTTGAAACTTACAAAAAGTGAACAACTAATTCAACCCCCCCCCCCTTCTCAGTTGTTATTTGATCCTTTTCAACTTCAATTGGTATTATATCCCATGTTTCTTTGTTGAATCGTTGTCATGGATAATATCAATTCTATCAATAGTAGAGTAATTCCTACATTTGACAGAAAAATTTATTATGGATGAAAAAATAGGATGATTCCTTATCTCCTATCTCTTGGCCTGAAAGTTGTTGATGTTGCTACTATTGGTTTTCCGCCTATTTAGAAAGATGATTCTATGACGTTTGCTGATAATAGAAATATAGAATTTGATGGAAAGTCTAGAAATGAAATCCTTATGTTCTTATCAGAGAATGTTTATCAGAAGGTGATGGGTCTCAAAACTTTAAAAAGTATGTGGGACAAGTTGGAAAGTGTTTTCTAAGGGAATAATAAAGTTAAGGAAGAAAACCTACAAATATGGCATAGTAAGTATGAAGACATCATAATGAGATATGAAGAAACAATTAATGAATACTTCATCAGATTAAATGAAATTTTTTGCAACATCAGAGTATTTGGAGATGTCTTGGAAGATTATATAATTGTGAAGAAACTTATCATAAACTTTTGGATAGGTTTGATTCTAAAAAAAATTCTTTAAAAGATAAGGATGATTTATCCCTTGATGAATTTAATAGATTTCTTGTTTCTTATGAAATGAGGAAAGCTCCAACATTTAAAAATAAGATGAAAGATGAAATGGATTTTAAATCTATGAGAAAGATTAAAATCTAAGATTTTGAATAATCTAATCCTTGGGAGTCTAAAGATAAATAGGATAACGAGTTGAATGAAAAACTAATGTCTCCTATATCTAAGAACTATCAAAGAGAAATAGGAATTTATGTAAGTAATATTCCTCTCAAATGTTTTGAGTGTGGTAGAATTAGAAATTTTTCTATGAATTTCCCCAAGAAGAAAGTTAGAGAATATGGAGATGGTTCCGATGAAAAACCTCGATGGAAGAAGTTGAATAAAAATTATAAAGAAGAAAAGTCTTCCAAAAAATACAAGAAGAAGTTTATTGGAAACAAAAGAAGAAAGTTGAGTAAGAAAGTTGAATCTAACTCAACTGAAAATAATTCTTCTAAAGATTAAAGTTCAGAAAAATTTAGAACCTTCATTGCAAAAGTTGAGAAAACAAAAAAAAAATCCTCAGAAAGTGAAGAAGGTGGTGAACAATATTATAGAGAGTATCAGCTCGGAACGGAACATGTTACATGTCTTGATAAAAACAAAACTCTCAAGAAATAAATTAGAGTAATTAATAAATATTTTGAATAAGTTTCTAATGTAATAAAATATTCCATCAAACATGAGGAAGAATACATTTAGTATATTTTAACTTACAAACTTAGAATTGCTGAATAGGGAAAGATAATTAAAGATCTTTAGAGAAGTTTTAAGCTAAGGAACAAGAAGTTAAAAAGTTTAAATCAAAACTTATTGATTCTGAAATTACCTTAAAGAATATGAATAAAAACTTCAACAAAGATTCAGAAGTAAAATAATAGACTTCTAAAGTTGTTGAGAAGGATCAATATGAGCATCTTCTGAAATCTTCTCTTACCAAAAATAATATTTAATCTAATTCTTATAAAATTTCAGGTTCTAGAAAAAGTACAAATAAATATTGAGTAGAGAAATTATTTGAGAAACCTGTAAAATCTATAAAAGTAGAACACTCACTCAAAATAAACGATGGTCCACATCTTGAGTATGTTAGAGCTAAAAGAAGTTACCAACCTCAACAAATTTTCTATAGATAAAGATATTTCTTGAATATAAAATCAAGATTTTATGGCTATTATTGGTGTTGTATAATCTATGTAAATATGGAATATAATTTTTGGTACAACTTATCTCTACCTAGAAGAATGTTTGAGCAATGTCAAAGAAATAGAGAAAGTATACTGAGTAACTTTCTTAACTTATAGAAAGTTGAAAAAGTGAATTCTCAAGATGTTAAAAACTTTCCAACAAAAAATCAATTTGAATATTTGGAAGAATTTTTTATAAGATGTGATCGGGTTGTTCATCATGCAAAAATATGTATGACACTCCTTCCAGAACAAGTTTCTTATGATAGAAAAGAAAAGGAAGTTGGAAAGAAAAAAGTTGAGGAAAGAGATTTTATTGTTGAGATAACTTTGAATGCAAGTAAAAGGAATAAATCATGGATAATTGATAGAAGTTGTTCTTCACATATGATAGGTGATATAAAAATGTTGAAACATGTTGAAAGTCAATATGGAGGAGCAGTTATCTTTGGTAATGATAGTTCCTTAAAATCAAAGGAACCAGAACAGCTGAGATTGAAGCAGAAAAGTTGAAATCTAAGGAAGTTTTATTCATTGATGGGATAAAATATAACTTACTTAGTGTAATTAAACTTTGTGATGATATAAAATAAGTTTTTTTTAGAAAATATTTTTTTATCATCAAAAGTGTTAAAGATGGAAAAGATATTACAAAGGGAGAATGAACCAGTGGGAATCTCTTCCAAATAGAAGAATTCAACAACTCCTATTACTTGAGTAATGGAGATGAAAACAAATTGTGGCACCAAAGACTTGAGAACCTTGGATTGAAAAGTATGAAAAAACTTTATAAATTTGATTCCTTTCAAAATTTTCTAGAATTGAAAAGAAGAGAAGAATATGTTTGTGTAACTTTTCAAAAAAGGAATATGGCCAAAAAAAGTCAAAAAAGAGTTGAGATTCAATATACCAGACCACTTGAGATTATTCATTCCAATTTATGTGGGTTAATGAGACATAAATAAAAAAAGGAGATTTTTAATTTATCACTTTTATTGATGATTTCACTCAGATGAAAAACATCATGTTTATGAAAAAATAAGTCAGATGCAATGGAAATGTTCGAGGTTTTTAGAAAAGAATTTGAGAAAGAAATGAGGGTTTATATAAAGATGTTGAGAACAGGTAATGGTACTGAATTCACCAGCAGTGCTTTTGAAGATTATCTGAGAAATCATGGTATCAAACATAAGTATAGTGCTCCCTATACTCCACAAAAAAATGGAGTTGTAGAAAGAAATAATAGAATTTTAGTGTAAATGGGAAGAAGTATGTTAGTATAATACAAACTTTCAAAGTTCTATTAGAGATAAGTTGTTATTAATGTTATACATGTTGAAAATAGATGTTTTTTGAGACCAAAAACCAACATGACTTCTTATGAAATGTGTTATAACAAAAAACCTTTAGTGAAGTACTTCAAATTTTTTGGAATTCCATGTTTACTTCAAATAAAAAATATGGATTTGGGAAAGTTTGATAAGAAAGATACGGAAGTATTTTTTTTAGTTATTCACCAAATGGAAGAAGTTAAAAATGTTGGAACAAAAATTTACAAAATTTGGTGGACTCATATGATGTTAAACTAATTGAAAATCAAAATTATTTAACAAACATTGTTGAGAATGCTAAGGAGGATAAACTGGATATTTCCAAAAATAGTGAAAGTAATTCAAAACATACTTATCAAGATTCAGATAAGTCATGTGGTGAGGAAAGTGAAGTTGGGAGAGAAAATTTTAAATTTCCTACCATACAAAAACATGTTGATTCTGAAAACATTATTTGAAATTAGAAGGCTCCAATTCAGACAAGACAAAAGTTGAGATTAGAAAATCAGACTTCACTTATCTCAAAAGTTGAACTGGAATCAGTTTCAGAAGCTATTCAATATACAGAATGGGTGGATGCTATAAATGAAGAGTTTGATCAGATTGAGAAGAATTAAATATGGGAAATTTTTCCAAGGATAGAAAATAAAAATGTTATTGGAATGAAATGGGTTTATAGAAAAAAAAATGAACATAGAGAAGTTTCAAGAAACAAAGACAAGCTTGTTTGTAATGGCTATGCACAGGTTAAAGGTGTGGTTTTTGAAGAAAAATTTTCCCCGGTTTCAAGATTAAAAACTATTAGAATGTTTCTTTCAGTACCGCACATTGTAATTACAAATTTTATCAGATGGATGTAAAGTCATTTTTCTTAAATGGTGAGATTGAGGAAGAAGTTTACATTGAATAGCCTTGGGGTTTTCAACTTGATAATGATGAAAACAAGGTTTGTAGATTGAAAAAATCCATGTATAGGTTGAAATAATCCCCATATACCTGGTATTCTAATCTTGAATTTTTTTTTTGAGAATGTTGAACTTTTATAAAGGAAAAGTTGTTAACAATTTATATGTGAAATATGTTGACTTTGAAATTCTAATTTTTATTGTTTATGTGGATGATAAATTTTTTGTTGGTGAGGAATAAAAAGTTTACGAAGAGTTTACTGAGGAAATGAAGAATAATTTTTAAGTGTCTATGTTAGGAGAATTAACTTTCTTCCCTGGCTTACAAGTTCAATAAAAAGAAAAATACATTTTCTTATCTCAAGAAAAGTATGATAGGGAATTGTTAAAGTTTGGGATGGCGGAATCCAGAGAAGTTTATACTCCTATTTAAGTGAGAAAAAAGTTGAGTAAATATGAATCTAGAATAAGTGTGAATCAAAAAGACTTTCGTAAGTTGATAGGAAGTATTCTTTAACTTATAGCCACAAGATCTAATATTGTTTATGTTGTGACTTTGTATGTCAGGTATCAAAGTAATCCAAAAAATCACATATGTTGGTAGCAAAGAAGATTATGAGATATTTCAAAGGAACAAATTCACATGGGTTGTTATATAAAATAAATTGTGAGATAAATTTTCATGGTTATATTGGTGCCGATTGTGCTGAAGATTGTAATGATAGAAAATCAACATCAGGAGAAGTATTTTTCTTGGGTGAATGTTGTGTGAGTTGGCATAGTAAGAAACAAAGTTCATTTACTTTAAGCATATTTGAATCTGAATATGTTTCAGCTACTCCGACTTATACTTAAATGTTGTGGATGAAAGTTCAGCAGGAAGATTTGAAAGTAAATTTTTCTAAACCATTGAAGATACTTTGTGATAATCAGAGTGCAATTGATCTTTCTAAAAATCTTGTCTAACATTCAAGATAAAAACACATTGATATAAAGTTTTAATTTATAAAATAGAAATTTTTTATTGGAGATTTTTTGTTGGAATATGTCATGACCCATCCTCGAGGCTCGTGCTGTGACTACCCCAAGCCCGCCTCCCATAGGCCAGGGGATGGTGACTAGCACCAAAGGCGTAAATCCAGATAAAAGGGAAGGAATTGCCTTTAAATAAGAAAACAAACACCACAGAGTACACAAGATGAAGTAAAAACTAAGTAAACTGAGTATAAAAGTAAGTGTTGAAAGTAAATGGTCCAGAATACAAACCCAACTGAAAGTACAGTACAACTGAAAGAAAGTACAGCAGCATTAAAGTAAATCAGAAACCACCGAGTCGTCCTCTGGCTATCCCACCTGAAGGGTGGGTACAGATGGTCTCCTCATCTCCTCGCGTCCGGTCGTCCGCTCTGTGTACGTCTCGCCTGTTAGTCCACCTCTGGGTACCGTCCCGCTCCACAAACCTCAATCACGATCAGTGTTGTCCGTCATTTGAAACCAACACAATGTAGTGTGGGCATAGCCTGTGCAGGGGTGAGTATACGATACTCAGTAGAGACCCCAAGACCCCCGAAGGTCTCCCAAAATCCACAAAGGATAAACCACAAGGAAAGATTAAAACACGAAGTATCAACCAACTCTACTTAGGTATATGCCCATACATATACCTAAGTTAAAAATTCTAGTTCGGCTCCAACTCACGAGCCCAAGTACAACCCAGTCCACATAGGAAATCACAACCCAATCCACACAGGAAAGAAAGTCAATCATATCGATGATAATGATTGAATTCAAGACTCAGCTCGCATAGGTATACAACTCACAAATAGGGGTGGAGATGATTAGATATAGCCTCTGAATCATCTCCTATGTCAAACCCACGTAGGATACAAGTATAGAAGTCGTCGCTGCCAAACCCACGTAGGATCCAAGTACAGTCATCATCAGTGTCGAACCCATGGAGGATCCAAGTACAGTCGTCCTCGCTGCCGAGCCCATGTAGGATCCAAGTACAGTCGTCCTCACTACCGAACCCACGTAGGATCCAAGTACAGTCGCCATCGTCGTCGCTGTCGCAGCCAGCTCTAGGGTTCCCGCACACAGCACGCTCAATTCCAGGAGGGTCTGCTCCACGAGCCAAGGGTTCGATATATCAACTGTCACAAAGTTCCAAGTTGATGTATCAAAAAGTTCTGTATCGTCAATAGGAACTCAACGCGACAGACGGTGCGTCAATCGGACGCCTGGTCTGAGAGTTATTGGTTTTTTCTTCCCAGGGGCCCGGTTGGTTTTTAATTTAAAACCAACCCGACCGTACTCCATCTAAGTCCAAACATCAATCGGAGTAATCCAAAAGAACCATCTCACTAAGAGTAAATCAACGTAACTGACGGCACGTCGTTCGGACGACCTGTCGTTAAGTTATAAGTGATTCCACTCCAAGGGCCCGGTTGGTTTTGGGTTCAAACCAAACAGGCCATACACAAACTTTACCGAAACCTTGAGTGTAATATACCAGAACGACCGTCTCGGTCCAAGGATCCCAACTCAACTAACGGTGCATCGATCGGAGGTCTGTAACCCAAGATATGGGCGTTTGAACGAATATGTCCGGAAATAGGGGGTTCGGGCCCGGTCCGACCCGGCCCGATACCCCCTGGGTCGGCCCAAACTGGGTCGACCCGACCCAGGTCCGGGTCCAGCCCATTTAGGCATGGCCCGGCCCGGCTGGCATGGCCCAGCCCGGCCCGCGGCTGGGCGTGGCCTGCGGCCCGGCTCGGAGGCCGGTCGCGGCTCGGCTCGCGGCCGAGAGGGGTGCGAGGGGGGGGGGCGTCGCCCCCCTATTTCTGAAACGGCCGGCCATTAAGGCCGGCCTTTTTGTAATCGCGGGACCTGAGGGGGTCCCTCCTCCAGGTGGCACCGACGGCCGGCTCTGCCGGCCGTGGCCCCCTTGAATCTCCGGCATGGTGCGACGGCCCCACGCCCCTCCACCGCTGCCCACTTCTGGTCGTGGCCTCCTTCGGCTTCACTAGCGCGGCGCGACGGCGCTGCACACCGTCGTCGTGGCCCACTTCGGTCGCGGCCCCTTTTCGTTTCCACGCGGTGCAACGGCACCACACCGCCTTCACCGCAAAGTTCAACGAGGATCAACAAATAAAAGGGGAGGAGGATCAGTCGTGTTTGTGCGGTCTGATATCCTCCCATTATGTTGATAACAATCGGCCAAATTAATTAACGAAGAACATTAAATTAATCATGAACGTAAAAAAAAACCTACATCAACAAAAGTTTTCGAACAACAGGCGTCATGGAAAATGGCGTCGTGGGATGAGGTTCCGTAGACGTCGACGGAGAGTGTCCAATGAGGAAGCGGCGTCTTCCCTTTTTGTCACGGAGAAAAGGAAAGAGGGCACGTCATCGTCCTTCGGGGATTTGGCGTTCTTCAACGAAAGGTGTCGTTCTTCACGGGAGGGCAAAGTTCTTCCAAGATAAAAGAAAATCTCTCCTCCAAAGACTTCACACAACAAGCCAACCAACCCAAAATAAAATAAGGCTCATCCTTATTTTATTAACTCAAGCCATGAATTTCAATTTTAAAATTCAAACACATATCTCACTTAATTTATTAAGTGTATTTTCATGATTAAAGAGGAGAGAGGGGAGAGTTACACCAATAAAGGATACCAATATTTATTGGGGAGTTGTCATATAATTATTATGGGATTTCAAAGGGGTTGAGGGTTATGGAATGTGAAAAGATGGGTGCTCATGTGGGACCCACCTCCCTCATAACCACACATGGGAAGTTGGGTGGTTGTGGGCCCCACCAACAACTTCCCATGAGAGAGTTTAACTTCCAAGGTTAATAAAATAAAATTGTACACAATTTTATTTACTTCTCACTTAAACCCCAAAATTTAACTTCTTCTCCCGTGCAAACGCATCAACGGTAGAAGTCATCTTAAGAAAATATCAGCACTGCGAGTTCATCGGTGCCCTCGGATTTCAATTCCGAGAACCGGTTCAAAAGATAGAAAAACCCGCTTGTTCGTTAACTGAATGTACCCGAGCTAAACTTTGGAAATTGATTCTGGGCACACCGGGCCTCGGAATCAGGTGCCGTCAGAAACTGCGTACTCGTAAAATCCCAAAGAATTTAAGAAAAAAATTCCTTGAAATTTACAGGTCTTTAAATTACTCCCACCCCAGGTATTTATGTTCCCTTAAAGATATATCACAAACTAGGGGAACAAATGAGGGTACTAAGCACGCATCTGAGCCTCCCGCTCCCATGTGCTCTCTTGGAGGTTCCCATGCTTCCACCTAATGTGCACTAGAGTAATCAACCGTCCACGTAGGACCCGCTCCTGTCGATCCTCGATCTCCACCGGGACCTACGCAAAATTCGCCCCGTCATCGATGTCCAACTCCTCATGATCGATGATATGCATCGGGTCGTGCACGTATCTCCTCAGCTGAGATGCGTGGAAGACATCATGCACCCGGTGCAACTGAGGTGGAAGAGCCAGGCGATAATCCACCTAGCCTATCCTGCTGAGAATCTGGAATGGTCCGATGAAGCGCAGAGACAACTTATCGCCCCGGCTAAATCTTCGTAATCCACTTTGAGGTGAGACCGTAAGAAAATGTGGTCGCCGTCCTCGAACTCTAGTGGTCTCTGCATCCTATCAGCATAGGACTTCTGTTGGCTCTGAGCTGTCCTCATCCACTCCTGGATAATCTGTACCTTCTCTGTCATGGTCTAGACCATCTCTGGTCCTACAAGTGCTGACTCCCCAGGTTCTGTCCAGCACAAAGGTGGTCTACAAGGTCGGTCGTACAATGCCTCGTATGGTGTCATCCCGATGGTGGAGTGGTAGTTATTGTTGTATGAAAACTCTACCAGGGGTAGGTGATCCTCCCAGCTGTGACCAAAGTAGAGGACACATGCACAGAGCATGTCCTCGAGAGTCTGAATGGTCCTCTCTTTCTGACCATCCGTTTGTGGGTGTAAGGCGGTGTTCAGGAGTAGTTGCGTCCCAAATTCCTCCTACAACCCCTTCCAAAGTCAGGAAGTAAATCGAGCATCTCGATCAGAGACTATAGTCTATGGCACACCATGAATCCGTATGATCTCCTGAACGTAGAGGCGTCCCAAGCTCTCCACGGAGCCATGCTCTCTGATGGGTAAGAAGTTGGCTGACTTGTTGAGTCGGTCTACGATCACCTAGATAGAGTCATGTCCTCTGGAAGTACATGGAAGCCCTGACATGAAATCCATAGATATCTCATCCCACTTCCACTCTGGGACCTCCAAGGGATGTACCAAGCCTACTGGTACCTGGTGCTCCACCTTCACCTACTAGCAGGTGAGGCATCGTGAAACGAACTCTGCCACAGCCTTCTTCATACCCGAACACCAGTGCTGTCGTCTGAGATCCTGGTACATCTTCGCCACTCCCGGATGTACCGCTAAAGGGGAAGTGTGAAACTCTCTCAGCACCTCCTCATGTAATGCAACTTCTACCATGGTACGTCCTCTGAAAATGACGACATACTCTCCTCCTACAGAGAATCCATCAGGTGTCTGTTCTGAGGATATTTGTGCACGTCGCGTCTCACAGTCAATGTCCCCACATTGTGCCTCTCTAACCCGCTGAAGTAGTGGAGGAGTGATTGTGGGCGACTGTAGAAATGTTTCCCCATCTCTATCCACATAGGATATCTGCAAAGTGGCTAACTACTCTATCACCTCTCCAAGTAGCTGAATGCCCGTCCTCCTGCTGAGAGCATCAGCTACTACGTTTCCCTTTCCAGGAGTATAGACTATCTCAAAGTCATAGTCCTGGAGGAACTCGAGCCATCGTCACTGTCTCAGGTTCAGGTCCTTCTGTGAGAAGATGTACCTGAGATTCTGGTGGTCAGAATAGACTGTAAAGTGCTCGCCCATCAGATAGTGCCGCCAAATCTTTAGGGCGAAGACCACTACTGATAACTCCAGGTCATGGGTAGCGTAGTTCTTCTCATGTTTCCTCAATTGTCGTGATCCATAGGCGATCACTACCCGCTCTTGCATCAGGACACACCCGAGTCTGGTCCCTGATGCGTCGCAGTAAACTACATACACTACGCCCTCCTCTGGTAGCCTCAAGATGGGTGCACTGGTAAATCTCTGTCTCAGCTCCTGGAAGCTCTTCTGACATCTATCTGACCACACGATGGGTTTCCCCTTCTTCATCAAAGCTGAGAGTTTTGCTGAAACTCTGGAGAAGTCGGGCACAAATCTCTAATAGTACTCATCCAAACCTAGGAAACTCTGCACCTCCGTCACGCTCATGGGTGGCTCCCAAGCTAGCACTGCCTCAATCTTCACAGGGTCCACTGCAACTCCCGCCTCAGAGATGACATGTCCCAAGAAGTGGACTTCTCGAATCCATAACTGAAACTTTGAGAGCTTACCATAAAGCTGGTGCTCTCGGAGTGTATCCAGTACAACACGCAAATGGTAGGCGTGATCCTCCTTAGTGGTCGAGTAAATCAATATGTTGTCGATGAAGACTACGACAAATCAATTGAGGTAAGGATGGAAGATCTTGTTCATGAGACTCATGAACACTTCTGGAGATTTGGTTACGCCGAAAGGCATAACCAAGAACTCATAGTGGCCATACCGACACCTGAAGGCCGTCTTCTGCACATCCTCATCTCGAACTCTGAGCTGATGATATCCTGACATGAGGTCTATCTTCGAGAACCAGCGTTCTCCCTTGAGCTGATCGAAGAGGTCATCTATCCTCGGAAGTGTATACTTGTTCTTCACGGTCACCTAGTTCAGGCGATGGTAGTCGACACACAGTTGCAAGATCCCGTCAGCCTTCTTGGCAAACAAAATTGGGGAAGCATAGGGTGAAACACTGGGTCGGATAAATCCCTTGCCCTGTAAGTCCTCCAACTGTACCCATAGATCTCGAAGCTCAGCGGGAGCCATCCGATATGCTGGAGTAGATATCGGGGTTGTCCCCAGGTATAGGTAAATATAGAAGTCTACCTCTCTGCGAGGAGGTAGTCCTGGAATGTCATTAGGAAAAACGTCTGCATACTGATCCACCACAACAGGAAAACTCAGACTCCGCACGTCAACTGATCCTTGGATAAGAATAGCCAACTGATGAGTGATCGTCTGTCCTATCCTCTGTGTGAGTCCATCCTACGCTACAAAGGCTCCCTTCTCATTGGTGAAGGTGAACCTGCTCCCATCGGTGCAGATACATCGCACCTTGTGCCTAATACAGTCGATCTGAGCATGGACCATAGATAACCAATCTATGCCCAAGATGATGTCGTAAGGCCTCAACGCTGCTACAAGAATATCCCAGCCGAAGCTCTCGCCTCCTAGAGTAAGCTCACACTGTCGGCACCAGTGTGTAATCCTTGAGTCTGCTCCCGTAGGAGTCTCTAGCCGTAAGGATCGAGCCAACGGCTCTGTCGGAATCTCCAAGCTCCGAAAAAGGACAATGGCAATGAAAGAATGACTCACTTCTGTGTCTATAATAACTGCAGCAAGGGTGGAGTAGATACAGATAGTACCTCGAATCATCTCAGGTGCGCCGTGGTCATAGGCCTCCACTGCCTGAAGCTGAGCCTATCTCTGTCTGCCAACTCCCTGTGGTCGGGGTGGACCTCCTGGTGGTGGTGGTGGTAGAGCCTCAAAGTGTCGCCCACCACCCATTGCTCGCTGAGTCCTGGGCTACTATCATGCTGCCCTGACGCAGTTGTAGTAACTCTGGGATGCACACCGCATGGAGGGTGGCTGGGACGAACTCTGAGCGGAAAAGTCTCTCAAAATCCTTCCAAAGCAGTGATACCTCGTCGTGCACCTGGAGCATCAGGCTCCACCATCTACCTACTACTGCGTGCAGAAGACTCTCCACAAGGATTACCATAATATCTGTTGGTGTCCCCACTAATCTGAAAACTCTAACAACAGCCTTCATCCAATCCTCAGTTGCCTGAGGGTCCGTCTCCCCGCGGAACCTGGGCGGTCTCTAACGTTGAAAATCGTGCAGTGAACTCAGGCGACGTGCACTCTCAGCTGTTGGGGATGGTGGCATCGGTGGCTCGGTGGGTAAAGGTACCGTCGGTGCCTCCGCTGTAATGGGGCCCGGCACCGAGGCCTCATCGCTTGGTGGGCTTCCATCTCGCACAAAGCTCGGAACCCTAGCTGGCTACCGTCATGGGGCCATATTGAAAAGAAACAGGTGCTTCTCGGTCAATAAATTATACCTGGTGAGCTGACACAAATTAATCAAAAAGAAAACTTTTGAAACACACATGCAATCAATGTTTTCGTGCATTGAGTCAGAAATCAGAATTCAGGGTCCTGGTGTATGGATACATCGGCTGCCGCACCAACACTGGACTCCCTGGACTGATAACCACACTCAATACCCTTAACACTATTGCTTCACGTAGAAGAAATTATCAGAGTCCTGAGTTCTGCGGTAGAACCGACTCCTCTAATACCAATTTGTCACGACCCGTCCTTGGGGCTTGTGTCGTGACTGCCCCAAGCCCGCCTCTCATGGGTCAGGGGCTGGCGACTAGCACCAAAGGCGTAAATCCAGATAAAAGGGAAGGCATTGCCTTTAAATAAGAAAACAAACACCACAGAGTACACAAACTGAAGTAAACACTAAGTAAACTGGGTACAAAAGTAGGTGCTAAAAGTAAATGGGCCAGAATACAAACACAATTGAAAGTACTGTACAACTGAAAGAAAGTACAGTAGTAGTAAAGTAAATCAGCAACCATCGAGTCATCCTCCGGTTATCCCACCTGAATGGTGGGTACATATGGTCTCCTCAACTCCTCGGGTCCGGTCATCCGCTCCGTGTACGTCCCGCCCGTTAGTCCACCTCCAGGTACCATCCCGCTCCACAAACCTCAACCACGATCAGCATTGTCCGTCGTCTGCAACCAACACAACGTAGCGTGGGCATAGCCCGTGTAGGGGTGAGTATAAGATACTCAGTAGGGACCTCGAGACCCCCGAAGGTATCCCAGAATCCACAAAGTATAAACCAAAAGGAAATATTCAAACACGAAGTATCAACCAACTCTACTTAGGTATTTTCCCATACATATACCTAAGTTAACAATTCCAGTTCGGCTCCAACTCACGAGCCCAAGTACAACCCAATCCATACAGAAAATCACAACCCAATCCACACAGGAAAGCAAGTCAATCATATCAATGATAATGATTGAAGTCAAGACTCAGCTCACACGGGTATACTACTCACGAAGAGGGGTGGAGATGATTAGATATAGCCTTTGAATCATCTCCTCTGTCGAACCCACGTAGGATCCAAGTACAGAATCCGTCAATGCCGAACCCACGTAGGATCCAAGTATAGTCGTCATCGCTGTCGAACCCACGGAGGATCCACGTACAGTCGTCCTTGTTACCGAACCCACATAGGATCTAAGTACAGTCGTCCTCACTACCAAACTCACGTAGGATCCAAGTACAGTCGTCATCGTCGTCGCAGTCGCAGCCAGATCTAGGGTTCCCACACACAGCAAGCTCAATTCCAGGAGGGTCCGCTCCATGAGCCAAGGGGTCGATACATCAACTGTCACAAAGTCCAGATTTGATGTATTACAAAGTTCCGTCTCATCAATAGGAACTCAACGTGATAGAAGGTGCGTCAATCGGACGCCCAGTCTAAGATTTATTGGCTTTTTCTTCCCAAGGGCCCGGTTGGTTTTTAAGTTAAAACCAACCCAACCATAATCCAGCTGCATCCAAACCTCAAGAAGAGTAATCCAAAATAACCTTCTCACTAAGAGGAAATCAACGTAACTGACGACACGTCGTTCGGACGTCCGGTCGTTAAGTAATAAGTGTTTCCGCTCCAAGGGCCCGGTTGGTTTCGGGTTCGAACCAACCCATCCATACACAAACTTTACCGAAATCTTGAGTTTAATATACCGCAACGACCGTCTCGGTCCAAGTATCCCAACACAACTGACGGTGCGTCGATCGAAGGTTCGTATCCCAAGATATGGGCGTTTGAACGAATCTATCCGGAAATAGGGGGTTCGGGCCCGGTCTGACCCGACCCGATACCCCCTGGGTCGGCCCGAACCGGTTCGACCCAACCCGGGTCTGGGTCCGGCCCGGCTGGCGCGGCCTGGCCCGCCTGGGCATGGCCCGGCCCGCGGCTGGGCGCGGCCTGCGGCCCGGCTCGGAGGCCAGCCGCGGCTCAGCTCGCGGCCAAGCGGGGTGCAAACGGGGAGGCGTCGCCCCCCTGTTTCTGAAATAGCCGGCCATTAAGGCTGGCATTTTTGTAACCGCGGGACCCGAGGGGGACCCGCCTCTAGGTGGCGCTGTTAGACGGCTCTGCCAGCAGCCCCTTTGAAGAACCGTCGTGGTCTTTGGTCGCGGCTCCTGTCCGACCGGTGCGACGCGACGGCGCCCCGCTCTTCCGCCGCGGCCCGCCCCGGCCGTGGACCCCTTGAATCTCTGGCACGACGTGATGGCCCCGCGCCCCTTCACCGCGGCCCGCTCCTTATTGCGGCCTCACTAGCACGGTATGACGGCGCTGCGCACATTCACCGCGGCCCCTTTTCATTTCCACACAGTGCAACAGCACCGCGCCGCCTTCACTGCAAAGTTCAACGAGGATCAACAAATAAAAAGGGAGGAGGATCGGTTGTGTTTGTGCGGTCCGATCTCCTCTCGTTATGTTGATAACAATCGGCCAAATTAATTAACTAAGAACATTAAATTAATCATGAACGTAAAAAAAAACCCATACCTCAACAAAAGTTGTCGAACAACGGGCGTCGCGGAAAATGGCGTCGCGGGATGAGGTTCCGTAGACGTCGACGGAGAGCGTCTAAGGAGGAACCGGCGTCTTTCCTTTTTATCACAGAGAAAAGGAAATAGGGCGCATTGTCATCCTTCGGGGATTTGGTGTTCTTCAACGAAATTTGTCGTTCTTCGCGGGAGGACAAAGTTCTTCCAAGAGAAAAGAAAAGCTCTCCTCCAAAGACTTCACACAACAAGCCAACCAACCCAAAATAAAATAAGTCTCATCCTTATTTTATTAACTCAAGCCATGCATTTCAATTTTAAAATTCAAACACATATCTCACTTAATTGATTAAGTGTATTGGCATGATTAAAGAGGAGAGAGGGGTGAGTTACACAAATAAAGGATACCAATATTTATTGGGGAGTTACCATATAATTATTATGGGAGTTCAAAGGGGTTAAGGGTTATGGAATGTGAAAAGATGGGTGATCATGTGGGACCCACCTCCCTCATAACCAGACATGGTAAGTTGGGTGGTTTTGGTTCCCACCAACAACTTCCCATGAGAGAGTTTAACATCCAAGGTTAATAAAATAAAATTGTACACAATTTTATTTACTTCTCACTTAAACCCCAAAATTTAACTTCTTCTCCCGTGAAAACGCATCAACGGTAGAAGTCATCTTAAGCGAATATCGGCGGTGCGAGTTCATTGGTGCCCTCGGATTTCAATTCCGAGAAACGGTTCAAAAGATAGAAAAACCCGCTCGTTCGTTCACTGAACGTACCCAAGCTAAACTTCGGAAATTGATTCCGGGCACACTGGGTCTTGGAATCAGGTTCCGTCAGAAACTGCGTACTCGTAAAATCCCAAAGAATTTAAGAAAAAAAATTCCTTGAAACTTACGGGTATTTACAAAATAAATTTCAAAAAATTATATGTTTGCTAATATATTTACAAAAACAATGTTTACACTATAGGAAAATGACCATTTCACTATGGTTTTTTTTGGAAATGGGGGCGGTTTAAACCGTCGCTAAAGTGTGTCAGCATAAAATACATGGAGGTTTCCTCAATTTAGTAGTGGTTTATGGTAACTATTGTATTGGGTGCATTTAGTGGCGGTTTTTATGGTTGTAGTGGCGGTTTCCCCGATGAAAGTGTTTTTTTAGCAGCATTTATAACTGCCGCTAAAAGAAAAATCAGTTTCGCTGGGAAAAACCACTGCTAAAACCAAGTTAACCGCTGCAAAATAATAAAGGAATGTGAAAATTATGCAGTGTCGGTTTTAACCACTGCTAAATTATTGTCCATAGCGGCGGTTTTAACCACCACGAATAGCAAAATACCATAATTTTAGTCGTGGTTAAAGCCGCCACTAAATATATTATATTTATTTTTTGGTGGTTAAAACTGCCACTAAAGCCCATATTTACAAAAAAAACACAGATGTTACTACAGGCCCATTACCAATGCCCTGAAAAAAAACCATTCTGATTGAAGGGTATTCACAACCACTGCACATCACCACCACCACACATCATAACCACTACACATCACAACCACCACACATAATTTAGTTTCAATATGGGTTTTTATCATAATTACTAAATTATTATGAAGGGTATTCACACAGAAATACAATATTTCATGTGAAACCAATTTAATAGTTCGATATATATTCTTATTCGTTTTCATATGTGGTGAGGTTATACAAATATACATAGAAAGTTTTATAAAAACTAAAACAACACACTATCTCAAAATAATTCATAATTGGAAAACCAAGTAAGTGTGGCCATATAAGAATAAATAACAAGAATAAGTAAAAATCATGTGATTTCTCCCTTCCCCTTAAAATTCAATTAAGATTGTTCATCATCTTTATTAAGATGATATGTACCATTTAACCAAATAAATACAAAATCATGATATTTTCAAATGTACATATAAAGAAGGGGAGTTCAAGGATCCCCAACCTTGACTAAATCTTCAAGGAGAAATGAACAAGAACCAAGGATAAACCACCACTGATCTCAATTCAATCACTATTGAATCCAATTAATAATAAGACTCGATCAAAAAACACCAAAAAAAAGTGGAGAATTACCACTATAATGATATCTTGAATATAATATAAAGATAATAAAGGAGTAGTGGGGAAATAGAGGGCCACCATGAATCAAATAACTTCAATATAAATGATCCAATATGATCCAAGTGGTTTGGAACACCAAGGGAGGTGACTGGGGAAGGGGGGATGAGTAAGGGTCAACCAAGAATTGAGGGAAAGTCTAAAATTCAAAACAAGGTGGTAATAAAACTCCTATTTATAAGTGAATCACACTGGACTCTACCAAAACATGGTTAATATCCAAAACTCGTGTGGTGGGTTTGGTAAAAGTGTGATCTAGAACCCTCATTGTCGTTTTATCTTTTTTCCAATTTTAAAATGGAATTTGGCATCCCAAAAATATTAAAGCAAGGAGTGGTCTAAGACATAGTAGTTCTTCTATATTCTTCCATGTATAGAATCCATGACCTAGTTCTCATTTCTTAACCATTTTACCCTCACCATGCCCAAGGGTACATTGTGGTGAGCTTGGGTTTCCTATTTTGGACAGGTGGTCCTCAGAGACTCCATGCCCACCCAAGGGCATTTCAAGATTCTCATGGTGCATAGGAAAAACACTAGGAAAACATTCATAGCACTATTTCATACCCAATTCATGGTTATATATCCCATTTTACACAAGAGCACACCCAACATAAAACTACCTCCTTCATATCCAGACAAGTCATTGCACAAGCCGTGGTGGCCTTCAAAAGGCTAAAACACCACCTCAAACCTCAAAATCACCACAAAAATCTCCTTAAACATCCCCAATACTTGATAATGCATAAAGGGATGTTCATAAAGGGTATATATCGTTACACTCATTATATTTATTTTGGTTTCCTTATTATTTCTCAATTCTAAGTCAAGGTGATCATTTTTCCCCAAAATTATAAGAATTATGTGTGGATTGATTCCTATTTTCATGGGATACATAGTGATTCCTAGATCTCCTATCTCAAACCCAACCAAAAAACTGATATAAAATCCCCACTTTATCTTAGTGACTGGGTTTTTTCATTCACATTGGTTTTCCATCCATAGGGTTGGCATCAAGACAAGTTCATTTTATTTTAAACATGAGTTTAAACTACATAAAACCTCATATAATAAGGTTTTTTTCATATGATCATAAACTATAGATTATTTTATTCATTTTCACATTATGTTAAACTATGTGATGCATGGTCCATATTTTAAGACTTGAAACTTCTTAGATCGGTCTACCTAGTAAGACCTGTCTTCCTCTACATATTATCCAAATCTACATAAGGATCCTTAGCATGTGGTTCTTTATCCATAAACCTGTGTTATTAAAAAATGAATCTTAACCTAGGAAAGAGCCTAATATGTATAGGGGTATTATATAAAAACTATATTTGGATTGATTCATGATGTTTCAATATATGTAATGATGTCTAGATCTCCTATAATAGGCCTTGGTGAAAATTATAATCACACTGGTTATACCCTAAAGGCGATACCATTTCTCATTCACATCAATTTGTTTATTTATTTCTCACATAATGGTTCCCATACATCTCATCCTTCTCCTCCTATACACGAGTCAAATTTTTATAGAGGACCTTTTCCAAGAACTATGAATGGATTGATTCTTGTTACTATAGGATAAGTTTTTGATCGTCCATCCTTGGGTAACAAACCTAATAAATTTAGGAAAAATGAATCATAAAAAATGATTCATGACAATAAAGAATCGATATATATGGTGCATACCACACTTGAGAAATCAATACATAAAAGGAAACATCAGAAATAAATAAAATACATAAAAGGAATCATGAGAAATCAAGAAAATGTTAGGTTGTGAAAATGTTTGGTGGAAACTATATGTCACACATGATACATATACAAACTGACTATTACCATATTTGTCCAACAAATCAAAAAAAAAACTAATCATGGTCTGGTGATGAACACAGCCCGTCACCCTCTCCACCTCCATCTCTACTTCTTACTACCACCTGAAATAACATTATATTGAAAATTAAATATTGTTGTATATTTATATTTAAACTTAAAACCAATAAAAGTTTGAAAGCTAAATGATTTTGAATTTTTTTGATTTACCTACTCACCACCAGTCGATGCAATACCACTGGGGGAAGATTCGGTCGTCTTCTCATATAAATCAATCAATGCTTTCTACAAAGCAGATATCTGAGCCCCCTAGTCTTGAACTGTGTTTCATAGAGAAACAATCTCTCTCTGAGTATCTCGGGGTATGGACTGACTACAACTAGAAGTAGATGCAGCTGCAATCCCCAGTGTCCTGCCAAAGACCTCAAATGGTACGAGTCCCAAACTCATCCCACGCACTCTACCAGGATGCTCATTCCCAAAGACTTTAGCAACCGGGTCATCTTGGAAGATTGAGTAGGGATGCACAGGATTGGAAACCCACAGTTCTTTAATTTTTACCTATAAATCAAATAGCAGTCATGTTATAAGAAATATATATTAACATAGTAACAACTGATAACAAGTTATTATAATGAAAAATGAGTTCATACCCCAACTTCTTTGGCAGGCTCATTAACAAAACTTCCATCATATTTTCGGTGAACATTCAACCACACTTCTGTTCGGGATGCTTCATGCCTTAAACTCTATGACTGCATTAAACAAACATAAAACAACAATTTAATATATTAAATAAATAATATTGTCTTATAAATATTTAAACTAATGAAAAGATTACCAGAGTATATCGGATTTTAGAAAAACTCTTTGACCCCACAGTGTGAGGGATGACCTACTTAGCCCGACTTGATGCATTCTTTCTTGAAAGATCCTGAAATAAATAAAATAAAATTTAATAGTAATGTATTCAATGTAATATACTCTTCATATACAAGTATAAAGGTAAAATGATATTATTATAGTAATATATATTTAAATGCCATCTGCTTCTCATCACGGTGTATGTCAACAAAAACTTTCCATTTCTCTTTGGGTACCCCATCGGGTAGCTTTTCATACATCTATTGGGAGGTCAATGGAGTATCGTTTACATCTCCCCACAATATCCATTTAAATTATTTCCATTTTTCCAAGATTTTTCAATGTCCGCTTTCGTGTTATCACATCAGCAACCATAAAGTGGAAAAACATCTGTACACAGAAATTCATTTTGAAAATATTAATAACATGACATTCAATTGCACCATAATGTATTAAAATTACCTTTATTTGGGAACCAAAAACTTAATTTTTCTAACTTGAAGGCATATGTCTCCAATAATCATATGAAATAGGAAGGGAAATAGGCTCCGTGGCCAGCTGGCCTAAAATCTGGCCAAGTAATCCTACGGCGTCATCTGTAGGAACCCATATAAATCAAATGGGACAACTATCATCTCTCTGGTCAGATTCCATGCATCTGAACTTTTTATATTTTTCTCTACACTTGCATTATTTTCATCTTTAATGAAAAAATAGTTAGTATAAAAAAGTGCAATAAATTTATTCATATTAAAATTTTTACCTATAACAGTCACCCTCCAGTATCCCTGCAAAGAACTAGAAGTGGTGCGCTGCTCCCCCACTACTGAGGCTCCTGAAGAGAGAGATGACGATTGAGATACTGAAGGGATGCTCACAGAGGGTGTGAGAGATGGTTTATGGGGATATGGTGTAGGGGTGAAAGCGGATGGTGGCTCAGATGTTATAGGGAGGGAGACATATGGATCGTCATCTTTCACAGTGATCGATGAAACAGTATATCACTTCCTCTTTGGAATTCTTGTCATTTAATAAATTAAATTAAGTTTAGAACATATATTTCAAAAAAATTATGCAAAAAAAAATTAAAAAAGATAACATATGCATAGTACTAATAAACAAAATATACATAACAATGATAATGAATGACTTCACAAATGAAATAAGTGGTTGCTAAATAAATTCATAACTGTACATACAATCATTTTCTCCTTTAATAATTTCATTTTACTGCTCTATTACTTCATCCACTTTATTCATCCTTGCTAGACTAATATTTTCAATATCATGGTGGACAAATAATTTTGATTCTTATTGTTGATGAGATTCAATTTCGGAGGTCAAATCTTTCACTTCATCACCCATATCATACAAATCTCTTTGTTTTATGAGAGCAACTACACTTCACCCTTCATTCAAAATATCATTCACATAATATACCATTTTTTCTTACGATGATAATATATATGGATCATGCAGTTCATGATCACCAACATCCATCAAGTGAGAGAAGTTCACAGAAGTAAATTGCAAGGAATCTCTTTTAACAACTCCGATAATATCAACTCAATTTCATTTGAATAAAACAACTGAAAAAATCATGTAGTAGTTTAATTCAATAATATCGGTCATATTTCTATAGTATCCCACTTTAGAAAATGTAAATATAATACTATTATATGTTTTCAAACCCTCTTCTCAATCAACTGTACAAAATCTAAAGTCATTCACATTGTAAGCGTTGAACTTTCTAACTTGTTTTAGAGGACCACGGGCAAGAAACTTCAAATCTTATAAAAACTCTACTCAAGTTTCAGTATTCATGATCTAAAAAAAGAAATATACTTTATTAGAATTACAAAATATATGTGTCAACCTAATATTCATATTTATTGCAATATTTATGAACTTACACATCGTGCAAACCATTCTACAAACTCTTTATTGACAACTTTCGTTATATCTTTCTCATTTTGTGTTCGGCCTCTCATTCGTCTCTTTGTTTTTATCCTCAACTCTTCAATAAATGGATGTGAAATTTCACTATTTATAAGCACATATCTATGTGCGTGTAATAATTCCATTTCTATCCGTGTAACATTTGAGGTCCACCCAACTGGTCAGCCAATAGCATGAAATATTTTTTATTTACCATGTATTTTAGATTGAGTCAATGTGTCATCAACATGTACAAATTGATTAAATCTTTTCTCAATATCATCCAAGTATCTAGAACAAGATAAGACACTCCTCTACCAAATAGCTTTCAGTAATAGAGCCTTCTGGTTGAGCTTTATTTCTCACGTATGATTTCAAATGCCTAAGATATTTGTGAAATAAAATAAACAAACATAATTTATCATTTAATTAAGTGCCAAAAATTGTTTACTTAACTAAAAAACATATAAATAAAGTACCTCTCAATTGGATACATTCATTGATAATGAACGGGGCCTCCTAATTTAGCTTCCTCAACCAAATGCACAGTTAAATGAATCATGATAGTAAAAAACGATGGAGGAAAGATCATACCCACTGTACAAAGTGTCAATAAAAACCTATCCTAAAGGTTTTCAAGTTCAAATGAATGTAGATATTTCTCACATATTTTTCTGAAAAATGTGCAGAATTGGAGTACAACCGTAGTAACTTTTTCAGGTAATAATGTATGTAATGCCAATGGTAGTAACTGTTGTAACAAAATATGTGAATCGTAACTTTTCAATCCATGTAACTTATGATTATTTAAGTCAACACACCTCGAGATGTTAATTGAATACCCATCAGATACTTTCACATGCTTTAAAATTCGAAGGAATATATCTTTATCCCTATTTTTCATTGCAAAAATTTCTATAGCATACTTTTCATTCTTATCTGGCCAGAGATCATGTTTTATGTTCATTACTTGTAAGTATTTCTAAGCATTGAGATGATACATTGACTTTCCATGCTCATTAAGAAATGTGAAGATCAAATTTTCACAGACATTCTTCTCAATATGCATCACATCAAGATTATGCCGCAACAAATTAAATTCCCAATACGAAAGTTTGAAGAATATTATTTTTTTCTTTCATTATTGCATTCCGATTTCACTTGATGATGCACTTCGAACTCATTTCCTACTATCATTAAAATGATAAACCTTCCCAAATTTTGTTTCAACATTTCCAAGTTTTGTCAATATTTCAGAACCAGTTAACAACTTTAGAGGTGGTCTACAATCAATGAAACCATTAAATTTTGATCTATTCAGCTGAAATCTATGAGATGAATCGAGAAATCTTTGATGGTACAAGAAGCACCATTTTCTAATGTGAGGAATCCATTTGGGCTCAAAATCAAAGTTATAAATAGGACAGGACAAACCTGTGTAAGTGTTCCAACCAGATAAATTCCCAAGCCCAGAGAAGTCACTAATAGTCCAAATTAAAGCAGCATGCATTTTGAACATTGTTTTAGAAGAATCATTAAATGTATCAAAATTGTTGCTCCATAACTCCTGTAATTATTCAATTAAAGGCTACAAGTATACATCAATATCATTTCTAGAAAAAAAAATCTAGTAATAATCATCAAAATGATAAAAGACCTTTGTTTCATACACATCCACGGAGGTATATTGTAAGGGATCAAAACAATTGGACAAATTCTATAACTGGTACTCAAAGTCCTAAATGGGTTGAATCCATTGGTAGCCAATCCCAAATGAACATTCATAGGATCAACTAAGAAATCTGGATGTAATGAATCAAATGTATTCCATGATTGTGAATCTCGTGGATGTCGCATTAACCCATCATTGTTATTATCTATAGAATTCCACTTCATGTGTTCGGTAGTTTTTGATGACATGAATAATCTTTGCAATCGAGGCTTTAAAGGAAAGTAACACAAAACCTTTTCAGGTGTGTTCCTTTTCTTCTTCTTCATGGTAGTATTCTGATTCAGACTTCCAATATCACCCATTGAATTCCATCTAGAAGAAGAATATCTTTTTCAATACCGTCTACTTGAATCCTCTCACTAATAAAGCATACAATCATTGGGACACGCATGTATTTTTGTATAATTCAAACCAAGCATGGTAACAACTTTTTTCATATCATAAAAAGAATAGATGATGTTTGCTTCAGGAAATGTATCACGTAACAATTCCAATATCATGGACATTGCCTTATTTGTAATTCCACATAGACATTTGATATGGTACAACTTCAGTAGAAAAGAAAGTTTTAAATATTTCAAACATCCATTATAAAACTCTTGATTTCCATCATCAACTAAATCATGAAATGTATTTTACTCAGTGAAGTTTTCTCTTATATTAGTCTCCACATAATCAAGAGGAGGATCCACTAATATGTTACAATCTTCGTCTAGTTGTCCTAAGTCTCAAAAACATCACTTGTCACGTTGATATTTGTAGCACCCTCATCTGGTTGTTCTGATATGTTTTGATGTGGATGGTGGTGTCTTGCAGTGTAAAATGCATCATTTATAAGGTTTTTTATTTCATTTCCCATTCTTGATGAAGTTAGGATCTCATTCTGTTAATTGAAATTAGTGCACAACCTTTCTATAATGTTCGATTCTCCATGCCAAATCCAACACAAATATTGACCAGGGAATTGATTCAATATTAAATGTTAATAAACTTCATATATCTTTAACCATCTTCTAAATTTACATTTAGGACATGGACATCTTATTCTCCCTTCAATAGATCGATTGTAAATTAAAAAATCTAAAAACTTATCCAAACCCTTAACATACAGAGGTGTGTTCCTTGGTAATGTGATCCAGCTTTTATCCATGTATATCACAATGTGCCTACACAATATTAAAAAAAATTAAAACACATAACTATTAATAAATAGGGATATATATTCATATATACTAGTTGAAAAAATATATAAATATGTTAAAGATTTGGAAAACGTCTAGGATTAGATCAAAAAATTCTTCAAAGACACTTTTTCCCGATATCCCATGGTAACTTAAGTCACTTTAAGATGATATATGGCCAATAAATTTCTCATAATATACCTATTAAGTCTCAAAAATACCATCTCATGTCTACCAAGACATCCCAGACTATATAGAAATTTCAAATAAGAGGAATGAATGCCTTTGATACCAATTTGTCACAAACTAACCTAGATAACCTGCCTAAGCGGAACATAATCTAGTTTTGACATATCCCAATGGGTGTTCCCAATCCCCAAAGGTTGGTGACTAGTGTCTAGGAATCAAAACAAACTAGAGGGAATGATTTCACCATAATTAAAACTAATCAAGAAAATTAGAGAATATAAAATGAAAATAGTTGGTATTCCAAACACTCCATGAGGGATAAAAGAATAAGTAAATAGATACAAGTCTAAAAAATGGTATGTTTCATCAATTCAACCATTAATATCACAACCCATAAACTCCATGTAACAAGTGGATTGCACATTCCACTAGTCACCACTAACTCCCCAGGTCGCTCTAATTAAGAACATCCACCACCTCTGAGTGGATTTTTCCATATTCTTGGACCATGAATAATAAAATCTATAAATTACTAAAGTAAAAGGTAGGGTGTGATAAAAAAGATCAGTAGGATATCACCAAGCATTTCATAATCAAACTATAACAAATAAACTAAATTTTATCTTTTTTAAATAAAATTTAGCATGGAAATATTTTTTCAATTTAAAAAAAACATGCTTGATAAAACATTTCAATGCCTAAGTTAAAACATGTTTCAAAGTAAATTTCCATAAAATTAGGGAGACATAAGAATCTATGTCAAAATAAGAATGAATAAGCATTTCTATCAAAACATACATGATTAAATCATTTCAATGAATAATTGGCATGTATAAATCATTTTACATCATTTTCAATAATAGAAACATGGTGATAACATCTAGGGTTAGTACCAGTCACAAGTCTTCACAAAATATCAGTGAGATATTCCTCTAGGTGTACACACACTCCTTAGATTCACAAGCTTAGGGGGAATATGATAACACCCCAAAGAATTAACTACCCTCCCTTAAGTAGTTTTGTTTCATTTTCATCATCAAGTCGATGTAAGATATCAATTTACCTAGCATGAATATTCTTTCTTCTAACTACCTTTAATCCCATGTGCTTCAGGGAAATTATTCATAATTTGGGACAATATTCAATATAATCAATAATTCAATCAATCAAATAAATAGTCCCCAAGTTAAAGTTTCAAAACATGCCTTTCATTTCCAAAACCAATATCAAATGGTTTTTATCAAAAACTCATGACTTTACTTTAAAATCATTTCATTTCAAAACATGAAACATTTTATAATTTTATATCTCATTAAATCATGCTTCAAATATTATGTTGAGGTATTTTAATCATTTTTTATAATATATACCATCTGAAAGATCATACTACTTTAAACTAACATCCAATGGAAATTGTATCAATTAAATGTTAAATTAGTTTTAAATAATAACTATCTCTAAAGAATCAACTTAGTTATACTATAAATGGGTAAAAATTTAAATTAATAAAAAATAATTATAAGTTCAGAAAAGGTACTTTATTTCTGGTACACATATATTTCCACTAATATAATGGAACAAGGTTTCAATAATTCCCCTTATCACATGAAACAAAAAAGTTGGTATATGTTTTTTTTGTATTTATGTCAACGAATTGGTATTAATAATACATTAGAATTTAATACTTTTATAATTTAAGGAATCAATGAGGAGTCAGATAAAATGAAAGATTAATAAAATTTCTTTTTCTTGGAATAGTAGTGAAGTGGATATTAGAAGGTATATTTATTTCATAGAATATAAATGTAAATGATAGTATGATATTTATTGGTAAGGTGTTAATTAATCTAATTCAAATTTCAATGATGGATAGATTGTACCTATTTTCAGAAAACATTGATATTTATTTGTTAGCTGAAATGTTTTAAAATTACCATTGACATACTTGAATCATGTATGCATAGTAATGGGGCCCCAGAACATTGCAAATCCACCAAAAAATTAGGGGAACCAAAAATGATAAGTAGTTTCATGTAACCAAGAATAATATACTAAATAATAAATAGAAATAATCCATATTCAGAGCCCAAAAATCATCAATAAACATATAAGCACTCATAAAAAATTCCTCATTACAAAACAATCATGAATGTAACAATTTTTTCCCAAATACCAATACACACAATGGTACATAATTAGTTTTAGGAATTATGAGAATTGAAACTAGATTGTATTCATTACAACACACTAATATATAAGATAATACCAATCATGTCCATATATATTTTAAGTGATAACTCAAAAAATTCACACTATAAGTATGATACAAAAATGTAATAAAGAATATTAAACTGCACCTCCAACCTACCAGAATGTTGGCGAGGTGGTGAGGCAGAAAGGCGGTGAGGCAGTAAGGGGATAGGGATTCGAGGGTTGACAAGGGGGGTCTCGCAGGGGTTGGGGGAGAAGGGGGTCTCACGGGGGTCAGGGGGAGAAGTTTTGTGATTGAAAAAAAAACTTATAACGGCAATTTATTAAAAACCGTTGTTAAAAACTTCCATAAAAGGCTATTAATGTTGTAGTGTGAAAGATAGGTTTATAGAATTAAGGCTGAAACTTCATGTTCGGCTTCCTCCCATGACTTCCTAAAGCTCATAAGGAATAACCCTCATCGTTCTTTGGATTATGTTGAAAAAGGGGGAGATAAAGTAACAACTTTGTACTTTGTAAGAATTTTTTACTTATCTTTATTTTATGAATCTGAAGTTATGGTTATCATAAAATGTGGGAGATAAAGGGAAAATTGAGAGAAAAATAAAAGTGATAAAGGAGAATATAAAGGTGAGGAAAGTTTATATTTACATGGCCAAAAAAATTTATTTCCACCAAGGGATGGAATTACTTCAAAAACATTACTTTATCTTGTAGTGTGGTGTTAGGGCACTCTCTTTTGAGAAAGGATATGTTTTGATAAAAATCAAAAAAAACTTGATTTGTTTATAAAAGTTGAGTTGTGAAAAAAATTTGAGGGTTGGAAAAGTTTTTAACAAGGGTTTTCAATAAATACAAAGGTGGAGATTGAAGAACCATTGTGATAAATTGTTTTAACAAAGTTTATGTATTTGTTGAAAACTAACCTTTTTATATAAGAATGTTTTTTTTATTCAAGAACCAGACCAAGTCCATCGTAATGATCTTTGTAAGAAAGTTTAAAGTTACTGAAAGTTTGAATCCAAAGATATAGGGGAAGAAAATTTTTGTATTAAAGAGATGCTTTTTTTCAGACTCAGAGTATCGGATCCATCCGCATCGAATTCAGATCATCATATCCAAAAGTATCAGAGTTGGAAATTATTATTTGATAGAAGTTTTTCTTTGTCATAATTAGAGAAAGAAAGAAGTTCCTAAGTTGGAAAGAAATAAGTTTCTGAGTGAATAAGTCATGTTGTTGCTAAAGAGTTTTTAAATAAGATTGTGAATTCAAGAGTTAAAAAGTTCTCATACTTTCTAAACTAAATCAGATAATGCTTTTCTGGTCATAAAGTTCTCACAAATCATGAAAAATCTCATGGGAAAAGCTTTTGAAGAAATGGTGGAGAGTTTTTGAAGAATTTCAAAGTTGTAATATGGAAATTCCGTCGTAATGAGAATTCCATCATTATGAGGATTTCATTGCAATGAGCTGATAAGGAAATAGAAATCGGAATGACCTAAGAAGTAAATAGAATTCATAATGAGATGAGAAAGAAATAGAATTCATAATGAGATGAGAAGGAAACGAAATTCATAATCACTAAGAAGAATGTATAATTTGTAATCACAAAGAACGATACAAAATTCATAATCACTAAGAAGGAAACAAAATTCATAATCACTGAGAAGGATATAGAATTCATAATCACTAAAAAGGAAACAGAATTCATAATCACAGAGAAGGAAATGGAATTTGTAATCACTAAGAAGAATATAGAATTTTTAATCACTAAGAAGGATACAAAATTCATAATCACTAAGAAGGAAACAGATTTCTTAATGAGTTGAGAAGGAAATAAAATTCTTAATCACTGAGAAAGATATAGAATTTTTAATCACTGAGAAGGAAACAGATTTTTAATGAACTGAGAAAGAAAAGGCGGATCATAATGAGATGATTATGAAGAAGACTCCAAAAGAAGATTATATAAGTTTTATGAATATTTGAAGAGGTCAAAACTTGAAATTCAATTTTTCATAAATCTTGGATAAATCTAAGGAGGATTGAAGAATTCAAAGTTGAAGTTTAAATATGAGTGATCTTATGAGATTTTGAAATTTGAGGAAGCAGGGAAAGTTTTCAATTTCCCCGCTTTTGTTTTCTAAGTCACAAATAAATACTTGCTCGGATCATTTGTGCATTGGTGATTTTTCATGCAAGAGGAAAAGGCAGAGTGCTGAAGAAATCAAGTGAAAGTCGTTTTTGGGCAAAGATCTCATGAGGATGATTAGAAAACTGAATGTTTGTTTACCGATTTGATCATTTGAGCAGATTTTGAGTTTTTCAGATTGAGAATAGGTTCATCATATTGAGTCCATTGTATTGAGAGAATCAGATTTAGACTCATCGCATTGAGAGATTCAGATCTAGTCTCACCGTATTGAGAGAATTTGATCCAAACTCATCGTATTGAGAAAATTGGATATAGACTCATTGTATTGAGAGAATCAGATCTGGACTCATCATATTGAGAAAATCACATTCATCTAAATCAGACTGAGGATTTGGATTGATCAATTGTGGAGCAGTTTCACTAATGTATTTATTATTTTGTTTGGATCAATTATTTTATAAGAAAACATTGTAAACTAATGGGAGTCAGTATAGTCTTTCCTATCAGGAGATAGAAGGTGTCTGATGGGAGTTGTTTCAAGTTGTGTTCACTTATTCATAATAGTCGATTTTTATTAACCCAGGTGAGTGGATATGGAAATGATGTAGGTTCTCACACTGAGGTCAAACCTTGTAAATCTTGTGCGTTTTACTTGATTTCCTACTGTTTCATGCATGATTATTTACTAAAAGTTGATAAGAAAATAAATCTTAATAGTTTGTTGGGGTTAAGTTTCAAAAAGTTTAAAAACTTATAAAAAGTGAACAACTGATTCAACCACCCCCCCCCCCCAGTCACAATTGTTATTCAATCCTTTGTAATTTCAATTGGTATCAGAGCCTAGGTTCCCTTTTTGAATCCTTATCATGGATAATATCAATTTTGTCAACAGTAGAGGAATTCCTATATTTGATGGTAAAAAATTATGGATGGAAAAATAAGATGATTCCTTATCTCTTATCTCTTGGCCTGGAAGTCTTTTATGCTGCTACTATTGGTTTTCCACTTATTTAGAAGTATGATTCTATAACATTTACTGATAAGAGAAATATAGTATTTGATGGAATGGCTAGAAATACAGTCCTTATGTCCTTATCATAGAATGTTTATCAGAAGGTTATAGATCTCAAAACTTCAAAAAGTATGTGGTACAAGATTTAAAGTGCTTTCAAAGGGAATACTAAAGTTAAGGAAGCAAAGCTACAAATCTAGTTTAGTAAGTATTAAGAAAAGGATGATTTATCTCTTGATTAATTTCATAACTTTATAAGAAAAGGATGATTTATCTCTTGATTAATTTCATAACTTTCTTGTTTCTTATGAAATGAGGAAAGATCCAATGTTTAAAAAGAATATGAAAGATGAAATGGATTTTGAAGCTATTGTAAAGATGAAGATACAAAATTTTGAATAATCTAATCCTTATGAGTTTGAAGATAAATAGGATGATGAGTAGAATGAAAAAATAATGTATCTTATATCCAAGAACTAACGAAGAGGAAGAGGAAAGTGTAGAGGTAAAATTCCTCTCAAATGTTTTGATTATGGTGGAATTAGACAATTTTCTATGAATTGACCCAAGAAGAAAGTTGGATAATATCTATATGGTTCTGATGAAAAACCTCAATGGAAGAAGTGGAATAAAAATGATAAAGAATAAAATTATTCCAAAAAATACAAGAAGAAGTTTACTGGAAACAAGATAAGAATGTTGAGTAAGAAAGTTGAATCAGACTCAACTGAAAACAATTCTTCTGAAGATGAAATTTTAGAAAAATTTAGAACCTTCATTGAAAAATTAGAGAAAACAAAAGATTCCTCAAAAAGTGAAGAAGGTGGTAAAGAATATTATAGAGGGTATCAGTTCAGAACAGAACTTGTTTCATGTCATGAGAAAAATAACTCTTAAGAAAGATATCAGAGTAATGAAGAAAGATTGTGAAGAAGTTACTCATGGAAGAAAAGATTTCATCAATCAGGAGGAAGAATACATCGAGGAGATTTTAAGTTATAAACATAGAATTAATGAATAGGGAAATATGATTGAATATATTAGTAAGAATATGGAATCCAAGGAAGAAGAAGTTAACAGGTTTTAATCAAAACTTATTGAGTCTGAAAGTACCTTGAGGAAGATGAATAAAAACTTCAACAAATCATTAGAAGTAAAATCTGATACTTCTAAAGTAGATGAGAAGGCTCAATATGAGAATCAGGTGAAATCTTATCTTACAAAAAATAATGTTTCATCTGATTATTTTAACATTTTAGGTTCTAGAAAAAGTGTCAGGAAAGCTTGGGTGGAGAAAGGATGTGAGAAACCTATAAAATTTACAAAAGTATAAAACTCACTCAAAAGAAAAGATGGTCTACATCCTGAGTATGTTAGAGCTGAAAGAAGTTACCAACCTCAAAAAAGTTTCTATAGAGAAAGATCTTTCTTGAATAGAAAATCAATATTTGATAGATATTGTAGGTGTTGTGGAATCTATGGGCATAGGGCATATAATTTTTGGCACAACTTATCTCTACCCAAACGAAGGTTTGAGTAAAGTGGAATAAATAGTAAAAGTAGAATGAGTAACTTTTCTAGCTTACAGAAAGTTGAAAAGGTGAATTCTCAAGATGTTAGAAATTTTCCAACAAAAAATCAATTTGAATGTTTGGAAGAAGTTTTTGGAAGATGTGATCAGGCTGGTAATCATGCCAAAAGATGTATGACACTCCTTCTAGAACAAGTTTCTTATGATGGAAAAGAAAAGGAAGCTGAAAAGAAGAAAGTTGAGTAAAAAGATTTTGTTTTGAGACAGCTTTGAAAGTAAGTAAAAGGAATAAACCATGAATACTTGATAGCGGTTGTTCTTCACATATGACAGGTGATATAAAAATCTTGAAACGTGTTTAAATTCATGATAGATGAGCAGTTACCTTTAGTAGTGATAGTTCCTTAAAAATTAGAGGAATCAGAATGGATGAGATTGAAGTGGAAAAGTTGACATCTAAGGAAGTTTTATTTATTGAAGGACTAAAACATAACTTACTTAGTGTAAGTCAACTTTGTGATAATAGAAAAGAAGTTATTTTTAGAAAAGATTTTTTTATCATAAAAAATGTGAAATATAGAAAAATTATTACAAAAGGATAAAGAACCAGTGGGAATCTCTTCTAAATAGAAGAATTCAAAAACTCCTCTTACTTGAGTACTGAACATGAAAACAAATTGTGGCACCGAAAACTTGGGAACTTTGGATAGAAAAGTATAAATAAACTTTCTAAAGTTGATGTTGTTCAAAATTTACCAAAATTGAAAAGAAGAGAAAGATATTTGTCACTTGTCAAAAAGACAAGATGTCCAACAAAAGTCATAAAAGAGTTCAAATTCAATATACCAAACCACTTGAGATTATTCATTACAATTTATGTGGTTAAATGAGATATCAATCAACAAAAGGAGATTTTTACTTTATCACTTTTATTGATGATTTCACTCGGATGAAAAATACCATGTTTATGAAACATGGGTCAGAGGCTATGGAAATGTTCAATTTTTTTAGAAAATAAGTTTTGAAAGAAATAGCGGTTTATATAAAGACGTTGAGAATAGATAATGGTATTAAATTCACCAGCAATGCTTTTGAAGCTTATCTGAGAAAACATGGTATCAAATATCAGTATAGTGCTCCATATACTTCACAACAAAATAGAGTGTCAGAAAGAAATAATAGAAGTTTGTTGGAAATGGGAATAAGTATGTTAGTAGAATACAAAATTTCAAAGTTCTATTGGAGAGAAGCTATTAGTATTTTTGTACATGTTCAAAATAGATGATTGTTGATACCAAAAACCAACATGACTCCTTATGAAATGTGGTATAACAAAAAACCTTCATTGAAGCACTTCAAAGTTTTTGGAAGTCCATGTTTGCTTAAAATCAAAAATCTGTATTTGGGAAAGTTTGATGAGAAAGATGAGGAAGGAATTTTTATGGGTGATTCACCAAATGAAAGAAGTTACAAATGTTAAAACAAATGTTTGCAAAATTTGGTAGACTCATATGATGTGAAAGTAATTGAAAATCAAAATTATTTAACGAACATTATTGAGAATACTGAGGAGGATAAACTGGAGATTTCCAACAATAGTGAAAGTAATTCAAAACATCCTTATCAAGATTCGGATGAGTCATTTGGTGAGGAAAGTGAACCTAGGAGAGAAACTTTGAAATTTTGTACCTTACAAAAACATGTTGAGCCCGAAAACATTATTGGAAATCAGAGAGCTCCAGTTCAGACAAGAAGAAAGTTGATATTATAAAATCAAACTTTACTTATCTAAAAAGTTAAACTAGAATCAGTTTCATAAGCTATTCAACACAGCAAATAAATGGATGCTATGAATGAAGAGTTGGATCAGATTGAGAAGAATGAAACAGAATTTGTAATGAACTGATAAGGGAATATAATTCGTAATGAGCTGAGAAGGAAACAAAATTTGTAATCACTGAGAAGAATATAGAATTTGTAATCACTAAGAATGATATAGAATTTGTAATCAATGAGAAGGAAATAGAATTCATAATCACTGAGAAGGATACAGAATTCTTAATCACTGAGAACGAAACAGAATCTATAATCACTGAGAAGGAAATAGAATTAGTAATCGCTGAGAAGAATACAGAATTCGTAATCACTGAGAAGGATATAGAATTTGTTATCATTGAGAAGTAAACATAATTCATAGTAAGTTAAGAAGGAAACATAATTCATAATCACTGAGAAGGATAAATAATTTGTAATCACTAAGAAAGATATAGAATTTGTAATCACTGAGAATGAAACAGATTCGTAATGAACTGAGAAAGAAAGACATGTCGTAATGAGATGATTACGAATAAGACTCAAAAAAAGAAGATTCGAGAAGTTTCATGAAGATTTGAAGAGGTAAAAACTTGAAATTCAATTTTTCAAAAATCTCGGAGAAATCTAAGGAGGATTGAAGAAGTCAAATTTGAAGTTTAAATTTGAGCGATCTTCTGAGATTTTGAAATTTGAGAAATAGGAGAAAGTTTTCAAGTTTCTTGCTTTTGTTTTCTGAGTTATTTATAAATACTTTCTCAGATCATTTGTTCATTGGTGATTTTTTACGCAAGCAGAAAAGACGGAGTACTGAAAAAATCAAGTGAAATTCATTTCCAGCTAGAGATTTCGTGATGAGGATCAAACCGTTGAATGTTTGTTTACTGATTTGAGAATTTGCGCAGAGTTTGAGTTTTACAGATTGAGAATGGGTTCACCATATTGAGTTCATCATATTGATAGAATCAGATCCAGACTCATCGTATTGAGAGAATCAGATCCAGATTCATCGTATTGAGAAAATCAGATCCAGTCAAATCGAACAGAGGATTCAGATTGAGCATTTGTGAAGCAGTTTCAACAAAGTCTTTATTCTTTTGTTCGACTCAATTGTTTTATAAGCAAATGTTGTAAACTGATAGGAGTCAGTATAATCTTTCCTATTGGGAGATATAATATGTCTAACAAAAATTGGCATAAGTTGTATTCACTTCTTCATAATAGTGGATTTTCATAAACTCGTGGGAGTGGCTATGATAAGGATATAGGTTCTCACGCTAAATCTAAATCTTTTAAATATTGTGTGCTTTACATGCTTTCATACTTTTGCATGCATGAGTATTTACTAAAATTTGGAGAGGAAATAAATCTTAATAGGTTGTAGGGATTAATTTTCTAAAAGTTTTAAAAGTTATAAAAAGTAAACAACTGATTCAATCCCCTCTTCCTAGTTGTTATTTGATCCTTTAGAACATCAATTATAGACGGGGTATGATGGTAAGGTGTGACTTGTTCGAGTTGGTGGCCTAGAACCAACTACTTTGTACTTTATTCATTAATAAAAGCCTTATCACATCTTGATTGTTTTTATGCGTGACAATGCATGTGATAATGTCCTAAGGACAGTTGTTGCATTAAAGGGTCATAGCGGATCCCTACTATGATGAGAACCCAGAAGTGTCATAACACTGTTCTTGAATATATGTTCTATGGTTGGATGATATTATTTGAGGGACACAAATAATACAGGTCATTAGGGGTGAGGACTCATAAAACTTTGAGGCACCTTCTCATGGTGTGCGCCCTTGGTAATATCTAGGAGGATATTATGAGAACGAGACCTGCCAGTAGGAAATCCACATTTCATAGTGTCATTGGATGTTCCTATCTGCAGACATGTGTATTGGTCCTTAGACTTTAATATTATTATTAATGGGTATTACAACTTGCGCACTTAGATGTATTGAAGAAAACTATGACGACACACTGTTCGAAGTGAGGTAGGATATGTTGGGTGCGTCATGAGTAATACTGCATTAATAGATAATGCGAGAAAGGATTTGTCCCTTCTGTTCCATAACGGAAGTAGATATCTCAGGCCCTTTGATGGAATTGATATAGCCTAAATAAATCCATGGTCATGGTAAGGTATGGGCGAGTTCAATTCTGGGAATTCAAAGAAAGAATAATCAAGCACATGGGTTGGTGGCACTAGCATGCAACCCGCTTGATTAGAGATATCGAGACAGAGGGATTATATTACATGGTAAGCATTCGTAGGAGGTGACACGTCATTGCGGCATTAACTTCTTTCTCTATGGGTGCATTGGCATGTTGCTAGACACTAACCTTGGACTTTAGGCAGGCTCTGCCTAATGCCACTGAGAAAGAGGCCTAGAGGGTCACACACTAAGTGTGTCCATGTATCTCAGTTAAATATTAATTTAACAAGTTAAATAAATATTATTCCCAACTATGGTTTAATAATTATTTAAGGATGCCTGATCGCATTTATTTTGACACTAGTTATTCGAGAGAATATATTGTGGGCGAAATACTATATTTATTAGCGAGTAATGCAGTTACATTTATTTAAGAAATAAATAGACATTACTCAAGGTCTAATAAATGTGGTGGAGAAAAATGGAAAATAAAATTACACTCCGTGTATATTAAATATACACGCCGTGTAGTTTTATGGAAAAAAAGTACACGTCGTGTATTAATTATTACACGCTGTGTATTAATTATTACACGTCGTGTAGTTTTCCAGTCGGGATTTTGAGGATATAATATTGTTTTATTAAATGATATTAATTATAATCAGTGTGGGCGCATGTCAAGGAATTAATAATTCTACATAGGGTTTCAATAAGAGTTAATTAAATAAATAAAACGCGTAACGCGTTTATTTATTGTCATAACTCTATTAACCTCAAACCCGATTATAAATATCCTCACAACCCCAACACTTTAGAGAGCCATTGTTGTACACAACGGATTTGGAAATACTCTCAAGCCAAGAGAGAATTCCCTTTCCACCAAGAACTCCCTCAAGTTACAAGAGTGAGATCCTCCACCGGATCAAGGCGGTCGAAGGCGGACATCGCAAGCGAAGGTTCCTCCGCGCTAACACCCAGAGATCCCTTCGGCGATGTCCAGAGATACGTGGAGTACATGTGGATCACCGCTAGAGGAATCCTATACTTGGATTCTACGACGCAACGACGGGTCACAGGATCGTGACCGGAAACATCGACGAAGAAATAATTCCACCAAGGTAATTCTTGTGAATTAATTAAATTAATTATAACCAACATATGATGATCCTATCTCAATGGTTTTGGGACTGTTATTTTCTTTTTCTTTATTCATTCCATTCCGAAGATTCGGCGTTTTATATCATGACAGATCTCGGATTGAACGTTGTTTAACGCTAAAATTAAAGTTGGGCAAACCCACCAACACGCTTCCGCTACGCCCGGAACCTACAAGTGGTATCAGAGCGGTCATATCATTGATTATAATTATTTATTTTTTTGTTGGTGATTTACGCATTTAATAATTTAGTTATTTCAATTCATGTTTAATCGTTCTAGAAATCTGAATCTCGAGATCTGTTCATCCTCCCTCGTTTCTCATTCACCTCACAAAAACGAATTTTTCTTTTAATTTTGATTAAAATAAAATAGAGGAACTCATCCGGAGGTGCCAAACGTTTCTGGCTATATAACACCAGAATACATGGCGTGTATTCGGAAGTACACGTTGTGTAGTCTAGGTTCAATGCATTGACTGATCCGCCAAATCAGGCCGTATATTGGATTATTTCTAAGAATTTAAGACACCGTGTGTTGACTAGAAACAGGTGGCACACGGTTTCCGGATTACACGTTGTGTGGTCCAATGAACACGGCGTGTAGTCCCTTCGGGTTAGGGTTGGGTCGTGTACCCCGTACACAGCTTACCTGGATGGAAACCGTGTAACGCGGAAACTACACGGCGTGTGTCCCACAGAACACGCCGTGTACTCTGAAAATTTCTGAATTACATTAAGATGCCTTGTCCCCGGGTGTGTACTTCGGATGGACGGTGAAGAAAAGTACACGTCATGTAGTCGGAACTATACGTTGTGTACTCACCCAAATTACGCAGATTTATTAAAATTTATTATTATATTATACAAACCATTGAGACGTGTACCATGGTGCAGGCGTAAAGCTGAGGCACAACACGTGATAGGTGTTTTATATATATGTGTGTTTAATTTAACATCTGCGTAATAAACGGGAATTCACCGGGTTGCCTCCAAGGTACAAGTTAAGTACAAGGATAATTTTAAATGAATTTATTTGTTTAAAATTGTGATGGATGAGAATCTCAAGGAAGTTCAGAAAAAGGGTTTAAGATAAAAGGATTGATTAATTAAAGATAATTAATTAATTTGAGTGTGATTTATCTTAAACAAGAACGATTAAAGAATTGAATGCTAGTTTTATTTATGCGTAAATATCGTTGCATGTATGGATGATCATGAGATAGATCGAGACCTTTGTATGTGAATGGTTTCTTTTAATTTATTTATTTAAATTAAATTTGTTGGCCTGCGATCCATCTCCTCATTAATATGCAGGGTCTGCGCGCCCAAGGATTATTTTATGTAAAAACCCCTTTTTACCCCTCACCTGCGTGTGAGATAAATGCATATGTAATGGATGGAGCTCCCAAGCTAGTGGAGGTGGCTCAAGTCAGGAGCCAAGGTGAAACCAATCCAAGGAGATACAAAGGTGGATAGGTGGAAAGCTGTAAACATGAACCCAAATGGTTCAAGGTGTTTCTCCCCTAGGTCTTGGGTTAGTTTATCAACCGCTAGATAAACTAACCAATATAAAAAGCTCATGATCATACCATTTATTTTATTTCTTTCAGTTGCATGGTTTATTTATTGTGGGTGTGTTGTCACGATCACATAATTAATGAATTAAACGAGCATGCAAGATGGAACTAAAATAAAACTGGCTTATACGTAAATATTATCTTAAACATGGTTAATCACTTAAGTATATCCCACTTAATATTAACAAGCATGTAATCAAAGATAATAAAATGGAAATTTACGTATAAGGATAAAATCCCTCAAAAGAAATATTAAGTCAGTATGGCCTTCCATAATCTTGGTTAGAATCGAATCATAGTTCAAAGTGTTTGACCAACCCTAGTTGGGGTGCTTTCAATTATCAGAGAATTCTAATTCAAGGTTTTGGGTTGACTTGACTTGGTTCGCATTAAGGGTTGACTACCACAGCAGGACTTGGTGTGACCAAGAGGCAAAGGTTGAGGAAATCCAAAATAAAAGGATTTCAGGATTGGGGAGTCCACTCAGCGGATCAAGGAGCTGCGAGTTAATGCAGTTGGCATTTGGAATGTCTATCTAAAACCCTTCAAGTTGCTTTACCAACCCTAGTTGGGGTAATGCGAAGGGTAATATGGATCTTTGCCACTAGAATATTCAGGCAACAGAATATTCTGAAATCAATGGTGAGGGCTATTGGATTTCGATAAAAAAATGGGAGACTAATAAGTATTAATTTATTTATTTGTCTCAGTTTTGTAATAAAGTATTAAACCTTTGCTCATCTTAATTTGTAGAAACGACAAGAAAATTACTTCAAACATATCACTGCGAACCATACTCGAGAAGGAAAACCTTCTCACCGGCACCAATTTCCAAGAGTGGTAGAGGCGTTTACGCGTCATCCTTCGCTACAAAAGGAAATTGTATGTGCTGGAAGAGCCTATTTCAGTTGCGCCTGGGAAAGAGGCCAATGATGAGGAATTGTATCTCTATATGAAACACATGGATGATGCCACAGATGTCCAGTGTTTCATGCTATCGACCATGTCCAATGAGCTCTTGAAGAAACATGAAAACATGGACTTGTATAGCATGATGTCTCACCTTAAGGATCTCTACCAAGAGAAGACGAGACAGGAGAGGTATGAGATCTCCAATGCTTTGTTTACAACTAAGCTTAGAGAGTCTGCGCCAGTTGGGCCTCATGTATTCAAGCTCATTGGCTACATTGAACGCCTGGACATCTTAGAGATTAAATTCTCGGATGAGTTGCATATAGATCTCATCCTATCATCACTGCCCAAGACCTTCTCTAGCTTCATTGTCAATTATAACATGAGCGGCAATGAGAAGAGTCTATCGGATCTTCTGACCTTGATTCGCCAGGTAGACAAGGACATGGGGCGTGAAAAACCCGCAGTCCTTATGGTGAACAAGAAAAGGAAGGACAAGACAAAGGGGCCAAAGACTTATAAACGGTCTGAAGCCCCTGAGCATCGTCCCTCCAAGAAGGGGAAGATCCAGAGGCAGGGAAAGGAATGGGAGGAAGTGTGTTTTGCATGCGGAAAGCAGGGCCACTGGAAGAGGAACTACACCCAGAAGCATGGGGATGCTAAAGGTGCATTCGTTATCGAGTGTAATATTTCCATTTCTCCACATTGGGTATTAGATACAGCTTGTGGGGCTCACATCTGTATTCAAATGCAGGAACCAAGTAGATTTAGAAAGATTTCCAGAGGAGAGGTGGATCTTCGAGCTGCCAATGGCGCAAGGCTAGCTGCGTTGGCTATTGGAGACTACCACCTCTCATTGTCAACTGGCAGGATTTTGGTTTTACATAACTGTTATTATGTGCCTAGTGTTACCAAGAAAATAATTTTTGTATCTTGTTTGGATATGGATGGATTTATTTTCAAGTTTGGAAATAAGGGTTGTCTCTTTTATAAGAACAGCGTATGTTATGGTATGGCACATTTAAATAATGGTTTGTATGTATTAAATTACGAAAACCAAGTGTTGGAAATTGATAACGAAACAAACTCACATGACTCATACATCACCCAGTTGTGGCATCACCGCCCTGGTCATGTAAACGAGAAGCGCTTGACAAAGCTCTGTCAAGATGGCTATTTAGTCTCTATTGAGCTAAAACCACTTGATAGATGGCATGCTTGTTTACAAGGTAAAATGACCAAGCCGCCTTTTGGTGGACAAGGTGAAAGGGCCACAGAGCTTCTAGGATTGGTACACACGGATGTATGTGGACCATTTCCAGTAGAAGCTAGAGGTGGACATTTTTACTTCATTACTTTTACTGATGATTTGAGTAGATACGGATTTGTCTACTTAATGAGGTATAATTCAGAAGCCTTAGAGAAATTTAAGGAATTCAAGAATGAAGTAGAGAATCAGCTTGGTAAGAAGATAAAGAAACTTCGATCGGATCGAGGTGGAGAATATTTGAACCAAGAGTTCATCGATCTTCTACGAGAGTCTGGGATTCTATCTCAACTCACTCCTCCTTATACACCACAGTGAAATGGTGTTAGTGAAAAGAGGAACCGCACCTTGTTGGACATAGTGAGGTCGATGATGATTCATGCGGATCTTCCATTATCCTTTTGGGGATATGCATTACAAACTGCAGAATACACATTAAACCGAGTACCAACTAAGGTGGAAAATGGAATTCTCTCCGAGTTGTGGAATGGAAAGAAACCCATTTTGTCGCATACACGTGTATGGGGATGCGAGGCGTTTGTTAAGGCCTTCTCAGGCAACAAACTAGCACCCCGGGGCACGAAGTGTATCTTTATAGGATATCCTAAGGAAACGAAAGGATATTACCTATATAACCCTCAGGACAAGAAAGTGATTGTCGCCAGACAAGCCGTCTTTCTTGAGAGGGAGCACATCCTCAAAAAGGATAGTGGGAGCAAGATTGACTTCAACGAAGTTGATGCTCAAGATACACAGGAGTTGGTACAAGAACAAGTTCCACAGGTCCCCGTGGAAGAGGTTCCAGAAACACAAGCACTGCGTAGGAGCTCAAGAGAGGTAAGGGAACCAGAGAGATTTGGTTTCCTAATCACTGAGGATGGTGAATCATTATTGTTGGACAATGATGAACCTCTCTCCTACAAGGAAGCAGTAGAAAGATCAGAAGCTGCAAGATGGCTAGAAGCTATAAATTCTAAGATGGATTCCATGTATCAGAACCAAGTTTGGGTTCTGGTCGATGAGCCAGTTGATGTAAAGTCTGTTGGATGCAAATGGGTATTCAAGAGAAAACTGGACATGGAAGGTCAAGTTAGCACCTATAAAGCAAGGCTAGTGGCTAAAGGATTCAGACAGCGTCAAGGAATTGATTATGATGAAACCTTCTCGCCAGTTGCCATGTTTAAATCCATAAGAATCATACTTGCCAAAGCAGCTTACCATGACTACGAGATTTGGAAGATGGATGTCAAAACAACATTCCTTAACAGGAACCTTCAGGAAGATGTCTATATGACACAACCAGAATGGTTTGTGACACCAGGTGAAGTCAAACGGGTTTGCAAGTTGCAGAAATCCATTTATGGATTGAAGCAAGCATCCAGGTCATTGAACATTCGATTTGATGAAGCCACAAAGGAATTTGGTTTCATTAAGAACGAATGTGAGCCATGTGTTTATAAGCGGTTTAATGGGAATGTGGTTGTTATCCTAGTAGTATATGTTGATGACATATTGTTTATTGGAAATGACGTATCAGCCTTACAGTCAGTTAAGGACTGGTTGAACAAGTGTTTCTCCATGAAAGATTTAGGTGAAGCAGCCTACATTCTAGGGATCAAGATCATTCGTGATAGATCCAAGAGGCTGTTTGGACTAAGTCAGGGTACATACATTGACCAGATACTAAAGACATTTAGTATGGAACAATCCAAGAGAGGATTGGTTCCAGTGTCACATGCCTTACATCTTTCTAATAAAATGTGTCCTCTGACACAACAAGAGAAAGATAGAATGAGTAAGATCTCATACGCTTCGGCTATAGGATCTATCATGTATGTCATGTTATGTACCAGGCTTGATGTTGCCTATGCACTGAGCATGGTAGGAAGATATCAAGCAGATCCAGGAGAACAGCATTGGACTGCTGTTAAGACAATCATTAAGTATCTGAGAAGAACTAAGGATATGTTCATGGTGTATGGAGGAGACGAGGAGCTTGTCATCAGAGGGTATGCTGATGCTGGTTTTCAGACATATCAGAACGATTTGAAGTCGCAATCTGGATATGTTTTCTGTCTCAATGGAGGAGATGTGAGCTGGAAGAATTCAAAGCAGTCAGTTGTCGCCGATTCTACAGCGGAGTCCGAATATATAGAGGCTTCTGATGCAGTCAAGGAAGCTGTTTGGATTCGGAACTTTGTCCAGGAGCTTGATGTGGTGCCTAGCAGTAAAGATATCATTACATTGTATTGTGATAATACTGCAACGATGACTCTTGCAGAAGAACCAAGGTCACATCAACGGACAAAGCACATACTCCAGAAATATCACCTCTTGAGGGATTTCTATCAGAGAGGTGAAGTTGCAGTGAGCAAAGTGTCCACGGAAGAGAATGTGGCAGACCCCATGACTAAAGGCATATCTCAGCAGAAGCATGAATATCATGTGAGAGCTAACGGGTTAAAAGTTGTTAGCAATTGGCTCTAGTCCAAGTGGGAGTCTGTTGGAGTTGGTGGCCTAGAACCAACTACTTTGTACTTTATTCATTAATAAAAGTCTTATCACATTTTGATTGTTCTTCTGCGTGACAATGCATGTGATAATGTCCTAAGGACACCTGTTGCATTAAAGGGTCATAGCAGATCTCTGCTATGATGAGAACCCAGAAGTGTCATAACATTGTTCTTGAATATATGTTCTATGGCCGGATGATATTATTTGAGGGACACAAATAATACAGGTCATTAGGGGTGAGAACTCATAAAACTTTGAGACACCTTCTCATGGTGTGCGCCCTTGGTAATATCCAGGAGGATATTATGAGAACGAGACCCGCTAGTAGGAAATCCACATTTCATAGTGTTATTGGATGTTCCTATCTGCGGACGTGTGTATTGATCCTTAGACTTTAAGATTATTATTAATGGGTATTACAACTCGCGCACTTAGATGTATTGACGAAAACTATGACGACACACTGTTCGCAGCGAGGTAGGATACGTTGGGTGAGTCATGAGTAATACTGCATTAATAGATAATGCGATAAAGGATTTGTCCCTTCTGTTCCATAACGGAAGTAGATATCTCAGACCCTTTGATGGAATTGATATAGCCTAAATAAATCCATGACCATGGTAAGGTATGGACAAGTTCAATTCCGAGAAGTCAGAGAAATAATAATCGAGCACATGGGTTGATGGCACTAGCATGCAACCCGCTTGATTAGAGATATCGAGACAAAGGGATTATATTATACGGTAAGCGTTCGTAGGAGGTGACATGTCATTGCGACATTAACTTCTTTCTCTATGGGTGCCTTGGCGTGTTGCTAGACGCTAACCTTGGATTTTAGGTAGGCTCCACCTAATGCCACTCAGAAAGAGGCCCAGAGGGTCACACACTAAGTGTGTACATGTATCTCAGTTAAATATTAATTTAACAAGTTAAATAAATATTATTCCCAACTATGGTTTAATAATTATTTAAGGATGTCTGATCGCATTTATTTCGACACTAGTTATTCGAGAGAATATATTGTGGGTGAAATAATATATTTATTAGCGAGTAATGCAGTTACATTTATTTAAGAAATAAATAGTCATTACTCAAAGTCTAATAAATGTGGTGGAGAAAAATGGAAAATAAAAGTACACGCCGTGTATTAATTATTACACGCCGTGTAGTTTTCCAGTCGGGATTTTGAGGATATAATATTGTTTTATTAAATGATATTAATTATAATCAGCGTGGGCACATGTCAAGAAATTAATAATTCGACATGGGGTTTCAATAAGAGTTAATGAAATAAATAAAACGCGTAACGCGTTTATTTATTGTCATAACTCTATTAACCTCAAACCCGATTATAAGTATCCTCACAACCCCAACACTTTAGAGAGTCATTGTTGTGCACAACAGATTTGGAAATACTCTCAAGCCAAGAGAGAATTCACTTTCCACCAAGAACGCCCTCAAGTTACGAGAGCGAGATCCTTCACCGGATCAAGGCGGTCAAAGGCGGACATCGCAAGCGAAGGTTCCTCCGCGCTAGCACCCGGAGATCCCTTCGGCGACGTCCAGAGATACGTGGAGCACGTGTGGATCACCGCTAGAGGAATCATATACTTGGATTCTACGACGCAACGACGGATCACAGGATCGTGACCGGAAACATCGACGAAGAAAGAATTTCACCGAGGTAATTCTTGTGAATTAATTAAATTAATTATAACCAAGATATGATGATCTTATCTCAATGGTTCCTGGACTCTTATTTTCTTTTTCGTTCTTCGTTCCATTCCAAAGATCCGGCATTTTATATCGTGACGGATCTCGAATTGAACGTTGTTTAATGCTAAAATTAAAGTTGGGTAAACCCACCAACGTGCTTCCGCTGCGCCCGAAACCTACATGACTTGCCCTGAAGGCTTTGGGCAAGTGCACTTATTGAGCAGCTTTGAGGCTGGCTCTCATATTTGTAACGTATATGCGACCATTTTGGTATATTATGACAAGGAGTCAAAGCAGGTACGACCGGGGTTTGAGGCGGCTTGGTTAGCGCATCAATGTTCAGTATGATTGTTGCTTGTATGTGCATTTATTTATTATCATGTTATACTCTAATGCATTTACACACGTGTTAAGCATGCACTAGTGGTGTATTGATGAGTCTTGTATACTCACGTCCTACTCGAATATTTTGGCACGTTTGTAGATTTTATGACTATAGATCCGGTGAAGGGCTAGGGTTTTGTGGTGGATGGGCGAATAGAGGAGTGTGAACCTGGTAGCAGACCGGGATGGACTCAGTATGACCCCGTTGTTTAATTAATTATTTATTTGCTGCTACCTTTACTTGGTTTGAATTGCCACTTCGGGTGCCTGTTTGTTTTTCCTTGCATGACAGGTATGCCATCTATTGTTCATGCATGATTACTCTAATTATATTTGTTATATTTAAGGGTCAAGACGTATGGATATGAATCAATATGCATAGCCAATTCTAAATCTATGAAGAAGATAATAATCTTACCATTTAAAACCGTAAAAAAGGACCATGGGAAAAAAAACATATGAAAATGTATTTTAAATAAAATTTAAAGAATAAGAAAATAAATTAATTGAATCCAGTTGAGCATAGGGGTGTAAAACGTATTATTTAAAGTATCTAGCTGAGCATAGGGGTGTAAAATGTATTATTTGAAATGGATACTCAGCTCCAGGAAAAACAAAAAACAAAAAACTTTGCAAAGTGATAAATCCTTTGTTAGAAATTATTCATAGTTTTTAAGAAATACTCGTATATATGATTTATTTAAATTCAATAATAAAAATGTTTTATGGGTCAATGCGTGTGGATGTGAATCAAAAAACAAAAAAGCAAAAGGCAAAAAACTTTGCAAAATGATAAAGCCTTTGCTATAAATTATTCATAGCTTTTAAGAAATACTCGTATATATGATTTATTTAAATTCAATAATAAAAATGTTTTATGGGTCAATACGTGTGGATATGAATCAATACGCGTACCCAATTCCAAACCTATAAAAAAATATAACAATTATAGCATTTAAAATCGTAAAAAAAGGATCAGGAAACAAAACAACACAAGTAAATATATTTTAAATGAAATTGAAAGAATAAGATAATAAATTAATCAAGTCGAGCATAGTGGTGTATAATGTATTATTAGAAATAATTACTTGAAGTGTATCAACGTAATTTTTTTTTTTTTTTAAACGATACAACTTTTAAGAAATACATGTCGGTAGCATGCGTGTGGTATTAAGATTCCTGACCGATGTATGTGTGATTTATTTAAAGTCAGTAACAAAAATGTTTTATGGGTCAAAACATGTGTATATGAATCAATAAGCGTATCCAAATCCAAAACAAAACACAGGAAAATATGTTTTAAATGGTAAAACCGTGAGAACTTTTAATAAGTACTTGTCAGTGGATGCGTGCGTAGCTATTATTAAAGTGAATAATAAAAATGATTTATTATTTGAAGTCAATCACAAAAATACGTGTCGGTAGCGTGCGTACCTGGTATCAATATTCAATAGTATATAAGATTTATTTAAAGTGAATAATAAAAATACTTTATGGGTCAAGACGTGTGGAGTCAATAGGCGTAGCCAATTCCAAAGGTGGAAAAAAAATGACATTATTTAAAACCGTAAAAAAGGAATTAGGAAAACAAAACAAAACACATGAAAATATATTTTAAATAAAATTTAAATAATAATAAAATAAATTAATTGCATGGAGTGGAGCATAGGGTTGTAAAATGTATAATTATAAATAATTACTTAAAAATGTCCTGGTACTCAGCGTAAAAAAAAACGAAACGAAACAAAAAACATCGTAGAATGATAGAACCTCTGTTGTCGATACGGATAAATTATTCAGAATTTTTAATAAATACATATCGGTAACGTGCCTAGCTATTATTAAGATTGATGACTGATTTTACCGTCAATTTTATATATGATTTATTTAAAGTCAATAATAATAATGCTTTATGGGTCAATGAATCAAGATAATAATTAAAGCATTTAAATCGTCTCAGGTTGGGGTGCCCAACCTGACCCTCGCGTTGGGTTTCGGCCAATGGATGACCACCAGGTCGCTGGAAATTTCCAAATTTCCACTGAAAATTTCGCGACGTGGGGTCCATCCATTGGCCAACCTCATCCTCAGATTCAACAGTGAACCTGAGACGATTTTTGCCCTAAACCGATGCATCAAAGCGGGAGTTCAGCGAGATGAGAAATATCATCTCAATTCCATGCGTGGACCTGACAAAAACGTGTTGTGGCGGTTTTTATTGGATTAAATGGATTTTTAAAAATCAAATCCTTTCATTTTTTTTTGAAATGAAAGTCCTCAAAACTTAGAGATCATTCAAACTCAAAGTACATAACTCCGAAGTAAAATAATAAATCCAGCAATTAGACACCCCCAATGATTCCCAAAGGCACCCATAAAACGAGACCATGTTTTGATGATGTCGATAATAGATCCAAAGGCTTGGTGACCACCTTCATCCTCCTCCAATGCATTGATATTAACTTGACAATCAGATTCGACAACGATATCCTTTCAACCAAGAGACCTGCATACCCTTCCAAATAGTTGTGATCTCTGGCACATAAGGAGACCAATCAGCAGTGTCCAAGGAATGACGAGCTGCAATAATAGAACTCACATGATTTCGAATAACTACCCCAATGCCAACATAACCATCACCAAGAATCACCGCATCAGTATTAAGTTTGAAAACACCCAAAGTGGGGGAAGTCATCTGACAGGAGGAGAATGAACAAGTGTAGGTGGACGAACCCCCTCACCATCAACCCACTGAGAGCGCCAATTATGCATCTTGGCAAGCCAAACCCTTTGGTCTTTAATAATGTTCTAAAAAATGAAGGCATTACGGCGAAACCAAATAATCTAGGCTTGGATACCCGGACCCACGAGCAAACAAAGATCTCAACCATTTCCCCAAAATGAGTCTAATGTCCTCAAGATTTCTCCAAAGAATGAGATCATGTGTTGCACAGGTCAACCAAAGCCCGATGACCCAAGGACATAAAAAATGGCATGAAAATCTATCTTTGTCATAACCCCACAGAGCGGGTACAAACTGTTATCAGAGAGGTGTCTATTGGTTAGGCAAGCATATGTGGGTTGGATACCCCTACACATTTGCCAACATAAAAGCCTGACTTTCGACAGAGCACCTAATTTATATTTAATTAATATTTATTTGTACTTATGAATATTAATTTAATGTTTATTAATATTTCATTAGTATTTATAAATATTTATAAATATTTAATTATTTTTTACTTTTTATTAATATTTATGTTGTATTTATTTATATTTATTAATATTATATATATGTGTGCGGACTCGCATATATATTAATAAAATATATATTTAGAACCCTATTCCGAATTTTAAAAAAATATTAAAAACCCATAAAACTCTGGATAAATTATTTATAATAAGTGTACCGTAAGTACTATTATTAAGATTCATGACTGATTTACAGTCAATAGTATATATGATTTATTTAAAGTCAGTAACAAAAATGTTTTATAGATCAAAACATGTGGATATGAATCAATAAGCGTACCTAATTCCAAACCTATGAAAAAGATAATAATTAAATGATAAAATAGAGTCAGGAAAAAACAAAACACAGGAAAATATGTTTTAAATGGTAAAACCTTGAGAACTTTTAATAAGTACTTGTCAGTAGGTGCGTGCGTAGCTATTATTAAAGTGAATAATAAAAAGGATTTACTATTTGAAGTCAATCACAAAAATACGTGTCGGTAGCGTGCGTACCTGGTATCAATATTCAATAGTATATAAGATTTATTTAAAGTGAATAATAAGAATACTTTATGGGTCAAGACGTGTGGAGTCAATAGGCGTAGCCAATTCCAAAGGTGGAAAAAAATGACATTATTTAAAACCGTAAAAAAGGAATTAGGAAAACAAAACAAAACACATGAAAATATATTTTAAATAAAATTTAAATAATAATAAAATAAATTAATTGCATGGAGTGGAGCATAGGGTTGTAAAATGTATAATTAGAAATAATTACTTAAAAATGTCCTGGTACTCAGCGTAAAAAAAACGAAACAAAACAAAAAACATTGTAGAATGATAGAACCTCTGTTGTCGATACGGATAAATTATTCAGAATTTTTAATAAATACATATCGGTAACGTGCCTAGCTATTATTAAGATTGATGACTGATTGTACCGTCAATTTTATATATGATTTATTTAAAGTCAATAATAATAATGATTTATGGGTCAATGAATCAAGATAATAATTAAAGCATTTAAATCGTCTCAGGTTGGGGTTGGACCGTGTACTCCTCCAAATTATGCAGATTTATTAAAAATTATTATTATATTATACAAACCCTTGAGACGTGTACCGTAGTGCAGACGTAAAGCTGAGGCACAACACATGATAGGTGTTATATATATATGTGTTTAATTTAACATCTGCGTGATGAATGAGAATTCATCGGGTTGCCTCTAAGGAACAAGTTACATACAAATATAATTTTAAATGAATTTATTTGTTTAAAATTACGATGGATGAGAATCTCAAGGAAATTCAGAAAAAGAGTTTAAGATAAAAGGATTGATTAATTAAAGATAATTAATTGATTTGAGTATGATTTATCTTAAACAAGAACGATTAAAGAATTGAATGCTAGTTTTATAAATACGTAATATCATTGCATGCATGGATGATCATGAGTTAGACCAAGACCTTTGTATGTGAATGATTTATTTTAATTTATTTATTTAAATTAAAATTGTTGGCCTGCGAGCCTTTTACTCATTAATATGTAGGGTCTGCGCGCCCAATGTTTCTTTTATGTAAAAACCCCTTTTACCCCTCACCTACGTATGAGATAAATGCATATATAATGGATGGAGCTCCCAAGCTAGTGGAGGTGGCTCAAGTCAGGAACCAAGGTGAAACCAATCCAAGGAGATACAAAGGTAGACATGTGGAAAGCTGTAAACATGAACCCGAAAGGTTCAAGGTGTTTCTCCCCTAGGTCTTGGGTTAGTTTATCAACCACTAGATAAATTAACCAATAGAACAAGCTCATGATAATACCATTTATTTTATTTCTGTCAGTTGCATGGTTTATTTATTGTGGGTGTGTTGTCACGATCACACAATTAATGAATTAAACAAGCATGCAAGATGGAACTAAAATAAGACCGACTTATGCGTAAATATCATCTTAGACATGGTTAATCACTTAAGTATATCCCACTTAATATTAACAAGTATGTAATCAAATATAATAAAATGGAAATTTACGTATAAGGATAAAATCCCTCAAAGAAATATTAAGTCAGTATAGCCATCCATAATCTTGGTTAGAATCGAACCATAGTTTAAAGTGCTTGATCAACCCTAGTTGGGGTGCTTTCAATTATCGGGGAATTCTAATTTAAGGTTTTCGGTTGACTTAACTTGGTTCGCATCAAGGGTTGACTGCCACAACAGGACTTGGTGTGACCAAAAGGCAAAGGTTGAAGAAATCCAAAATAAATGGATTTCAGGATTGGGGAGTCCACTCAACGGATCAAGGAGCTGTGAGTTAATGCAGTTGGCATTTGGAATGCCTACCTAAAACCCTTCAAGTTGCTTGACCAACCCTAGTTGTGGTAATGCGAAAGACAATATGGATCCTTGCCACTAGAATATTTAGGCAATAGAATATTCCGAAATTAATGGTGAGGGCTATTGGATTTCGATAAAACAGGGGGAGACTAATAAGTATTAATTTATTTATTTGTCTCAGTTTTGTAATAAAGTACTAAACCTTTGCTCATCTTAATTTGTAGAAACGACAAGAAAAATGACTTCAAACATATCACTACGAACCATACTCAAGAAGGAAAACCTTCTCACCAACACCAATTTCCAAGAGTGGTAGAGGCGTTTACGCATCATCATTCACCACAAAAGGAAATTGTATGTGCTGGAAGAGCCTGTTCCAGTTGCGCCTGAAAAAGAGGCCAGTGATGAGGAAATATCCACTACTATAAATAAGACCATTAGCGACCGCCATTGGCGGTCGCTGTTGCCTCGTCGCTAGAGGCCTTTAGCGACCGCCTCTGGCGGTCGCTATTCGAAATTTTTTTTTTTTTAAAATTTTTTTTTATTGAATTCAATATAAATATATATATATATATATATATGTAAAAATATTCATATATATACTATTAAATACAATATTTTAAATATATATATATATAATATTTTAAATGTTTTAATATATATTTAATACATATATAATATCAAATCATTGTGCTATAATAATTTAGAAACTTCGATTCAAGAAATAATCTCATTTCAGGTCGTTCGGAGCACGTTTGCTCCGAATGGGACCGCCGCACGCCGTTTTGGTGTTTTATGGCGCCGGAAACGCGTTTTCGGCCGCCGCGGTCACACGGCACCTCCGAATGAGGTGCCGTCTGGCCGACCATTTCACAATTCACGCCCCGGATGTTGTCGTACGGTTTCGTGGCATTCGGAGGTTGTTCGGGTGGTTTTGACCCCCCAACGCGCCATTTCAGCGCGCGCCGCGCTGCTGAAAACGCCACAATCGGACGTGCCGCGCGCACCGCACGTCCGATGGACGTGCGGCCTCCTCCTGCATCTCAGGAATATTTCTATCGTTCCCGTGCGGTTTCAGGTCGTTCGGAGCACGTTTGCTCCGAATGGGACCGCCGCACGCCGTTTTGGTGTTTATGGCGCCGGAAACGCGTTTCCGGCCGCCGCGGTCACACGGCACCTCCGAATGAGGTGCCGTCTGGCCGACCATTTCACAATTCACGCCCTGGATGTTTTCGTACGGTTTCGTGGCATTCGGAGGTCGTTCGGGTGGTTTTGACCCCCCAACGCGCCATTTCAGCGCGCGCCGCGCTGCTGAAAACGCCACAATCGGACGTGCCGCGCGTACCGCACGTCCGATGGACGTGCGGCCTCCTCCTGCATCTCAGGAATAATATTTCTATCGTTCCCGTGCGGTTTCAGGTCGTTCGGAGCACGTTTGCTCCGAATGGGACCGCCGCACGCCGTTTTGGTGTTTTATGGCGTCGGAAACGCGTTTCCGGCCGCCGCGGTCACACGGCACCTCCGAATGAGGTTCCGTCTGGCCGAACATTTCAAAATTCACGCCCCGGATGTTGTCGTACGGTTTCGTGGCATTCGGAGGTCGTTCGGGTGGTTTTGACCCCCCAACGCGCCATTTCAGCGCGCGCCGCGCTGCTGAAAACGCCACAATCGGACGTGCCGCGCGCACCGCACGTCCGATGGACGTGCGGACTCCTCCTGCATCTCAGGAATAATATTTCTATCGTTCCCGTGCGGTTTCAGGTCGTTCAGAGCACGTTTGCTCCGAATGGGACCGCCGCACGCCGTTTTGGTGTTTTATGGCGTCGGAAACGCGTTTCCGGCCGCCGCGGTCACACGGCACCTCTGAATGAGGTGCCGTCTGGCCGACCATTTCACAATTTACGCCCCGGATGTTTTCGTACGGTTTCGTGGCATTCGGAGGTCGTTCGGGTGGTTTTGACCCCCCAACGCGCCATTTCAGCGCGCGCCAAGCTGCTGAAAACGGCACAATCGGACGTGCCGCGCGCACCGCACGTCCGATGGACGTGCGGCCTCCTCTTGCATCTCAGGAATAATATTTATATCGTTCCCGTGCGGTTTCAGGTCGTTCGGAGCACGTTTGCTCCGAATGGGACCGCCGCACGCCGTTTTGGTGTTTTATGGAGTCGGAAACGCGTTTCCGGCCGCCGCGGTCACACGGCACCTCCGAATGAGGTGCCGTCTCACCGACCATTTCACAATTCACGCCCCGGATGTTGTCGTACGGTTTCGTGGCATTCGTAGGTCGTTCGGGTGGTTTTGACCCCCCAACGCGCCATTTCAGCGCGCGCCGCGCTGCTGAAAACGCCACAATCGGACGTGCCGCGCGCACCGCACGTCCGATGGACGTGCGGACTCCTCATGCATCTCAGGAATAATATTTCTATTGTTCCCGTGCGGTTTCAGGTCGTTCGGAGCACGTTTGCTCCGAATTGGACCGCCGCACGCCGTTTTGGTGTTTTATGGCGCCGGAAACGCGTTTCCGGCCGCCGCGGTCACACGGCACCTCCGAATGAGGTGTTGTCTGGCCGACCATTTCACAATTCACGCCCCGGATGTTGTCGTACGGTTTAGTAGTATTCGGAGGTCGTTCGGGTGGTTTTGACCCCCCAACGCGCCATTTCAGCGCGCGCCGCGCTGCTGAAAACGGCACAATCGGACGTGCCGCGCGCACCGCACGTCCGATGGACGTGCGGCTTCCTCCTGCATCTCAGGAATAATATTTCTATCGTTCCCGTGCGGTTTCAGGTCGTTCGGAGCACGTTTGCTCCGAATGGGACCGCCGCACGCCGTTTTGGTGTTTTATGGCGCCGGAAACGCGTTTCCGGCCGCCGCGGTCACACGGCACCTCCGAATGAGGTGTCGTCTGGCCGACCATTTCACAATTCACGCCCCGGATGTTGTCATACGGTTTCGTGACATTCGGAGGTCGTTCGGGTGGTTTTGACCCCCCAACGCGCCATTTCAGCGCGCGCCGCGCTGCTGAAAACGTCACAATCGGACGTGCCGCGCGCACCGCACGTCCGATGGACGTGCGGACTCCTCCTGCATCTCAGGAATAATATTTCTATCGTTCCCGTGCGGTTTCAGGTCGTTCGGAGCACGTTTGCTCCGAATTGGACCGCCGCACGCCGTTTTGGTGTTTTATGGCGCCGTAAACGCGTTTCCGACCGCCGCGGTCACACGGCACCTCCGAATGAGGTGCCGTCTGGCCGACCATTTCAAAATTAACGCCCCGGATGTTGTCGTACGGTTTCGTGACATTCGGAGGTCGTTCGGGTGGTTTTGACCCCCCAACGCGCCATTTCAGCGCGCGCCGCGCTGCTGAAAACGCCACAATCGGACGTGCCGCGCGCACCGCACGTCCGATGGACGTGCGGCCTCCTCCTGCATCTCAGGAATAATATTTCTATCGTTCCCGTGCGGTTTCAGGTCGTTCGGAGCACGTTTGCTCCGAATGGGACCGCCGCACGCCGTTTGGTGTTTTATGGCGCCGGAAACGCGTTTCCGGCCGCCGCGGTCACACGGCACCTCCGAATGAGGTGCCGTCTGGCCGACCATTTCACAATTCACGCCCCGGATGTTGTCGTACGGTTTCGTGGCATTCGGAGGTCGTTCGGGTGGTTTTGACCCCCCAACGCGCCATTTCAGCGCGCGCCGCGCTGCTGAAAACGCCACAATCGGACGTGCCGCGCGCACCGCACGTCCGATGGACGTGCGGACTCCTCCTGCATCTCAGGAATAATATTTCTATCGTTCCCGTGCGGTTTCAGGTCGTTCGGAGCACGTTTGCTCCGAATGGGACCGCCGCACGCCGTTTTGGTGTTTTATGGCGCCGGAAACGCGTTTCCGGCCGCCGCGGTCACACGGCACCTCCGAATGAGGTGCCCTCTGGCCGACAATTTCAAAATTCACGCCCCGGATGTTTTCGTACGGTTTCGTGGCATTCGGAGGTCGTTCGGGTGGTTTTGACCCCCCAACGCGCCATTTCAGCGCGCGCCGCGCTGCTGAAAACGGCACAATCGGACGTGCCGCGCGCACCGCACGTCCGATGGACGTGCGGCCTCCTCCTGCATCTCAGGAATAATATTTCTATCGTTCCCGTGCGGTTTCAGGTCGTTCGGAGCACGTTTGCTCCGAAAGGGGCCGCCGCACGCCGTTTTGGTGTTTTATGGCGCCGGAAACGCGTTTCCGGCCGCCGCGGTCACACGGCACCTCCGAATGAGGTGCCGTCTGGCCGAACATTTCACAATTCACGCCCCGGATGTTGTCGTACGGTTTCGTGGCATTCGGAGGTCGTTCGGGTGGTTTTGACCCCCCAACGCGCCATTTCAGCGCGCGCCGCGCTGCTGAAAACGCCACAATCGGACGTGCCGCGCGCACCGCACGTCCGATGGACGTGCGGACTCCTCCTGCATCTCAGGAATAATATTTCTATCGTTCCCGTGCGGTTTCAGGTCGTTCGGAGCACGTTTGCTCCGAATTGGACCGCTGCACGCCGTTTTGGTGTTTTATGGGGTCGGAAACGCGTTTCCGGCCGCCGCGGTCACACGGCACCTCCGAATGAGGTGCCGTCTGGCCGACCATTTCACAATTCACGCCCCGGATGTTGTCGTACGGTTTCGTGGCATTCGGAGGTCGTTCGGGTGGTTTTGACCCCCCAACGCGCCATTTCAGCGCGCGCCGCGCTGCTGAAAACGCCACAATCGGACGTGCCGCGCGAACCGCACGTCCGATGGACGTGCGGCCTCCTCCTACATCTCAGGAATAATATTTCTATCGTTCCCGTGCGGTTTTAGGTCGTTCGGAGCACGTTTGCTCCGAATTGGACCGCCGCACGCCGTTTTGGTGTTTAATGGCGCCGGAAACGCGTTTCTGGCCGTCGCGGTCACACGGAACCTCCGAATGAGGTGCCGTCTGGTCGACCATTTCATAATTCACGCCCCGGATGTTGTCGTACGGTTTCGTGGCATTCGGAGGTCGTTCGGGTGGTTTTGACCCCCCAACGCGCCATTTCAGCGCGCGCCGCGCTGCTGAAAACGCAACAATCGGACGTGCCGCGCGAACCGCACGTCCGATGGACGTGCGGCCTCCTCCTGCATCTCAGGAATAATATTTCTATCGTTCCCGTGCGGTTTCAGGTCGTTCGGAGCACGTTTCCTCCGAATTGGACCGCCGCACGCCGTTTTTGTCTTTAATGGCGCCGGAAACGCGTTTCCGGCCGCCGCGGTCACACGGCACCTCCGAATGAGGTGCCGTCTGGCCAACCATTTCACAATTCACGCCCCGGATGTTGTCGTACGGTTTCGTGGCATTCGGAGGTCGTTCGGGTGGTTTTGACCCCCCAACGCGCAATTTCAGCGCGCGCCGCGCTGCTGAAAACGCCACAATCGGACGTGCTGCGCGAACCGCACGTCCGATGGACGTGCGGCCTCCTTCTGCATCTCAGGAATAATATTTCTATCGTTCCCGTGCGGTTTCAGGTCGTTCGGAGCACGTTTGCTCCGAATTGGACCGCCGCACGCCGTTTTGGTGTTTAATGGCGCCGGAAACGCGTTTCCGGCCGCCGCGGTCACACGGCACATCCGAATGAGGTGCCGTCTGGCCGACCATTTCACAATTCATGCCCCGGATGTTGTCGTACGGTTTCGTGGAATTCGGAGGTCGTTCGGGTGGTTTTGACCCCCCAACGCGCCATTTTAGCGCGCGCCGCGCTGCTGAAAACGCCACAATCGGACGTGCCGCGCGAACCGCACGTCCGATGGACGTGCGACCTCCTCCTGCATCTCAGGAATAATATTTCTATCGTTCCCGTGCGGTTTCAGGTCGTTCGGAGCACGTTTCCTCCGAATTGGACCGCCGCACGCCGTTTTGGTGTTTAATGGCGCCGGAAACGCGTTTCCGGCCGCCGCGGTCACACGGCACCTCCGAATGAGGTGCCGTCTGGCCGACCATTTCACAATTCACGTCTCGGATGTTGTCGTACGGTTTCGTGGCATTCGGAGGTCGTTCGGGTGGTTTTGACCCCCCAACGCGCCATTTCAGCGCGCGCCGCGCTGCTGAAAACGCCACAATCGGACGTGCCGCGCGAACCGCACTTCTGATGGACGTGCGGCCTCCTCCTGCATCTCAGGAATAATATTTCTATCGTTCCCGTGCGGTTTCAGGTCGTTCGGAGCACGTTTGCTCCGAATTGGACCGCCGCACGCCGTTTTGGTGTTTAATGGCGCCGGAAACGCGTTTCCGGCCGCCGCGGTCACACGGCACATCCGAATGAGGTGCCGTCTGGCCGACCATTTCACAATTCACGCCCCGGGGGTGCGGGGGGTTGTACGGGGGTGTCGGGGGGCTGTACGGGGGTGGCGGGGGGCTGTACGGGGGTGGCGGGGGGCTGTACGGGGGTGGCGGGGGCCTGTACGGGGGTGCGGGGGGCTGTACGGGGGTGCGGGGGGCTGTACGGGGGTGCGGGGGGCTGTACGGGGGTGCGGGGGGGGGGGGGGGGGGGGGGCTGTACGGGGGTGGCGGGGGGCTGTACGGGGGTGGCGGGGGGCTGTACGGGGGTGCGGGGGGCTGTACGGGGGTGCGGGGGGCTGTACGGGGGTGCGGGGGGGGGGGGGGGGGGGCTGTACGGGGGTGGCGGGGGGCTGTACGGGGGTGGCGGGGGGCTGTACGGGGGTGCGAGGGGCTGTACGGGGGTGGCGGGGGGCTGTACGGGGGTGGCGGGGGGCTGTACGGGGGTGGCGGGGGGCTGTACGGGGGTGCGGGGGGCTGTACGGGGGTGTCGGGGGGCAGTACGGGGGTGGCGGGGGGCTGTACGGGGGTGGCGGGGGCCTGTACGGGGGTGGCGGGGGGCTGTACGGGGGTGCGGGGGGCAGTACGGGGGTGCGGGGGGCTGTACGGGGGTGCGGGGGGGGGGGGGGGGGGGCTGTACGGGGGTGCGGGGGGGCTGTACGGGGGTGCGGGGGGCCGTACGGTGGTGGCGGGGGGCTTTACGGGGGTGGCGGGGGGCAGTACGGGGGTGCGGGGGGCTGTACGGGGGTGCAGGGGGCTGTACGGGGGTGCAGGGGGGGGGGGGGCTGTACGGGGGTGCGGGGGGCTGTACGGGGGTGGTGGGGGCCTGTACGGGGGTGGCGGGGGGCAGTACGGGGGTGCGGGGGGTTCTCCGGGGGTGCAAAGGCCATCCCATTGATTACAAAAGTGAAAAATAAAAGTGATAACATCTAATTAATACATATTTCTTTTATCGATACCATACAAAAATTTATAAAAAATATATTAATAATACATAATCTATAATATCAGATTTATTGATCTGTTGGAATTAGTTCGACTTTTTCAAATGTAGAATCATTCAAGATTATCTGATCAAAAACTCAATATGTGTATAAAATATTTAAAAGACCACCATGGATGGTAATAATGCATTACTTAAATGAATAAATACAGTACATCAATGTCAACCCTACCAGTAAAAACAAAAAACATATCTCGTGAATATATGGTGCGTCACGCGTTGCCATCACTGCTACCTCCTTCTGGTGGGCCAGGTGCCTACAACAAATAAACATTATAAATATTTTAATAACAAAAATAATTTAAATTAAATAAATAAATACAGTATATACCCGCGTCGTATGATCCCCTGTACCATCAGCTCGACGCACATATTCCCGCAGTGCTCTAACCTCAGCTGTCAATTGCGCATTTGTCTCCTCGGAAGCGCGCAGCCGTGCCTCAAAATCTGACATCTGCTGTGTCATATGAGCAACAGCAGGACCGACAACCGCAACGCGTGACACTACAGAACGAGGAATCCCTGCTCCATAGGTCAAACTATAGTCATGCCCGTCCCGACCAATAATGCGATGAAAGATCTCATCCCGTCGCATGGGAAGCTGTCGCTGGTCCTCTGGCAGATGTTCTAACTCAGCTTCAAATTGATCCTGTGAAATATTTAAATATATATAAATATATATATGTTAATATATAGATTTATGTAATTATTGGTAAGTACAGACACTTACTATCAATGCTGCAACCTCTGGATCATTGCGATCACGAGTCCTTATCCACACCGACATTTTATCACTTGCTGCACCTTGCCCTTGCAACTGTATATTAAAAGAATATAAACACAAAACCATATTAATTAATAAATTAAAAAATGAATAATATATACCTCATGTCGGATCTGAGACACGTGACGAGTCCCGAGCCTGTGAGCTGGTCCCTGCAACGCTCGATTCTCCGAATGGCGTGTTGACACCTCCTACATTCAATTCATTCAAATTTCAAACAAATCACATATTCTTGAAAATATATATACAGCAAAATAATTAATATACAAACCGCAACACCCTCAGTAGACCAATATGCAACCAAGTCACGCCACTGAGCTGGGAGGACACCTCTCGGGACTTTTTCCAAAATGTCAAGGGCACCCACATTTGGTATCCAGTGGTCCCTCTTCAGTTTGCCTTTATAATCTTTCCACAGCTTACGGCATTTGCTCATACACACCGGCCGAAACTCTTCAGGGCATACTTTCAAATTTTGCTATAATGAAAATAATCAAACATATTAGTATTATTTATAAATAGAAAATAAAGTAAAATTATTTTCTTACCTGAACCTCCCTCCATAGACGATCTAATGTGTCCTGAGGGATAGAAGCCCAATCACGCGTGGTCAATGGAAATCGATGTGGGTCACGTATGATATGACCCAGCTGACGAATAAATGCCGGGGCATTCGGTCCCACGGGATGAAATACCTCATCAAATGAAACATCTATCGTCGTGTCGGAATTCCATGATAATATGCCACGACCAGGGCCTCTCCTGCGAGAGGAAGAAGCAGCCGAGTCTGATCCTGTTGAAAACAATTTTATATATAAATTGACAAATGTTATATATATATATATATATGTCAATTACATAAAAAATATAGACAATGACATTCAAACATACCTCGACCCTGAGACGTAGATGCCTCAGATGGATGATGTGGATTTTCTGCCTCTTCCCCTGACATGTCTGCAGTCATACAAAATATCAGTAATGAGTCCAAAGTGTTTAAAAGATAAATTGGATTGTTCTTAATAAATCAAACTTGTACAACTGTTATTCAAACAAAAAATGGATTGAATAATTAGTTGTGAATGAATTTTAAAAAATCAGAAAGTTAATCAACCTAAATATTTATGACTGAATTAACTTACAAAAGTGAGGATTAAAACTTATAAGGATTTATAAAATGATTAGATAATTTATGATATCCTAGGACATTCTACTGAATAGCGGGAAAACAATTATACCTTTCATTAAGCATGCAAATCGACCGTTTCTCCTTCAACAGCCGCTCTGACCCAATAAATATCTTCTTCACGTTGAACTACGGTATGTTGATCAAGTTGTTGGTAAACAAACGGAACAGTCTCGGGTTCATCTTCTTCAAATAAAAACACTCCTCGCCGAGACATTTTGACAACAACTTGCCAACTTGGATCCGAAGGCAAAGTAACGAAGAATACTTGTTCCGCTTGTGATGTCAAAATGAAAGGTTCATTCTCAACTCGTTCATTATTTCTGTATAACATATAGTTAAAATTCACCAATGAAAACTGATATTGATCGACTTTACATCCACGCACTGGATCAACCCAATTACACTTTAACAATATGTACTTCAAACCATGTGTGTATACAACTTCAATGATGTCTATCAATTGACCATAGTAATAACCAGAATCGACAAAGGGACAACCGATGCCACTGTTTTGTGTTGCTCGTTTGTCGTCAACATCTTTAATGCGAAATCGAAAACCATTAGCATCAATAGCTTTATAACGACGAGCCGTTATAGATGGACCCTCAGCCAGTTGGATAAATACTTCAGGTAGCGTGGGGTCCCCTAACTCCCTCAGCTTACGAACCTACATAATTTATAAAAATCAATACTGATATATGCAGAAAGAATTAGTTTAATACTTCACTCATAATGAAAATCAATTTATACATACATAATCCTTGAACCAATCATGAAATGCCGCATAATGAGATTGTTGAATTTGCAACTCAGTCGCACGATGCATCTCTTCTTTTATCTCATTAATGTGTTTCCTGCAAATGATTACGCGATGTTTAAAATATCAACTTATGCAAAGAAAACATGTAAAAGTTATACAAGCACATTGATAAGATACTTACTGCATTAATGGTGCAACTGATGGAGTATTGAACAAGATATATCGATGTGCTTGTATCCACTCGATGTTGTCCATATCAAATGTGGTTCCTTCTCCAACTGGACCATCATGAATCCGAGAGGGCTTATCTAATTTTGTTTCAACATCCGTAAGATATTCTGCACAAAAGGTAGTACACTCATCCATCAAATAACCATTGGCTATTGATGCCTCTGGACGAGCTCTGTTGCGTACAAATCTTTTCAATGTACTCAAATACCGTTCAATAGGATACATCCACCTGAATTGCACTGGACCAACAGCCATTACTTCATCAGTTAGGTGCACTGTCAAGTGGACCATAACATCGAAAAATGAGGGGGGGAAAAGTTTCTCAAAGTGACAAAGCGTAAGTACAATTCGGTCCTGCAAACTTTTTAAATCACTCATTCGTTGATTTCTTAAACAAAGCTGTCTAAAAAAATTACTCATCTCAATCAAGGGCTGAACAACATTGGGGGATAAATAATCACAAATTGCGATTGGAATCAACTGCTGAAGTAATATGTGATTGTCATGACTTTTCAACCCTTGCAATGTCTTGCTCGTCAGATTCACACACTTTGAAATATTAGAAGAGTAACCATCAGGCACCTTGACCATCTTCAAAATGGAAAGAAATGTCTCTTTCTCCTCTGTAGTCATCGAATACTGTGCAGCAGGCATATATGCCTTGTTTCCCTCAGCTAACTGTAAATGAAACTGTTTCCTTAAACCCATTTCTTCCAAATCACGGCGTGCATTAACATGGTCCTTTGACTTTCCACTGACACCTAAAATGGTCCACAATATGTTATCACAAACATTTTTTTCAATGTGCATGACATCCAAATTATGCCTCAACATGTTAGTTTTCCAATACGGAAGACTATAAAAAATACTTTTCTTTTTCCAATTGTGACTGCGCTGCCTACCCGCAGCACGAATATTACGTACTGGAGGAGCCACCAAATCCTGAATTTCATATACCGTGCGGATGTTTTCTTCCTCAATCTGCGATAACATTTCGACTCCTGTCATGATCTTTGGTGCTGGACTGAACTCTCTAGAACCATCAAATGCCACTCTGTCCTTTCTGAACCTGTGCTGGAGAGGGAGAAAACACCTGTGACCCATGTATGCCCATTTTTTGGAATGTTTAAGCCATACAGATTTTTTACTTTTATTGCAACAAGGGCAAGCAAATTCCCCTTTCGTACTCCAGCCTGATAAATTTGCATAAGCTGGTAAGTCATTGATTGTCCACAATAAAGCTGCATGCAGTTTGAACATTTCATTCGTTTCGCAGTCATAAGTCATCACACCATCGCCCCAAAATTCATTCAACTCATCAATCAATGGCTGAAGGTAAACATCAATCTTATCCCCCAGACTTTTAGGTCCATCAATAAGAGTGGAAAGTAATATAAATTGTTGCTTCATACAAAGCCACGGAGGAAGATTATATGGAACCAACACCACGGGCCATGTGCTATGAGTTGCACCAACCATAGACTTGAATGGATTGAAACCATCTGCTGCCAATCCCAATCGGACATTACGAACATCTTTAGCAAAGTCGGGATGTCTCTTATCAAAATCCTTCCATGCATGAGAGTCTGCCGGGTGGGTTAACATGTCACTTTCATGAACTCTTTCTGCATGCCATCTCATTAAATTAGAAACTTTAGATGACATAAAAAATCTTTTCAACCTCGGTTTAAGGGGAAATTAACGCATTTGCTTTACGGAAATCGGTTTCCCCTGTATCGCAATCTGACTTTGATGAGTCTTATTTCCCCTGTTCTCTTTCCACCTGGAAGCGCCACAAACCGTACAAATATCCAAATGAGCAGTTTCATTTCTAAACAACATACAGTTGTTTGCACATGCATCTATAGTCTCATATGTAAAACCTAAGTTCTCTGTCAACTTACGAGCATAGTAATACGACTCAGGAATCTTAGCGTCGACAGGAAGAACTTTTTTCAATAAAACCAAAAGCATGTCGAATGATGTGTCTGACCAATTATTCAAAGTCTTCAAATGCAACAACTCCACGATAAACGACAGTTTATTGTAAGAAGTACATCCAGGATATAATTCTGTTTTCGCATCATCAAGTACTTCATAAAACCTCCTCGAATCACGATCTGCACCAGAGCGAAGATTTATCTCACCGGTCTCAAGATTCTGGATGTCAATGCCTTCAGGATCAAACCCACGTACCATTTCAGTAAGCATTTCATGCATTGGATCAGTCATCCTTGCATCAACATCCATCTGAGCTGCATCTGTATTTTGACAACGAACATATTCTTCTCCATGACGAGTCCAACTCTTATAATTTTTCAGAAATCCATTAAAGAAAAGGTGCTCCCTCACAGTATCTCGTGTGAATTGATATCTGTTAGCACATTTTCTACATGGACAACTAATATAGTCACTTTCAAATCCTCTCGTGAAGTCAATAAACTGCATAATGCCATTGAAATATTCTCTAGACGTTCTATTTGGAAGATCAATCCAACTCTTATCCATAATAATATCTGCATAACAAACATTTACACAATACTTATTACATTTACATTTTTCAAATCAACTATATTCAAAATAAATATTAACCATTTGTTTATGAACCATTGATAAAATAATAATGTAACTGAAAGCTCATGTTACCTGATTGAGCTACAAACCTGAAAGGGAGGGGAGCCGAAGGCGGTGCTGCGAGGGAGAGGAGGCAGCGAAGGGGAGCCGGAGCCAAAGGCGGTGCGGCAAGGGAGGGGACGGGCGGCGGCGGCGGTGGGGAGCTGGAGGAGAGGAGGCAGTGAGGGGACGGGGGACGGGCAGCGAGGGGGGGGGGGTGTCCGGGGTCGGGGGGGGGGGGGGGGGGCTGTCCGAGGTGCGGGGAGGGGTGTCCGGGGTGTCGGGGGCCTGTCAGGGGTGCGGGCAGGGGTGTTCGGGGTGCGGGGGTGTCCGGGGTGCGGGGGAGGGGGGGCTGTCTGGGGTGCAGGGGGGCTGTCGGGGGTGCGGGGTGGGGTGTCCGGGGTGCGGGGGGCCTGTCTGGGGTGCGGGGGGGCTGTCCGGGTTCGGAGGGGGGGTGTCCGAGTGCGGGGGGGGGGGGGGGGGGGCTGTCCGGGGTGCGGGGGGGCTGTCCGGGTTCGGAGGGGGGTGTCCGAGTGCAGGGGGGGCTGTTCGGGGTGCGGGGAGGCGTCCGGGGTGCGGGGGGCGGTCCGGAGTGCGCGCGGGGGGGGGGGGGGGGGGGGCTGTCCGGGGTGCGGGGAGGCGTCCGGGGTGCGGGGGGCGGTCCGGAGTGCGCGGGGGGGTGCTGTTCGGGGTGCGGGGAGGCGTCCGGGGTGCGGGGGGCGGTCCGGAGTGCGCGCCGGGGGCTGTCCGGGGTGCGGGTGCCGTCCGGGGTGGGGGGGGAGGGCCGAGAGGCCGGAGGGCGGCGGCCGGAGGCCGGAGGGTGGCGGCCGGAGGTCCGAGGGCGGAGGGCGGCGGCCGGAGGCCGGATGGCGGGCGGCGGGGGAGGCCGGGCGGCGGGGGAGGCCGGGCGGCGGGGGAGGCCGGGCGGCGGGGGAGGGGAGGGCGGCGCGAGGGAGGACGGCGAGGGAGGGAGGGTTAGGGCGAGGGAGATCGAGGGAGATCGAGGGCGCGGGGGGGGGGGGGGCAGAAACCCCCCGAAATTTTTTAGGCAGGTTAGCGACCGCCATTGGCGGTCGCTAATGGTGAGCTATAGCGACCGCCAATGGCGGTCGCCCGAGTCTGGGGGGCTCCAATGCCCCCTTTTCTAGTAGTGATCTCTCCATGCGAAACATATGGATGATGCCACAAATGTCCAATGTTTCATGCTATCGACCATGTCTAATGAGCTCTTGAAGCAACATGAAAACATGGATGCATATAGCATGATGTCTCACCTTAAGGATCTCTACCAAGAGAAGGCGAGACAAGAGAGATATGAGATCTCCAATGCTTTTTTTACAACTAAGCTTGGAGAGTCTGCGCCAGCTGGGCCTCATGTAGTCAAGCTTATTGGATACATCGAACACCTGGACATCTTAGGGATTAAATTACCAGATGAGTTGCGTATAGATCTCATCCTATCATCACTACCCAAGACCTTATCAAGCTTTATTGTCAACTACAACATGATCAATAATGAGAAGAGTCTATTGGAACTTCTGACCTTGATTCGACAGGTAGATAAGGACATGGGGTGTGACAAACCCGCAATCCTTATGGTGAATAAGAAAAGGAAGGACAAGGTAAAGGGGCCAAATACTTATAAATGGTCCGAAGCCCCCGAACACCGTCCCTCCAAGAAGGGGAAGATCCAGAGGTAGGGCAAGGAACATGAGACAGTATGTTTTTCATATGGCAAGCAAGGCCACTGGAAGAGGAACTGCACTCAGAAGCGTGGGGACGCTAAATGTGCGTTCGTTATCGAGTATAATATTTCCATTTCTACACATTGGGTATTAGATACAGCTTGTGGGGCTCACATCTGTATTCAAATGTAGGAACCAAGTAGATTTAGAAATATTTCCAGAGGAGAGGTGGATCTTCGAGCTGCTAATGGCGCAAGGCTGGCTGCGTTGGCTATTGATGATTACCACCTCTCATTGCCAACTGAGATTATTTTGGTTTTACATAACTGTTATTATGTGCCAAGGGTTACCAAGAACATAATTTCTGTATCTTTTTTGGATATGGATGGATTTATTTTCAAGTTTGGAAATAAGGGTTGTCTCTTTTATAAGAACAATGTATGTTATGGTATGACACATTTAAATAATGGTTTGTATGTATTAAATTACGAAAACCAAGTGTTGGAAATCGATAACGAAACAAACTCACATGACTCATACATCACCCAGTTGTGGCATCACCGTCTCAGTCATGTAAATGAGAAGTGCTTGACAAAGCTCTGCCAAGATGGTTATTTGGACTCTACTAAGATAAAACCACTTGATAGATGTCACGCTTGTTTACAAGGAAAAATGACCAAGCCACCATTCGGTGGGTAAGTTGAAAGGGCCACATAGCTTCTAGGATTGGTGCACACGGATGTGTGTGGACCATTTCCAGTAGAAGCTAGAGGTGGATATTCTTACTTCATTACTTTTACTGATGATTTGAGTAGATATGACTATGTCTACTTAATGACGTATAAGTTAGAAGCCTTAGAGAAATTTAAGGAATTCAAGAATGAAGTAGAGAATCATCTTGGTAAGAAGATAAAGAAACTTCGATCGGATCAAGGTGGAGAATATCTGAACCAAGAGTTCATCGATCTTCTACGGGAGTTTGAGATTCTATCTCAGCTCACTCATCCATATACACCATAGTGGAATGATGTTATTGAAAGGAGGAACCACACCTTGTTGAACATGGTGAGGTCGATGATGAGTCATGCAGATCTTCATTATCCTTTTGGGGATATGCATTACAAACTACAACATACACATTAAAACGAGTACCAACTAAGGCGGAAAATGGAATTTCCTCCGAGTTATGGAATGGAAAGAAACCCATTTTGTCGCATACACGTGTATGAGGATACGAGACATTTTTTAAGGCCTTATCAGGAAACAAACTAGCACCTTGGGGCACGGGGTGTATCTTTATAGGATATCCCAAGGAAACAAAAGGATATTACCTATATAACCCTCAAGATAAGAAAGTGACTGTCGCCAGACAAGCCATCTTTCTTGAGAGGGAACACATAAGGAGACCAATCAACAATGTCCAAGGAATGACGAGCCGCAATAATAGAACTCGCATGATTTCGAATAACTACCCCAAGGCCAACATAACCATCACCAAGAATCGCCGCGTCATTATTAAGTTTGAAAACACCCAAAAGGGGAGGAAGTCATCTGACAGGAGGAGAATGAACAAGTGTAGGTGGATGACCCCCCTCACCATCAACCTATTGAGAGAGCCAATTATGCATCTTGGCAAGCCAAACCCTTTTGTCTTTAATAATGTTTTAAAAAATGAAGGCATTACGAAGAAACCAAATAATCTAGGCTTGGATACCCATACCCATGAGAAAACAAAGATCTGAACCATTTCCCCAAAATGAGTCTAATGTTTCTAAGATTTCTCCAAAGAATTATATCATGTGTTGCACAGGTCAACCAAAGCCCAATGACCCAAGGACATAAAAATGGCATGAAAATCTATCTTTTTCATAACCCCACAGAGCGGGTACAAGCTATTATCAGAGAGGTGTCTATTGGCCAGGCGAGCATATGTGGGTTGGATACCCCTACACATTTTCCAACATAAAAGCCTGACTTTCGACAGAGCACTTAAATTCCAAAGATGTTTCCAAAGGGGGTGCCAAGAAGATTCACCACCCATAATGCACGACCTATAACCCGAATGCACAATATAACAACCAGATGAATCAAGAGATCAATATAGCTTGTCCAAGACAGCATCGTGGACCACTAGAACCACTAGGATAGCCTTTCGATCAGACTCAGTGAACCAGTGATTGAGCTTCTGAAGGTCCCAGTCGAAAAGGTCATCAACCAGGAGGTCTCTCACAACAACATGCTCATGGGCGGGCGCAAGTGAAGATGTGAGAATCAAGTCCTCCAAATCAGGCAGTCAGGGATCACACCAGATATTAATCAAAACACAGCTGAACATTCTCCAAAAAATGTCGCGGCTCAAGACGACCTTTGATCCCCAAACACTCCTCCAAAAATAGATCGGTCGAGGACCCAAGCTGGAATACAAAAAATTATCATGGGGAAAGTACTTAGCTTTGGAAACTCTAGCACTCAAGCTATCTAGATTTTGTAAAAAGCGCCAACCTTGATTGGCCAGAATAGCATTGTTAAAAACTTTCAAATCTTGAAATCCCATGCCGCCGCAAGCCTTAGGAGCACACAACTTCTCCCTAGAGAGCCAATGTAAATGATTTTTCCCATTAGCACATCCCCACAAAAAATTAGCAAAGGCTGAAAGAAGTTGATGGATAAAGAAATCTAGGAGTTTGAAAAGGGATATCATGTAAGATGGAACAACTTGGGCCATAACTTTAATAAAGACTTACTTTCCAGCCTGAATAGATTTTTTCCAAACCATTCCTGATTTTTTTATGTGGACTTTATCAAGAATGAAAGAGAAGACCTCTCTTTTGGAGCATTTGAAGACCGTCGGGAGACCCATATATTTTTTGTGTTTCTCCACAACCCCAATACCACACAAACCAGCAATAGCAAGTCTCATCCCTTTTGGCACACCTCGACTAAAAGACATCCCAAACTTAGCGAAATTGACCTGTTGTCTCAATGCATTGGTGAATGCATCAATAATTTTGAGAATCCCTTAACACTCCTCAGAAGTTGGTATTAAAAAAAGGTGGCAATCATCGATGAAGAAAAAGTGAGTAATGGGAATACTTTGCCGACAAATCTTGACCCCGTGCATAAGACCATCCAGAGGTGCTTTAGATAAAAGATGAGAGAAAACATTAGTGACAAGGACAAACAAGTAAGGGGAAAGAGGGTCACCCTACCGTAGGCCTCTGGATGGTTTGAAATTCTTTGTGAGAAAGTCATTAACTTTAAAGAAAAAAATTACGTACGACCACGAAAGCGACACACATGCAAAGAAGAAAATACATTAAATCCGCTGCCTCGAGGACTTGACCCCGTGACCACGCCCAAAACCCCTCCACCCTTACCACCCCAGCCGAGCGCGGGGGGCAAGGAATTCATTAACTTTCTTTTTTTTTTATTTTAAAAAAAAGGAAATTCCCATGTGTGGCTTTTTTGAACCCTCCACACAAGGGAACCCCCCTCCCCACGAAGAGGTCAATCTAGAGAGAACCCTAGCCAGGAAGGAGTCGTTGCCAACCGAGATGGCAGAGCATCCCGGAGGGTGACAACCGGACGACGATGGTTCGTTAAGCAATCCGTTAGCACATGTGGGTTGCGCCTCATAACCTCTTCTAGAAAGTCCCTTTCCACCCTATCATAAGCCTTTGACATATCCAATTTCATAGCCAAAATCACCCTCTTTTGAGGTTGAATGAGTTTTCATCGAATGGAAGATTTCATGGTCCACGATAGAATTATCTCTAATGAGCCTCTTGGGTACAAAAACATTATGGTTCTTAGAAATAATAGAGGGAAGGACTCTACCCATGCGGCGGGAGAAGAATTTGGAGAAAATATTGTAAACCACATTGCACAAGTTGTGTAAAGACCCAAATTTTTCGTATTTTTTTTTAATTATATGGAATTATTACAAGACTGCGAAAATTATCGACTAGTGATTCCGAGGTCCGGAGAGTCTGGAACTGAATTTTGAACTTTTTTTTAGACACGTTCAGTAAACGTGCAGATGAGATTTTCTATCTTTTGAACCCGTGCTTTGATTGAAAATTTGAGAGCACCGGTGAATTCATAGCACCGAGATTCTCTTAGCCAAAACTTAACTTTGTTCAGAAAAAGTCGGACGGAAAAGTTATTTTTTCAGACTTTTGGAAAAAAATAATAAAATAACTAAAGAAGTTATTTTATTCTTTTCATTCCTACCGTTGAGCGGCGATGGCGGGTCTGCAGTGCAACGTCGGACATTAAATAAAAGACTCTTGATCCTCTCATTGTGTAACCACAATGCTTATAGGATTAGTGGATCATTAATAGCGGTTCATTAATGGACCACATTAATGAACACAACATGAATGATTTATCTTTTATTTAAGCATATCATTAGCAAGCGATTTGAGCATCGCGGGAGAAGCATCTGTCGTAACGCTGAAGACTTTCCTCTCCAACAAAGAATGGTGATCGAGCGATGGTCGTTGGAGGAATCAAACCGGGGATCGACAAGCGCCGACGAACATCCCCAAACACGGATTCTCCTCTTTCGTCATCAGTGTTTTCCAACGAGTTCAAGGTAGGGGGTTTATGAGTTTAATTTATCCCCTTTCCCTGTTCTTGGAAAATATAACGAACATAGACCAACTGACTAACGGGTTAATCCGAGTTTCGTTCTTTATTACAGGAGGATGATGCAGATTTCATTATGGGGTTTTAATGATTATTATTCTTCCCTGTGTTTAAAACGCTATCGCGGAGGGTGCGGGCCAATCCAAACAAGGTCCGAACCCTCCACCGCTTTCGGTTTCGATGCATTCTACATGGGAGAATGTTCAACTTGACGACAACGTGAAACCGAGGGCCACATAGTGAATGTGACGTCTCGGGAAGCCCGTATGCGCAAACGAGAAGAGAATCAAACCACCAGAGTTTCATTGGTGGCCTGTAGAAGCTCCATCCGCGCAGCACCGCCGGCGCGACGGTGATGAGGTGGTGGCGGCGCCCGCAGGCACCACGAAGTACGAGGGGGGGGGGGGGGGGGATGGTTGGCTGACGCCGACCGCATTGAAGGCGGGTGGCACGCTGTAGAGGAGATGTCACGGCTCCGGCTACGATGGAGGCAGACCCGGTCCACGGGACCGGTCAGTTGAAGGGGCGATGCCACCCTCACTCCGCCAGTTGAAGACCGAACAAACTTTGTCCGTTTGGTGGGGAGCTGGGTCCGTGCCCAGTTGGCGGGCCACGTCCAACCAGTCCGGGCCGGGTCCGGCCTGTCCGGTCCGGGTCGAGTCGGGCCAGACCTGGACCCAATTTGACCCAGTTATGCTAAAAAGGCCATAACTCCTAAACCAGACATCTGTTTGACGAACCGTTTACGGTGCCAGAATCCTTGGGACGAGGCGGTTCTTTAGAGATACTCTACTCGAATTTTAGAAAAAGTTGGAGTACAACCAGATTGGATCGAATTCAAATCCAACCGGGCCCTCGGTACTAATTTGCCTATAACTTACAGACCGAGCGTCTGATTGACGCGCCGTCTGTCACGTTGGAACCCTTATGACATGAAGGTTATTCGGGTTACTTTTTCATGGGACTTCATGGCAGTTGAGGTACGACCGATATCTTAAGGAGCAGAATCTATGAAACTCAAGCGCACCGAGTGCGAGGGGAATCCTGTGGATGACTGTCAAGTGAAGAGCGACTCTCTGTGGATCGGTAAGAGGGCGACCCTCCATGGATCAACAGTAGTGCGACCCTCCGTGGATCGACATGAGAACGACCCTCCATGGATCGACAGTGGCATGACCCCTCTGTGGATCGACATCAGAGCGACTCTCCATCACTACAGGAAAATTGAATATTTGCGACGAGATCCCTTCACAAAAGGTCTTTTGTGACGGGGCTCTGTCGCAAATCGCCCGTTGCCGAAAACGGCGTCGCAAATAGTTGTTTTTACGGCGGTCCTGTCGCAAAAATAGTATTTGCGACGATATTTTTCCCTCGTCGCAAATTGGTTTTCGTTTATATAGAAAAAAGGTATTTGCGACGGGCCGTCGCAGATATATTATTTGCGACGGGTTTCTGACCCGTCGCAAATGAGAAATTTAAAAAATATTTGCGACGAACCGTCGCAGAAATTGTTTTTACGACGGGTGTTCTTTCCGTCGCAAATGTGATAGTAAATTTTTTTTTACGAAGGGACACCCCGTCGCAAATGCTCCTGTCGGAAATATAAATAAATAAATAAATAAAATAATTAATACAAATTGTATAATATTATATAAAAATAAAAATAATAAAAATAATATAAAAAATTCTACTATTATAATATAAATAAAAAAATATAAAATATAATTATGAAATATTAATATAAAATAATAATAATATGAATATAAATAATATAATATTATATAATAATACAAATATTAATAATTTAAAAAATTAATACAATATTATTATTATTAAATTATGTATATAATAATAATAATATTAATAATATAAAGAAATTATATTATTATAATATTAATAATAAAAAATATATATAATATAATTATGAAATATTAATATCAAAAAATAATAATAATATGAATATAAATAATATAATATTATATAATAATAATACTAATATTAATAATATAAAAAATAATATAATAATATTATTATTAAAATAAACATACATATTTATGAAAAAATAATATTAATATTATTAATATTAATAAAATTATAAAATTATAAACTTCTCAATATTAACAATAAATATAAAATATTAAAAGTAATATTTCTAGAATAAACAGACATTAAAAATATTACTAATAAGTAATAAAATATTAAAAAAATAAAAACAAATTAAATCATGTAATATTCGTACCAATATGAAAGAGGAATTGTAAATAGTTAAACTACGAACTCAAATGTTTATTACATGTAAAAAAATCACTGGGGGGGGGGGTGGATAATCTGGAGGACCTGGAGGAGGTAGTGGAGGAAAGTCCATCCCTAAACTATGATTCAGACGACGCATATACTCCATCTGCTCCTGATGTTGCTCCTCATATCGACGCCTCTCCTCATCCTACTACTGACGCATCTGCTCCTGTCATCGATGCATCTCCTCATCGTACTGTTGACGCATCTGCTCCTGCCCCTGACACAAATCCTCTATAAGCTGACTCTGAGCACGCAGCTGCTCCTGATACTGTGAGGCAGAAGATGATGTCTTTCCATGAGCTCCTCTCGAGTCGGATGCTGACATCACAGCAGTACCATAATAAGCTGCAGGAGTCAAATGAGAGCCGATACCAACTACTCGGCCCTTTTCGAAGCCATACTGGGTCGCCTGCATCCATGCCGTCTCATCAAAATGGTGGGCACTAGTCTGATCACCCGTCTCGTCTTGACTCTCAGCCTGTGTCTAAGAGGTCGCGGCCTCATATGACTCCTTAAGTTTCAATTAGAAATTAAAATAATGAAAAGATTATATGCATTTAATTTGCAAACTGAAAAGAAAATAATACCGACGACAATCTGACGCTAGCGGTCACCTCTAATCTCTCAAGTAGCCGGATCAATGTACATCCTCCGATAAACGCCGTACGTCGTAATACCAGGCTGCTCAGATTCCTACATGAATATAAAATAAACTGTTTATATTTAAAGTTGTATAAAATATTAAAAAAAAGTACTTACCAGACGCTCTCTATGCACACTGAATGTACGCCTACCGGCTCGATGCGTCACCTCTTGTCTCCCCCGATTCTATCGACCCAATGCAGATCTCCTCTGAAACCCACCACCCAACCAGTGTGTACATAATCCATCCCAAACGTGAGATGAAATGTACTCTGGTCGGTGGGCTCTACAGGACTCATCAAATTCTGTCACTCCGGCTTTCCTCACAGCCGCCTTTCTCAAATTATGCAAAAACTGACGGAAACGGTCACGCATAGACACCACCCATGCCGCGTGGATAGTGGCACGCATGCTCTCGTCGATGAGATGCCATAAACCCTAATATAAATTTATTAATGAATTAAATTTCAAAATAAATAATATTTAATTACGTACCAGCCAATGATCGAACATGGCTGCCTACACATCAGCGGGAATCTGATCCCATGTGAGCCAGGGCTGAGAAAAATAATTGTGCAAGATAGCGCTCCCCTGTCCAATAGCTATATGCGAAAAACTGTGGAAAAAGAACAAATAATCAAACAATTAGAATATAAATAAATTATAATGAAAGATAACTAAAATACATAGGTTACCATATTACCGCATGTGCGCATCAAATCCAAGAGGTGGACGTCGCTCGAGGATAGGATCTGAAATCATCATTCTGGCAAGACCACGCCCCCTCCGAGTGCTCCCTGTAGTGCCAATAGCTTGAGGGTCAGATGAATCAAGAACCTCATCATCCATAGGTAGATCAGCCTCCAGCAACTGACGATACGTTTTTGAGTCCATCTGAAACATGAATTGATTGTTATTAGCAAACAGTTTAAAATAACTATTATGTATAGATATATATTTGTTATGATTCTAACCAGCATTTTACTGTGTCAATGTTCATCTTCATCATCATCTTCATAGTTTTCAATGTCAATGTATTCATCTTCCTCATCAACATCATCAATTTCCATATTATTTTCACTTTCATCATCTCTTGTCATTTCAAATTCAGTTGTAACATCATTGACAACATCGTCACCATCAACCCTTAACTGTGGGGTGTCATCATCGATATTCATGTCTCTTTGTGAAAAAGATGTGTTTTGAGGAGTGTCCTGAAAAATTTCATTTCCTTGCACTTCAGTGGAACCACATTCAGTTTGAGTAAACTGATTTTCTCGAGATTTTACTTTTATTATACTCCACCAATCATCCAACTCTTTTGCAGTAGCATAATATTTTGCATAATAAATTTGATGTGACTGATGAGCCAATACAAATGTTTCATTTACTACAAGAAGACTTTTATGTTTAATATCAACAATTCCATGAGTCGGATGAATACACAAGCCTCTCTCAGTATCCAACCATCGAAATTTAAACATTGTTACATAATTCTGTCCCAAATAACACAGTTCAATAATTTCTTCAAGCATGTCGTAAAAGTCAACTTCTATATCTCTATGATGTGATCCCTTCAAACAAACACCACTATTCATTGTTTTCTTTGATTCCCCATATGCATGTGTATGAAAGCGATAACCATTCACCACATATGCATTATAAGATTTAACCATTTTGGATAGTGAGCTACTCAATATACGCAATCGACTATCAATCTTATCATCATGTACAGATACTTGAAAATTTGTAAAACATTTATCACTATTACAAGTAATAAATTGATTTTATATGTAAAACCAAAAAAGAATGTACGTTACCAGTTTTTGAAACCAGTAGACAATTTTTTTTACCGACGTTCTTCTAAGCCAACTACTGTAATTTGTGGAAATTGTTTCTTGATATGATCATCATATAACCTACAAATACAACACGATTAATTTACTGTAACAGAATCTATAGAATAAGGGATAGGATCACTCACTGTACAATTGGTGACATTTCTTCATAGTTGAGTAGAACATATGTATGAGCTCTATGATGTTCATCATCTGAAAGCCATCTATCATGAACTCCACCAAATCCAAGTTCGGGATGATTGATAACTGATAATTGATTGTTCATATCATCATCAACATTCCCCTCATTCCGGCCCATGCGGTTAAATTTTGAGGGATATTCAGATTCAAAATAATGAGAGCAGAATAAAGTAATTTTCTCTTTCAAATAAGCTTCAACAATCGAGCCTTCAATTGATGCTTTGTTACGTACTTTTTTCTTCAATTTCTGCATGCATATCTCAAATGGGTACATCCATCAAAACTGAACCGGACCTCCACATTTTTCTTCATGTGGAAAATGTAATATCAAATATTCCATTGAGTCAAAGAAATCCGGCGGAAAGATTTTTTCCAGTTTGCATATAATTACAACAACAGCTTCTTCCAGTTTGCTTAGTGCATCGTAGTCTGTTGTCGCCGCACACATGTCTCGGAAAAAATATGATATATCTGTTATCTAATCCCAAATCTTAGAATTCAACAAACCTCTTAATCCAATAGGCATAAGTCTTTCCATTATAACATGATATTCATGACTTTTTAATCCGGTAATATGACCATTTTTAACACATCTGCTCAAGTTGGAAGCATAGCCATATGGAAGTCTCAAATCTGCAATCCACTGACAAAATAATAATCGACTCTCTTTGGTCAGTGTATAAGCTGCTTTTGGCTTCATTAATCTCTGTGATCTGACATTTTCAAACAATTCAAGTTCTGGTCGCCTGCAAATTTGGGTAAGATCTAATCGTGCATTTACATTATCTTTGGTTTTACCCGGTGTATCCAAAACTGTATGAAATAAATTATCAAAACAGTTATTCTCAATATGCATGACATCCAACATGTGTCGGACCAACAAATCAGAGCAATATGACAGATTCCAAAAAATGCTCCATTTTGTCCAATTGTGTTCTTTCCCAAAGCCATGAATTTTCTGTTGGTTTATTGTCAGTCCAAAAGTGATGGAAGGTAATGAAAATACAACTGATTGTAACTCTGTACCTGAGATCATTTTTGGAGGTTCATCTCTTTCAATTCTGCCTTTTCTAAAATGAGATTTATTCCTCTGAAAAGGATGATCGATTGGAAGAAATCTGCGATGACAGTCAAAATACCAAGGTTTTTTTCCATTCACGAGCATAAATGTTTTGTTGTCTCCCATACAGTAAGGACATGATTTTGGACCATGTGTACTCCATCCAGATAACATGCCATATGCCGGGAAGTCACTAATTGTCCACATCAAAGCAGCTTTCATTACAAAATTCTGTTTTGCAGCAGCATCATATGTACCAACACCATGACTCTACAATAAATTTAACTCATCAATCAATGGTTTCAAATAAACATCAATATTCTTTTTCGGATGTCCTGAGATTAATAATGTCAAAAAGATATAAGGCTCGTTCATCAAAATCCATGGAGGCAAATTGTACGGAGTTATAAAGACAGGCCAATAGGAATACTGACTACCAAAAGATCCAAATGGACAAAAACCGTCAGTAGAAAGACCCAATCGCATGTTCCGGGATTCTAAAGTAAAAGACGGATGCACTTGATCAAAATGTTTCCATGAATCATCATCATATGGATGAATAAAGCTTTTACCATTTGAAATATTGGTTTTGTGCCATGACATCATTGTCGTTGTGTTCTGAGACATAAATAAACGTTGCAACCTGGGTGTAAGCGAGAAATATCTCAACTGTTTTACAGGAATCAATCTAGACTTTCCTGATTGAGCTTCTTTATACCTTGATTTTCCACATGTGGGACAACTATCCAACGACTCATTTTTACCAGAATATAAGATGCAATCATTTGAACATGCATGGATCTTCTGATAACTAAGGCCCAGATTATGAACCAATCTCTTGCTCTCATAATAATTAGCAAGCAACACATTTCCTTTAGGTAACAGTGCTTTAACCAAAGAAAATATCTGATCAAAACAGATATTTTACATTCCATCATCTGATTTAATAGCCATAAATTTTGCAAATGCTTCTAATTTTCTTATCTTGAAACCAGGATATAATGCATCCTCAGCAGACCTGAACAACTCAACAAATTCAGATAGTGCCAACTCGGGAGGTAAATCAACATCATCCTCGATTTCAGTTTGTTGAATGGATTCCCCTGCAACATCATGTACTAAATTCTGAAACCGTGATAGATCTAGAATCAAATTATTAGTATCTTCTCTGGAACTGCGTTCACCGTGTTGATACTAAAAAATATAATCTGATTGAAAACCATAACGCAAGAGATGTTTCCCAATGATGTCAAATGTCTCAAACGTTCTCATAGCACATTTTTTACAAGGACACTTAATTGTCCTTTCTGAAACAAATTCCGGGTTTGATGATGCAAATGATAAGAAAGCTTCAACACCATCAACATAAACAGGATTTAAACTAGAACCGTTTGGATTTCTGCGCTGATTTATCCAAGAACAATCATCTAATAATGATTGATATCGATTTACTTGTTCCATATTCATATATATGTTTCTACAAAATTTAAAACCATTACTGTCGTTAAATAATTTGATATAAGAAAAACAATATCCTAAAAAGAGAAGATACATAATTACAGTTATTTCGTAGTAATTACCAATAATTATAGGCGACACAGTTAGTTTGTAATCATCCCCACTAATTATTATTAATTTAACAATACTTAGCAATACTTGGAAAAATGAAATATGCTTGAATAATGAAATAAAATTTTATAATCATCGTTGTGGATATTATATTACTAATTATTCTTATTTGTTTCCAGCGGATTGGCGACAACTCTTTTGCCTGACGACTCATCTCCTTGCAAGGAGATGAGTCGTGAGGGAAAAGAGCCTCTTTTGCCTGATGACTCATCTCTTTTTAACTTTCTCCCGACTGAAATAAGTATGAAAAACTTGCTCTGACATACGTTAGAGCACATTTTTCATACTGATTTCAGTAGGAGAAAGTATAAAAGATATGAGACGTTGAACAAAAGGTAGCCGCCAATCCGCTGGAAATTGTGCCAATTTATAAGCATGTACTTGAATTTATTTGATTTTTGATTAATTATTACTAATTATTACTAATTATTACAAATCTCAATATTTCCAACAGATTTTGCTCTATTCTTAACATGTTCAAATCTTAAAGGGTCGTCAATTTTCAGGTCATGCCCAATAAAAAGTTTGCGTCAGTCATGTCCAATGTAAACTCTATAATTGTCCTTACATGGTTGATCACCTCACAAGTAGTATTGCAATATGACGACACAAGTAATTTCGTTCTCGTCTTTAAGAATCATTTCGCATGACCCTTTATATAGATCATTCTTCCTTGAAAAATTAAGAGAACTTCAGTATCTTTCCCTTAATTTCTCAAAAAAGAATGGTCTATGTAAAAAGTCATGTGATATGATTCTTATAGATGAGAAAGACATGACTTGGGTTGTCCTATTGCAACTCTACTTGCGAGGTGATCAACCAAGCAAGAACAATTATAGAGTTTACATTGGACACAGTTGATGCAAACTTTTTATTGGGCATGACCTGAAAATTGGAGACCCTTTAAGATTTGAACATGTTAAGAATAGAGCAAAACTTGTTTAATTGTAATATTTTATAAATATTTTATAATTTTAATAATATTAATATTTTTTTATAAATATTAAACATATAATAATAAAATAATTATATTATTAGTATTATTTAATTATTAATATTAGAGTAATATAATATTTTATATTATGTTACTATTTATGTTACTAATTATATTACTAATTATGTTACTAATTAGTAATATGAAGATATGCATATAGGTCGGGTGGTTAATCAATCATTGAATAGAAAAACAAACGTGATTGACCGCTCATCTACCTCAATTTGCTTTTCATTTGTGTGTTGAGGTTGACATGAAACTTCTACCTCCACATGTAATATTTGCTTTTACTGTCAAAATTATAAACCTCCTCACCTCTATGCTGGTGAGGAGGTTGATAATTTTGACAGTAAAACCAAATATTACATGTGGAGGCAGAAGTTTCCCGTCAAGGCTCAACACACAAATGAAAAAAATTGAGGTATATGAGCGGTCAATCACGCTTGCTAATTTTCCTAATTATTTTATTTTTAATTTTTTTCTAATTATTTTATTTTTAATTGTTTCCTAATTATTTTATTTTTAATTGTTTCCTAATTATTTTATTTTTAATTGTTTCCTAATTATTTTTAATTTTTTCCTAATTATTTTTAATTATTTCCTAATTATTTTTAATTGTTTCCTAATTATTTTAATTATTTCCTATTGTTTCCAAATTATTTTTAATTGTTTCCTAATTATTTTAATTTTTTCTTAATTATTTTAATTGTTTCCTATTGTTTCCTAATTATTTTTAATTGTTTCCTAATTATTTTTAATTGTTTCTTAATTATTTTATTTTTATTTGTTTATTTTTAATTGTTTCCTAATTATTTTTAATTGTTTATTTTAAATTATTTTCTAATTATTTTTAATTGTTTATTTTTAATTGTTTCCTAATTATTTTTAATTGTTTATTTTTAATTGTTTCCTAATTATTTTTAATTGTTTCCTAATTATTTTTAATTGTTTCCTAATTATTTTTAATTTTTTCCTAATTATTTTAATTGTTTCCTAATTATTTTAATTGTTTCCTAATTATTTTAATTATTCTAATTATTTCTAACCAATTAAATCTAATTATTTCCCAATTATTTGATGATTATTTTAATTAAATCTAATTATTTATTAATTATTTGATAATTATATAATTATTCCTAATTAAATATAACTATTTCTAATTATTTCTAATTAAATATATTTATTTCTAATTATTACCAAAACATCCTCCGGGAGTGTCGAACCAAGAGTGCAGCAAGGCCCGTTGTTGTGTATCAGGTTACCCCGAGTCAAGCTCGAAACACTTTGTCAGAGTTTTCACTCCTAGGTACATCTGTGCGAGAGCCGCCTCTACTTGTTCGCATCCAGACAAGGATTATTTGGTACACTTAATCTAATTATACTATATAGCTACTAAACATTCTATTAAAAAAAATTAAAATTAACAATTAAAAATAAAATTAACAATTAAAAATAATTTAACAATTAAAAAAAATATAAATACCTTCAATATTTTGAAGCAGTTTGCGCCTCCTAACTCCTTCTAACCTCTTCTCGTAAGAAAAAATTAAAACGAAAGAAATATTCTACTTAGAACAGGGAGTTAAAGAGAGAGAGGAAAAGAGATCTGAATGATTTGAAAAAAAAAACAGATGGGGGGTATATATAGGTTAGAATATTTGCGACGGTCTTATTTGCGACGGTATCCCGTCGCAAATACCTTCGCCCACATTAATTACGAGCGACGGTTAAAAGGGTTTTTGTGACGGGCCCGTCGCAAATAGCTGCCTGCCGACATACTATTAGTGACAGGAGAATATCCCCGTCGCAAATTCCTATTTACCGCCACCGGTATTGGCGACGAGCCCCATCGCAAAAACCTTCGCCCGCATTTATTACGGGCGGCGGTTAAAAGGGTTTTTACGATGGGCCCGTCGCAAATAGCTGCCTGCCAACATACTATTAGCGACAGACGAATATCCCCGTCGCAAATTCCTATTTACCGCCACCGGTATTGGCGATGGGCCCCGTCGCAAATAACACCTGAATATTTTTTTTCGATGGGACAATTACCCATCACAAATAGTATTTACCACCACCGGTTAGTTGCGATGGGTAGAAGGCGACCGTCACAAATAAGCTTTCTGCGTTTTGGCGCGCAAACCGCGCCATATCTATTGCGACGAGAATATATTCCCGTTGCAAATACGCTTTTCATCAAAGTTTTTGCGACGGGATTCCCGTCGCAAATACCCCGTCGCAATAATCGGTTTTTCCCGTAGCATGTGGATCGACATGAGTACGACCCTCTGTGGATCAACTTGAGTACGACCCTCCGCGGATCGACAGTGGCATGACCCTCTGTGGATCGTCATCAGTACGACCCTATGTGGATCGACATGAGAATGACCCTCCGTGGATCGACAGTGGAACAAACCCCTATGGATCGACATCAGAGTGACTCTCCGTGGATCGAAAATAGCACAACCCGATGTGGACTAGCCGTAGAGCGACCCGTCGAGGACCAGCCGTAGAGAAACCCTTTGTGGATCAGTGAAAAAACAACCCTTTTTGTGGATCGATGACAGAGTAACTCTTCGTGGATAATTAGATGAACCTCTCAATGGAATAAAATGATATAGCTTAAGGCCAATCATCTTTATTCCTATTCTCTAAGTTGTATACCTGGTGTGAGCTGTCTTTTACTTCGTACCTTGTGATTGAGTTCATGCTTTGTGGTTTTTCCTTTGTGGAAATCTGGGAGACCTTCAGGGGGTCTCGGGGTGCCTTCTGGGTATTGTTATACTCACCCCTCCACGGGCTTTTCCCACACCTTGTTGTGTCTTGTGTAGAAGACATACAACTTGACTAAGACATTGGGTGCTAGGACTTGACGGTACACGGAGGAGTTCAGTGGATACGGGGAGCCGTAGTGAGGAGTTATACCTACCCTTCATGTAGGATCCTTGGTGGATGATCTCGGGAGCTATTTTCTATTTTTGTTGTATTATCTCTTTCAGTTGGGCTTGTATGCTGGTCCCTTTACTTTCAGTTCACACATTTACTTCAGCAGTTTTACTACGTGGTTTACTTTTGTTGTGTACCTAGTCTGTGTGTGTGCAATTTTAAAAGCAATGCCTTCCTGTTTTAGGGATATGAATTTATGGTGCTAGTTGCCAACCCCTGACCTATGGAAAGTGGGCTTGGGGTAATCATGACACGGGCCCCGGGGGACGGGTCATGACAAAGTGGTATCAGAGGAGTCGGTTCTACCGAAAAACTAAGACCCTGGTCTTTTCAATGGGGAAATAGTGTTAAGTATTTTGAGTACAATTTTTAGTTTGGGGAGTCCAGTGTTGGTACGACGGCCGACGTATCCATACACCAGGACCCGGAATTCTAATTTCCAACTCGGTACATGTAAACACTGATTGTGTGTGTTTTTGAAATGTTTTTCTTTTGATCTCTTTTGAGTCAGCTCACCCGGTATAACTTATTGACTGTGGCACACCTGTTTCTTTTAAGGATGTCGCCGCGTAGACAGCCATCTAGGATTCCAGTGAGAGATCACGATGACGGACCATCGAGTGATGAGGCGTCGGTGCAGGGCCCTCTTACGACGATGGTACCTTCGGGTGGTGTACCAGCAGCACCACCACCCGTAGGGCAGCAGTTTCCACTAGCCCCATTAGCGGACGGTGCACACCGACTTAGTACACTACATGAGTTCTAGCGGCAGAGGCCTCCAAGGTTTTGAGGTGAGATGGACCCGCAGTCGGCTGAGGACTGTATGGAGGTTGTGGCTAGAGTTTTCCACCTAGTTGGGACACCAATAGACCAGATGGTGATCCTAGCTGCTAGTCTCTTCCAGGGCACCACAAGGAGATGGTGGAGCCTGACGCTCCAGTTACACGATAAGGAATCCATCACCTGGTAGGACTTCAAGAGCCTCTTCAAGGCAGAGTTCATTCCAGCAACTCTATGATCAGTGCGTATTCAATAGCTCCTGCACTTACAACAGGGCAGCCTGACAGTGGCCTAGTACTCAGCGAGATTCACTAATCTCTCCCGCTACTCCACCGACATGGTACGAGACCCATTCTTCAGGGCCCAGACCTTTGAGCAGGGCCTTCGACAGTAGATCAGGGCGTCGATGATATCGCTCAACATCCCAACACAGGATGGAGTGCTTGAGCGAGCACTTTTGGTGGAGAGCTTCCTAACTGAGAAGGCACCGACAGTGAGAGCCGCCACTTGGTGACAGGTAGCTGATTTTTCTACAACAGGAAGTAGGCATATGCCACAAAGGCCCAAGTGGTCCAGACCTATTGGTGGATGACCCCAGGATGTAGGGTCAGAGGTGCGGAGCTCACGAGGCAGAGGGAGCTAGCAGAGGAGCAGACTGTGCTACTCGTGTGGCAGGCAGGGTCACATGGCTCGCGATAGCCCGACCCGTCGTACTGACGATCAACAGATGGTGCGGGCATGCGGGGATGACGTCGTGGGGCGATGCAGGTCGTACAGGCGCTTGAGGATGACGACGGGGCAACGCATGCTGGTGGTGACCTCGGGTGGCGCAGGCGCACACAGTGCGAGGAGGAACCTAGTTGTGGGCCTGCTGTAGACCAACTGGGCCTTTGATCCATGTTACCTCAGTCTATTAAAAAAAAAGTACGAGGACAAAAAAAAACATGATAAAATATATTTTAAATAAAACTGAAAAATAAGAAAATAAGTTAATTTAAACGATTCTGGCATTGAGGTGTAAAATGTATTATTAGAAATAATTATTTGAAGCATGTCACCATTCAGCCTAAAAAAACTTTGCAGTATGATAAAACATTTGTTATCAATTTTGGAAAAATATTCATTAACTTTTTAGAAATGTATATATGATTTATTTTTGCACGACCCATTTCAGTGGTTACACCCTATACCCGTGACAGTGAGTTGAGGTGGTCCTGGTTTCAAACCTTGTGTCTGCATATTTATTTCATTTGTACCCCCACAACGAACATACCATGTATATATGATTAATTTAAATTCCATAATGAAAATGATTTATGGGTTCGTAGTCAACTCTAAACCTATGAAAATATAATAATTATATCATTTAAAACTGTAAAAGAAGATCAGAAAAAAATAAAAACACAAGAAAATATATTTTAAATAAAATCAAAAGAATAAGAAAATAAATTAATTTCATGAGTTGAGCATAGGGGAGTAAAATGTATTGTTATAAATAATTATTTGAAGTGTCTAGATAGAGTTTTTTAATGTGATTTTAATTTTTTTTAAACAGGATAGGATTCTCGGTACTTTTAAAAACTGGTTTGGAGAAACGTGAACCCCGTTCATAATTCTTCATTTTGGTGAGAAGCGTGAACAAGGTTCACGTTTCTCTTTCTGCTGCCAAGGAAGCCTAAACCCCGTTCACGATTCTTTGGTACAGCGAAAGAAGCATTGTAATGTCTCGGATTCAGGTGCCGCCCCAAGGTGACCTGAACTCAGTGAATCACATAACTTTAAGAACATTTTCCGAAACGTCAGAGGTTTCCAGCTAGCAGCGATGACCAAGGTGTGAGAATGGGGAAACTATGCTTTCATTGACAGAGTATACACAGCGAAAAACAATTAGTAAATAATAGCGGAAGCAGTAATACCAAACATAAATAAACAGCGACAGACTGAAAGTAAATCCAACAGAAGCCACAATATATATATGTATATGATGTATGAAAAATGTATCTAAGATAACAACCAAACAAGTCACAATGCTGTAAAGCAATACATAAACCAAAGTACAAAATAAAAAGTAAACTCCAACAGAATTGCAAGACTTAACTTGGTGTCATGATCTCCCGCTCTTACAACAATAAAGTACCTGATAAAGAAGGGTGCTTTCCCTTATCTATACCTGCAACCATATAATTTGTTTGAGTACAAAACATGACCCAAACAGGGTGTGAGACGAATCCCAGTAAGCAACCACCAAAAGATCTGTGCCTAAATATTAGTGAATAAATATAGAATATAATATGAAAGATGAAACAATAAACTAGGAAGTAATCAAAAGTAAACAATCATATAGTTTTCAATTATATTCATTTACACTTATTATTCAATCCGTTGAATCATGTAATCTCGGGATCTAGACTAAGCTCTATATTCCCCCGTGTAATAGTAACAAAATAGATGTCTCAGAAGACCATCTAAACAATCAAGTAAGACTGAGTCCAAGCTTGTGCTTTGTCTTGACAGACTCGTCACAATCATTCAATCATTTATAAACAACCCTTTGTGAAAACTCTCACGGTCTAACCTCTTTGGTTTAATATAGCATCAATCATTTACAAATGACCACCTAGAAAACTCTCACAGTCAATACCCCTGAGTCAACATGGAATCACTAAATTATAAATGACCTCTTGGGTAGCTCTCACAGTCAATACCCCTGGGTCAACATAACATCAATAAATTATAAGCGACCTTCTGGGTAGATCTCACAGTCAATACCCCCGGGTCAATCACCTACACTAGGGCTCTCACGATCCTGTGTAAATAAACATGGAAACCCCCACAGTTTTCCTGGTCCAAGGCTCTCACGGTCCATTGAAAAAATAATAGCACGCATATCATATCAAAACAAATCATGTAATCTATAACTACCACATGGATAAACATTTGCAACTTATCACAAGCATTTCACATAATCAAACAAACTCCATCCTAAGCAATTCAAGGCATGGAAAACAAGGTACGCCTCATAGGCAACCTAGACCAAACGACTATAAATAGTCAATCAAGGGAAACACACCCATGGGGTGTCCCCTAAACAAGGTATATAACCTTATGCATAATCAACAACCCTTTATCAATCAAATCAAACCATAACAGGAAATATACATGGTTTAATTCCAAAACATGCAATACCTCAAACATGGGTATGTAACAATTTTAGCACATATAATCCAAAGACGAACAACAAAAGTCACAAACCACCTACCTCGATGTCTCATGATCGATATACTTGAACGTCAGCTCTTGAATTGGCCTAAAACAACGTAGATCTACAAAAAGGTGAAAATACACAACCTTGAATAACCCATGAGGAAGAATCAGGAATACAGATTCTAGGGGTTTTGAGAACTCACCAATAGAATTCCAACACCCCTGATGATGTCTCAATCAGAGCTCAAATGGATAATCGGGAGGGGTTCGAAGTTCGTCGGCTGTTCTGTTGCACTCCTATATGAACCACGAAGAGAAAAAGATAGTTCCAGAAAACTACACAGCATGTTCATTAAATATACACATTGTGTAGTAGCCTTAACCGGCCCCTGACTTAGGCGGTTTGTCAGCTCATCACACGACTATGTACTCAGCCATTACATGGCCAGTATGCGGTTGTACGTAGAAACTGAGTACATGGTGTGTACTCATAAGTACACCGAATGTACTTAGAAAATCCCCTTTTCTTTATTTTCCTAAAAAAAACCCAAAAAAATATCCATACCTGAAATGAAGATCTGGGTTCTTACAACCCCCCTAATGCAATTCATCCCCAAATTTCCCTTCCAAGGGTGGTGAAGAAGAATCCGCGAACAAATCCGGCCACTGAGATCGTACGTCGGTCTCCCTCTCCCAAGTATCCTCATGTACTCACCCGTACTACCATAACACCCATACTAGAGGAACATACCGACTACGGAGAACCTTCGTGTTGCGATCCACAATCCGAAGAGGGTGCTTCTCGAAGGATGCATCCACCTCCAACTCAACCTCCTCAGGTTGAAAAACATGAGACGAGCATGAAAAGTAACGTTGTAGCTGAGAAACATGAATGACATCATGCATAGCTTAGTACCTATGAGGTAACTACAACCGATAGACAACCATCCTGAGTCTCTCCAAAACCTCAAATGACCCAATGTATCTCGGTGAAATTTTCTCTTGTCTCCTAATCCTCCTATGTCCCAACCTCAGTGTGACACATAAGAAAACATGATCTTCGATATCGAACTCCAGAGGTCGTCTCTGTTAATCAACATAAGATTTCTAGCGAGATTTTTCAGTAACCATCCTCTTCCGAATCAACTCCACCTACTCAGTGGTCTCCTAGACAAGATGAGGTCCCAACATAGCTACCTCTCTTGCCTCCAACCAACATAGGGATGATCGACATGACCTACCGTACAAATCCCCATAAGGTTTTATCTGAATTATTGTCTGAAAAATATTGTTGTAGGAAAACTCTACTAGGGGTATGTGTCTCTCCCAAGAGCCCCTGAAATCCAGGAAGCATGCTTGAATCATTTCCTCCAAAACCCGAATCGTGTGCTCAGAATGACCATCTATATGAGGTTAGTAAGCTGCACTCAGAAGTACTTGTGTACCCAAATCCCTTTGTAGTCTCTTCCAAACACGATAAGTAAACCAGACGTCCCTGTCTGAAATGATAGAGTGCGAAACCCCATATAAACGTACAATCTCTCGAATTTACAACTTCCCAAGCTCATCAACACTAAAGGTTTCCTTGATCGTCAGGAAAAATGAAACCTTTGTGAGTTTGTCAATAACAACCAATACAACATCATTTATTCGAGGCGACCTTGGTAAAACCATCACGAAATCTATCGTGATATCATTCCACTTCCACTTAGTAATGGGTAGATTTTGTAATATCCATGCTGGTCGCTGATGTTCCGCCTTCACTTGTTGACAGGTGGAACATCTCATAACAAAACCAGCTACATCCCTCTTCATGCCTGGCCACCAATACTGACAATATAAATCTCGATACATCTTGGTAACACTAGGATGAACTGCCCATACGGAGGCATGAAAATCTTGTAAAATCTCCTTGCATATTGTTGGATTTGGTGGCCTAGAACCAAATATTTTTACTGTATTCATTAATAAATACCTTATCACATCTTGATTATTCTTCTGCGTGACAATGTATGTGATAATGTCTTAAGGACAGCTGTTGCATTAAAGGGTCATAGCGAATCCCTGCTATGATGAGAACCCAGAAGTGCCATAACATTGTTCTTGAATATATGTTCTATAGCCGGATGATGTTATTTGAGGGACAAAAAAAATACAGACCATTAGGGGTGAGGACTCATAAAACTTTGAGGCACCTTCTCATGGTGTGTTCCCTTGGTAATATCCAGGAGGATATTATGAGAACAAGACCCATTAGTAGGAAATCCACATTTCATAATGTCATTGGATGTTCCTATCTACGGTCGTGTGTATTGGTCCTTAGACTTAAAGATTATTATTAATGGGTATTGCAACTCGTGCACTTAGATGTATTGATGAAAACTATGACGAAACACTGTTCGTAGCGAGGTAGGATATGTTGGGTGCATCATGAGTAATACTGCATTAATATATAATGTGAGAAAGGATTTTTCCCTTCTGTTCCATAACAGAAGTCGATATCTTAGGCCCTTTGATTGAATTGATATAGCCTAAATAAATCCATGTCCATGGTGAGGAATGGGAAAGTTCAATTCCAGAAAATCAAAGAAAGAATAATTGAGAACATGGGTTGATGGCACTAGAATGCAACCCGCTTGATTCGAGATATCAAGACAAAGATATTAGATTACACGGTAAATGTTCGTAGGAGGTGACATGTCATTGCAGCATTAACTTCTTTCTCTATGGGTGTCTTGGCGTGTTGCTAGACGCTAACCTTGGATTTTAGGTAGGCTCCGCCTAATGCCACTGCGAAAGAGACCTAGAGGGTCACACACTAAGTGTGTCCAAGTATCTCAGTTAAATATTAATTTAACAAGTTGAATAAAGATTAATCCTGATTTTGGTTTAATAATTATTCAAGGATGCCTGCTCACATTTATTTCAACACTAGTTATTTGAGAGAATATATTGTGGGTGTAATAATATATTTATTAGCGAGTAATGCAATGATATTTATTTGAGAAATAAATATCCATTATTCAAGGTCTAATAAATGTGGTGGAGGAAATAAAGAGAATGGAAAAACAAAAGTACATGCCCTGTATATTAATATACACGCAGTGTATTTTTTCTAGGAATTTATGAGAAATAATATTATTTATTTAATTAAATAATATTAGGTGTAATTCACTGGGCGTATGTCAAGTAATAATAATAGTCAACTATTATTATTAGACATGTGGAATTACTAAGAATTAAATGAAATGAATAAATGATTTTGGGTAATTAATTCATTTTATTATTCTAACTAATTAAAATCCCAATTATATATTTCTCATTAGTCTATACATTTCGAGTGGTTGTTCACAATGGATCTAGAGAAAACTTTCAATCCAAGAGATAATTCTTTTCTTCCAAGAACGCTCTCAAGCTACGAGAGAGAGAGATCCTCCTCCATCGAATCAAGGCGATCGAAGACGGACATCGCATGTAAAGACTCTTCTACGCTAGCACCCGAAGATCCCTTCGGCGATGTCCAAAGATACGTGGAGCACATGTGGATCACCGCTAGAGGAATCCTACACTTGGATTCTACAACGTAACGAAGTATCACATCATATCATGACTGGAAATATCAACAGAGAGATAATTCCATCAAGGTAATTCTTGTCTTTTAATTAAATTAATTATAACCAACATATGATGATCCTCTCTATGGTTCTGAGACTTCCCCCTTTTATTTTGTTCTTCATTCTATTATGAAGATCCAACGTTTTATTATCATGACAAATTTCATATTCAATGCCGTTAACGACAAAAATTCAAGTTGGGTACACCCACCAACGCACTTCCACTGCGCTCAGAACCTAAAAGTGGTATCAAAGGGGTAATATCACTGATTATAATTATTTAGTTTTTCATTGATGATTTACACATTTAATAATTTTTTTGTTTCAATTCAATTTAATAATTATGCAAATATGAATCTCGAGATCTATTCCACCTCTTTTTTTTCTCGTTCACCTTACAAAAATGATTTTTTCTTTTAATTTTGATTAAAATAAAACAGAGGATCTCATCCGGAGGTGCCAAAGCTTCCTGGCCATACAAAACCAGAATACACGACGTGCATTCGACATCACACACTATGTAGTATAGGTTTCATGCACCGGGACGGTCCGCCGAACCAGGCCATGTCATTAGATCCTATCTAAGTCTTTAAGACTCTGTGTGTTGACCAGGAACAGGTGGCACACGGTTTTCAGATTACAGGCCATGTGTCCCACTGAACACGGTGTGTAGTCCCTTTGGGTTAGGGTTGGACCGTGTACCCCGTACACGGCTCTCCCGGTTGGAAACCGTGAAATGCAGATACTACATGACATGTGTCCCAATGAACACGCTGTGTACTCCGAAGATTTCCGAATTAAATTTACATTCCATGTCCCTGAGCATGTACTTCGGATGGACAGTGAACAAAAATACATGCCATGTAGTCAGAACTACACACCTTGTACTCATCAAAATTATGCATATTTATTAAAAAATTATTATTATATTATACAAACCCTTGATACGTATACCATAGTGCAGACGTAAAGATGATGCACAACACGCGATAGATGTTTTATATATATGTGTTTAATTTAACATCTGCGTAATGTTCATTTCTACTCATTGGATAGTTATGAACATGAATTAATCGGGTTGCCTCCAAGGTACAAGTTACGTACAAAGATAATATTAGAGGAATTTATTTGTTTAAAATTATGATGGATGATAATCTCAAGAAAATTCAGAAAAGGGTTTAAGATAAAAGGATTGATTAATTAAAGATAATTAATTGATTCGATCATGATTTATCTTAAACAAGAACGATTAAAGAATTGAATGCTAGTTTTATTTATGTGTAAATATCGTTGCATGTATGGATGATCATGATCTAGACCAAGACCTTTGTATGTGAATGGTTTCTTTTAATTAATTTATTTAAATTATTTTTTTTGGCATAAGAGCCTTCTCCTCATTAATATGTAGGGCCTGTGTGCCCAATGTTTCTTTTATGTAAAACCTCATTTTACCCCACATGTGTGAGATAAAAGTATATGTAATATATGGAGCTCCCAATCTAGTTTAGGTGACTCAAGTTAGGAGCCGAGGTGAAACCAATCCAAGGATATACAAAGGTGAAAAGGTGGAAAGCTGTAAACACAAACCCAAAAGGTTCAAGGTTTTTCTCCCCAAGGTATTGGGTTAGTTTATCAACCACTAGATAAACTAACCAATAGAAAAAGCTCATGATCATACCATTTATTTTATTTCTATCAGTTGTATGGTTTATTTATTGTGGATGTGTTGTCACGATCACAGAATTAATGAATTAAACAAGCATACAAGATGGAACTAAAATAAGACCGACTTATGCATAAATATTATCTTAGACACAGTTAATAACTTAAGTATATACCACTTAATATTAACAAGCATGTAATCAAAGATAATAAAATGACAATTTACGTATAAGGATAAAATTCCTCAAAGAAATATTATGTTGGTATAGCCTTCCATAATCTTGGTTAGAATCGAACCATAGTTCAAAGTGCTTGAACAACCCTAGTTGGGGTGCTTTAAATTATCGGGGAATTATAATTCAAGGTTTGGGGTTAACTTGACTTGGTTCGCATCAAGGGTTGACTACCATAATAGGACTTGGTGTGACTATGAGGCAAAGGTTGAGGAAATCCAAAATAAAAGGATTTTAGGATTGGGAGTCCACTTAGCGGATCAAGGAGATGCGGGTTAATGAAGTTGGCATTTGGAATGCCTACCTAAAAACTTTCAAGTTTCTTGACCAACCCTAGTTAGGGTAATGCGAAGGGCAATATGGATCATTTCCACTAGAATATTTAGGCAACAAAATATTCTAAAGTCAATGGTGAGAGATATTGGATTTTGATAAAATAGTGGGAGACTAATAAGTATTAATTTATTTATTTGTCTCAGTTTTATCATGATAAATTATAAAACCTTTTCTCATCTTAATTTGTAGAAACGATAAGAAAAATGACTTCAAACATATCATTTCAAACCATACTCGAGAAGGAAAACCTTCTCACCGGAACCAATTTCCAAGAATGGGAGAGGCGTTTATGCATCATCCCTCTCCAAGAGAGGAATTTATATGTGCTAGAAGAGCCTATTCCAATTGTGCCTAGAAAAGAGGACAGTTATGAGGAACTATCTCTCTATATGAAACATATGGATGATGCCACAGATGTCCAATGGTTCATGCTATCAGCCATGTCTAATGAGCTCTTGAAGCAACATTAAAACATGGATGCCTATAACATGATGTCTCCCCTTAAGGATATATATCAAGATAAGGCAAGACATGAGAGATATGAGATCTCTGACGCTTTGTTTAAAACTAAGCTTGGAGAGTTTGCGCCAGCTGGACCTCATGTAGTCAAGCTTATTGGCTAAATTGAACGCCTCAAAATCTTAGGGATTAAGTTCCTGAATGAGTTGCATACAGATCTCATCCTATAATCACTTCCCAAGACCTTATTTAGCTTTATTTTCAATTATAACATGAGAAACAATGAGAAGAGTCTATCTAAAATTCTAACCTTAATTATCCAGGTAGATAAGGACATGGGGCGTGACAAACCCACATTCCTTACAGTGAATAAGAAAAGGAAGGACAAGGAAAAGGGTCTAATGACTAATAAATAGTCTAAAGCCCCCAAGTACCATCCCTCCAAGAAGGGGAAGATCCATAGGTAGGGCAAGGAATGGGAGAAAATAGTTTTTCATGTGGAAAGCCAGGATACTGGAAGAGGAATTGCACCCAAAAGCATGGGGATGCTAAAGGTGCATTCGTTATCAAGTGTAATCTTTCCATTTATACACAGTGGGTTTTAGATACTCCTTGTGGGGATTAAATCTGTATTCAAATACAAGAACCAAGTAGATTTAAAAATATTTCTAGAGGAGAGGTGGATATTAGAGCTGCCAATGGGGCGAGGCTGGCTGTGTTGGCCATTAGAAATTACCATCTCTCATTGCCAACTAGGATGATTTTGGTTTTACATAACTGTTATTATGTGCCTAGTGTTGCCAAAAACATAATTTCTCTATCATTTTTATATATGGATGGATTTATTTTCAAGTTTGAAAATAAGGGTTGCTTCTTTTATAAGAACAACATTTGTTATGGTATGGCACATTTAAATAATGGTTTATATGTATTAAATTACAAAAACCCAGTGTTGGCAATCGATAATGAAACAAACACACATGACTCATACATCACCCAGTTGTGGCATCACCATCTCGATCATGTAAATAAGAAGCGCTTGACAAAGATTTTCCAAGATGGCTATTTAGACTCTACTGAGCTAAAACAACTTGATAAATGTCACACTTGTTTACAAGGTAAAATGACCAAGCTGCCTTTCAGTGGATAGGGTGAAAGGGACACATAGATTCTAGTATTTTTGCACACATATGTGTGTGGACAATTTCCAGTAGAATCTAGAGGTGGATATTCTTACTTCATTGCTTTTACTGATGATTTGAGTAGATATGGCTATATCTACTTAAATAGGTATAAGTCAGAAGCCTTTGAGAAATTTAAGGAATTTAAGAATGAAGTATAGAATCAACTTGGTAAGAAGATAAAGAAACTTTGATCGGATCAAGGGGGAGAATATCTGAACTAATAATTCATCGATCTTCTACGGGAGTCTGGGATTTTATCTCATCTCACTCCTCCTTATACACCATAGTGGAATGGTGTTAGTGAAAGGAGGAACCACACCTTGTTGGACATGGTGAGGTCGATGATGAGTCATGTTGATATTCCATTATCCTTTTGGGGTTATGCATTACAAACTGCAACATACACATTAAACCGAGTACCAACTAAAGTAGCAAATGGAATTACCTACTAGATATGGAATGGAAAGAAACCCATTTTTTTGCACACACGTGTATGGGGATGTGAGGAATTTGTTAAGGCCTTATTAGGAAATAAACTATCACCCCAGGGCACAAAGTGTATCTTTATAGGATATCCCAAGGAAACGAAAATATATTACCTATATAACCCTTCAGACAAGAAAGTCACTGTCGCGAGACAAGACGTCTTTCTTGAGAGGGAGAACATACTAAAAATGGATAGTGGGAGCAAGATTGACTTCAACTAAGTTGATTCTCAAGATACATAGGAGTTGGTATAAGAACAAGTTCCACAGGTCCTCGTGGAAGAGGTTCCAGAAACACAAGTACTGTGTAGGATCTCTAGAGAGGTAAGGGAACGAGAGAGATTTGTTTTCTTAGTAACCGAGGATGGTGAATCATTATTGTTGGAAAATGATGAACCTCTCTCCTACAAGGAATCTATAGAGAGATCAAAAATTGAAATATGGATAAAATCTATGAATTTTGAGATGGATTCCATGTATCAAAACCAAGTCTGGGTTCTGGTTGATGATCCAGTTGATGTAAAGCCTATTGAATGCAAATGGGTATTCAAGAGAAAACTGGACATAGAAGGTCAAGTTAGCACCTATAAAGCAAGGATAGTTTCTAAAGGATTCATACAACGTCAAGGAAGTGACTATGATGAAACCTTCTCACCAATTACCATGTTTAAATCCATAAGAATCATACTTTCCATAGCAGCTTACCATGACTACATGATTTGGAAAATGGATGTCAAAATAGCATTCCTTATTGAGAACCTTCAGGAAGATGTCTATATGACACAACTAGAAGGGTTTGTGACACCAGGTGAAGCCAAACAGGTTTTCAAGTTGTAGAAATCCATTTATAGATTAAATAAAGCATCCTGGTCACATAACATTCAATTTGATGAAGCCATAAAATAATTTGGTTTCATTAAGAATGAATGTGAGCCATGTGTTTATAAGTGGTTTAATGGGAATGCGGTCGTTATCCTAGTAGTATACGTTGATGACATATTGCTTATTGGAAACGATATACCAGTCTTACAGTCAGTTAAGGACTGGTTGAACAAGTGTTTCTCCATGAAGGACTTGGGTGAAGCAGCCTACGTTCTAGAGATCAAGATCATTCATGATAGATCCAAGAGGCTTCTTGGACTAAGTCAGGGTACATACATTGAACAGATACTAAAGATATTTAGTATGGAACGATCCAAGACGGGATTGGTTCTAATGTCACATGGCCTACATCTTTCTAAGAAAATGTGTCCTCAGACACAACAAGAGAAATATAGAATTAGTGAGATCCCATACGCTTCAGCTATAGGATCCATCATGTATTCCATGTTATGTATTGGGCTTGATGTTTCCTATGCAATGAGCATGGTAGGTAGATATCAAGAAAATCCAGGAGAACAACATTGTACTACTATTAATACTATACTTAAGTATCTAAGAAGAAATAAGGACATGTTCCTTGTGTATGGAGGAGACAAGGAGCTTGTCATCATAGGGTATGCTGATGCTAGTTTTCAGATAGATCAAAATGATCTAAAATCGCAATCTGGATATGTTTTCTGTCTCAATGGAGGAGCTGTGTGCTGGAAGAGTTCAAAGCAACCATTTGTCGCCGATTCTACAGTGGAGTCCAAATATATAGCAGATTATAATGTAGCCAAGGAATCCATATGGATTTGAAACTTTGTCCAGGATCTTGATGTGGTGCCTAGCAGTAAAGATCCCATCACATTGTATTGTGATAATAATGCAGTAGTGGATCTTGTAAAAGAACCAAGGTCAAATCAACGGACAAACCACATACTCCAGAAGTATCACCTCTTGAGGGATTTCTGTCAAAGGGGTGAAGTTACAGTGAGCAAAGTGTCAATGGAAGAGAACGCGGAAGACCTCATGACTAAAGGCCTATCTTAGTAGAAACATGAATATCATGTGAGAGATAGCGGGTTAAAGGTTGTTAGTAGTTGGCTCTAGTCCAAGTTGGAGTCTTTTGAAGTTTCTGGCCTAGAACCAACTACTTTTTACTTTATTCATTAACAAATACCTTATCAAATCTTGATTGTTCTTCTACGTGACAATGCATGTGATAATTTCCTAAGGATAGCCATTGCATTAAAGGTTCATAGAGGATCCCTACTATGATGAGAACCCTGAAGTGCCATAACATTGTTCTTGAATATATGTTCTATAGACAGATGATGTTATTTGAGAGACACAAATAATACAGGCCATTAGGGGTGATGACTCATAAAAATTTGAGGCACTGTCTCATGGTTTGTGCCCTTGGTAATATATAGGAGCATATTATGAGAACGATACTCACGAGTAGGAAATCCAAATTTCATAGTGTCATTGGATGTTCCTATTTGTGGACATGTGTATTGGTCCTTAGACTTCAAGATTATTATTAATTGGTATTGTAACTCATGCACTATGGTGTATTGATGAAAACTGTGACGACACACTGTTCGCAGCGAGGTAAGATATGTTGGGTGCGCCACGAGTAATACTACATTAATTAATAATTCAAGAAAGGATTTGTCCCTTATGTTGCATAATAGAAGTAGATATCTCAGACCCTTTGATAGAATTGATATAGCCTAAATAAATCCATGTCCATGGTGAGGAATTGGCAAGTTCAATTCCAGAAAGTCAAAGAAAGAACAATTGATCACATGGGTTGATGACACTAGCATGCAACCCACTTGATTCGAGATATCAAGACAAAGGGATTATATTACACGGTAAGCATTCGTAGGAGGTGACACGTTATTTTAGCATTAACTACTTTCTCTATGGGTGACTTGGCATGTTGCTAGACGCTAACCTTGGAATTTAGGCAGGCTCTGCCTAATGCCAATGAGAAAGAGGCCTATAGGGTCACACACTAAGTGTGTCCAAGTATCTTAGTTAAATATTAATTTAACAAGTTGAATAAAGATTAATCCCGATTGTGGTTTAATAATTATTCAAGGATGCCTGATTGCATTTATTTCGACACAAGTTATTCGAGAGAAGATATTGTGGAAAAAATAATATATTTATTAGTGAGTAATGCAGTGATATTTATTTGAGAAATAAATATCCATTATTCAAGGTTTAATAAATGTGGTGGAGGAAATAAAGAGAATGGAAAAACAAAATTACACACCATGTATTTTTATGGGAATTTATAAGAAATAATAATATTTATTTAATTAAATTATATTAGGTGTAATTCACTGGGTGCATGTCAAGTAATAATAATAGTAAACTGTTATTATTAGACATGGGGTATTACTAAGAATTAAATGAAATGAATAAATGATTTCAGGTAATTAATTTATTTTATTATTCTAAGTAATTAAAACCCTAATTATATAATTATCATTAGCCTATCCATTTTTAGTGGTTGTGCACAACTAATCTAGATAAATCTCTTAAACCAAGAGAGAATTATTTTCTTCCAAAAACACTCTCAAGATACGAGAGAGAGATCCTCCTCCACCGGATCAAGGCAATCGAAGGTGGACATCGTAAGCGAAGGCTCTTCCGTGCTAGCACCTAGAGATCCCTTCAGCGATGTCCAGAGATATGTGGAGCACGTGTGGATCACCGCTAGAGGAATCCTACACTTGGATTCTATGATGCAACGATGGATCACATTGGATCGTGACCAGAAACATCAACAGATAGAGAATTCCATCAAGGTAATTATTGTCTTTTATTTAAATTAATTATAACCAACATATGATGATCTTCTCTATTGTTCTGGGACTCCCCCCTTTTCTTTCATTCTTCATTCTATTATGAAGATATAGTGTTTTATTATCATGATGAATCTCAGATTAAACATTGTTAACAACAAAAATTAAAGTTGGGTACACCCACCAATGCACTTCCGATGCACCCGAAACCTACAAGTGGTATTAGAGGGGTCATATCGTTGATTATAATTATTTATTTTCTCATTGATGATTTCTGCATTTAATAATTTCATTGTTTCAATTCAAGTTAATCGTTCTGAAAATCTGAATCTTGATATCTATTCCTCCTCTTTTGTTTCTTTTTCATCTTACAAAAATGAATTTTTCTTTTAATCTAGATTAAAATAAAATAGAGGATCTCATCCAGAGGTGCCAAAGCTTCCTGGTCATACAACACTAGAATACACGATGTGTATTCGGAAGTACACGCCGTGAAGTATAGGTTCCATGCCCTGGGATGGTCCACCAAACTAGGCCACATCATTGGATCCTATTTAAGTCTTTAAGACTCCATGTGTTGACCAGGAATAGGTGGCACACAATTTCTGGATTACACGCCGTGTTTCCCACTAAACTCGGCGTGTAGTCTCTTTGGGTTAGGGTTGGATCATGTACCCCATACACGGATTAACCGGATGGAAACCATGTAACGCGGATACTACATGACATGTGTCCCAATGAACACGCCATGTACTCTGAAGATTTCCGAAGTACATTTACATGCCATGTCCCCGAGCATGTACTTCAGATGGATGATGAACAAAATTACACACTGTGTAGTCATAACTACACGTCGTGTAATCATCCAAATTACACATATTTATTAAAGAATTATCATTATATTATACAAACCCTTGAGATGTGTACCATAGTGTAGGCATAAAGTTGAGTCACAACATGTTATAGGTGTTTTATATATATGTGTTTAATTTAATATTTGCATAATGTTCATTTATGCCTATTGTGTAGTTATGAACATGAATTCACTGGGTTGCCTCCAAGTTACAAGTTACGTACAAAGATAATTTTAAATTAATTTATTTGTTTACAATTATTATAGATGAGAATCTCAAGGAAATTCAAAAAAGGGTTTAAGATAAAAGGATTGATTAATTAAAGATAATTAATTGATTTGAGCGTGATTTAACTTAAACAAGAACAATTAAAGAATAAAATTCTAGTTTTATTTATGTGTAAATATAGTTACATGTATGTATGATCATGATCTAGACCAAGACCTTTGTATGTGAATGATTTCTTTTAATTTATTTATTTAAATTAATTTTTTGGCCTGTGAGACTTATCCTCATTAATATGTAGGGCCTGCGTGCCCAAGGTTTCTTTTATGTAAAACCCCGTTTTACCCCTTACCTACGTGTGAGATAAAAGCATATGTAATGGATGGATCCCCAAGCTAGTGGAGGCGACTCAAGTTAGGATCCAAGGTGAAACCAATCCAAGGAGATACAAAGGTGGACAGGTGGAAAGCTGTAAACAGGAACCCAAAAGGTTCAAGGTGTTTCTACCCTAGGTCTTGGGTTAGTTTATAAAGTGCTATATAAACTAAAAAATAGAACAAGATAATGATCATACCATTTATTTTATTTATTTCAGTTTCATGGTTTATTTATTGTGGGTGTGTTGTCAGGATCACACAATTAATGAATTAAACAAGCATGCAAGATGGAACTAAAAAAAGACCCGCTTATGCGTAAATATTATCTTAGACATGGTTAATCACTTAAGTATATCCCAATTAATATTAACAACAATGTAATAAAAGATAATAAAATGGAAATTTATGTATAAGGATAAAATACCTCAAATAAATATTAAGTCGGCATATCCTTCCATAATCTTGGTTAGAATCGAACCATAGTTCAAAGTGCTTGACCAAACCTAGTTGGGGTGCTTTCAATTATCAGGGAATTATAATTCAAGGTTTTGGGTTGACTTGACTTGGTTCGCATCAAGGGTTGACTACCATAATAGGACTTGGTGTGACCATGAGGCAAAGGTTGAGGAAATCCAAAATAAAAAGATTTTAGGATTGGGAGTCCACTCAGCAGATCAAGGAGCTGCGGGTTAATGAAGTTGGCATTTGGAATACCTACCTAAAACCCTTCAAGTTTCTTGACCAACCCTAGTTGGGGTAATTCGAAGGGAAATATGGATCATTTCCACTAGAATATTCAGCCAACAAAATATTCTAAAGTCAATGGTGAGGGATATTGGATTTCGATAAAATATTGGGAGACTAATAAGTATTTATTTATTTATTTTTCTCAGTTTTAGCATGATAAATTACTAAAAATTTTCTCATCTTAATTTTTAGAAATAAAAATAAAAGATGCTTCAAACATATCATTGCGAACCATACTTGAGAAGGAAAACCTTCTCACCAGCACCAATTTCCAGAAATGGTAGAGGCGTTTACGCATCATCCTTCGCCACAAGAGGAAATTGTATGTGCTGGAAGAGCCTATTCTAATTGTGACTAGAAAAGAGGCCAGTGATGAGGAACTATCTATCTATATTAAACATATGGATTATGCCACAAACTTTTAATGTTTCATGCTATCGACCATGTCTAATGAGCTCTTGAAGAAACATGAAATCATGGACACATATAACATGATGTCTCACCTTAAGGATCTTTATCAAGAGAAGGTGATACATGAGAGATATTTTATCTCCAATGATTTGTTTAAAACTAATCTTGGAGAGTCTGTGCTAGCTGGGCCTCATGTAGTCAAGCTTATTGGCTACATTGAATGCCTGGACATCTTAGGGATTAAGTTCCTGGATGAGTTGCGTACAGATATCATCCTATCATCACTGCCCAAGACCTTATCTATATTTATTATGAATTATAACATGAGAAACAATGATAAGAGTCTATTGGAACTTCTGAACTTAATTCTCCAGGTAGATAAAGGACATGGGGCATGACAAACCCACAGTCTTTATGGTGAATAAGAAAAGGAAGGACAAGGAAAAGGGGACAAGGACTTATAAATGTTCTGAAGCCCCCAAGCACCATCCCCCAAGAAGGGGAAGATCCATAGGTAGGTAAAGGAATAGGAGGCGGTATGTTTTTCATGTGGCAAGCGAGGCCACTGGAAGAGGAATTTCACCCAAAAGTGTGGGGACGCTAAAGGTGCATTCGTTATCGAGTGTAATCTTTCCATTTCTACATATTGGGATGATTTTGATTTTTCATAACTGTTATTATGTGCCTAGTGTTACCAAAAACATAATTTCTGTATCATGTTTAGATATGGATGGATTTATTTTCAAGTTTGGAAATAAGGGTTGCTTCTTTTATAAGAAAAACGTATGTTATGGTATGGAACATTTAAATAATGGTTTGTATTTATTAAATTACAAAAACCAAGTGTTTTAAATCAATAAAGAAACAAAATCACATGACTCATACATCACCTAGTTGTGGCATCACCGTCTCAATTATATAAACGAGAAGCGCTTGACAAAGATCCACCAAGATGGCTATTTAGACTCTACTGAGCTAAAACCACTTGATAGATTTCATTCTTGTTTACAAGGTAAAATGACCAAGCCCCCTTTTAGTGGATAGGGTGAAAGGGCCATAAAGCTTCTAGGATTAGTGTACATATATGCGTGTGGACAATTCCCAATAGAAGATAGAGGTGGATATTATTACTCCATTACTTTTACTGATGATTTGAGTAGATATGTCTATATCTACTTAATGAGGTATAAGTCATAATCCTTCGAGAAATTTAAGGAATTCAAGAACGAAGTAGAGAATTAGGTTGATAAGAAGATAAAGAATCTTCAATCAGATCGAGGTGGAGAATATCTGAACCAAGAATTCACCGATATTTTACGTGATTCTGAGATTCTATCTCAAATCAATCCTCCATATACACCACAGTGGAATGGTGTTAGTGAAAGGAGGAACCTCACCTTTTTGGACATGGTGAGGTCGATGATGAGTCATACAGATCTTCTATTATCCTTTTGGGGATATGCATTAAAAATTGAAGCATACACATTAAACTGAATACCAATTAAGGTGAAAACTGGAATTCCATATGAGATATGGAATGGAAAGAAACCCATTTTGTCACACAAACATGTATAGGGTTTTGAGGAATTTGTTACGACCTTCTTAGGCAACAAACTAGCACCCCGGGGCATGAAGTGTATCTTTATAGGATATCCCAAGAAAACGAAAGGATATTAGCTATACAACCCTTTAGACAAGAAATTCACTGTCCCAAGACAAGCCATATTTCTTGAGTTGGAGAACAACCTCAAAAAGGATAGTGGGAGCAAGATTGGCTTCGACGAAGTTGATTCTCAAGATACACAAGATTTGGAATAAGAACAAGTTCCACAGGTCCCAATGGAAGAGGTTCTAGAAACCCAAGTACTGTGTAGGAGCTCAAGAGAGGTAAGGGAACCAAAGAGATTTGGTTTCCTAGTCACCGAGGATGGTGAATCATTATTGTTGGACAATGATGAACCTCTCTCCTACAAGGAAGCAGTAGAAAGCTCAGAAGCTTCAAGATGGCTAGAAGCTATGAATTCTGAGATGGATTCTATGTATCAGAACCAAGTCTCGGTTCTAGTCAATGAGCCAGTTGATGTAAATCCTATTGGATGAAAATGGGTATTCAAGAGAAAAATGGACATGGAAGGTTAAGTTAGCACCTATAAAGAAAGGCTAGTGGCTATAGGATTTAGACAACATCAAGGAATTGACTATAATGAAACCTTCTCACTAGTTTCCATGTTTAAATCCATAAGAATAATACTTTCCATAGTAGATTACCATGACTACAAGATTTGGAAAATGGATTTCAAAATAGCATTCCTTAATGGGAACCTTTAGGAAGATGTCAATATGACACAACCATAAGGTTTTGTGACACCAGGTGAAGCCAAACAGGTTTTCAAGTTATAGAAATCCATTTATAGATTAAAGCAAGAATCCAGGTCATGGAAAATTCCATTTTATGAATCCATAAAAGAATTTGGTTTCATTAAGAACGAATGTGAGCCATGTGTTTAGAAGAAGTTTAATGGGAATGCAGTCAGTATCCTAGTAGTATATGTTGAAAACATATTACTTATTGGAAACGATGTACCATTCTTATAGTGAGTTAAGGACTGGTTGAAAAAGTATTTCTCCATGAAGGACTTGGGTGAAGCAACCTACATTCTAGGGATCAAGATCATTCGTGATAGATCTAAGAGGATACTTGGACTAAGTCAGGGTATATACATTGACCATATACTAAATAGATTTATTAGTGAACAATCCAAGAGTGGATTGGTTCTAGTGTCACATGGATTACATATTTCTAAGAAAATGTGTCCTCAGACACAACAAGAGAAAGATAGAATGAGTAAGATCCCATATGATTCAGCTATAGTATCAATCATGTATGCTATGTTATGTACCAAGCTTGATGTTGCCTATGCACTGAGAATTGTAGGTAGATATCAAGAAGATCGAGGAGAACAACATTGGACTTCTGTTAAGACTATCCTTAAGTATATGCGAAGAACTAAGAATATGTTCCTGGTGTATGGAGGAGACAAAGATCTTGTCATCAGAGGGTATGTTGATGCTGGTTTTCAGACAGATCAGAGCGATATGAAATCGCAATATGAATATGTTTTCTATCTCAATGGAGGATCTGTGAGCTAGAAGAGTTCAAAGAAACCAGTTTTCGCTGATTCTACAGTAGATTCCAAATATATAGTGGCTTCTGATGCAGCCAAGGAAGCCATCTGGATTTGGAACTTTGTCCAAGAGCTTAATGTGGTGCCTAATAGTAGATCCTATCACATTGTATTGTGATAATACTGCAGCAGTGGCTCTTGCAAAAGAACCAATCTCACATAAATGGATAAAGCACATACTTTGGAAGTATCATCTCTTGAGGGATTTCTATCAAAGAAGTGAAGTTGCAGTGAGCAAAGTATCCATGGAAGAGAATGTAGTAGACTCCATGACTAAAGGCCTATCTCAGTAGAAGCATGAATATCATGTGAGAGCTAATGGGTTAAAGTTTGTTAGTAGTTGGCTCTAGTCCAAGTGGGAGTTTGTTGGAGTTGGTGGCCTAGAACCAAATACTTTGTACTTTATTAATTAATAAATGCCTTATCACATCTTGATTGTTCTTCTGCATGAAAATGCATGTGATAATATTATAAGGATAGCTGTTGCATTAAAGGGTCATAGAGGATCCCTGTTATGATGAGAACCCGGAAGTGCCATATCAATGTTCTTGAATATATGTTCTATGTCCGAATGATGTTATTTGAGGGACACAAATAATAAAAACCATTAGGGGTGAGGAATCATAAAACTTTGAGGCACCATCTCATGGTGTGCGCCCATGGTAATATTCAGGAGGATATTATGAGAACGAGACCCAAAAATAGGAAATCCACATTTTATAGTGTCGTTGAATGTTCCTATCCGCGGACGTGTGTATTGGTCCTTAGACTTTAAGATTATTGTTAATGGGTATTGAAACTCATGCACTTAGATGTATTTATGAAAACTGTGATGACACACTTTTCGTAGTGAGGTAGGATATGTTGGGTGTGTCACGGGTAATACTACATTAATAGATAACGTGAGAAAGTATTTGTCCCTTCTGTTCCATAACATAAGTAGATATACTAGGCCCTTTAATGGAATTGATATAGCCTAAATAAATCCATGGCCATGGTGAGGAATGGGCAAGTTCAATTTTGAAAAGTCAAAGAAAGAATAATCAAGCATATGGGTTGATGGCACTAGCATGAAACCTGCTTGATTCGAGATAACAAGACAAAGGGATTACATTCCACGGTAAACGTTCATAGGAGGTGACATGTCATTGCGGCATTAAATTCTTTATCTATATGTGCCTTGGTGTGTTTCTAGATGCTAACCTTGGACTTTAGGAAGGCTCTACCTAATTCCACTGAGAAAGAGGCCTAGAGGGTCACACACTAAGTGTGTCCAAGTATCTCAGTTAAATATTAATTTAACAAGTTGAATAAAGATTAATCCCGATTGTGGTTTAATAATTATTCAAGGAAGATTGATTGCATTTATTTCGACACTAGTTATTCCAGAGAATATATTGTGGGCAAAATAATATATTTTTTAGTGAGTAATGCAGTGATATTTATTTGAGAAATAAATAACCATTATTCAAGGTCTAATAAATGTGGTGGGGGAAATAAATAGAATGGAAAAACAAAAGCACACACCCTGTATATTAATATACATGATGTGTACATTTTATGGGAATTTATAAGAAATAATATATTTTTTTTAATTAAATAATATTAGGTGTAATTTTCTGGGCACATGTCAAGTAATAATAATAGTCAACTGTTATTATTAGACATGGGGTATTACAAAAAATTAAATGAAATGAATAAATGATTTCGGGTAATTAATTCATTTTATTATTCTAAGTAATTAAAATCCCAATTATATAATTCTCATTAGCCTAGACATTTTCAGTGGTTGTGCACAACATATCTATAGAAATCTCTCAAGCTAAGAGAGAATTATTTTCTTCCAAGAATGCTCTCAAGCTACGAGAGAGAGATCATCCTCCACTAGATCAAAGTGATCGAAGGCGGACATTGCAAGTGAATGCTCTTCCACACTAGCACCTGGAGATCCCTTTGGTGACATCTAGAGATATGTGGAGCACGTGTGGATCACCACTAGAGGAATCCTACACTTGGATTCTATGACACAATGATAGATCACATCAGATCGTGACCAGAAACATCAATGGAGAGAGAATTCCATCAAGGAAATTCTTGTCTTTTAATTAAATTAATTATAACCAACATATGATGATCCTATCTATGGTTTCAATACTCACCCCTTTTCTTTAATTCATCATTCTTTTATGAAGATCCTAAATTTTATTATCGTGACATATATCAGATTAAACGTCTTTAACGGCAAAAATTCAAGTTGGGTACACCCACTAATGCGCTTCCGCTGTGCCCGAAACCTACACATATCTCCTGACACCCATACGTGCCCATGAAAATGCAAAACCTCATCCTCACCTACAACCCACCTCGAAGTAGGGTCCTTATCTGACACACTCTCCCATATGACTAGGCTTTGAGAATCTTATAGCTACCTCATTCACACTTGATCTAGTAGAGGTAATAGATATAGAAGAAAGAAAAGTCTACCCCTGTCTATCGTGAACCTCCAAATACATCTCATAGAACAGATCCATAAACTTCCACTCACTGTTGGCCTCCCGAACTGTCTGTATCTGAGTCCTCTTGCTCAATGCATCAGCCACTGTGTTGCCTTTCCCAAGTGTGTAGGCAAGCTCAAAGTCAAAATACTGAAGGTAATCTACCCACCTTCACCATCTCAAATTAAGATCATGCTGAGTAAATATATACTTGAGGCTTTTGTGGTCAATGTATACCACAAAATGATCTCCCAAAAGATAATGTCTCCAAAAACACAAAACATTCACAACTGCAGCTAACTCGAGATTGAGCGTTTGATAATTCTTTTCATGTGGCCTCAACTACTGAGACCCTTACACAACGACTCCTCCCCCCTGCATAAGCACCGCTCTCAACCTGATACCTGATGTATCATAGTAAAAAATGTAACTCTTGCCCGACTCCATCAAAATCTATATCAGTGCTGAAGTGAATCTCCCTTTCATCTCCTAAAAGGCTGAATCACATGAATATATTCACAAGTACTTTTCACCCTTCTTAATCAGGTCTGTTAGTGGCATTGCTAATCATAAAAAGTCCTGAATAAAGTGCATGTAGTAACTATCCAGTCCTAGAATATTTTTGTACCTCAAATACGTTCTTTGTTTTCTCCTAGGAAGCTACTGATCTCACTTTCTATGGGTCTACTGATACTCCTGTCTCTGAGATGACATGACCCAAGAAGTGAATCTGGTCCATTAAAAAGTGGCATTTTGAGAGTTTGACATATAACTGATGTTCTCTCAGTGTACTCAATATGATCTCAATATGGATTACATGGTCATGTTGAGTGTGAGAGTACACCAAGATATCATCCATGAAGACTACCACGAAAGAATCCAAGTAAGGATGGAATACTCGGTTCATCAGTTCCATAAAAACTACTGGCACGTTCTTGAGATTGAATGACATAACTAAATACTTGTATAGACCATACCTAATCTGAAAGGATATAAGAGGTATATATGATGGTCTAACATGCAACTGATGATAAACGGATCTCAATTCAATCTTCGAGAACACTCGGGCTTCTCGAAGCTGATCAAAGAGATCATCAATCCTCGACAAGGGATATCGGTTCTTGACCATCAACTAGTTCAGCTTCTGATAATCCACACAAAGTCTGAGGGTACCGTCTACCTTCTTTTCAAAAAGGACAAGCGAACCCCAAGGGGAAGTACTAGGTCAGATGGAACCCTTCACCTACAACTACTCTAACTACTTCTTGAGATCCTGTAACTCTAGTGTAGGTATCCTATATGGAGGAATGGACACCGGTGCTGCTCCTAGCACAAGATCAATAGATAAATCTTCCCCTCTATTCGGAGGTAAATCTAAAAAGTCCTCTGGAAAGAAAACTCTGAAATGATCCACCAATGGAGGAAAGTCCATCTGTGAAGTCCCCTATTTATCCAGATATAAACTAGCAATCTGGGATGTAATTACTCTCAACCCATGATGCTTGGGTCCATCTCTGCTCTCCTAGACATCTTATCTTCCCTTGTGTTGAAAATACGTACCCCCTGGTGATGTGAAACTCACCCTACAATGATAGCATTGAACAAAGGCCTGAAAGGAGACCAACCAATTAATTCTAAGAATGACATCGAATCCTATCATCTCTAAGATATAGAGGTCATACAAGAAGTGACACCCACCAACCTCAAGAGGGAACTCCTTGCACTGACGTACACTAGCCATCCAAATCCCCAATGAAGTTTTTAGCATCATAACATCATCAGACGTAAAGATATAGAGCCCATGGATCTACACAATGAAAACATATATGAAACTATGGGAAGCATGAGTATCAAAAAGAGAATAAGCTAAAACTGAGGCAACTAGAATCATACCTATAACCATAGAGGGTCCAAGATACTGCTCCTGCCGGGTCTGTTCCATTACAAAAGTTTGACCTGTACTGTGACCCTGCAACCCTACCTGACTACCCTGAGCTAGTCTACCCTGCTATTACTAAAAACCTGTTGCCTGGATACCACGACCATGATCACTTACTTGACATGAATGGCCTGAAAAACTCTAGTTCCCTGTCTGAGGAGAAACTGGTGGTCTTGCTCCTAAACATGGAGTCATAACAGATCCCCTCTCACCACTAGCTGGTGAGAAAAACTGGAAAAAACAATGAAGATGACCCATCTTTCTATAAGATTGGTACTCAACTAGGTCTCTCAAGCACTGAGGTATCATGATCCCACTCTCCCAACACTAGTAACACCTCACCTAGCTACCTGAAGATACATCCCTGCTACTGGAATCACCATGCGAAGGCTCCCTATAACACTTCTTGCTATCATAGAAAAGAGTACCAGCCCTAGATGCTGAACTACCCTGGCTCACAACTCCCAAATCCCTCATATTTCACTCGGTAATTAGTTCCTGATTTACTATAGTAGTCACCGAAGTTATCCTGAAAGCATTCACCTGCGATCAGATGTCATACCTGAGACCATCCTCAAACTACCTAGCCAATGGTAACTCGTCACCTCCCAAAATGGGTGTGAAGCGCTAAAGGTCTGTAAAACGAGAAGATTAATCCATCACTGAAAAATCACCTTGCTCAAAATGAATGAACTTCTGGGCTCATTCAGGCCTCAAATCTCAGGGTAGAAGTAATCATAGAAGGTCCTCTGAAACTCTTCCCAAGCCATATCTCGATGACATCCTGCTTATGAGATAACATCCCACCATATCTTAGCAGAATCACGTAGCATGTACGTCATGAGCTTCACCCTCCTCTCAATAGGTGTCTCTAGATGCTTGAAGATAGAAAGAATGGCCCCCAATCATGACTCTATAGCCTGTGGTCCTCCATCCCCTGAAAAAGTGGGAGGATGCTGCTGTTGGAACACCCTTGTTAGATCTTCCATAGTTAGGGCAGGATGTGGTGCTCCCTAAAAAGTCTGCATCATCCTTAAAAAACGTTCATAGAACTGTGCATCATCACCTGCATCTGGTATAATAGCTGGTTCCAAAACAGACATGATAAGAGGATTTTCTAGTAGTCCCTGATCTACAATTTTCAGTGTCTGATCATAGCCCTACACCTGGCATACTACCAGAGGACGTCTTGGTGGCATGACTCTACAATGTGAATAAAAAACCTCAGTTAAATATTAACAAGGATGGAAACTTAGAAGTGAAAGAAAGGAATAATAGAATGAAAGCATTCAAGTTTATAAAAGTGGGTTACACGGTGTGTAGAACCACTACATGACATGTTCTCTTTAATCCTTTACACAGGCGTGTACCCCTACCAACCTTGCTGTGTAACACACCATACATACAGCGTGTTCCTCCTAATACACGATGTGTACTTGAATATTCCCTCTTGTCCAAGTACTTCTACACGACTCGAACCACATAGTTCTTCTTGTGTAACACTACACGACATGTTCACCCTAGACACAAAATGTACTACTTAAGTTCCATCCACCCGTGTCATGAGTCATAAGACCAGATACACTATTAATTACTATATGGCATGTACAATCTAGACATGGCATGTACAACCCAAGTTTTATCCACTCGTGTCGTTAGTCACACAACTAGATACATAGTCTCTTACAGCACGACATGTACTCCCCAGTACACGACGTGTTCTACCAAACGTTTACCAACCTCGTGTCTTTACTCACACAGTCAGTAACATGATTAATAAATACACAACGTGTATATACTATACATGGTGTTTACTTAGGAAAAGTCAGTTATTCCAACATAGAAGAACACTTGGCGTGTGTTCATAACATCACATACTCTGTTGTTTGGGTTTCTGGATAGTAAGACTCCAAAACTTCCCTAGAACCCTTAAAAACTTAAAATTTGTCCAAGGCATGCCAATTTCTGATCCGTGAGAGCCTGCACTCCATGAAAATCAAATTTTGGATTCCTTAATCATATCATATTAATATAATTCAATTAAATTTCAAACATGATCCACCAAATTCTGATCCAAGAGGGCCCATAACACCTCCGGGACCAAAGCTTGGCATCCATAAAAATGAAATTTCACACATACCAATATCCTATAAAAATAGAAGGTATTTCTATCATAAAATCTATCACAAAAACATTCATATCTTACACAATATCTTATCACAAAAACATGCAATCAGTAATGCACCCTAAATGGCATGATAAGAATGCATGACATGTGATCTCTAACAAGTGACTATATGATGCATGAGATAGAATACCCTCATCTCATTGGGTTGAAACAGAAATAGAACCATAATTATATAAATCATAATAATAAAAAACAAGTGAATCACCCAATGGTGAAATCAAATCAACTGTAACAATTGAAAAACTAGAAAAATTTCAATATTTGAGGTAACTTGGCTTTTCTCTATACACGGGTTAGCTACTCCCAAAAATAAATTATTACCAACTACCTATTCCTTCCTATACCAGTCAATGATATCCAAATAGTATGGAAAAGTAGAAAAGAAACTCCTTTGATATCACTTTGTAACATCCTGGATCCGAGTGCCACCCCAAGGTGCCCTGAACCCGGTGGGTCACATAACCTCAAGTGCATTTCCCCAAATACTAGAGGCTGCCAACTAGTAGTGAGGGACAAGGTATGAGAATGGGGAAACTATTCCCTCATTGGTAGAATATACACGGCGGAAAATAATTAGTAAAAAATAACAGAAGTAGTAATACCAAATAGAAATAAAAAGTGGAATACTGAAAGTAAATCCAACAGAATCCACAATATATATATATATACACACGATGTATGGAATATGTATCTAAGAGAATATCCAAACAAGTCACAATTCTGTAAAGTAATACAGAAACCAAAGTACAAAAGAAATAGTAAACTCTAGCAGCATCCTAAGCCTCAGCTTGGTCCCATGCTCTCCATCTCCTACATCAATCAAGTACATGATGAAAAAGGGTGCTTGCCCTTATCTATACCTAAAACCATATAATCTGTTTAGGTCTAAAACATGACCCAAACAGGGTGTGATACGAATCCCAGTAGACGACCACCAAAAGATCTATGCTTAACTGTCAGTGAATATATATATAGCAGGTAATATGCAAGATGAATCAATAAACTAGGAAGTACTCAAAAGTAAACAATCCTACAGTTTTCAATTAAATTAATTTACATTTATTATTAAATCCGTTGAATCATGTAATATTAGGATCTAGCCTAAGCTATATATCCACCTGTGTAATAGTAAAAAAATAGATGTCTCAAAAGACCATCTAAATAATCAAGTAAGATAGAGTCCAATCTTGTGCTTTGGCTTGGAAGACTCATCACAATCATTCAATCATTCATAAACAACCCTCTGGGAAAGCTCTCATAGTTTAACCCATTTGGTTTAACATATCACTAATCATTTACAAATGACCACCTGGACAGCTCTCACAGTCAATACCCCTGGGTCAACATGGCATCACTAAATTATAAATGACCTCCTAGGTAGCTCTCACGGTCAATACCCCTGGGTCAACACAACATCAATAAATTATAAATGACCTCCTAAGTAGCTCTCACATTCAATACCCCTGGGTCCATCATCTACACTAAGGCTCTCACAGTCCTTTGTAAATAAACATGGAAACCTCCATAGTTTTCCTGGTCCAAGGCTCTCACGGTCCATTGGAAAAATAATAGTGCACATATCATATCAAAGAAACTAATGTAATCTATAACTAACATATGGATAAACATTCACAACATATCATAGACATTTCACATAATCAAACAAACTCCATCCAAAGCAATTCAAGGCATGGAAAACAAGGTACGCCTCATAGGAAACCTAGACCAAACAACCATAAATAGTCAATCAAGGGAAACACACCCATGGTGTTTCCCAAAAACAAGATATCTAACCTTATGCATAAGAAACAACACTTTATCAATCAAATCAAACCATAACAGGTAATAAACAAGGTTTAATTCCAAAACACCCAATACCCTAAATGTGGGTATGCTGTACTTTTAGCACATATAATCCAAATACAAACAAAAAACAACACAAACCACCTACGTCGATGTCTCATGATCGATATACTTGAACGTCGGCTCTTGAATCGTCCTAAAATGACATAGATATACAAAAAGTTAAAAAATGCACAACCTTGAATAACCCAATAGAGAGGAAGAATTAGGAAGAAATACTCTACGGGTTTTGATAACTCATCGGTAGGATTCTAATGCACTCGACAACGTCTTAATCGGAGCTCGGACGAAGAATTGGGAGAGGTTCAAAGTTTGTCGGTCATTCTATATCTCTCCTGTATGAACCACGGAGAGAAGAAGACAGTTCCAGACATGAGACACAACACCTCACCGATATATCAATTAAAAATAAAACTACACGGTGTGCTCATTAAATGTACATGCCGTGTAGTAGCATTAACCAGCCCCCGACTTAAGAAGTCTTCCAGGTCATCACGCGACCATGTAATCAGTCTTTACACGACGAATAATCGGATGTATGCGACAACCGGGTACATGATGTGTACTTATAAGTACACGACGTGTACTTAGAAAATCCCATTTTCTTCCTTTTCCTAAAAAAACTCGAAAACAAGATCTATACCTGAAATGAATATCCGAGTTCTTAAAAGTGTGAATCTTATTCATGCCTCCTGTCAAACGAAAATTATAAATAGACTGCCTCCCCCTCCATTTTCAAATGTTTTGATTTGTATTTTTCTTCAAAGCTCTGCTGGATTTCTTTCTCAACATATATTTTCAACTTTTAAGCAAGTAAAATTTCTATTAAAAATTTTAATTGTCTAATTGTTTTTATTTATTTTATTTGTATTATTTATTTATTAAGGGATGTGTTGTTTACATGGACCGTTATTCCGAAAAATCCAACCCTAGGGGTCACAATATTTTGGGATTTTTTTTACCATAAGTGTATATCCAGAGTTCCTTTTTCTATTTACAGTATATTAGAAAAATTGACTGGTAGCGTGCGTAGGTAGTATTAAAATTCATGATTGATTTCACAGTTAATCATATATAAGATTTATTTAAATTCAATAATAAAAATAATCTATGGGTCAAGACATGTGGAATCAAAGTGGGGGTTCCGTAGGACTGATGAAAAAGGAATGACCTTAGGCATGTGGGTGGGTCTTCTATTGTACAAGAAAGCAGCCGACGTGATGACCAAGGTGAGGGGCAGTCTGCTAGCATTATTTCTAGTGCCAATAAAGGCCTCACCTACTAGAGTGTCTTGTTTTTATAACAACAAAGTACAACAAACTATAACATGTACACAAAATATATAATTTAATTTAAATAAATTTTACGTCATGAATATAAAAAAACACTACTATATACATTTCAAATAATGTTTTGTATAATTACATTTACAATTACTATCCACAAAAATTTAAAAACATTAATATTTCATCATCTTTGGAACCCCTGATCCCCTATCAAAAAGGTCTTCTCATGGTATACATTGCCAAAAAAAGCACCTCAATCCGAGAAAAAAAATCCATCTATATAAGAAAACAATATTATGTTAGTAATATTATACAGAAATAAATTAAACATTAATATGAAAAAATACATTAAAAAAATTCCAACTTTAAATAAAAAGACACAGTTTGAGTTATATCGGTCATACCATGTTTTGTATTGGGGTGTAGTTGATTAAAACATGTCACAAATGAGTTATGAAGTATTTTCCTAAAGTATCAAAACAATTATAATGTATTTTCTTGGTTTTGAGTATAACAATTATTCTTTTTAATGAGATTAATTTCAATTTTAAATAAAGACACACTTGGAGTTATACCGATCACACCGTGTGTGGGATTGAGGTGCAGCTGATTCCTACACATCAAAAATTATTTATGGATCGTTGTCATAATGTATTAAAACAATCCAAACGTGTTTGCCTGGTTTTCAGTATGTCACTTGTTTTTTACTAAAATGTCATTTCAAACTTGAAACATGCACTTTGAGTCATACTGGTCACATCGCATGTTAGTTTGACATGAGACTACTTCATACACATCACAAATGACTTATGAATTGATGTACTAAATTATCAAGACAATCAGAGCATATTTTATTAGTTTTGAGTGAGTGACACACATTTTGAACTAAAATGTCAATTTTAAACTAATAATGGGCACTTAGAGTTATAACATTCACACCGTTCATCTAATTGAGGTGTGGTTGATTCATACATGCAAAAAATGACTCATGGATCGTTGTTCTAAAGTATCAAAACATTTTGAATGAATTTTCTCAGTTTTCATTATGTAAGTTGTTATTTATACTAAAATTAATGTCAATTTAAAATAAAAAGACCCACTTGGAGTCATATTGGTTACACTGTGCTTTGGATTGAGGTGTGACTGATTCCTAAATGTCAAAAATGACTTATGTATCATTTTACTAAAGTATCAAAATAATCCAAATGTATTTTCTCAGTTTTGAGTTGGTCAATAGTCCTTCTTACTAAAATTGATGTCAATTTTAAATAAAAAGATGCACTTGGAGTCATACTAGTAACACCATGCATCATATTGAGGTATGGATTATTCTTACACGTCTTAAATGACTTATGGATCATTTACCTAAAGTATCAAAACAATCTGAATGTGTTTTCTCAGTTTTGAGTAGGTTAGTTATCCTTTTTACTAAAATTGGTGTCAATTTTAAATAAAAAGATGCACTTGGAGTCATACTGGTCACAATGTGCATCAGATTGAGGTGTGTATGATTCTTACACATCAAATATGACTCATGGATCATTGTAATAAAGTATCAGAACAATCTGAATGTGTTTGCTCAGTTTCCAGTATGTCACTTGTTCTTTTTGTTAAAATTAATGTCAATTTTAAATAAAAAGACACACTATGAGTCATATCGGCCACACCATATGTCAAAATGAGGCTCATTTGATTCCCACATATCAAAAATGATTTATGGATCATTTTTTTAAAGTATCAAAACAATCTGAATGAATTTATTAGTTTTGAGTAGGTCATTTGTCCTTTTTACTAAAATTGATATCTATTTTAAATAAAAAGTGGCACATGGAGTCATACTTGTTACACTGTACATCATATTGATGTGAGGATGATTCCTATATGTCTTAAATTACTTATGGATCATTTAAATAAAGTATTAAAACAACTGGAATAGATTTTCTCAGTTTTGAGTAGGTTAGTTTTCATTTTTTACTAAAATTGATGCAAATTTTAAATAAAAAGATTCACTAGGAGTTATACCAGTCACATCATGCATAATATTGAGGTTAGGATGATTCCTACACATCAAAAATGACTCATATATTGTTTTCCTAAAGTATAAAAACAATTCGAATATGTATGCTCAGTTTTCAGCACGTCACTTGCTCTTTTTGCTAAAATTAATGTTAATTTAAAATAAAAAGACACACTTGGAGTCATATCAGTCAAATTGTGTGTCGAATTGAGGTGTGTTTGATTCCTACACATCAAAAATAACTTATGGATAGTTTTCCTAAAGTATTAAAACAATCCAAAGGCATTTTATCAGTTTTGAGTAGGTCAGTTGTCCCTTTTACTAAAATTGATGTCAATTTTAAATAAAACGACACACTTGGAGTCATACTGGTCACACCGTGCATTGGATTAAGGTTAGGGTGATTCATACACATTGAAAATGAATTTTGGATCATTTAAATAAATTATCAAAACAATATGAATTTATTTTCTCAAATTTGAGTAGTTCAGTTTTCCTTTTATTAAAATTGATGTCAATTTTAAAAAAAAAGACACACTTGGAGTCATATCGGCCACACTATACATCATATTGAGGTTAGGTTGATTCCTACATGTCAAAAATGACTCATGTATCATTTTCCTAAAGTATCAAAACAATTAGAACGTGTTTTATTGATTTTCAGTATGTCACTTGTTTTTTTTGTTAAAATTAATGTCAATTTAAAATAAAAAGACACATTTGGAGTCATATCGGTCACAATATTCATTTTATTAAGGTGAAATTGATTACTACATGCAAAAAATGACTTATGTATAATATTAATAAAGTATAAAAACATTATGAATGCATTTTCTTTTTTTTGGGCAGGTCAGTTGTACGTTTTACTAAAATTGATGTCAATTTTAAATAAAAAGATGCACTTGGAGTCATATCGGTCACACCATGCATTATATTGAGGTGATGATGATTCCTAAACATAAAAAAGGACATATATATCGTTTTACTAGAGTATAAAAACAATACAAATGCATTAACTCAGTTTTGAGTAGGTCAGTTGTCCTTTTTACTAAAATTGATGCCAATTTTAAATAAAAAATGCACTTGGAATTATACCGGTTACACTGTGTGTCAGATTGAGGTGAGATTGATTACTACACATCAAAAATGATTTATGAATCATTATAATAAATTATAAAAACAATATTAATTCATTTTATCAGTTTTGATTATGTCACTTGTCTTTTTTACTAAAATGCCATTTTAAACTGGAAACACACACTTTGACTCATACCGATCACATCGTGTATCGGTTTGACATGAGACCAATTCCTACACATCAAAAAATTATTTATGAATTGATGTAATAACTTATCAAGAAAATCCAAGTGATTTTTATATGTTTTCAGTGAGTGAAACATTTTGATCTAAAATGTTGATTTTAAACTGATAACTTACACTTTGAGTCATAATGGACACATTGTGTATCAGATTGAGGTGAGACTAATTCATATATATTGATAATTAAATATGAATCATTTTCTTAAATTATATATACAATCTGAATATATTTTCTCAGTTTTGAGTATGTCGGTTTTCTTTTTTACTACAATTAATGTCAATTTTAAATAAAAAGAAGCACTTGGAGTCATACTGGTCGCACCCTGTGTTAGATTGAGGTGAAACTGATTCTTATATGTCCCAAAGTCTCAAAATAATAATAAATACCAATTTTACCATGATTACAATTTTTTTATTTTTCAAACTGAAAACAATGCATATTGAGTCGATGTTCTTAGTTGAAAAACCTTTCTCGTTGTTGAAAACCAGAAGAGTATAGGAAGCAATTCTTCCCATTATATCATGAGAAGTCACCAAAATGGGCACAAGAGATTCCTCCACTCTTCTGTTTTTCAATAATGAGAAATTTTTTTGAACTAACAAAATCGACTCAATATGCAGTGTTGGCAGATTTATAAATCAAATCAATGGAAAATGTTGTAACATTGGTAAAAAGGAATATGTTATCTCTTTTGTGGATTGTTGTAGAAAATTAAAAGAAAAATATGTATTCCCAAAATATTTATGAAAAAACTAAATAAGTATTAGATAAAAATGATAAGGAAAATAACTTAAAAATAATAGATAAAATAATGAAAAAATTAATTAAATAAGTTGTAGGAATTCACCTTTTCACGATGGTTGTATACATCCTTGACCTATTTCCTTGTTGTCATTATATCAGTTGAAACCTCAAAGTCCAATCTCTCACAAGCATGAGAAGATTAAAACAAACCACCCCAACTCGAACAAAGGAATACACCTATATAAGAAAACAATTCTTATATGAGTAATACTAAAAATAAATAAATTAAACATAAATATGAAACAATCCATTACTTCTATGGAAGTCACATCTTCATAATATTTGTATACATTCTTCCATCAAGTATACTTCCATTCGTTTCTAAAAAAATATATATCATCTTTTGAATATGAGTATTTTTAAAAATACTAGTATTATTAAAAAAATATATACACACACAAGATTAATAAATATTTTAAATGAAGTAGTAATTATCTTCAAAAATACCTCTTTGGGGATGCTAGTTTTTTGATGGAATATGATCTGTCTCATAAATTTATAAACATAATAACCACAAATTTTTATATTTTTTTTGTTTCAAATACTATAGAAACATTTAAAAAACTAGTATTTTGTTTTGATATGTGTTTGCATAGTGAAATCTTATTATATATACCCTGATACTTATCCGGTTGTAAAACTTGCCAGGCTCCTTATGATTAATTCCTATCCTCATGCCATTAATTTCATGATATTTAAAAACTACCCTACCATAAAACAATTCTAATTAAAACTTAATATAAATTATATAAATTTAAGTTTATCTTTGAAATTTTGGATTTAGTGCATTACAAATTGACAAACCCCCTCATGTGTGGCCGATTTGTTGGGTATCCATGCAGTGAATCTTGAAAAAAATCTTTAGAGTATATAAATTGACTACAATGAGTATCCAATGTTTCCTAAAAATATAAAAGGAATAAGTAATTAAAGAAATGAAAATATATTTGATATTATTAAATTATAGATTTTAACCCCTGAATCATTGGTATTAAGATGGCTCTGTCATTCGTATGTTTTCTTTCAAACAATTTGGCTAGTTTTGTCAATATTTCATTTATTTTTTGAATATATTTCTATTTTTTCTCTAGAAGTGACATGAGTACTAATGATTCCAAATTCATGTTCATGGGGTAATGCATTCAATTGGTATTGATATATAAGCCTAAAAAAATATGAAATGTATTTATCCATAATTAACATAGTATATCAGCATTTGAAAAAAAAATCAAGAAAACATACCTCATGTATACATGTACAATCAAGGCTCCTAACCATTCATAGTTGAGTATTTCATTTACATTCTCAAGAGAAATTTAGTCTATAATTTCATCTTCATACATTTGTTATTCAAAATCAACTATGTGATTACTACTATTTTCTAAATTTGTATCTACATGAACCTTCAATGTTAGTAAATGAAAATATTGAATGGGAGGGGTAAATGTGATTTTGTAAGATATTTTTGATCGGTTGGTTGATCCTTTAGTTGCTTTTGATTTGACCTTTATTTTCACCCCATTCCCTTTTCCCATCTGTAATAATATTAATTAGTTCAAACCTTTTTTCATTAATTGTTAATAGTTTAACATGAAAAATAAATTGGAAATGAATACCACCTTGTTGAATTGTGTTTTTACAAGATATGAAAACTATGTGACGAATGTTCCAAAATATTGGTAGACCATATGAATATCGTTTTCATCAAATGGAATAGGTAGCTTGGCGCTCGGATCATGAGCTATGCTAATCGCCGCTCTCACATGACTTCTTGGAAGTGGTATATTGTGTATATGATCGTCTTGGATATTGAAAACCATTGGCCTTGCTACAAGGTGATTGGTGAGTGTTGATAGATATAAATAATAGTCATTTTCACCCTGTAGAATATCAGTACAAGAATAGTATCACTGTCTGTCTAATTCATGTTTCACAGAAAAAATTATTAGAATATTGATTACCACAACTAATATAGTTCTTTGAGGGGAATGACTCACCTAAAAGATCATGGGTGGTAAGGAAGGATCATCACACAATGGTTGTTCTTGAGTTGTTTATTCTCTTTTATTCCTCCCCCCATAACATTTTCTTGCAAATCAGTTTTCCAATTAAATTTTTCTTTAAGGGAAATTATTCTTGATTTCATCTCTTCCATTTATTTATCTTTATCCTCTTATTTATTTTTTATCAAAATATGTTTCGGGTCTCACCCCAAAACCTACACCTCTGAAGAGACTATACTATTCTAGATGCTTCAAGGCCATTGATCATAGGTATTCATCTAATTCAGGTGTTGATGATTCCTATGAATATGTTAGATAGAAAATATGGGGAAATAAGTAATCATTGTTATGTAATAGATATTTAAAGAAAAACAAATTTTTATTATGTCATACTTACACATGTTGACCACACTTTTTGTGTGTTTTCATCTATCAGAATCCTATCTTTATTTACACGTTCCTCCTTCCATAGCACAAGGTGTGGGATGAAAGTTATTTTGGATTTGGATTCATCAATCTACATATAAATAGAGTAACATAATTATGTTTTTTTTTCATGTAACATAAAATTATTACAATAGATTTAAAATATGTACCAATTTTTTCAAGTGAAGCATACCCCATTTTTACTTTACGATAGGGGTATATTGTTTTTGATTCCCATTCTTTATTTTCATCACTCAATTGTTGTTTTATAAATAAAAAATTATCAATAAAAGTTACGAATACACATATTTTCAAATAATGTATTATCAACCACAATGTACCTAAAAAGAAATCTTTGCACAATAGCTAGTAAACAAATCCCACACTTCTTGTATTATCAGGTGTGCATACATAAGCGGTAGGTGCGGGTTTATTTTACCTTCAGTATATTTAAGATGAAATATCATTATAATTATACAAAATCTTCTACAAATCATTCCAGCAATCATTAATATATATTTCTTATGGGGTTCATCTACTATAAATACACTCTTCAAGGGATGATGAATACTAATTCAATGTTTCATTATTTTATTTTTTACTAAAATAAAGAAATGATATCATAATGTTACCATAATCTCTTCCCACATTAGTTCCTTAAGCTTGGGAACAACATGGTTCCACATATCTACATCAATTGGAATGCGTTTCCTAGTGATAAGTCTAATGTAACTACTAAACATGGCCTTGTTGGGGTTAATATCTTGGCCCTGTGCATTCCATCTGACCTCATATTTGATGACTTTTCTTTTTTTACTTAATGATTTTTCTAACACCGTCAAACTACGATGCTCCTATTTTTATGAATCATCAGTCCTTTATCTCCTACCATTTTCTTGGATTCAACACCATCAATATGTTTTTCCTCTAGATCGGCAGTATTAACATGTGTATAAGGTCATTTTACCTCTGCATTGAGAGCAAAAATAGGTTAGGAAACCTGTTGTTACTCAGGATTGGAAGTACCGACATGTGTAGAAGGTCAATGTTCCTATGTAGTGTGAGCAACATCTGGTTGAGAGTCCTGTTGTTCCTCAGGATTGGGAGCACCATCACGTGTAGAAGTAATTATCTACAGAAGTGGTTTAACATTTAATTTAGATTACATAAATGTAACAACAAACAAATAATAACATGAGGTAAAGAAATTTATATTACAAAAAAATATAATCAGATTATTGAAATCTATTTTTTTAAAGTATGAAAGGGATTTGGCCCCTCTATCGAGTATCCAAATCCCTTAATTATGGTCTCCTCTAACATAAAAAACCACATCTACATTAGGAATGCTATGAAATTATTGCAACGTTCCAATGAAAAGGTCATCCTCAATTGAATTTTCATCTCACCCTTTAGTGGTTTTGGTCAGTAACAAAACAATTGACCACTTTCGGTTTATGGGATATGGAACATAAAATACTTGTACTTCCTGTGATTCCATTATAAACAGTTCATCTTTGTAACCTTCCTTACTGAAATCCACTTTCATGAATCCCAATTCATATATTTTAATAACAATCCTGTTATCAACCCACTTGCATTGAAAAATTGGTAGTTGTAATGTTGTATAATCCAAATACCATATTTTTTTGATGATTTCAAAGTATGACATATTTGTATAAATTGGATTTTTTTCCTTAGTACCAGAAACATGCATTGCTTCAACCACAATTGTTACTCCACTATTTTTCATGGTACTATCTTCATCATGTTTATTTTTATAGAATATATAACCATTAATTACATAACCATTATAATATAATACATACACACTTGTTCCTTTAGCTATCCATCGAAGTAGTTATGAAACTAAATCTGGTTTTTCATATGAATACTTAAAAATATGGTCTCAAAAGCATCCTATAAACTATTGATTATGTGTATTTGATATCTATATTTATCCCTTTATGGATTAAAATAACTATAAATTTATTTGTGGGTTTCAACATATGGGGAAACCTCCAAACTATTATACAAAATGTTAAGGTAAGTCTGCTCCCAATCTGTAATATTGATTATGAGAACATCTCTTTTAGAAATTCCTTCACCCACAAGCCACCCAATGTGATGATATTTTGATTGATCAATGCTTTCCACACCAGATAGGTAGTCGCTACAGAATTCAATGGCTTCCTCAACAATATATCACTCGACAATACAGCCCTCTTAACGACTTCAATTTTTGACACACCTTTTCAAAATATTCATACACCGTTCAATGGGGTACATCTATCTATAGTTTATAAAACCACATAGTAAAATATTTCTCACCAAGTGAACCATCAATTTAATCATTACATAAAATAATGATGGTGTGGAGAAAATTTCCAATTCACATAATATGATGAAAATTTCCTTTTCCATAGTCGGTAATTTCTCTGGGTTTATGACTTTGCTGCATATAAATTTAAAAAAGAAACTGAGATTGGTTAATGTATGCCAAACATTCTAGTAAAAAATGAAACATAAAAATACCAAAATTAGATCTTACATAAAAAAATGATAGTCATATGAGTTAAAACCCTTTAACTTTAAATCAGTAATTGACATGATATTCTTGATATTCGATGAATACTCCTGGAGAACCTTTACATCATTCAAGAAGTTGAAAAAATGATATCTCTCCTATATGGAAAGAGTGTAAGCAGTTGGAGGAAGAAAAGTTCATTTTTCACCCTTCACCGGTGTCAACTCTTTCTGTATTCTCATTTCAACCATGTCCAACCTAGCCTTAATTATATCCTTTGTTTTTGGGTGTATTTAGTAACATTCCAATTACACTATCACATATATTTTTTTCAACATGAATAACATCAAGAAAATGTATGAAATACAAAAAATTCTAGTATGGTAATTAAAAAAAATTGATATCTTTTTCCAACCAATTTTCATAAGGTTTTTCAAAAATGGTTTACCAAAAGCAGTGTTTACATATTTTAATTTCTAAAATAGTTGATCACATGTTAGTTGAGACAGTATTGTACATTCTTTTTAACTTCCATCAAATGATGTCATCTAAGATCAGTACTTATGTCATCAGGGTAGAAATCTGTGATGTCCTAAAAACACAATCTTTAATTAATGTTTCAACCTAATTGACTATGTACCTTGTTCGTAAACATGACACCCTTGAGTTCCTTTAATGTTATATCCTAAAAAATCTCCATAAGTTTGAAATTTATTTATCATCCCATACAACATGGATCTCAATGTGAATTCTTTAAATCTATAAAAATCATACAACATAATACCTGAATCCCACAAAAATTTCAAATATTCGATCAATGAATCCAACTAAACATCAATATCATTACCTGATTGTTTTGGTTCTGATATAAACATAGATAACATGATGTATTTTCATTTCATTCACAACCACTATAGTAAGTTATAATTTACCAACATAATCGGCCATATACTATGAGTGATGATTTGAAAACCAAAAGGATTCACTTCTTCTATAGATACCTCAAGATGAAGGTTTCTCAGCTCATTTCCAAATTCAAGATACTCATGATCAATTCTCTTCCACTGAGGAGATTCTTCCAGGTGATGAATTTTCCCATATTTATTTCTTGTATATTCATGACATGTCAATTTCATTGTAGTCTTCTCACTTATATATATGTACCTAAACCTTGAAATAATTTGAAATTACCATACAACTTTCACAGGTCCTGATTCATCTTTCTTGTATCGAGAACCACCACACTTTGGGAATTATTTAAGTGATTTTTGGTCCTTGAAAAATAGTATACAGTAATTTGGGCATGCATGTATTCTTTCAAAGATCATACCCATCGAATGTAGCATTTGTTTAGTGTCATATGTTCGGCTAGGGAGATCATTATCTTCTGGGATCATGTCATTCAATAGAGAAAGTAGTTTAGCAAAACTGGCATCACTCCATTTTTTGCCTACTTTCAAATTATACTACTTCAATACGATTGACAATGATATATATTTTGTACAACCAACATACAATAGTGTCTTTGAATAACTATTTAACTTCTCAAACAATTTTAGACAATCATGAAGTTCATCTTCAACTGTCATTGTCATTTCCTCAATATGATATTCATCATAATTCACACTATAATCACATCCTCAATGTGGTCTTATTCATTGTCCACACTTGTAATCATATCACATGATCCATAAAACATAGTGCTATAACAATCATTAGCTACATTTACTTTTCCCCCATTTCTATTCCAACATTTATAACTTTGATCAATTCTGTGATAGATCAAGTGTTCTTCCAACTCTTATGGATTAATTAGTCTTGAATAACAATAGCATAAACATTGGAAAAGGATTTGAGAAGGGTCATATGCATGATCTTTTACAAACTTGATGAACTCTTTCACCCCATCTTCATACTCTATTATCATACAATTGAAATCCATCCATTCTCTATTCATATCCATACTATTTGATTTGGTGATAGTAATATTTTAAAAAATAAATACACAGAAGATATTTAATTGAAGATGAATATCATGAATTTCATGATAGAAAATGGAAAGATTGAAAAATATTTTATCATCCCACACGATTAAAAATAAAATCTTATTGAAGGAAATTTATAAACATGATAGAGGATATTTCACTTTTAAAACTTTATATTTATAATGATCAAAAAACTTTTTTTATATATTAGGTTCTTGGGGGTACAATTATATTTTAAACACACACACACCTCACACACAAGCTACAAAGGAAGGCTATATCCCCCCCAAAGGGATTACCTACCCATCAAGTCTTATTTATTCAGTACATGGCCAGTAGGCCCAGTGGGCATGAATCCCATCAAGACTTATTTATTTGAAAACCATTTTAATAATAAAAAACATTGATATTTAATAAAATAGTTTTTTCATAAATAAAAAATAAATTATTATATTTTTAAAATATTTTCAACACTAACATTGAATTTACGAAAGTAAAATGTATTAAACTATTGATAAATTGAAAAAAATATAGGTATAAAAGTTTAAATTAAAAATGTATATATATTTATATTAGTATATAAAATTATAGACATATATAGAAGTATAAAATTATATATAATAGGTGCTTGGGGGTATAATTACTTTCAAACAGGCACACACATAGACACACATCACACACATAGGTCAGAAAGGCAGGCCATATCCCCCTAAGGGGATATCCCACCCATCAAGACTTGTTTATTTAGTACATGAATTGTAGGACCAGTGGGCATGAAGCCCATTAAATTTCCCAAAATCCTAGTACACCATCATGCCTGCATCACTGCCTGCCAGCGCTATGCCTACGTCACTGCCTGCATAGTACTGTAATAGTACTTGCACCCACCCAGATTTGAACCTGGGTCTGATGTAGAATTATGGGGAGCCTTTACCACTTAGGTAAGCCCCCAATTAATTATATATAATTTATAAAATAATATATATTTTAAATAAATATACATAATTTATAAATGTATATAAATTTATAAAGTTATATAAAAGTATATATATGTTATAAAACTATACATAATTTATAGAATTATATAGTTTTACAAATTTTTAAAAGTACAAAATTATAATATATAAAAGTTAAATTTTTGAAAGTATAAAAGTATAAAATTATTCGATTTTAGTCCATTAATGAAATGATTGATCTTGATTTTACGGTTAACAGAAAAACTCTAGGATTAATTTGTGGGTATCATGTGATTTACCCTTGGATTAAATGTGAGAAAATCCTAGAATTTATCAAACTAAAACTAACTATAGGCTTATGTTTCATTCTAACACAAGTCACTTGACTAGATTGCACTAATCCTAGAATCAGGGGCACTCCCCACTAGCCCTATACATAACTAGGGGCACTAGAAGTGTGCAATAATCTAGTGTAGCATAAATAAATAATTCTCACTTAGTTACTCATGTTACTGTGACCAAAGTAATAGTAATAGTGGGTAATAATAAATAATCCAAACAATCATCATTAAGCATAAATAATAACTCACTCAAACCTCTAATGATTTCAAAATAAATAGCCCCTTTCTATCTATTTCCCGATCACCACATACATCAAACACCACACATAAAGGAAAAAAATCATAAGGGGAAATAAGTGGGTCCTACACACCCACATGTTTGAAAGACCATTTAAAAGGTCCAAATGATCCTTTTAGAAACCCTCCAAGAGGCCAATTCTCTATATAATAATTTGAAATCATTTATAAGACATTTATTAAAACATTACACTTAAAACACCCTTCAAATCAATTTATAAATTAGTCCACCTTTATAAAATCACTTGGTTGATTAAAACGTTGCCTAAATTGTCGAATCCAATAAACCAAATGAGGCAAAAAAATGTTAAACCTCATATTTTATTTTAAATAAATCTTGAAATATTTTATCAATTCTTTGAATTTAAAGTATTGATTGAAATGAAAAATAAAAATAGTGTTCCTATTGATAATTCACTTTGATTACCAAAACACCTTATAAAATATTAAAATTTATTTATAAAGATAATTCATGCAATTTCTTAAGCACATGGTGTGCATGGTTTATTAAAAAATATTTTTAACAAGTTCCATAATTGAGAAGTCTTTGGAATTGAAATGAAAATCACGTAAAACTTGATTTACCTTTCCAATAACACATAAACATATTTAATGTTATTAATTGATATACAAAACATGGAGTTAAACATGAAAACAATCTTGGTTCTCAAATTCAATGGAAAACACATGGGGTAGCCTATCACAAATCAATGGTGAATGGTCTGTAAATTAAAATATAGGATGAACAGAGCTAAAAAAACAATCAAATTCCCTAGAAACAAAGAAATCACAAGAAAAAAGGGTCAAACCTTACCCTTGGGTTCGACCACAAATGAGTACAGTGATGGAAGAGAAACTAAGGGGTGAATTTGGTCTGAAGAAAACAACACTAAAATAAAAGGGGTTTCCACACACACTATTGTTCGAGTAAAACAAAAAAAAAAGTGAACCATGAAGAGAATATGTTGAGAAATACATAAAAAAAATATTATAATAGAATACCTTTAGTTTTGAGGGTCTTGATTCATTGAAAATGTTCAGAAAATTCACAAAAGAGACTGGATTTCGATGAGGTGATAACAAAGACAATGGCGGGGTTCAGAGAGAGCAGCAATGGTGGCAACAGGGTTAGGTGAGACCAACGATGATAGTGGGAATATGATTTCGAGAGAGTTGCAGTGCGGAAATTGTTTAGTTTGGCAAGAGTGGCGGTGCGATGGTAGTGGGGTTCCGCAAAAGAGGCAGTGCGACGACGGTCGGGTTCCACAAAAGCTTGAAGGTGTGCAAGAGAAGACAATCGGTTATGGTTCTTTTAAAAGAAGGGATAATATTTTATCATCACTTTCAAAAAATAACTAATAAAGAAGTGTTTTATCAGTGCTAAAATAGAAATCACCGACAAAAAACATCTTTATCAGTGCTTTTTTAGCTCTGATAAAGATACACCTTTTTCAGTGCTAAAAAAGTACTGATAAAACTTTTATTTATCAGTTTTAAAATTATAGTGATGATAAAGAATAGTATTATAAGAAATTTTTTAGCGCTGATAAAGGGATATATTTATCAACAAAAAAAAATCACTGATAATGATTTAATTTAATAATTTATTTATATTATTATATATTCATGGCATCCAAAAATCTTCCATGATATTGCTACTACCATTGACATTCTTATTCATCTAAATATGGAAACAGGGCATGTCAGGTATGGTCACTTCATGAGAATATTGGTCAAAGTCGATTTGAGTTCCACTATTACCAATAATGTGACTCTCACTACTCCTAATGGTGATATACATATTAGTGTTGAGTATGAGAATTATCTTGAATTTTGTCAAAATTGCAAATCTATTGGTCATCTGAATGAGAAATACAAGAAGAGGCATCCTTAAAAGGTATGTGGTGATAATGGTAATGGTAATTCATCTATACTGCATGGGTAGTTAGTAACTAGGCATCCTAGGAAGCGACTGATGGAATAGATTGATAAACAGTCCTGATATTAAGGGGTTGCATTGTCCAAGGATAAATCTCTGATGGTGAATCAGGAGTAGGCATGAGCTTCATAGGCTATTATTTCCATGACCAAACAAAATAAGTTTCATGTGGATGTTTCAAACACTGGGATGGAGCAGATTCAAGTTGACAATGTTATCAGTGATCCACTATTAGTAATGATGAATCAGATTGCAGATGCAGTAAGTTTCCATCGGAAGCTGTTCAGTGGGTTGGCAATACTAATTTGATTGTCACACAATTTAATGGTGGGGGTGATATTATTATGGTTATTGGTGTTGTGCTCGAGTGTTCTTCTTTTCCAATTGATGAGAAAGGTTACATTATGAAGCCTCTGGAGGTAGAATTTACATGACATGTTCCAAAGGATGATGGGACTGAGCAATCTGATGTTCAGTAGAGCATCGATTATCTTCAAGAGATTCAGAATGTATTAATCTCTTTAGGAATGTATGGTAAATAGGGAAATGTTTCGTATGATGGAAGTGATAAGGAAAAGCGGATGGTTCTGCTTGATAGTACCCATATTTGATCTTTGGGTAATGGTGATCCTGTCTCTTTTAAGGATGTTGTGGTTCATGGCAAGGGCAAGATGGCCAATAGTGAAGGTCTTGCTTCAGTTCCTCCAAAAAGAAGGCCATAAAGGTATTATTACATCATGCCTAGGTATGTGTCTACGAGGTCATCTTCCAAGGCATCAAAGTTCCAGCTCACTTGAGAGCAAGAAAGGTCCAAGGAGAGGATTCTTGGGATCTTTAATCAAGGAATTTCATAATCAGAGTGAGAAACAGATGATAATGATGATGATTCAAATTATGAGTGTGGTAATGATCCTGCTTTTCTTGATCCATAGTTCTCTTTCTGGATAAAGGCATGTCCTTGTGTGGCCCTATCTGGCTTCTTGTTTTCCTGCCATCTTTAATAAATGGTCAGGAGCTTTTGCTTCTGACCAGAATTTTTTCTCATAAAATTATAAATATAATAAATATGTTTATTATAATTTTATAATTATTTACATAAATATATATTTATTTATAGTTATAATTATAAATAAATATATATTCATTTAAATAATTATAAAATTATAATAAATATATTAATTATAATTATAATTATAAATAAATATAAATATATTTAAATAATTATAAAATTATATTAAATATATATATATTATATTTATTTATAAAATTATAAATATAATAAATATATTTATTACAATTTTATAATTATTTGGATAAATAAATATTTATTTATAGTTATAATTATAAATAAATATATATTCATTTAAATAATTATAAAATTATAATAAATATATTTATTATATTTATAATTATATATAATAAATATATTACTTATATATATTTATTATATTTATAATTGTATAAATATATATAATAAATAAATTTATTATAAATTTATAATTATTTAAATGAATATATATTTATTTATAATTATAACTATAAATAAATACATATTTATTTAAATAATTATTGATACATATTTATTTATATTTATAATTATAAATAAGTATATATTTATATAAATAATTATAAAATTATAATAACTATATTTATTATAATTTTATAATTATTTACAAAAATCTATATTTATTTATAATTATAATTATAAATATTTGTATATATTTATAAATATATTTATATAATTATATATGTATTTATTAATTATAAATATAATAAATATAATTATTATAATTGTATAATTATATATATATATATATAAATCGTAGTTGGGGTTTGGCTTAGTGGTGAACACCTCGTAATACTACATCGAAGTTGGGGGCTCGAAACCCATTGAGCGCATGTACTGCAGCAGCATTATAGCGGTATTGGAACATAACTATAGTAGCAGCAGAACTGTAGCACCAGCGATACTGCAACAGTGGTGGGTATTGTTGCTGGAATTGTAGCGACAACGATACTGTGACAGGTACTGTAGCAGACCGAGAACTCTAGTAGAACTATTCACCGAATAACCTTTTGGCTAAAAAATATGGTCTTCATGTCCACTGGACCTATGAGCCATGTAATGGGCTTCATGCCCAGTGGGTCTACGAGCCATGTAATTAATAAATAAAACTTGATGGTTGGGCTATCCCCTTGGGGGGTATGGTCTGCTTTTCCGACCTGTGTGTGAGGTGTGTGTCTATTTGAATGTAATTGTACCCCCAAACACCAAATATATATATATATATATATATATATATAAATTTATAATAAATTTATTTATTGTAATTTTATAATTAATTAAATATATATATTTAGTTATAATTATATTTTAAAAGTATTTATATATAATTAAAAATTTATAATTATAATTATAATAAATATATTTATTATTTTCGCAGTTAGGGTGACACCTGAGTGGAAAACCCCATAATCCTGCATCCAAAAGACCAGGGTACGAATCCTCGCAAGCCCCTTGGGGAATTTATAAGGCAGGTGGTGACACAAACATGATGCAGACTTGGTGAACCAGGTTGGATGATGCATGCATGATGCTGCACTCGACCTTCGGGCCATGTTCATGGGCCACTTGGCTTTGCACCTATGGTCTATGTAATGGGTCTCCCTCTAGCCAGATCAAAAGAGATATTTGATTTCACACAATTGGAAATTGATCCCGTCGCAAATGACCTGTCATAGAAAACGACATCGCAAATAGATTTTTTTGCGACGATCCGTCGAAAAAAACTATTTACGATGGGAGTCCGTACCATCAGAAATAGTTTAGCTGAGTTTAAAAAAAACCCTTTTGCGACAAGATTAACTACCCATCGCAAAAAACTTAAAAAAATTATTATTAATAAAATTTAACAAAATAACAAGAACAAGAACAAGAACAATAATAATAAAATAAAATAATAAAAAATTTAAAAAAATAACGAAAACTAACAAAATTAATAAAAATATAATTAAAATTATAAAATAAAAATAATAATAAAATAATAAAATAATAAAATAATAAAATAATAAAATAATAAAATAATAAAATAATAAAATAATAAAATAATAAAATAATAAAATAATAAAATAATAAAATAATAAAATAATAAAATAATAAAATAATAAAATAATAAAAATAATAAATAAATAATAAAATAATAATTAGAACTATTTATTACTAATTACTACTATTTATTACCAATTACTACTAATTACTACTAATTACTACTAATTACTATTAATTACTAATAGTTACTAATAATTACTACAAATTACTATTAATTACTACTAATCACTACTATTTATTACTAATTACAACTGTTTATTACTAATTGTTACTATTTATTACTAATTGTTACTAATTGTTACTTATTATTACTATTTATTACTAATTATTACTAATTATTACTAATTATTACTATTTATTGCTAATCAGTACTATTTTTTACTAATTACTACAATTTATTAAAAATTATTAGTATTTATTAACAATTACTACTATTTATTAACAAGTACTACTATTTATTATTATTTATTACTATTTACTACTAATTAATACTATTTATTACTAATTATTACTAATTATTAAAATTATTACTATTTATTCCTATTTATTACTAATTATTACTAATTATTACAAATTATTAATAATTATTGCTAATTATTACGAATTATTACTAATTATTACTAATTATTACTAATTATTACTATTTACCACTAATTACTACTAATTACTACAAATTACTACAAATTACTACTAATTACTACTAATTAAAACTATTTATTGACAATTACTACTATTTTTTACTAATTATTACTATTTATTAATAATTATTACTATTTATTACCAATTACTACTATTTATTAACAATTACTACTATTTATTAATAATTGCTACTATTTATTAACAATTACTACTATTTATTACTAATTACTACTATTTATTACTAATTACTACTAATTACTACTAATTATTACTATTTATTACTAATTATTACTATTTATTACTAATTACTACTAATTATTACTAATTACTACTATTTATTACTAATTATTACTATTTATTACAAATTATTACTATTTATTACTAATTATTACTAATTATTACTATTTACTACTATTTACTACTATTTACTGTTATTTACTACTATTTACTACTAATTACTACTAATCACTACTAATCACTACTAATTACTACTAATTAATACTATTTATTACTATGTACTAGTAATTACTGCTAATTACTACTAATTACTACTAATTACTCCTATTTGCTAATTAGTACAAATTACTACTAATTACTACTAATTACTACTAATTACTACTAATTACTACTAATTAATACTATTTATTAATGTTTATTATTAATTATTACTAATTATTACTAATTACTACTAATTACCACTAATTACTACTAATTATTAATATTTATGACTATTTATTACCGATTATTACTAATTATTACTAATTATTACTATTTAGTACTATTTATTACTATTTATTACTAATTATTACTAATTATTACTAATTATTACTATTTATTAGTAATTATTAATATTTATTTCTAATTACTACCATTTATTACTAATTAGTACTATTTTTTAACAATTACAAAGATTTATTTCTAATCATTACTATTTAGTACTAATTATTACTAATTATTACTAATTATTAATAATTATTACTATTTATTACAAATTACTAATATTTATTAACAATTACTACTAATTATTACTAATTATTACCATTTATTAATAATTATCACGAATAAAAAATTAAATAAATTAAATAAAAAATAAAAAATAAAATGAATAAATATAATTAATCTAAATCTTTCGTTGGATGCGAACCTTGAAAAATGCTCCGCTGGTAAATATGAAACTTTTAAAAAACTAAAGAGAAAAATATGAGAGTAGAGAATGAGAGGGGAGTTGAGAGAAGAGTGAAATGGAAAAAAATCGGAGGGGGGGGGGTATATATAGGTTAGCTCATTTAGTTCAGGACTCCCGTCACAAAAACTATTATTTGCGACGAGACTCGTCACAAATGTTTCCCTCGTATTAATTGCGACGACGGTAAAAAGAAACTATTTACGACGAATCCCATCAAAAATATGTTCTTTCCGACATACTATTTGAGACGAGAATAGAGACCCGTTGCAAATAGTCTTTGATGACAGACTATTTGTGACGGGTCATCCACCCGTCGCAAATGACCTGTCACAAAAACCTGTTTTTCCCGTAGTGTCATAAAAAAAGAGGCTTCAACCCCATTTTTTTTAAATATGTATTATTTATATATATTTATTGTAATTTTACAAGTATTTATGAGAACATAATACTTCAAATGGCCCGAATGCCTTCTTTTTTATTTAATTATAGATAATCCATCTTTTAAGGGTTGAAGGGGAACCCGTACATGACCCGTAGGCCCAAGGCACAAGAGCCGACATGACCCGCAATACATGACCTGAAGGCCGAGAGGCATATCATTCCCATTACATGACCCGTTGGCCCAACCCAATAGAACTGCCCCTCCCCAGCGTCTTGCATCATTGATCGCCTTAGCTCCCCACCTTGCATTGCTGATCGGCTAGCATTGCCCCGTACAAAGATGCACGGTGCCTGGTCCCGATGGCGGCTGCCATACCCTCTCATTCTTCCAATCCGGTTAGCTCTGCATCTGGTGGCTGCTACTCCTGTTACTCTGATCCTCTTATGGGGCCTGTTCTGTGTGAATTGAGCTACTCCATGGTCTACGTGACCCGAAGTCCCTGTGGCCCGAAGGCCTTTGATGACCCGAAGGCCCTAGAGACCCATAGGCCCAAACCGGTGGCCCGAAGGCCCAAATCGGGTGAATAGTTCCGGCTGCTACAATACTGAACACTAACTGCTACAGTACTGCTACAGTACCCCCGAAAATTCAACTCCACCAGGTTTTGGACCCGGGTCTCTTGGATGCCAAGCAGGAGCCCTTACCACTCTGGTACGAGCTCATTGGCTTATGAGAACATAATAAGTTCATTGGTATAACATGAATGAATCATATACCTAGTAAAGTATATATCATAAAAAACGAGTCATCACATATATGGAAAACATGAATAATAAGGGTGTCAATGTATAAATGAACATTTGTAATGAATTAATACATAACATATGCATGCATCATCATAATAGAGGTAATATTAACATTTAACAACCTACAATCATGTCCACAAATAAACTTATGATCATATAACATTAGTTATACACACACATCAATTTATGAACATAAATAATGGAAATCATGCCCATGAACATGCTCTACGTACAGATCCTACGAGTGTGGGACCCTGATGGCACACCTCGACGGTGGGGTCCTCCGATGCTGACAATAACGCACTTGGCTTTTTGGAAGGCCGATGATGTCACTGGAAGCCAACGATAGTTCCAGCTTTCACCTACGTTTTTCATGACGATGCCATGGGTATTGGTGACGGACGACGGTGTAGGCGTTCTGGTGCAGGGATTCGATATACCAGTGATGAATGTGAGGTGTGTGGCCAATGTTCGTATTTTGGTTGGTTGTAGGACAAAAATCTCCAGCGATGACATTGGGATGCGGGGTAGCCTCGTGATGTGCCGATGGATGGAGACAGGAGACTTGCTGTAGCAATGATCTCAAGTCTTTTTGCTGTTTACAGTCTGGTATGTTGGGTAGGTCACCGATGAACTTCAAGGGAGACATGTATGGACCAATGACTTTTGGCGGTCTGCCTACTGTTGAAGGGATACGATTCACAAACTTGGGACACGTTGGGTCTATGGGTTATGGGCTTGCACCAGGTGTTAATTTTGGGCTTTTAATGAGCTTCATTTCAGATGCAATTTCAGACTAGCACAACAGTGGTAGTCGGATGATGGGTGGGCGCCTGGTGGTTGCTACTTGCTCCGAGTCCTCTTCTAGGGCCTGCTCCTGTGTGGTCTACTCAGACAATTTCTTAGTCCTTGGTGGCCCTGAGGCCCAGTGGCCCGAAGACCTTTTTCGTGGCCCGAAAGCCATGCGGCCTGAAGGCCTTGGTGGCCCGAAGCCCCTAAGACTCGTATTCCCAAACTGGTGTCTCAAAGGTCCAAATCAGATGAATAGTTCAAGCTGCTATAGTACCACACATTAACTACTATAGTACCCAAAAATTCACTCCCCTCGAATTTTATTTAAATAATTATATAATATATAAATGAATATATTTATTTAGATATATATTTATATTGATATTAAATAATTTAAAATATATGTACATTTATAACTACATATATGTATGTGTATGTGTGTACATACATGTGTGTATAGACATGTGTGTATACACATGTGTGTATATACATGTGTGTATATACATGTGTGTATATATGTGTGTTTGTAGATATGTATGTGTACATATGGATGTTTGTAATTCTCGTAAATGTTAAAAATTCATTTTTTAATATTTTTATAATTTATTTAATTTAATTTATCCATTTATTATTATACATTCATTAATAATATTTTTTTAAAAGGTCGAGGCTCAAAATGCCTCTTTATTGAAAAAGAAAAAGAAAAGAAACAAAGGGGAACATACAAAATCACAAAGGTGCACAAAACAAGAGTAAAAAGTCTTTAACTCACTTGAGAGAGAGTGATCATACTGTAGTGTGGAAGGAATCCACACATACCATGAGGATATCGTCCCCTCCTCCAAGCCTTGACCTGTATCCATAGGACATCACTATCATCAGAATATGCAGCTACAAAATCAGGCGTTATGATTTCATCTCCAGAAACACCATCACTCTTTTTTCCATCATCATCACTATTGGAAACAACAAGAATGTCAAATGAGTTATATATACAAACGTTTGTATTTACCTTCCACATCTTATTCTTTAGTCGAGAGTATTTGATTTGATAAATCACTAGGGGTAGTGCAACCTTACATGAAGTCCCTGTAGATGCACTTGGTCCAGTAGGATCTTTATCACCAAAATCCAGAGAAGGATTCATCTTCTTAAGACTAGTCTGTGTAGTGGAAATAACCTAATTAAATTTAAAACCTTAAGTCCACTATCTAGGAAAATAGTTTGGCTGTAGGATGTAGCCTTGGCGTTTGGTTCATCTCTTTTAGTAGGGTCGACCCTTGGAACTGAAGTAGCATCATGCAGGCCGTGTGTCAAGCCAACATTCTGCTCATAAGGGGCCTCAATAGTGCCAACCCTTGGAGTAAAGACATGATACTACTTCCCTTTTCTCTTAACATTTCCTAGAACCAGACCAAGGACCTGATGAGCACCAGAATCTGTGGAGATAAAAACAGGTTGCATGCCACTGATTGTATCATCAACACCTACACCACTTGCAACTTCATTTTTCTTCAAGGTAGATGAACCTATTGGCATACCTGGATCATGAGCAGGCAACATTTTACTTGTTATGGGGGGGGGGGGGTTCCATCCACTGACTCATTTGCTTGTGAAATAAAAGACTTATAATGCTATAATAAATTAGAATTGTGAACTCCCTTGGCCTTAGTCTTCCTTGTGGTGGCAACCACAAGATTGGATTTTCCTTTTTGAAACTTTTAGGAAACTTTAATTTTCTCCTACCAAATCATTTCATCCACCTCTTCTTGTGCATTTATTTCCCTAAACTCTTGATTATCATTTGAATCATCTCCACCTTTATCATTATTACTTCATTTGATTAAGATATATTTGAATGTGGGTCATATAAGATCCAATTCATTATCATCTTCCAAATCATCCCAAGAAATTAGAGTCCTATCATTTACCTGAGTAGGAGGAAGAAGCACAACAACAATAGGGCTGAATTCCCTTGTCATACTTTGTGTAATACCTCCAACACCATGCAAAGGTGTTTGAATATCTGTATCTTCTATATTAATAGGTATCTGAGCACAATTTAACTATCCAAGAGGGAGGACTTGGGTAACTTCATTCTCAAGATGGTTTCTTTCTTGAGCAGAAACATCCTACACAACCCCCTTGTCTTCATTCTTTTTATAGTGTAACATCTCATGAAACTTGAGAGAAAATCTAGTGAAAACAAGGTTCCTCTTACAATTGGACCTCAAACTCCCAACTATACTACATTACTCACCAAAAAGTGGAATCTTTTCGTATATGATTCTTAAACCGATCTCATCTTGAGGAGTAGAAAGGACCAGATTTTCAACTAACAAAAAACTTAAATCAACCTCAGCCAAGACTCTAGAAAAATAACAAAAACTCACCTTTTCAGTGGCCATATCTATGAAAATTGGGATTCTAATTGTAGATGCGATGTAAAATAGTATCTCTCAGTGCCATAACACCCAATTTAGTCCATAAATTTTGATCCACACATGGGATAAAGTATCTTTGAATTCATTGAGATTGAAACTTAAACTCCATTCATGAACCCTAAGGGTTCCTGACCACAAATTGACTGATCCAAAACTCTAGGCACGACCATTCAATTCCATAGAAGGAAAAAGAATATGGAAGAACCCTCAACCCAAAAGACACACTTAAAATCAACAAAAACCCAAATAGAAGCTAAACAAGAGACAAAATCCATCAATTTATAGGGTTTCATACCTTTTGACAATGAAACATGACCGATGAAAGAATGCTTGCACATAAACAATCATTATGAAATTTCCCCATCTGAGGCCAAAACATGTGAAATAATTCCCTTCTTGATAATAGGTTGTGTGGTCCAATTGCTAGGAAAGACAAAGGAACCTCCCGGAAAATCATAGAAATAAGAGAGACTCGATGAATATTTGCCTCATATTATCTTCTTCAAATGAGATGTACTCTACTGAGCATCTTGAAGATTCAAAGAATAAGAAAACAGATTCAAACTCCTTAGATGGATTAGGTCAGACCGATCATTAGTAGGCATCAGGAGGTTCTTATCCTACTCTTGTGGTTCCTTCATCCTTTTGTTAAGAGTCTACATTCATTAATAATGTTAAAAATATATTTAATTAATTTGTAATATTTATTTATACATATATTATTTACTATATATACATGTAATATTTTCAATATAATTTATATGAATAATATTTATTCATTTTTATTTATTATGTTTTAACAAAAAAAATATGTTTGAAATTTATATAATTCACCTATTTAAATTATTTTTTAATAATTTTTTAATTTAAATATTTAATTATATAATTATAAAAATATATAATTTTTTTAAAAGGTATTTATGAAATTAAAAATAAATAAATATATATTTAAATAATTATGAAATTATAATAAATATATTTAAATAATAAATATATTTATAATTATAACTATAAATAAATAGATACATATTTTATATGGGTCCGTTGGTGTTGGTGTGTGGGTCTTTGGACTTTTAGGTGTTTTGGGGGGCATTATTTTGGAACTTTTCTGGTTTGGCGGTGCTTTTTGTGCCGCCTATTTTTTCTGGTTCAATGTACTTTTATTTTGTTAAATAAATTTTTAGGACCGAGTTCGCTCGAGTCCTGAACTTTTATGGTAAATAAATACATATTTAAATAATTATAAAATTACAATAAATATATTTAAATAAAAAATATATTTATTATATTTATAATTATATATAAATACATTTTAAATATATTTATTTATAATAATAATTATAAATAAATAAATACATATTCAAATAATTATAACATTATAATAAATACATTTAAATAATAAATATATTTTTTATATTTATAAATATATATATTAGGTTCTTTGGGGTACAATTACATTCAAACACACACACACACACACACACACACACACCACACACATACAACCCTAAAAGGTAGGTCATAGCCCTCCCAAGGGATAACCCACCCAACTTACCACTGTTTATTATATCATATATTTTTGACCCGAAGGCCCAATGGGCATAAAGCCCATTACATGGACCATAGGCTTCAAATTTTAGCCCAAAAGGCCCATTCTGTGAATATTACCTGGTTGCTACAGTCCTTGCTACAGTACCACCCACCGCCGCTACAGTACCCACGGGTTCTATAGTACTTGCTGGTGCTATGGTATCCATCCCTGATATAGTACCCTACACCCAATGAGTTTTGAACCCCCAACCTCATGTAGTGTTATGGGGTTGCTTTACCACTAAGTCAAACCCCAACTACTATATTTATAATTATATATAAATACATTTTAAATATATTTATTTATAATTATATTTCTAAATAAATAAATATATATTTAAATAATTATAAAATTACAATAAATATATTTATTATAATTTTATAAATATATAAATTTATATATTAATAAGTATTTATATAATTATATAAATATATAATTATATAAATATATAAATATATAAATATATAAATATATTTATAATTATATACAAATATATATATATATACATATTTAAATAAATAATCAATTATAGTAAATATATTTTTTATATGTATAAATTTATAAATATATACGAAGTAGATCTAGCCCGAAGCCTAAGCTCCTTACCATTTATTAAATGCAAAAGTAAAAGAAACAAGTAGAGAAATATGGATGTGATCAAACAAGGAATTCCTTATCCATAATAAACTACATGATATGAAGGTCAGGATCATTCCCATAATCGCTATCAGATCTCTCATTATCATCAGTAGTGTCCCACTCTGATTTTGAAGTTTTCTAATTTAAAATCACAACATACTTCTCCCTGATCAGTAACTGGTTCTAATTGAGCTTGTTTCCAACTTATTTGAGAGAAGATCTTTTTGATATATTTCATCCACACCCTCGTACAATGATCAATTCATCACATCCATGCCCTCGACCATGACCTTTTAGATAATGACCACGTCTCTAGGATTTGGGTTATTGCCAGGTCTCTTCTGATTCCTCCCTTTGAAAATCACCATTTCTCTTTTACAAAGTAATGTTATTCTTATCAATGATACCCTTACCTTCTTTCCCTATCAAATTTTGAGATCCAAATACTTGAAAAGTGTTTGAAGTAGGAAATTGAGACATATCATTCAAACTCGGTTTAGAGAGAGGCTTGGTGACCTTATACGAGGACATTTGAAAACCTTCACTGTCCATTGTCTTCCTCCCCTTCATGACAACATCAACTCCTTTACCTTTTATGCTTCTTGAGGAATGTTGTTCCCTACTCCTGGTGCCGCTGTTGCTCTCACTGAACCCCACTGTTGACGCACTACTGCTCTCGCTGAACACTACTCTTAATGGCGCCGCCTCTCTCATTCCAAATTTAAGGTATGTGATGAATTACTGCACCACATCACACCCCTAAACCACATCGCACCACCCCTTCTTTCATATTTATCATGCTAAAACCATATAGTGAGGGAATGTGGATGCTCATTGTGAGTTTGAGCGACCATGGGAGGCCCCCATCATCGATATCATTGCTGGAGTGTCCATGTAAATAATTAGGTCTAGGAAATCATGTAACTATGTTCACATATCACATGATTAATATGCAGTCAAGTGATCTAAAAAGTATAGTTTTTTCCTACGATTGCATGACTGAAATGAGATCACGTGATCGTGGAACTGAGGCATGCCATCAACGGTTCATGATTCCCATCACCCCTTATCCCATATAAGTTTTCCAAATATATATTAATTATTTTATATTGTTTAATTGTATGAAATTAAGTATTATAGTTTAATTTTAGTATTGAAATATTAAATTTAATTTACTATTGTATAATTAAAAAAACAAAATAATTTTAGTGAAGTAAAATTTAGTTTGATCCTATAAAATATGTTTGATCTAAAACATTGAAATGATAAAAATAATCAATGTATCAAAATATATGTCTTTTTTATACATGTACATTTATTTTTAACCAAGCATTTAATATGCCATGTTTAAATTTTTAATTATATATTCTTGAAATATATTTTTTAAAATCTTTCTAAAATTAAAAAATGTTATTTTCGGATCCTTATATTAATGATTTAAATAGATTTTCATAATATTAAATATATGAATAAAATATAATAAATTTAAACTAAAATAAAATACTAATAAGTGTTATATAATATGTTTTTAATGTAACTCTTAAATAAATTTTGAAATATTTTATTACATTATATGTTTTATTAAAATGTATATTTAGATTTATCATTAAATCTAGTTATATATTTCTAAACTCTGTATAATGAATATTATTATTTAATTATATGTAAAAGTATTTGAAGAAAATTTTAGTAATATAAAATTCAATTAAACCTTAATTCCTTATATATAAAAAGTTAATTGATAAAGTAATATCTTACTAAATTTTTGAAACAAACATTACTATTGATTCCTAAATTCAGGTTAATCATTCTTAATATATTAAAATAATTAGTAACCTCAAATTCAATTAGATCCTCCATGATCTTTTTTCAGAAATATCAATCATATTTTAATATTGATAAACCTTTACGTTTTTCCTTCACAATACGACCATCAATCCAAGGTGTTGCTGGATCTTCACCTCAAATAGTAAAAGGAATAAACCTTATGCATCTCCCTTGAGCCATAAAAATTAATCTTACGTATCATCCCTTATTATTGGAAATAACTCTTACATACCACCAGATGAACTTTATATAAAATCTAGATTCACACTTACATATCCTAGTGTGGTTACATACTTTTCTAATTTGATTCATTTATAAATTTATATACTTTTATAAATTTTATAGTATATCATATTTACATATATATTTTAAATATAAAATTTTATCAATTATTTATACTTCTATAGTTTTCTATATTTATAAATTAATATAAAATTATAGTTTTATTCATTATAGATTATTATTCTTTTATACTTTTATAAATTGTAATTTTATAAATTATAATTTTATGCTTTTATAAATTTGTAAAAATATATACTTCTATAAATTATGTATACTTTTATAACATATATATACTTTTATATAGTTTTATAAATTTATATACATTTATAAATTATGTATATTTCTTTAAAATATATATTATTTGACAAATTATATATAATTTTATACTTCTATATACGACTATAATTTTATATACTGATATAAATATATATATATATATATATTTTTAATTTATTATTTTATACCTGTATATATATTTTTCAATTTATAAATAGTTTAATATTTTTATACTTTCATAAATTTTATTTCTATAAATTATACTTTTATATTTTTATAATTTTGTAATATGATTATTATTATTTCAATAAATTAATTTGGGTAATTAACAGTTTTTTTATTATATGCAATATATTATGTTTTAAATTGTAACAGATAGAAGTTGGATGTATTCTTTTAATTGAGTGTTGAATGAGTTTCAAAATTAGCTTTGGTTTTTTTGGATTTCATGTTCAACAATGTATCTAAGGGAAAACTTATTTGATTCTTTTTTATAATTCCATTGGTAGACCATGGTTTACTCATAAAGGGTGCTATCTATATTTATATGATCATAACAACCTCCAGAGACCTCCTATATACACATAATTTCACCTCCCACATAATATAGATTGATAATAACACCATGGAAAGAGAACATAACTAACTCTATCCAAACCATAGGATATTTATAATGACCTCACTCCCTCAAAAGGTGAATTAACATTTAACCCCAATTAAAGTCCTAAAGCTACTTTATATACAACATCATCTTCATGGTTTAAATTAGGGGAGTCCTCCACAACTACATCTTCTCCCTGACTTGGTGATAGCTTCTAAGGGGGTGAGTCTCAAGCAACAAAATAAAATAATAACTATTATCATCATCATATTCATCTATCAAATAGTTATTATTGCATTTTTTCCTAATACACATCCCCCATATCTTTTGGACATGCACCTATGTTTCTTGAACTGCTCTAAGCAGCAGTCATCCCATACCAGGTACCGATGAACATTGTGGATGAACTCAGAGGATAACACATACCACCAGTGGAGCAATTATTTTCTTAAATTAAATTACCCATTCTCTTAAAATCATTCCTGATGGCAGAATATACACATATATCATGAAGATATGACTTACTACTTCATATTTAGTTGATTTTCTCATCATTTCATCTACTTTTTTAGATAATTTCCTCAACTTTTCTATCTAATACTTATTTTGTTAATTTTCACAGAGATCATAAATAAATGACTTCATCAACAAGGATGATTCACTCCTATACTATGATCATGCACTCAATCCTATACACGATGTACCCAGTATGACTCAAATTGTATTGTTTCAGTTTAAAATTGACATTTTATTAATGTATTGCTTCATATTTATGTTTAATTTATTTCTTTATAGTAATAATAAATTAATTTTTTTCTTATACAGGTTTAATATTTTGATTATGTCGGGGTAGTTTGTTTGAAGCTGCTCGTGATTGTGCGATATTGGACTTAGAGGCTGTAACTGAGATAATGACAATAAGGAAATGGGTCAAGAATGTATACAACCATCATGAAAATGTGAATTCCTACTACTTATTCAATTAATTTTTTCATTATTTTATATACTATTTGTTAGTCAATTTACTTATCAATTTTATCTAATAATTATTTTTTTTCAAAAATATTTTGGGAAGACATATTTTCTTTCAACTATTTACAATAATACAAAAAATATAGAATATGTTCTTTTCTGTTGGAAGAGAAACCCCATACTACCAGAAGTGTGAAGTATTTTAGGGATCATGGATTTTATTATCCATTATAATGGAACGTGTTCTATCTTTTATTTATTTTTATAAATATTTGAAAGAAAAACACACATCACACACTCAATCATCTGCACCTCAATCCAATACACAGTGTGCTCGGTATGACTCAGAATATATGTTTTTAGTTTATAATTTTCATTTTAGTTCAAAACATATATCACATACAGAAAACCAAGAAAAATAATTAAAATTATTTTAATACTTTAGTAAATCAACCCATAAGTCATTTTTGACATGCATAAATCATCCATACCTTAATCCGATGCACAATATAACTGGTATGACTCTAAGTGTGTCTTTTAATTTAAAATTGAAATTAATTTTAGTAAAAAGAACAAGTGACATAATAAAAACCAATAAAAAACATTTTAATTGTTTTTATACTTTAGGAAAATTATCCATATGTAATTTGTGATGTGTAGGAGTCAATATCACCTTAATCGGACACATAGTGTGACCAATATGACTCCAAGTGTGTCTCTTTATTTAAAATTGATATTAATTTTAGTAAAAAGAATAAGTGAAATACTGAAAACCAAGAAAATCAATTTGAATTATTCTAATACATCAAGAAAACAACCCATAAGTTATTTTTGATATGTAAGAATCACTCACACCACAATATGATGCACAATGTGACAAATATGAATCCAAATGTGTCTTTTTATTTAAAATTAACATTAATTTTAATAATAAGAACAAGTGATATAATGGAAATAGAGAAAATTCATTCGAGTTATTTTGATACTTTAGGAAAATGATCCTTAAGTCATTTGTGACATGTAGGAATTAAAATCACCTCAATCTGACACACAGTGTGACCAGTATAACTGAAATTGTTACATTTTTATTTAAAATTGACATCAATTTTAGTAAAAAAACAAGTGACAAACTCAAAACCAAGCAAACATATTCATATTATTTTGATAATTTATTAAAAGGATCCATAAGTTATTTGTGATGTGTAGGAATCAACCCCACCTCAATATGATACATGGTGTGCCTAGTATGACTCTAAGTATATAATTTTATTTAAAATTGACATTAATTTTATTAAAAAGGACAAGTGACACACTCATGATCTATAAAACACATTCGTATTGTTTTGATAATTTAGTAAAATGATCTGTAATTCATTTTTGATGTTTAGGAATCAACCACACCTCAATATGATTCACAGTATGATTGGTAAGACTAAAAGTATCCATTATTAGTTTAAAATTGGAATTTTAGTTGAAAACATATATCAATCACTAAAAAGAAAACAAATACACTCTCATTATCTTGATAATTTTGGAAAAAAATTCATAAGTCATTTTTTAAATGTACGAATTAGTCTCATATAAAATCGACACATGATTTGACCAGTATTACTCAAAGTGTGATTTTCTAGTTTGAAATGACATTTTAGTAGAAAACACAAGTGAAATACTAGAAACTATGAAAAATCATTTTTATTGTTTTCATACTTTAGTAAAAAAATCCTTAAGTAATTTTTGACATGTAGAAATCAACCACACCTCAATCAGATGCATGGTGTGATTGATATGACTCAAACTATGTATTTTAATATCAAATTAACATTTATTTTAAAAAAAATGATAAGTGAAATACTGAAAACCAAGAAAACACATTAAGATTGTTTTGATAATTTAGGAAAAAAAATCCACAAGTCATTTTTGATTTGTAGGAATCATTCGAAACTCAATAAGATGCACATTGTGACTAGTATAACTCCAAGTGTGTATTTTTATTTAAAATTGACATTAATTTTAGTAAAAATAACAAATGACATACTAAAAACTAAGAAAAAGGATTTATATTATTTGTGATACTTTGGGATAAGGATCTATAAGTAATTTGTGACGTGTAGGAATCAAAAAAACCTAAATTAGATGTACGATGTAACTAGTATGACTCAAAGTGTGTCCTTTTATTTAAAATTGACATTAATTTTAGTAAAAAAGAAAAATGACATACTCAAGACTGAGAAAACACATTCAAATTGTTTTATACTTTAGAAAAATGATCCATAAGTCATTTTTTACATATATGAATCAACCAAAACTCAATCCAATATGTGGTGTGACTGGTAAGATTTAAAGTATCCATTATCAGTTTAAAATTGACATTTTAGTTCAAATCACGTGTCACTCATTGGAAACTAAGAAAACACACTTCTATTATCTTGATAATTCAGGAAAATTATTCATAAGTCATTTTTGAAATGTAGGAAGTAGTCTCACATCAAACCAACACACAATTTGACTGGTATGACTCAAAGTTTGTGTTTCTAGTCTGAAATGACATTTTAGTAAAAATAAAAAGTGACATACTCAAAACTAATAAAACACATTACTAATGTCTTTATAATTTATGAAAATGATTCATAAGTCATTTTTGATTTGTATGAATCATCCAAACATCAATCCGATTCATTGTGTGACCAATATGACTTCAAGTGTGCCTTTTTTATTTTAAATATACATTAATTTTAGTAAAAAGAACAAGTGACATACTAAAAACTAAGAAAAAACATTCACATTATTTTGATACTTTAGTAAAAGGTTTCATAAGTCATTTTTGACACGTAGTAATCAACCACACATCAAACCGATGCATGATGTGACCGGTATAACTCCAAGTGTGTCTTTTTATTTATAATTGAAATTAAATTTAATAAAAATAATAATTGATATACTAAAAACCAAGAAAACATATTAGTATTATTTTTATACTTTATTAAAATGATCCATAATTCATTTTTGACAAGTATGAGTCAACCTAACTTCAATACAACGCATGGTGTGACCAATATGACTCCAATCATGTCTTTTTATTTAAAATTTACATTAATTTTAGTAAAAAGAACAAGTGACATATTGAAAACTGAGAAAACACATTCAGATTGTTTTGATACTTTATTAAAGTGATCCATAAATAATTTTTTTTGTGTAAGAATCAATCACACATCAATCCAATGCATGGTGTGATTGGTATGACTCAAACTATCTATTATTCATTTAAAATCTACATTTTAGTTCAAAACATGTGTCACTCATTGAAAACCAAGAAAACACACTCCAATTGTCTTGTTAATTTAATAAAATGATACATAAGTCATTTTTGACATGTAAAAAGTAGTATCACATAAAAACAACACACTATGTGACCGATATGACTCAAAGTGACTGTTTCCAATTAGAAACGACATTTTAGAAAAAAGCACAAGTGACATACTCAAAAATGATAAAATGATTTCAAATTGTTTTGATACCTTGGAAAAATGATCCATAAGTAATTTTTGAAATGTAAGAATCAAAATCAACTAAATACGATGCATGATGTAACCAGTATAACTCCAAGTGTGTGTTTTTTAAATTGACATTAATTTTAGTAAAAAGAACAACTGACATACTAAAAATCAAGAAAAAACATTCAGATTGTTTTGATACTTTAGTAAAATGAGACATAAATAATTTATGACGTGTAGTGATCACCTCTACCTAAATACAATGCATATTATGATAGGTATAAGTCTAAGTGTGTCTATTTATTTAAAATTGATATTTTATTAATGTTTTCTTTTATATTTATGTTTAATTTATTTCTTTATAGTATTACTAACATAAGATTTGTTTACTTATATAAGTGAATTATTTTGATCAGGTTGGGGTGGTTTGTTCAGAAAATGATACCACGATTGGGCTTTTTTGAGAGGGGGTCATGGGTGCCAAAGATGACGAAACATTAATGTTTTTAAATGTTTGTGAATAGTAATTGTAAATATAGTTATACAAAACATTGTTTGAAATGTATAAGGTAATGTTTTTTTTATTATTTGAAATGTAAAACATATTTTAATTAAATTTTATATTTTCACATAGGTGTATGTGCTATCATGTGTTGTTATTAAAATAGTAAATAACAACATGTTGGAATTTATCAATGCTTTTTTAGCATTGTTAAAGGGGACCCCTTTTAATGGGGCCAAGGACAACAACAATTTTTTAGCATTGTTAAATCCCTTTTTACATTTTTTAAAGGTCCAATATATAGTAGTGAATCAAAACAAAAAAAACTAAGAAAAATCATGCAAAATATAAGAATAATTAATGAAAAAATAATATCCATGTATAAAATAACCAGTCTTGTGTAGGATTAAATTAAGGCTTAACCTATCAAATGAACCTTTATAAAATTCTAATTACTTTATTGATAAAAAAATGTTAAAAAAATAGAGAAAATAATGGAATATTATGTCACGACCCATCCCTCGGGGCCCGTGCCGTGACTACCCCATGCCCGCCTTCCATAGGCTAGGGGCTGGCGACTAGCACCAAAGGCGTAAATCTCTAAACTGGAAAGGCATTGCCTTTATAACTAAAAACACACACAACAGAGTACAAAACAAGATACAAAACACTAAGTAAAACTGTATAACAAGAGAGTGCTAAAAAGTAAAGGGGTCAAAAATACAAGCTCAATTGAAAGTACAAGTACAACTGAAAAGGAAAAAAATAGCTGAAAGGTGAAAATCAGCTCATGGATCGTCCACCACGGATCCAACCTGATGGGTAGGTATAGATAGCCTCCTCAATACTCCACGTCCATCAGTATCCTACGGGTACCGACTCTTCGTGAGGTCCACCTCCAGGTACCGTCCAATCCTCATACACTCAGTCTCGGTCAGTGCTGTCCATCGTCTGTATCCAACACAAAGAGGTGCAGGCATAACCTGTGCATGGGTGAGTATAACGATACTCTGTAGGGACCCTAAGACCCTCAAGGTCTCACAAAATCCAACAAGTATAAACCAAAAAGTATGAAATCAATATATAACCCCACTTAGGTATATTCCCATACATATACCTAAGTTATAAAGTAATACATCTCAATCATGAGGAAAACACAAAGTTACTGACTTAGCTTACACAGGTATACAAATTTTATAGAGAGATAGAGATGATCAGATGTAGCCACTGAATCATCTATTCTGTCGAACCCACACAGGATCCAGGAATAGTTATTCTGTCAAACCCACATAGGATCCAGGAACAGAAGTCAGAACTTTTGAACCCACACAGGATCTAGGAATAGTAGTCAGAGCTGTCAAACTCGCATGGGATCCAGAAACAGTCGTCAGTGCTGTCGAACCCACACAGGATCCAGGAGCAGTCGCCAGTGCTGTCGAACCCACACAGGATACAGGAACAGTCGTCAGTGCACAGCCAACCACAGGGTTCCGCATAAAGCATGCCTGAATCCGGGAGGGTTTTCTCCTCAAGCCAAGTGTCGATATATCAACTACCACGAAGACCCAAGAAGAAGTATCCCAAAGGCCCGCCATTTCATAAGGGGATAACCCAAACAAAATGTGTCCAAGATACTGAGGACAAGATGACCAAGACATTTCCCAAAAAGTACACGGCGTGTTGGAATGAGGCACACACCGTGTTCTTCAGACCTTGGGTACTGGCCATGTACAACGACCTGTGTTGTAAGGCTGTTCGAATAGAAAATAAAGTACACAGTGTGTGGTATGGTTACACGCCATGTCCAAGCAACTGGGATCGGCTCTGTGTTCGCTGGCCATGTGCCCGTACACGGCCTCAACCCGTGTTCGCTAACCCATGTAACTAGTACACAGGGTAGCCCGTGCCACTGGGCATGGCTTTCCGTGTGGTGGAGTACATGCCCGTGTACTCCAACCCGTGTCTGTGTATCCCTGGGATACACGCTGAGTCTTGCAAATCCACTTCTGCCATTCTGTATAGAGAGTACACACAGTGCCTCTTGGTCGTGTAATTCTGCCCGTGTCCGTGTATTTCCCAGAATACACGCCATGTCTCACGAATCTGCTTCTTCCATTCCATGTAGAGAATACATGTCGTGTGACTGGGGTCACACTCCATGTTTTACTTGTCTAATGTCCGAAACTCAAACCGTATAACGCCCGTACTACACGACGTGTTCGTCAAAAGTGCATGCCGTGTATTATGGAATTTTGCAGAAATAGTGCCTCCGGCCAGCGTGCCTCCCGTGAAGTTAGTTCTTTGTTATGAGGGTCCATTCATCACGAGAATTCAGTCACTAGGTGGACCCGATGTCCCATAGTCATCTCCGGTGTTTTCGGGCCTCCGATCAGCTCCGAAAACATGATTTGATTCGCCCGCTTGAAGAACGGTTGAGGAACGGTCCTTCACATTCCAGTCCGATCCGTCGCCCGATATCATCGTCACACCTCTGATAGGTCGTTGTGATGTTGGGTCTTCAATTTGGGATCGTTACGTTTCATAATGGACTCGCAAGGTTCCGTTGTTCGTCACCCATGAAGAACATGAAGAACACACCAAACATTTACAATAACGGTGGAGGGATCGGGTCATGTTCATTTGGCCTGGTCCTTCCGCGTTAGTTTGGTAGCAAGTGGGTCAAGAGAAACAATAATGTAAGGAAGAATCAATGTTTATAAAATCAAAACACACCCCTACCTTTTATCGTCGATCGTCGTTCGTTGACGAAGTTTCGGAAGTTGGTCGCCGAAGACGTCTCACGACGGTTGAAGCTTCGAGGAAGAAGTCGAAGAAGGTCAGCATTCTTCATTCTTTCTTCTTCATTGGGAGATGGGGTTCTTCATTGGAGAACACCAATTCTCCCAAGCTCTCCTCTCAAAGGCTCCCACCAAATGAGAAATGCCAAGCAAAAATAATAATAGATTGTCTATTATTTTAGATGTTGGCATGAAATTCAAATGGAGAATTAAATTAATTAGAGAGGATCCCCTTAATTAATTCAAGGGGTTGGAACAAGGAATTAATTAGGGGAGGTGAAGAGGCTCTCCCTCATTAATGAGGGAGAGTTGAGAGGTTTTACTCTCCTCCATAAATAAGGGGGTTAAACCCCGTGTGGTCCCCACGTGGTAACCTCTCATGGGAGGTTATGTTAGGGTGGGCCCCACCACCATAACCTATCATGGGTGGTTAAGGTGTGGTGGTCCCACCTCCAACTCCCATGAGGAGGTTTTAACCACCAAACACCCACATGGAGGCTCTAATAAAATAAAGTGAAAACTCACTTAATTTTATTACTTTCCACGAAAACCCAAAATCTATCTTCTACTCTCAACCAACTGTCATCGAGGTGAAAGTATCCTTAAGAGAATACCGGTGCTGGGAGTTCAAAGGTGCCCTCAGATTTCAATTCCTAGCACCCGTTCAAAATTTATAAAACCCACTCGTACATTTATTGAACATACCCAAACAAAACTTTAGAAATTGATTTCGAGCACACTGGGCCTCGGAATCAAGCGCCGTCAATTTTTATGAACTCGTAAAATTCCCATGTATTTAAGAAAAAATTTTCCATGGAAATTCAGGGTCTTTACATTCTCCCCACCTTAGGGATTTATGTCCCCATAATCTACAACTCAAACTAAGGGAAGAAATGGGGGTACTGAGCACACATTTGAGCCTCCCACTCCCATGTGCTCTCTTGGAGGTTCCCGTGCTGCCAACGAACGTTCACTAGAGGTATCGACCGTCCATGAAGGACCCGCTCCTTTTGATCCTCAATGTCCACTAGAACCTCCGTAAAAGTCACCCCATTATCGACATCTAGCTCTCCATGGTCAGTGATGTGAGAAGGGTCGTGCACATATCTCCTCAGCTGGGATACGTGGAAGACATCATGAACCCGGTGCAACTGAGGTGGAAGAGCTAAGTGGTAAGCCACCTCGTCTACTCTACTAAGGACCTGTAAAGGTCCGATGAATCTCAGATATAACTTGACGCCTCTTACAAATCTATGTAAACCTTGTCAAGGTGAGACCTGTAGAAAGACGTGGTCGCTATCCTCGAACTCCCGAGGTTTGCGTCTTCTATCAGCATATGACTTCTGCTTGCTCTCTGTAGTCTTCATCTGCTCCTGGATGATCTGCACATTCTCTATGGTAGCCCGTACCATCTCTGGTCCCACTAGTGCTGACTCCCCAAGGTCTGTCCAGCATAGTGGAAATCTGCTAGGTCGACCATACAAGTCCTCAAAATGTGCCATCCCGATGGTGGAGTGATAACTGTTGTTGTATGAAAACTCCAACAAAGATAAGTAATCCTCCCAGCTGTGACCGAAGTCGAGGACACAAGCACGTAGCATGTCCTCGAGGGTCTTAATGGTCTGCTCGGTCTGACCATCTGTCTGAGGATGGAAGCTGGTGCTTAGATGAAGCTGCATCCCAAAAGCCTCCTGCAACCCCTTTCGTAGCTGGGAAGTAAATCATGCATCACAATTGGAGACAATAGAAGAAGGTAATCCATGTGGCCGCACAATCTCCTGCATGTAGAGGTGTCCCAAGCTCTCTACTGAACCCTGCTCTCTGATCGGTAGGAAGTGAGCTAACTTGGTGAGTCGATCGACGATCACTAAGATGGAGTCATGTCCCCTGGACGTACGTGGAAGACCCGTCATGAAGTCCATGGATATACTATCCCACTTCTACTCTGGGACCTCTAAAGGCTAAACCAAGCCCGTTGGTACCTGATACTCTTCCTTCACTTACTGAAAAGTGAGACATTGAGAGACAAACTCCACTACTTCCTTCTTCATATCTGGCCACTAGTGTTGTTGTCGAAGGTCCTGGTACATCTTTGCCACTCCTAGATGTACCGCTAGAGGGGATGTGTGAAACTCCCTCAACACTTCCTCCTGAAGTGACATTGGCACCATAGTACATCCTCTGAAGAGGATGACATGCTCCCCACCTTTAGAAAATATATCAGGTGACTGCCCTGTGGATATCTAAGCACGTCATGTCTCAAAGTCAGCATCTCCACGCTGCGCCTCCCTGAATCGCTGAAGAAGTGGGGGAGTGACTGTAAGAGATTGAAGGAAAGATGCTCTATTTAGGTCCACAAAGGATATCTATAAAGCAGCCAACTACTCTATCACCTATCCTAGCAGCTGTATACTAGATCTCTTACTGAGTGCATATGCTAAAACGTTCCCCTTCCCAGGTGTATAGACTATATCGAAGTCATAGTCCAGGAGGAACTCAATCCATCGCCGCTGTCTCAGGTTAAGGTCCTTCTGAGAGAAGATATACATGAGGATCTTGTGGTTATAGTAGACTGTGAAACCCTCACACATCAGATAGTGCCTCCACATATTCAAGGTGAAGACCACTGCTAATAAATCTAGTTCATGTGTAGCGTAGTTCTGCTCATGTTGTCTCAGCTGACGAGAACTATAAGCGATCACTGCTCGCTCCTACATCAGGACACACCCGAGTTCGGTCCCTGATGCATCTCAATAGAATATGTATCCTATTCCCTCCTATGGAAGCCTCAAGATGGGGGTACTAGTCGGCCTCTGCCTCAAATATTGAAAGCTCTTCTAGCATCTCTCCGACCACATGAAGGGTTTCCCCTTCTTCATTAAGGATGATAGTGGTCCTGAAACTATAGAGAAGTCTAGTACGAACCTCCGATAATATCCAGCCGAACCCAGGAAACTCCAAACCTCCATCACACTCCTAGGTGGCTCCCAAGCAAGTAACTCCTCAATATTTGCTGTATCCACTACAACTACAGCCTCCGATATGACATGACCCAAAAAGTGAACCTCTCAGATCCAGAACTGGCACTTCAAGAGTTTACTATAAAGTTGGTGTTCTCAGAGTGTTTCTAGTAAAACTCACAAATGGTAGGCATGCTCCTACTCAGTATCTGAGTAGATAAAAATGTTTTCAATGAAGACTAAGAAAAAGTGATTGAGGTATGGCTGGAAAATCCTATTCATGAGACCCATGAACACTGCTGGAGCACTGGTTACGCCAAAAGGCATAACCAAGAACTCGTAGTGGCTGTACCGACATATGAAGTCCGTCTTTTTCACATCCTTGTCTCGAACTCTGAGCTGGTGATAGCCTGATCTGAGGTCTATCTTAGAGAACCACTGTGCTCCCTTCAGATGATCAAAGAGGCCATCAATCCCCGGGAGTGGGTACTTATTTTTCACGGTCACCTGGTTCAGGTGACGGTAGTCGACACAAAGCCTCAAGCTTCCATCCGCCTTCTTGGAGAATAGAATCGGGGCTGCCTAGGGAGAAACACTGGGCCGGATGAATCCCTTCCCCCAGCAATTCCTCCAGCTGTACCCGCAGCTCACGAAGCTCAACGGGAGCCATCCGATATGCTGGTGTAGATATAAGTGCCGTCCCGGGGTACATGTCAATATAAAAGTCCACCTCTCTGTGAGGAGGTAGACCTGAGATATCATTAGGGAAAACATCCGCGTACTGGTCCACCACTACAGGATAGCTCAGACTCTCCACATCTACCACTCCAAGGGTAAGGCAGGTCAACTGATGAGTGATCAGTTGCACCCTCCTCCGAGTAAGTCCATACTGTGCTGCAAAGACTCCCTTATCGCCGGTGAAGGTAAACCTGATCCCGTCCGTGCGGACACACCACACTTTGATCCTAATACAGTTGATCTTAGCATGGACTATAGATAACTAGTCTATAGACAGGATGACATCTTAAGGCCTCGATGCCGCTACGAGGAGATCCCAGCTGAAGTTCTCACCTCCTTGAGTAATCTCACACTGTCGGCACGAGTGTGTGATCATCGAGTCTGCTCCCGTAGAAGTATCTAACTGTAAGGATCGAGCCAACGGATCCGTTGGAATCTCCGAGCTCCGAACAAGGGCAGTGGAAATGAAAGAGTGACTGACACCTGTGTCTATAAGAACTGTATCCAAGGTGGAGTAGACATAGATCCTACCTCAAATAATCTCCGGAGCGCCGTGATCATAAGCATAAACTACCTAGAGCTGAGATCTCACCTGTCCACCTACTCCCTATAGTCAGGATGGACCTCATGGTGGTGGTGGTGGTAATACCTCATAACGTCGTCCACCACCAGCTGCATGACCAACTCCTCTACCACGTCCAATTGCACCCTACGGATCACCTCGATCGAACCTCTGCCTCTACCTGGGAGGTCCCTCAAATGTCTGATGATCATCTGTATGGCGGGTCGGACAGTCATGAGCCATGTGACCCTACCCGCCGCATGTGAAACACTGCCTATTCCTCGAACGACTGGCTCTGTCTCATGTGCCTCACACAACTGAACCAGATTCCTAAGGTCATCCACCGGATGGTTTGGTATTCTTAGACCTCTACGACATCTGTTTGCTGCCTGCTACAGAAGAATCTACTACGTGACGCCCGGTGGTGGGTCTCACTGCTGGTGAATGCTCAGAAATGAAAATCTCCACTAAGAGGGATCTCTCCAACACCCCCACCTGCATCAGGACACTGAGGGAGATCATTGAAGCCCTGATATCTCGCCTGAACCCCTGCTCGAAGGTCCGAGCCCTGAAGAATGGGCCCCATACCATATCTGTGGGGTAGTGTGAGAGGTCAGTGAACCTCGCTGAGTACTGAGCTACTGTCATGCTACCATGTTGTAGATGCTGTAGCTCCTTTATCCTCACCGCACATAGGGTGGCTGGGACAAAATCTTCCCGAAACAGGATCTTGAAGTCTGCCCAGAGAAGTGTCGCCTTGTCATGCACCTGGAGCATCAGGCTCCACTATCTACCTACTGCTGCCTGAAGGAGACTCATGGAAAGGATCAACATAAGGTCTGCTGGTGTCTCTACTAGTCTGAAGACTCTCACTATAGCCTCCATCCAATCCTAAACTACCTGTGGGTCCGTCTCGCCCCTATACCTGGGTGGCCTCTAGAGCTGGAACTCTTGCAATGTGCTCATGCGATGTGCACTCTCTGCAGCTGGGGCTGGTGGAATCAGTGGCCCAACGGGTAGTGGTACCACTGGTGCCCCTACTATGATAGGGCCCTACATCGAGGCCTCATCGCTCGGTGGGATGCCATCTCATACAAATCCTGGAACCCTGGCTGGCTGTCTGCGTGGAGGCATCCTATAAAGAAATAGGTGCGCCACGGTCAATAAGTTATACCTGGTGAGTTGACTCAAAGAGATCACTAAGAAAACTCTTGAAACATACACGCAATCAGTGTTTTCATGGACTGAGTCATAAATTAGAAGTCAGGGTCTGGTATATGGATACGTCAACCTCCGCACCAACACTAGACTCCCTGAACTGAAAACCACACTCAATACCCTTAACACTATTACTTCACAGAAAAGATCAGATTCCTAAGTTCTACGGTAGAACCGACTCCTTTGATACCAATTTGTCATGACCCGTCCCCCGGGGCCCATGCCGTGACTACCCCAAACCCACCTTCCATAGGCCAGGGGCTGGCGACTAGCACCAAAGGCATAAATCCCTAAACTAGGAAGACATTGCCTTTATAACTGAAAACACACACAACAGAGTACACAGCTGGATAAAAAACACTAAGTAAAACTGTATAACAAGAGAGTGCTAAAAAGTAAAGGGACCAGAAATACAAGCCCAACTAAAAGTAGAAGTACAACTAAAAAGGAAAAAAATAGGTAAAAGGTGAAAAGAAGCTCCTGGATCATCCACCATGGATCCTACCTGATGGGTACGTACAAATATCCTCCTCAGCACTCCACTTCCATTCGTCATGAGACTTCAGTCACTAGGTCTCCTCGATGTGCCGTAGTCATCTCTAGTGTTTTCAGGCCTCCGATCGGCTCTGAAAACACAATTTTATTCACCTGCTCGAAGAACGGTCGAGGAACAGTCCTTCACGTTCTGGACCAATCCGTCGCCCGCTATTGTTATCGCACCTCCTCTAGGTCATTGTGATGTTGGGTCTTTAATTTGGGATCGTTTCGTCACACAACGGACTCGCAACGATCTGTTGTTCATAACCCATGAAGAACACGGAGAATACACCAAACATTCACAAGAACAGTGGAGGGATCGGGACATGTTTGTTTGGCCCGGTCCTTCCGCATTAGTTTGGTAGCCAGTGGGTCAAGAGAAACAATCATGGAAGGAAGAATCAACGTTTCTCAAATCAAAACACACCCCTACCTTTGATCGTCAATTGTTTTTTGTTGACGGAGTTGTGGAAGTCAGTCGTCGAAGACGTCTCACGACGGTTGAAAATTCGAGGAAGAAGTCGAAGAAGGTCAGCGTTCTTCATTCTTCGTTCTTCGTTGGGAGATGGGGTTATTTATTGGAGAACACTAATTCTCCCAAGCTCTCCTATAAAAGGCTCCCAGCAAATGAGAAATGACAAGCAAAAATAATAATAGATTGTCTATTATTTTAGATGTTGGCACAAAATTCAAATACAGAATTAAATTAATTAGAGAGGCTCCCCTTAATTAATTCAAGGGGTTGGCACAAGGAATTAATTAGGGGAGGTGAAGATGCTCTCCCTCATTAATGAGGGAGAGTTGAGAGGTTTTACTATCCTCCATCAATAGGGGGGTTAAGCCCCGTGTGGTCCCCACGTGGTAACCTCTCGCGGGAGGTTATGTTCGTGTGGGCCCCACTACCATAACCTCTCATGGGAGGTTAAGGTGTGGTGGTCCCACCTCCAACTTCCATGAGGATGTTTTAACCACCAAACACCCACATGGAGGCTCTAATAAAATAAAGTGAAAACTCACTTAATTTTATTACTTTCCAGGAAAACCCAAAATTTATCTTCCACTCTCGACCAACTGCCGTCGAGGTGAAAGTCTCTTTAAGCGAATATTGGCACTACGAGTTCAACGGTGCCATTAAATTTCAATTCCAAGCATCAGTTCAAATGTTATAAAAACCATCTCATACGTTTACTGAACGTACCTGAACAAAACTTCAGAAATTGATTCTGCGCACACCGAGCCTCAGAATCCAGCGCCGTCAATTTTTGCGGACTCGTAAAATTCCCATGTATTTATGAAAAAATTTTACACAGAAATTATGGGTCTTTACATATTAATCATGAATCACATATATAGAATCTATCCAAATCATATTCACATTAGGGAATTGGTACATGGGGGTTGCATTCAGAATTTTAGCACCTATAGTTGCATCATAAATATACATACCAACTTAGTAAGAATAAACAGTTTATGATATTGTTAAATATACTATAAAATTCAATGTAAATGGAATACATATATAAGTAACTTTGAATATTTTTGACATATATCATGAAACCATACTTAGAGAAAGAAACATCAACATATAAGGATGCTCAAATATAAAAATCAGATACACATGCTTGATCGATTGCATAAAAAGGAAACATCTGGAGAATAAAATCATCAAAAAACTATGATTAAATTATAGTTTATATATAGAAAATCATAGCATGATATAGTGGAATCATGTTATAAAAATTAAATGTTAAAAATTGATTGAAATTAAAAATGAACATAGAACAATTATAAACTACAGAGCACATAAAGGGTACTGCTACCTGGAATATGGAATTGACATATTTGTGTAAAAATTTATATGGAATAATTGACATGAAATCAAACCATAAAACTGGAATCAGCTGATCCATGTAAAACATTCCGCAAGTCGAATAGGTCCACATCAAGAAATAATATGGGGTAGTTGGTAGTCGAATCAGCTATATCTATTGTAGTTTGAATCACTTCTAGGGGAAGGACACAAAGAAGAGGATATCAGAAATCATACAAACCCTAAATTTAGAAAAGAACCTGGATATATCAATGGATGAAATCCCTTGTATATGAAAATTATTATTAATCAGAATGAAAAAATTCAATGTTAATCAAAACAAACCACGATAGTAGAACCCAGAGGGTGATGTGAGGAAATAGAAATATCATGGGGTGGAGAGTAAGAGGTGAATGCGGGAAGGAGGATGGGATGGGGGAAGGAGTTGAGAAGTATCGGGAGGAGGCAGAGGTGTAGATGATGACCTCGGGGAGGGGATTCTATAATGCCTCAACCCTAAAAGCCTAGATCCAATGCATTATTACATTACATTGAAATTATAAAAAGTAAGAAAATCCTAAATAACTATTCATTTTAATAGTCTTAGAAATATATATTATATATATAATACCCATAATACATTGGTAAATAGAAAATAAAAACATGATATATAATAAAATGAAATAAACTACAACTTTGAATACTTATTCAACGATTTATTCTTCATAACCTGGGGAAAGAAACATAGTAATAGTGATATCAAATGCTCAATAAGGGTAAATAAAATGAAAGAAATATTGAATCAATATATATGGACAGATAAATAACTAAATAAACTTTCCATTCATACAACTAGATAAGGCATAATCTATATGGAAACGTTGGAAACTGAAAACACATGCCATTAATCAACAAACTGCAAATAAAATAAATCCATAGATATGTCGATGCAATATATCATAGATAAATAATAATTGAGAAAAATGATTAATTATTAATATCTATAATACACCACTGAGGCTTCATGCTAAGGATCTAATACTTTTAAGGCTTCATGACAAGAATCTAATTCATTCAAGGATTCATGCCAAGAATCTAATACTATCAAGACTTAATGCCAAGAATCTAATAATTTCAAGGATTCATGCCAATAATCTAATACTTTCAAGGGTTGATTCCAAGAATCTAATAATGTTAAGGCTTCATGCCAAGAATCTAATACTATCAAGGCTTCATTCCATGAATCTTAAACTTTTAAAGTGAACACCGTATGAAAAATGGTATAAGGTTATAGAAAATAATCATATCCATGAAAAATGATATGGATATTTAAGTAAATTTCCAATGAAAAATTATCAAAATAAAGTGATTGTTTCAAGATAATTTTAACAATAAAAAAATTATGTTATATTTCAAAGATAACCATTAAGAACATTCTTGAGGAGAATAACATTTAAACATTTTAAAGTGTCCCATACCACTTTGAAAAATTTGAATCATAATATACAAAAAGGTATGAAATTAACAGAAACTTAGAATATCATGAGAATAAGAGGATTCATGATATAACATGAAAATGTCAATATATAAACCACATAAAAGTGAATTGGCACATAATAACAAATAAGTCTCATTGGAATGTAAATTGAGACGAAATTCCCTTACATATGAATCAAAAGACCCAAAAGTGATAGTCATCAAATGAAACATATAAATACAATGAAGATAAAATAATTTGTGATATAATATATCAAAATGGGAAGTAGATACACCACACAAATGAAGTAAGTGGTGAATATGACATTTATCTCACAGATGTAAAAAGTGAGATGGAAATCCGTTACCTTATCCTTCCTTTTTGTTGTATGGTATTTAGCATCCTGTATAGTGATTTAAATTTTTTAATAACTAATAAAATAACCACACTCATGTTTATAATACCATATATTAACTTTTTATAATATTTTATTATCCATTTTTCAACACCCTTTCATTATTTTAAATATTTCAGGTGTTAACTGCCTAGTTTTCTCAAGCATGTTTTGACTTGTGATTTATTATTACTATTAATTAGATCATGATTTCATCACATAAAGAATGCAAAGAATGACTAAATTATTTTATTTATTCAGTACATATGTATTTATAATATTCCATAATATTTTGAGAATAGAAATTAAGTGCACCGTTCATGGTGGTAGTAGGCCGTACGTACGCATAAATGCTACTTTTATTTCTTTTTTGTATTAAAATAATTAACACTAAATGATGAAAATGTATATATAATTATATTATAATATATATGTTACATATTTATATTAAAACCATCCTTTATACTTTCCATGTATGGCATGAATGAGTCATATAATTTTGAGGGGGCGGTATTCCACATTTCGTCAAACGAAATTATCATATTTACTCAACTTGGAAAGCATAAAGGTATTTTCTAAATAAAAATTATAGAAGAACAATAAATTTTAAATGAAATATATATCATATATAAATATGGTGTCCATCATAATGGCCACTATGAGAGGTGGTATGGGAGAATTGAACAGTCATTGTTTCGTGAGGCAATAGTTCGCCATAGACAGAAATAATATGTTCGTTACCCATTAGACAGAGATGTGTGTAAGTGTAGGTTGAAAAATTAGCATAAAAATATCCTATTATATTGAGGATAATGGTTTTATTATGTAATAATATATTAATAATAGTATAGGGAGTGGATAATGGAAATGAAATTATAAATCATGAGAGAAGATGTTACCTATTAATTGGGTAAATTCTTTTGGTTTGTACCAAAATATTGCTTGGATGGTTTTATTCGAAAGTTAAGGATTCTAGGTATATGGGAGGTAATTTGGGAGACTATTTAGACAGATTTTGGATGAGATAATTTGTATTGAGAGGTTTGAGGAAAGGGTAGATTGCTTGCCTTTTTATAGTGGAGGGGGAGTGACACTTTTGTATATACCGAAAGGTATTCAATAATGGGTGGTCTACCTTACCAAAAGTGAATAAAAATAGACAAATAATAGATTAAAAGAGAATAATGGTCAATTAAAACCTTATCCACACAAAATATTTGTATTTTTATAATTTTTTCCCTTAACTTCTAAGATTCCCAAATTTTATCATTTTGGTTTTTATTAAAGTATTTATATTTTTAATATAATTAATTTAACAATTAAGGATAAATGAAAGTGATATTTAATAGAAAATATAGAGAAAATTAATTATTAATATTATATATAATTTATGAAATAAAATTTATATGTGTTTTGGAAATTAATTTTAAAATAAGCTCATGTGACGTGCTAAAATGCTGCTTAAACCTAGACCGTGTAAACTATGTTTTTACAGTATGTGGGTCAATTTGTTAATTATAAAATATTAATTGGTCCATTAATATAACATATTTAATATTTATTAACACTTAAAAAACACTTTACATAATATAGTATTTTTATTAATTTTAATTAATTTAATAATATTTATTTATTGTAAAATAACAATAATGTCAATTTTGATGTTATTTATTTAATGTTAATTTTAAAATATCAATATTATATTGGAATTATAATATATTAGGTTTAAAGGTGTTTATCATGATATATTTATCTAAAAAAATAAATAAATACAATAATTCAATCAATTAACTTCACTTTTAATATTTACTGTATCATTTATTTTAGTTATTTATTAACTAAATAATCACTATATTGATGTTTCTTAAGCATTTTAAGTAACTAAACAATCTATAAAAATTATTGATAAATTATTATGATAAAAATAACCCATATACCTTACAAAATTATATGTTTAACCTAAAATATGATGTTTTTTACATATATGAAATTTTTATAAATGTTAAAGGTAAGAAAAGTTCCCTTTTTTGTATTTTTCCTTACTTAACCTTTTATATCAGACACTTCCATTTAATAATATCCCAATAAATCATATATTTAATACCAAGTGGGGAAATGTTCAAATTATTTTCATAAAATGGATTTTTGACAAGTTTAAAAGTCATTTCGGTCCTTAATGTTAAGGTTTAGTCTTAATCATATCTTAATCACTATAATTGATTTTAATCACATTCACTAATTATTTTGGTTGAAAAATTCAGTTGATCTTATTAGACCATAAATATAATAATAATTATATCAGTGTATTTTGGATTTTAAAAATTCAAATAACATAAGTGGGAAAATTAAGATTAACGCTAATCCTGCAGATGGGGTGAAATAACAGGTTTTTAAAGTAGAAAAACATTCAAAAGGTTGTTAAGTTTTTATATTCAATTTCAAAGTAAAATTGATTATAATAAACTTAATTGTTTAAATATATTTATAATTGATATAATGTGACTCTATAAAAAATATAAAATATAATTTATCATTAATAATTATATAAATGAAAAGGCTGTTTTTAACTAAATTGCAATAATTTTCACTATTCATCAAAAAATGAAGTTTCTCAAAAAAATCCCAAAAAACCACCCTATGATAATTTCGACATTCTAAATTCAAAAATGTTTTTTATTTTCAAAAATAAAATTTATAAAGGTGTCAAAATTTATTTTTAAAATAGGTTCTCCATTAAAAGGTGGTAACACCCAGTCTTGTGTGTGACACAAATTAATTCAGTCTCGTATGTAGTGTAAGTTTAACATTGTGAATAAAGCATTCCAAAAAAAATTATATTTATTCTAAAAGGACAATATTTTAACGTCTTAGGGTGTCACATTATCCCCAGCTTAATTAAATAGCGTCCTTGAAATTTAAACTTGATCTCAGTAGTCAAGGGATTTAAAATAAACTATTGTTGAAAGAAATACATCATATAAAGGGTTAATACCACATATTCTTAATAAGATATAAAGGAAAGCACAATAGTCATGTAACTAGGTTCCCTTGTAGGATAAAATACGTGGAAAATGTAAACATTGATATGGAATAAAAATCTAACAATCAATTTCTAATGGAGAGTGCTAGAGAACGTGTTCCGATGAAAGTTGTAGCCCACAAGACCATAAACCATAGGTGTGAGTAAAGGTCATTGATATCATAAAAAATAATGATAATTGTATGATTTTTTTTTTGTTTCAAAACTATTTTTTCCATAGTTAAATAATTCTCTCACTCCATAAGAATATAAGTGAATATACGTTTCTATAAACATTATATTTTCCTTTGATTATGACTTGGACTATTTGTAATTCATCTCTTAGAAAATGATACAAAATATAGTGAAGTAATACATTTCAATATAAAATCTCATCCAATGATAATATTAAACCATTTTATAAATGGTTAAATTTTCCAACAGATTTTGATCCAATCTCTTTTTAATAAAAGTGACTAAACTTCCAAAGTGAACTTATCATTATCCTTTAATCAACATGAAGCACCTTTTAATTTTCACATTCCAAACACGTGAATAACTTCATCATGTATCCTTTTGAAATATGGTAATAACTTTAATTACCATAAAACCATATTATAAACAAGCATTCTTACTTATTTCTTAAGTAAGACACATGTTATTGGAGATATTCCTTAAATTCAAAAGTGTTGTAAACTCCATCAATGATATTATAGACCACTTGTCTACAAGTCATTAATCACTTCCAAGGTAGTTAGAAACCATCCAATAAGTCATTTCTTCGTCATTATATTAACATTAGGAATATATTAAGCATTTTATTTCCCTCAATCATGTTTTTTTTCGCCTAAAAATTGTAAGTTTCTTCTGAATAAATTTTCTCGGTACAATTCAGCATATGGTCTCAAATATTTAATGAAAAATTACTACATTAAAATACCCATATATCCTATAATTCTTATAACCAATACATTTCTGATAAAATATTCAAATTATATAATTATTAAATAAGCATATTAATCATTCCTCTTCATTTGCAGTAGTTTCATAACTTCATCACTATCCAATAGCATAATTTGGGGCATATTCCTTTGAATCTTGGGACATTGATTCATATAGTGTCCTATCTCATTATAGCAGAAGCATTGAACATTAGAAACCCTTTTATTACCCTTTAAATCATGAAATTGGTGTCCTTTTTCTCCAAACTTATAACAAACCCGCATTCCCTTCAAGAATTTACCAGGGTGATTCTTTCCACAGTTATCACATGTGGGAAAATCCTCATTTCCCTTCTTCCCTTTATCTATCTTTTCTCTACCATCCTCTTATTCCCTTCAAAGTCGTAGGACTCAGAGAATTATTTACTCATCTTATTAATGCATGATACTATTTCATCATATGACGATAATACATGGGGGACTATTTCCCTTTGCAATGTTGGATTAAGACCATAAATGATATGATCCTTCTCCCTATTTGTGTCATATGCATCAGTGGAGATCTATTTTTTTCTACTAGGCACCATTTCTAAACATTTTCATATACTAGATTAACTCATAAAATTATAAACTTCCTATAACTCTAAACATGGTATAGCACATAACATAAATTTATGCATCGTAAATCCTAAAACCATAAACTTTGGCTACTTTGGGTAAATCATTACTTCTAAATACTTTATAATGGTAGGTAAATAAAATGTGAATTATCCTATGCATATCCCCCGGGAGTGTCAAACTAGGTGTGTAGTAAGATCTATTATTAAGTACCAACTTACCCCAAGTCAGGCCTAAAAAACCTTGTCAGGGTTATTACTTCTAGGTACATCTATTCCAGAACCACGACCACTTGTAGTATCCAGAAAGAGATATATTTCTAGTAATTAACACATAATCTTTACTCAAACAAAATTATAGGATGTTATTCTACAATTATCCTCAATGTCTATCTTAGGTTTGTGCCCCCTAATATAAGTTCTCTAAATCTAGTTTCTAAGGTTGTTGCTAAACTTCCTTTGATACCAACTGTAACACCCTAACCACAGAAGCCTAGATCCAGTGCATTATTACATTACATTAGCATTATTACAAAGAAGAAAATACCTAAGTACCGTTCAATTTAGTAGTCTTGTAAATCCATATTACATATGTGATACCCATAATACATTGGTAAATTGTAAATACAAACATGATACAAAATAAAGTTAAATAAACTCTATCCTTGAATGCTTATTCAATGATTTATTCTTCATAACATGGGGAAACAAATATAATAAGGGTGAGATCAAATGCACAGTAAGGGTAAATACAATAGAATAAATAATAAATCAATCTATATATAAAGGTAAATAGATGAATAAATTTTCCATTCATACAACCTTATAAGGCATAATCTATATAGAAATGTAGGAAACTAAAAACACATTCCATTAATCAACGAACTGAAAATAAAATAAATCCATAGATATGCAGATAAAAAATATCATGGATAAATAATAATTGAAGAAAATACTTGATTATTGATATATATAATATAACATTGAGGATTAATTCTAAGGATCTAATACTTTCAAGGCTTCATGCTAAGAATCTAATTCTTTCAAGTATTCATGCCAAGAAGCTAATACTGTTAAGGATTATTGGAAATAATATAATAATTTAAAGGATTAATTCCAATAATATAATAATTTCAATGATTCATGCTAAGAATATAATAATTTCAAGACTTCATGAAAAGAATCTAATACTCTCAAGGCTTCATGCCAAGAATCTAAAACTTTTAAAGTGAACACCGTATGAAAAATGGTATATGGTTTTAGGAAATAATCATATCCATGAAAAAATATATGTATATTTAAGTAAATTTACAATGAAAAATTATCAAAATAAAGTTATTGTTTCAATATAATTTTAATAATCATAAAAATAAGTGAGATTTAAAAGATAACCATTAAGAACATTCTCAAGGAGAATAATCTTTAAACATTCCAAAGTGTTCCATACCACTTTGAAACATTTGAATCATAATATACTGAAAGGTATGAAATTAAAGGAAACTTATATTATCATGATAATAAGAGGATTCCTGATATAACATGAAAAATTTAGTATATAAACCACATAAAAGTGAATTGACACAAAATAACAAATAAGTCTCAATGGAATATAAATTGAGACGAAATTCCCTTACATATGAATCGAAAGACCCAAAAGTGAAAATAGTAAAATGAAACATATAAATACCTTGAATATAAAATAATTCATGATATAATATATCAAAATAGGTAGTCTTTACACTACACAAATGAAGTAAGTGGTGAATATGACATTTATCTCACAGATGTAAAAAGTGAGACGAAAATCCCTTACTATATCCTTCCTTTTTATTATGTGGTCATTATCCTCCTGTATAGAGGTTTAAAATGTGTTAATAAATAATACAATAACCTCACTAATTTTTATAATATCATATATTAACTTCTTAGAATATTTTATTACCCGTTTGTCAACACCCTTTCATTGTTTTAACAATTTTGGGTGTTAACTGCCTAGTTTTCTCAAGTATGTTTTGACTTGTGATGTGTTATTCCTATTAATTAGATCATGATTTAATCATATCAATAATTTAAATCATGACAAAATTATATTATATATTCAGTACAAATGTGTTTATAATAGTCCATAATTTTTGGATATTAGAAATTAAGTGCACCGTTCATGGAGACGATAGGCCGTACGTATGCATGAACACTACTTTCATTTATTTGTTGTATTAATAGAATTAAAACTAAATGATAAATATTTATATTATAATTATATTATAATAAATATTTTATATATATTACATAGGTATATTTGAACCATCCTCTATGCTTTCAATGTATGACATGAACAAGTCATATCGCTTTGAAGAGGCGGTATTCCACACTTCCTCAAATGAAATTATCGTATTTACTCAACTAGGAAAGCATAAAGGTATGTTATAAATAAAAATTATAGAAGAATAATAAAATAAAAAAACATATATATATATAATATGTAATTATGTTTTACATCATAATGGACACTATGAGAGGTGGTATTGGAAAATTGAACAATCATTGTTTCGTGAGATAATAGTTCTCCATACACAAAAATAATATTTTCATTGCCCATTAGATGGATGTGTGTGTAAGTTTAGGTCTAAAAATTAAAATAAAAACATCCAAGTATATTTATTATATGGTGGTGTTTATGTAATTATATAATAAAAAGATTATAGGGGGTGGAGAATGGAAATGAAACTAGAAAGCATGATAGAAGACGTTACCTCTTAATCAGGTAAATTCTTTTGGTTTGTACCAAAAGCTTCCTTAGATGGTTTTATTCCCAAGGGGAGGATTATAGGGAGAGTTTAGGAATGTTTGGAGACTATTTTTACATATTTTTTATGAGGCAATGTGGCTTGAGTGGTGTGAGTAAGGGGTAGAGTGCTTGCCTTTTTATCGTGGAGGGGGAGTAACACTTTTGTAAATACCAAAAGGTATTTAATAATGGGTGGTCTACCTTACCTAAAGTGCCTAAAAAATGGAAACATAATGGATTAAAGGAGAAAAATGTTCTATAAAAACCTCATCCACAAAAAAATATGTACATTTTAATAATTTGTTTCCTTAAGTTCTAAGATTCCCAAATTTTATAATTTTGGTTTTTATTAAAGTATATAGTTTTCTAATCTAATTAATTTAAACATAAAGGATAAATTAAAGTGAGATTTATTAGAAAATATATATCCAATTAATTATTAATATTATAAATAATTTATAAAATAAAATTAACTTGTGTTTTGGAAATTAAATTTAAAACAAGCGCATGTGACACGCTAAAACGCTGCTTGAACCCGGACTGTGTTAACAATATTTTTACAGTATATGGGTGAATATGATAATTATAAAATATTAATTTTTACATTAATAGATCATATTTAATATTTATTAACACTTATAAATAACTTTGTAGAATATAGGATTTTATTAATTTTAATTCATTTAATAATATTTATTTTTTGTAAAATAACAATAATGTCAATTTTGACATTATTTATTAAATGTTTATTTTAAAATATCAATATTATTTTTTAATTAAAACATATTTGGTTTAAAGGTGTGTATGATGATATATTAATCTAAAAAAATAAATGAATAAATTAATACAATCAATTAAGTTCACTTTTAATATTTATAGAATCATTTATTTTAGTTAATTATTAACTAAATAATCACTATATTGACGTTTCTTAAGAATTTTAAGTAACTAAACCATATCTAAAAATTATTGATAAATTATTATTACAATAATAACCCATATATGTTACAAAAGGATATGTTTAATTGAAAATATTATGTTTTTTAGATATCTCAAAATTTTATAAATTTTAAAGGTAAGGAAAGTTCCCTTTTTGTCTTTTTCCTTACTTGACCTTTTATATAGGGAAATTCTATTTAATAATATCCCAATAACCCATATATTTTGAACCAAGTGGGGAAATGGTAAAATTTTTGGTATCCATTTGCTTTTGGATAAGTTTCCATGTCATTTCGTTCCTTAATACTAAGGTTTAGTTTTAATCATACCCTAATCACTGTAATTAATTTTAATCACATTCACTAATCATTTTGTTCAAAAAATTATGTTGATCTTATTAGAATATATATATCATACTAATTAAATTTTTGTATGTTGTATTTTTAAAATTCAAATTACATAAGTGGGAAAATTAAAATTAACGCTAATCCCGTAGACAGGGAGAAATAAGGAGTTTTTAAAGTTGAATTTTTTTCAAAAGTTTGTTAAGTTTTTATATTCAATTTCAAAGTAAAATTGATTATAATAAAATTAATTGTTTAAATAGATGTATATTTGATAAAATTTTACTCTAGAACAAATCTAAAATATAATTTAGTATTAATAATTATTTAAATGAAAAGGTTGTTTTTAACTAAATTGTAGTAATTTTCACTATTCATCAAAAAATGAAATTTCTCAAAAAAATCCCAAAAAATCACCCTAATATAAATTTGATATTATAAATTCACAAAAGTTTTTTATTTTTTAAAATAAAATTCATAAAGTTGTAAAAATTTTGTTTTAAAATAGATTCACCATTAAAAGATAGTAAAACTCAGTCTTGCTTGTAACACAAGTTAATTCAGTGTCATATGTAGCGTAAGTTTAACACTATGTATACAGAAATCCAAAAAAAAATTATATTTATTTTAAAATAAAATTATTATAAAGTCTTGGGGTGTCATATATGTTGATATGGGGTTGGGGGGAGGTGAGTTGGGGGTGGGGGGAGTTGGGGTGCATGTGGGGAGGAATTCTGGAGGAGCAGAAATGAATGGACATGAGGGTTCCAAGAGGTAGACACATATGTGAAAAGTCATGTGGGGGAGACACATGTACATAGTAAGCACATAATATAGTATATATAATGTATTATTTGAAGTGTGTGGATACTCAGTGTAAAAAAACACTTTGTAAAATGATAAAACCTTTGTGATCAATATCGAGAAATTATTTAGAAATTTTAAGAAATGCATGTCAGTATCATCTGTAATTATTCAGAACTTTTACAATTTATTTAATTTCAATAATAAAAATTCTTTATGGGTCACGACATGTGGATATGAAATAACAGGTGCACCCAATTCCAAACCTATTAAAAGGATAATAATTATACCATTTAAAATTATAAAAATAGAGCAGAAAAAACATATGAAAATATATTTTAAATAAAATTGAAATAATAAGAAAGTAAATTAATTTAATGACTAAAACAATGGTGATGTAAAATTAATTATTATAAATAACTATTTGAAGAGTCTGGATACTCATCTTCAAAAAAAAAAACAAAACAAAAAACATTTTAAAATGATAAAAATTTCATTAAATACTAATAAACTATTCAAAAAATTTAAGAAATACATGTGAGTTTCTATTTGTATGATTCATGAATGATTTAGAAGTAAATCCTATATATTATTTATTTAAATTCAATAGTTAAAATTATTTATGGTTCAAGACCTGTGAATATTCCCAGAAATTACAAGCCTATTAAGAAGATAACAATTAAAGCATTTAAAACTAAACAAAAGGACCAAGAAAAAAAAAGAAAATACCAGAAAATATTTTAGAAATGCATGCTAATAGAATGTGTAGCTATTATTAAGATTCATGACCAATTTCACAATCAAGCGTATATATTATTTATTTAGAGTCGATAATAATTTTTTTATGGTTCAAGAGGTGTGGATATGAATCAATAAGTGTACCCAGTTGAAAACATATAAAAAAGATAATAATTATAGAATTTAAAATTATAAAAAAGGATCAAGAAAAAAAAAACAAAAAAAAGGGAAAATATATTTTAAATAAAATTTAAAGAATAAGAAAATAAACTAATTTCATGGAGTGGAGAAAAGGGGTGTAAAGTTTATTATTAGAAATAATTACTTAATGTTTTCAAATACTAAGTGTCAAAAAACATTATTAAATGATAAAACCTATGTTATCAATATAGATAAATTATTCATAACTTTTAATAAATACATGTTGGTAGTGTGTGTTTCTATTATTAAGATTCATGACTAATTTTTTTCAATATTATATATGATTTATTTAAATTCTATAATAAAAATGATTTATGGGTCAAGAAATGTGTATACAAATCAAGATAATATTTAAATCATTTAAAACTATAAAAAATTGGTGAAGTTAAATAAATGAATCAAAGTGGGGGTTCATAGGGAGAGGGAAATATGTTTCAGCTCCGCATGTGGATAGACTTGACCCTTAGGTACACTGTGGGATAACCCCCACCAGAAAAAATGTGATGTGGAAGTTTTTTTTGATTAAAATGATTTTTTAAAACAAAACTCTTTCATTTGAAACAATTGGATTAGAATACCCTATCAACCATCATGTAAACCATTTTAAAAAATAATTGTAAAATGTTAAATAAAAACTCTTATCATAAAACACTAATAACAATGATAAATAAAAATATTAAATAACAATAAAAAATATATAATAATAGTAAATAAAGTAAATTTACACTTGAAATTTATATTAGAAATCTGAAATGAAAATTTTCAATGAAAATATATATTATTTATTTATGTATCAATATATTCTCACTAGAAATTTAAACATGTATTTATTATAGATTTTTAACAATAAAATTTATAGTGAAAATTTATAGTATAAAATTCTAGTGAAAATCTAAAATTTATGAATGTTTGTATGCATATATTTATATTAGTATACGTGTATATGTTTATATTGGATTTTGAGTATTAATTCTCACTAATAATTATTCATTTTCACTTTAATTTTTTACTTATTTTTTTATTTGAGTTGTTAGTGTTTTCATTGAAAATTAAATTTCATGTATATATTTATATTGATAATATAAAATTTTCATTATTAAATTTCATTGAAAATTCCAATAGAAATTGTGGAATTTTCCAATAAAAATTGTCTCTAAAATTTTCATGAAAAATCTCAATGAAAATATACATGTCTGTCTATATGTATGAATTAAAAATTTTCAATTTAAATTCATATTTAAAATTTATAAGAAATATCCTTCAAGTGAAAATTTTCAGTGAAGATTTACATGTATGTATGTATGCATTGAAAATTTCCAGCATTAATTTATACTAAAAAAATTAAATTTTAAATTTAAATATATATATATATGTGTGTGTGTGTGTGATTTTTTTTGATATTAGTTTAAATATACACAAAAAACAATCACTTGAAATTTTTGGTGTAAATTTACATCGTAAATTCCCATTATATATGTATTAGAAATGTACTGTGTAATATTATGGTTTATATTGACATCATTATGTGTCCGTTTATGTGGTTTTTAGTTCAAATTTCTACAGTTCATGTTGCATAGTAAATATACATTGGAATTTTACACTCAAAATTTTTAGTATATATTTATAGTGAAATTTTCCATTGAAAATTTTCTTGGAAAATTCTCGATATAAATTTTCATTGAAAATTTCAAATATAAATCTTTGAATGTATTTATTTATATACTTATGTTACTATATATGTATATACAGACAATGTATGTATATTTGTTTATATGTATGCATATATATATACACTAAAAACTTTAACAAATTTTTCTCATAGAAAATACATTTTATATTTATATTTGGATATATACACACATATATAGACACACACACATGGTGTGTATAAAATATAAATGAAAATTTAAGTGAAAATTTGTTCAAAATTTTTTCAGTGGAAATCTACACTAAAAGTTTCTAATACAAAATTTCAATGTAAATTTCGAGTGAAAAATTAAAATTTTTATTTATATATTAATATATTTGCAATGTAATTTTAAGTGAAAATTTTAAAATTTTCACTAGAATTATATTATTTAAATTTTCACTAGAAATTTCCCATTGAAAATTTCAATGAGGATTTACATGGAAATTTGAATTAAAATTCTTCATTGGAAATTTACACTTAAAAGTTTTTAGTAAAAATTTTCAAGGACATTTGCAGTGATAGGTACACACATTTAAAATAATCTTAATTTCCATATTATATACACAAGGATATTGGGATGATATTATTTTACTTACACATGATTTATAATGTGTTTATAGACTCCTAGGAATCCCTATAATTTACACTAGAAGTTTTCAGTGAAATTTTTCAATACAAATTTCCTGTAAAAATTTAGATTTTTTATTTGTGTATTAATATATTTTCATTGAAATTTTAAGTGAAAATTTCAGTTTTAAATTTCATGTGGAAATTTTCAGAGGAAATTTTGAGTGGAAATTTTTGCTGGAAATTTTCTGTAGAAATTTTCACTGGAAAATTGTAGTGAAAATTTTCAGAGGAAATTTCCCTATGAAATTTTTAGTTTAAATTTTCAATGAAAAATCACATTATTTATTCATATATTAATATATAGGTATATATATTTATTTTATTGTGTATATTTATATAATTAATAAGTATCATATTAAAAATATGTATAATCAATTTTATATATAATAAATAACATAGTAAATGATATATATATGTAATAAATATTTTATATATTTATATATATAATGATTTTCTATGAATAATAAAAAATATATAAAAATTTCATTATTATAAAATTTTAAGTATATTCAAAAGGTTAATGAGAAAGGAAAACCCATTCATAAAAAAATTAATATAAAAAGGAAGTTGATAAAGAGGAAAAAAGAGGATGGACAAGGTCAAACAAAGAGGCATACCCTTATATATACGAGAAAACTAGAAATAAAGAATAGAATCATTCCCATAACCATGGTCATATTCATCATCATTATGAGCATTTTCACACTCTAACTATGAGTTCCTTTTATTGAAGATCACAAAGTAATTCTCCTTGATATTTTCCTACTCTAGAGTGAGTTGTCTCTTAGATTCATTTAAAAAAGACTTAGTAGACACATGACCATTCCCTTGTGTTGCACCCCAATAATTTCGGCCACATTCTCAACCATGGCCTTTTGGATACCTACCCCATCTCCAAGATTTTTGATTCAAAGTTCCTTCAGGTTCTTCATTTTCAAGGTCAATATTTTCCTTCTATGTGGAAAGTTGTTCATTACTAATAATTTCATCAATGGAATAAGATGGTTCACCACTAGTTTCTAGCTCTTTAGTAATGTCATAGAGTGAATAAAGCATACCAAATCTATTTGCAATAGTTACATTCAATGAATGATCCAGGTTATGTCCAGAATTATTTAACTTAGGATGAGGAATATTTTCCCTATATGTAACCATATGAAAACCTTAGTTTTCCATAGAAATAGTGTCTTGAATTTTATTTATCTCTTTATATTAAATAGGGGAATTGAAACTCACTAACTTCTTACCTTTAACAATTCTTGAGGCCACCATTTTCTTAAGCATAATGTGTTCATCATTGGTAAATTGCGTGTTAATTTATATGATTTTTTATTTATCAAGGAGTTCCATTCTGTCCAAAATTTCATTTTGGACATCAACATCATTTGGGGTATATGATAGATTGATGCCTTGTTCATTTAGTGGAATATTTCCTGATATATTCTCCCTGGAAATTTTCCCATTATCATTATGAGGTGAAGTTTCATCTATGATAATATATGGCCAACACTTCTTCTTACCATAGCTCTGTACAGGATGACCAAGTGGGGGCGGGCTACTGGTGCATCAGTTAATGGATACAAAGGTGTTTTTGTTATATTTTTATTCATAGAATAGATAAATTAGTGGTTTTAATGATACCCACTTAGTTATAGGTTTGGATTGATGACGTGGAAAATTATTATAGAATTCCACATTGGAAATGTGGGTAAAATTCCAAAAGCTTCTCCCCTATAAAAGTGGATTTAGGAATTTAGTTTTTCATTAAAAAATATAATTTATAAATTTATTTTAAAGTGTTTTAAAAATATATATTTTTAGTAAAATTTTATGTTATAAATATATAAATATAAAACAAAATAAAATAAAAAATAACATATTTGAAAACACAACTAACAATGTGATTAGTTTCGATAGTTGGATTTCAATTTTTATGAAATCCGATCAGGCCCCCCTCCAAGAGTTGTCTCATTTTAGTAAAATCAAGGTGTTATTTGATAGAAACAATGAGATAAAATTAGTTTGAAAAACATCAATTTTTATCTATAAATAAAGGGTCATGGGTTTGACCATAATTAATTCTTCTTCAATAAAAAAAATCTCCCGATAATTTTTCTAAAAATGGTGTAGTGGTGATGTTGAAAATTGGTGTTCAGACTTCCCCAAATTTTAGTGAATTCATTAAAGGAAACTCCCACCAAAACCCTACACTAACTAGTGGGGGTTGATCAAACCATTTTGGAAAGTGAATTAAATTCACACATCAAGATTAAATCTATATTCTCTACCTGCCTACTTATTTTACAACAATGAAAAGAGTTTGATCCAAGACAGAACCTAAAAGATGGATTTTGAATCCCTTAAAGTTATGAACCAAGACATGTTAACTCTTGACCGTTTTGATGTCAATAACTTATTTTAATGGTAGGAAAAGATAAAGTTTTTTCTTATAGTGTGGAATATTTTTCACATCCTAGAACTAAACCTTCCTCCCATTCCAAATGAGCCTGATCTAAATCCTGATAGTCCACCCATTGACTTGACTCAATTCGATCACATTTGGGAAATGATGAAGAAACGTGAATATGATAAAGTTTTTTGTAGAATAAATATTCTCAACAGATTGTAAAATCATCTTTATGACTATTTTCACCAAATAAAGTATTCTTGAGAGATATAAGATGACCCTGAGTTCAAGTACAAATTCGAGTAAGAAGGTACCAATAAATTTCTTATTATAAAGCATCATAACTTCAAATTTTTTGATAACAAGGTAGTATTGAATCAAGTTCATGAGCTCCAAGTTATTAAAAAAACTTCTTTCCCTTAATATTAATATACCAGAAGATTTTCAAGTTAGTTAAATTATTTCTAAATTACCACCTATGTGGAAAGACTTTTGTAAATCACTCACTAAAAATAGTGAGGCTATTTACTTAGAGAAATTTCAAAAGATTTTTCAAATTGAGGATGAATGCATGTTGAGAGACATGGGTATGGATTCACAATTTGATACCAAGAATAATATTGTTGAGGGAAAGACCCAGCTGAACTCTTTCTTACATGTTACGAAGAAAAATAAAAAATTCAAGAAGAAAATACTTCCAAGAAGAAAATATAATGCTTTATCTATGGAAAACTTGGGCATTTTTCAAGGGAATGTCACTATCAATTTTTTTTGGCAAACTCGTTGAAAATATGATGATTGAAGAGAATCTTGTTGTAATTATATCTGAATTCTACATGACTTTAATATATATGGGATGGTGGATTGATTCTTGAGAAATTATGCATGTGTGAAAATATCATTTGATGTTTAAAAGATTTTAGGATTATAGTATTGTAAAGGAAGTACACCTTGGAAATAATGTATGTATAAATTCTAATGTACAAAGAAGTGTGAAAATAGATATTAATTATAGGAAGAAGTTGAATCTTCTTAGTGTGTTGTATATACCTGAAATTAAGAAAAATTGAGTCTCTATCAATCTTCTGTGTAAGAATGGATTTTAGGGTTTCATTAAAATACAAAAAGTTTATCCTATCTAAGGGAGGAATATTTGTATGGAAGGGGTGCTAAAATGATAGAATGTATCAACTATTCATTAATATTATGATCAAATATTCTACTTACGTGATTGATTCCTCTAATTTATGGCATGATTGTTGAGCAAATGTTAATTATACTTTATTAAAAGTAATGAAGAAGTTAAAATTAATTTACTTTTTAAATGAACTAGTACCCAAACCCATGCATTTTCACGTCATAATCATTTAATTAAAAATTCATATACACACAATCATAATTTTGAGTTACAAAAAACTTTAGACAAATGAAATATTACATGATAGAATGTCTTGAATTATTAATTGAATGCGTGCATTAAAAAAATTCTATTTTGATAAACATAATGAAAAAAGTGGTTTAACATATTAGAGATGAAGATACCGACATAGAAAATCACAAGTATCAATTTGAATCACAATCAACATTATTTTAAATAAATTACAAATATGAAAAATAATAAATTCCAATGATCTCATGAATGGTATGAACACAAAAGACTAAATTTAGAAAAAACTTGAAAAAACTTTTCATGAGTGTTGTCAAAATATGCATGAATACCTCTATATATTAATATAAAAAATATGAAAAATGAAAAATTCCCAAAGCTTTTCACATTTAAGTAATCCCTTTATTGAATGTTCATAGGTATTAGGGATTTTGACAAGTGGATAGATATATAGAGGGAACCAAAATTATCTTAATCCGAGTACACTTCTACTATGAAACCAATTAGATTATCATTATATTGCATCCTTGGAATCCCAAAAAACTTGGATCCTAGAGGTATCTAAAAATTGATTGAGAGAGAATAAAATAAAAAAATTAATGTAATATTGATATCTACATAGAAAAAATGTTATGTAAATATCGTTGTTTCTCTTGTAGTAACATCATTTTCAGTCATTCATAATGTTTCTTTGATAATAATTGTTAAAATATAAAGAGATAGTTATAACTTCATTTAATATAATGAAATTTCATGAATATAAGTATCCCATGGATAAGTTAGAGATTTCAAGGTCCCCTCTTCCATAGAATCATTTTCCAAATTTCTTCGTGGCTGGTTAGACCGATTTGTATGTATGCTATACAAAATTCAACTTGTATCTCTTAAAGTTTGTCAAATAAGTTCAGTTCAGGAACATGACAATGATTCCAAATGAAAACAATAGAAAACAGTTAATTATAATAGTTAAAACACAATCCAAAGTGAAAGATCAAACATAGAGTTGAGGAGAGTGTAAGTCAAGATATACTAAATTTGTAGATCATTGTTAGTGGGTTCTCAAGTAAAGGGGATAAAGTTCAGGTGAGACTACACAATAAAAATTATAGAGAAGCATAAAATCACTTTAGAGGAGATCAATTCTAGTTTTTAGTGATAAAAAAGACCACTTTTTGAGAAAGTGTAAATGTAAAACATGGTAAAACATACATAATTCATTAGAGTAGTAACATACCTTCAAGGTAAAAGCATTAGATGATAACTTTTGTAAATGATATATGAATACTCCTGAATCCAACATGTCATGAACTATCCCCTGGGGCCTGTGCCATGACTACCCCAAGCCCGCCTTTCATAGGCCAAGGGTTGGTGACTAGCACTAGAAAGACATATCCCAAAAAGGGAAGGTATTGCCTTTAAACCTATACACACACAGACTAAGTACACAACAAAAACAAACCCCAAAGTAGAAATGCTAACAGTATAAGTGTGAACTAAAAATAAAAATTGCCAGTATACAAACCCAACTGAAAAGAAAGTACATAAGAAAGATAAAAACGTGATACGGAGGTCGTCCGCCAAGGATCCTTCTTGAAGGGTAGGTATAGCTTGTCACTACGGCTCTCCATTTCAACCACTATCCTCTGTGCACTATCTAGTCCCGGATCCCAAATCTCGGTTAAAGATGTCTGTCATCTATACAAGACACAACAAGGTGTGGGTGAAGCCCGTACAAAGGTGAGTATTACAATACCCAGTAGGGACCCCAAGACCCCCGAAGGTATCCCAGAATTACATAAAGAAAAAACCAAAAAGCATGATATTAATCACAAAGCACAAGGTAAAAGACAACTCACACCAGGTATATAACTTAAAGAACATGAATAATGATGATTATTTGTAAAGATAAACCATATTATTACATTGAGAAGTTCCACTACTGAACCATGAATAAGTCGTTCTATTACCGATACACACAGGGTCGTAAGTCACCGATCCACACAGGGTCACAAGTCGCTGATCCACACAGATTCATAAGTCACTGATCTAGGATGGGCTACTCTAAGGCTGGTCCTCGTCATGTCGAACTACTGCTAATCCATACAGGGTCATAAGTCATCGATCCACATAGGGTCGTGAGTCACTGATCCATGACGGGATGCTCTAAGGATGGTTCTTTTTGGGTCGTGCTACTGCTGATCCACACCGGGTCATAAGTTGTCGATCGACATAGGGTCGTAAGTTGCTGATCCACGACAGGCCGCTCTAACGCTGGTCCTCATCGGGTTGCACTACTGCTGATCCACATAGGGTCGTAAGACGTCGATCTACATAGGGTCATAAGTCGCTCATCCATGACGAGCCTCTCTAAGGCTAGTCCTCATCGGGTCTCACTACTGATGATCCACATAGGGTTGCTCTGATACCGATAAACAAAGGGTCACTCTTCACTTGACATCCAGCCATAGGATTCCCACATTCGGTGCGTTTGATTATCTGAGAAACCAATCCTTATTCCACTGGTCATATTTAAACTACCACAAAGTCTCACAAATAAGTAATATGTAGAAATTTCATATCATAAGGGTTCCAACACAACAGACGATGCGTCAATCAGACACCCGATATTTAAATTATACACATTTTAGTATCGAGGGACCGGATGGATTCGAGTTCGATCCAACCCGGACGTAATCCAACTTTCTGAAAAACCCAAGTGTAGTATCTCAAAAGTACCTCCTCATTATAAGGGTTCCAATTCTTTAGACATTTTGTCAAACAGACGTCCGATTTAGAAGTTATGACCCTTTAAGTGAAACTGGGTCAAATTGGGTCCAGATCCGATCTGACTTGGTCGGACCAACCCAACCTGACCTGGTCTGGGTCAAGCCAACCCGTTGGGCCCATCCTGAATCGGCTGGTTCCAGACTAGTTTATATGGGCCCCGTATGGCCGGTAGGCTCGGCCTTCTGGGTCACGGGACCGACCCGGTCCACTCGACTGGGTGCGACCCACTGGCAGGGTGCAGTCCCCCAGTTGGGCGTGGGGTTCGCTCACCTCCCAAACAAACCGTTCCTATTTGGGTTCTCCAATCGGCAGCGCCTGGCTAGAGCCGCCCCCACCTAACCAATCCGGTGGACCGGTCTAGGGCGGGACGTACAGACGTTGGTCTGCCACCACCACGACCGGAGCTTCTGCGTCTCCTCCACGGTATGATTTCCGCCTTCGACATGGCCAGTGATGGCTGACCACCCCCTATCTTCCATGGAACCTGTTGGCGCCGCTGTGCTGGGGGTACTGTGTCAACGGAGCTTCCATAGGTCACCTGTAATGCTATGATAGTCCTATTTCCTTCCCATCTGCGCCTATGTGTCTCCCGGGATGCTACCTTTACCATGTGGCCCTCGATTTCATCTTTATTCCGTATTTCTCAGTCTCCCATGAAGAACGCATCAAAATAAAGATCGGAGGAGGGTCTGAGTCTTGTTCGGATTGGCCAACACCCTTCACGTTAGTGTTATATCATGGGAAGGAAAATCAACACAACACCAAGATAAAGTTTTATCCTAAATCAAAACCCTGCATGAACCTCCCACAGATTCAAGTGTATCGTGGATCAACCTATTAGTCAGTTGATACATGTTAATTATATTATTCAAGAATTAGGTATGATGAATCTTTAAACACTTATAAATATTAATTCTCTTACCTTGAACATGTTGGATTCACTGATGATGGAGGAGAATCTGTTGTTCGAAGATGTTCATCAGCGTTCGTCGATCTCCAGATCGAATCCTCAACAATGTCATTGAATCTCCATTATTTGTTGGAGGAATGCATCGCTGGTGGTACGTCAAAGTTTTCTCCCACATTCCTCAAATAAATCCCAAAGAATTGATTAACTCTTAGTGTTAAAGGGTTTAACTTTTGGTTCATTAATGTGGTTCATAACTGAACTATAATTAATGAAGAAATTAATTACTCGAGCATAACGGTTACTCAACCAAGTGTAACAGGTCACTTAATGACCTTTATTAAATCACTGACCAACTCTATTGTCCCACCACCATCTCTCAACATTTGAAAAAGAATAAAATAACTTATTTAGTTATTTTATTATTTTTTTAATGAAAGTTCGAAAAAAAACTTTTCCATCTGACTTTTGCTGAACAAAGTTATGCTTCTCCTAAGCGAATCCCAGAACTATGAGTTCAACGGTGCCCTCAGATTACAATTCTGAGCACCAGTTCAAAACTTAGAAAATCTTGTCTGCACGTTTATTGAATGCACCTTAAAAAATTTCGAAATTCCTTTCTGGGCTCTCTAGGTCTCAGAATCACGTGCCTTCCATTTTCGCAGTCTCATAATAATTCCATATAATTAAAAAAAAATTATACGGAATTTATGGTTCTTTAAATTCTCTCCACCTTAGGGATTTACATCCCCAAAATCCACAACAAAGGCTAAGAAAACAAATAGGGGTACTGAGCATGAATCAGAGCCTCCCGCTCCCATGTGCTCTCCTAGAGGTTCACGTGCTTCCACCGAATGTGCACCAGAGGAATCAACTGTCCATAAAGGACACAGTCCTGTCGATCCTCTATCTCTACTAGGAACTCCACAAACGTTTCCCCATCATCAATGTCCAACTCACCCTAGTCGATGAAGTGCAATTAATCATGCACATATCTCCTCATCCGCGACACGTGGAAAACGTCATGCACCCTGTACATATGTTGGGGAAGTGCTAAGAGGTACCCCACCTTGCCAACTCTACTGATAATATGGAAAGGTCCGTTGAACCTCAGTGATATCTTGCCACCCCAACCAAATCTTTGCAAACCTTGTCGAGGTGAGACCCATAGGAAGACATAACCTCCCTCCTCCAACTCTAAGGGTATCCATCTTCTGTCAGCATAAAATTTTTTCTTACTATGTGTAGTATTCATCCACTCTTGTATGATCTACACCTTCTCAGTGGTAGCTCGTACCAACTCTGGACCCATAAGTGCTGACTCCCCTGGGTCTATCTAGGATAGAGGTGATCTGCATGGTCTCCCATACAAGGCCTCAAACGACGCCATGCCGATGGTGGAGTGATAGCTGTTGTTGTATGCGAACTCCACCAAGGGTAAGTGATCCTACCAACTACAGCCAAAATCAAGGACGAAACAATGAAGAATATCCTCAAGTGTTTGTATGGTTCACTCCATCTGACCATCTGTCTAAGGGTGAAAGGTGGTGCTCAAGCGTAGATGAGTCCCGAATTCATCCTGTATTCCCTTCCACAACCAAGATGTAAAACTAGAATCATGATTTGAAATGATCATCGATGGTATCTTGTGAAACTGTGCTATCTTCCGTACATAGAGACATCCCAAGCCATCTACTAATCCCCGCTCCCGGATGGGTAGGAAGTGAGCCGACTTGCTGAGTCGGTCAATGATCACCCAAATAGAGTTGTGGCCCCTGAACATATGTGGTAACCCCATCACAACATCCATTGAGATACCATCCCATTTCCACTCCAGTACCTCGAGTGGCTGAGTCAAGCCTACTGGAACATGGTGCTCGACCTTCACTTCCTAACAAGTGAGGCATAGTGAAACAAACTCCGCCACTTCTTCCTTCATCCCTAGCCACCGGTACTGACGCCGTAGGTCATGGTACATCTTCTCCACCCCAGGATGTATTACCAAAGGGTATTTGTGGAACTCCTTCAACACCTCCTCTCCTAGCATCACTGGTACCATGGTGCGTCCTCTGAAAAGGATGACATGATTCCCACCTTCAGAAAATCCTTCAGGAGCTTGTATTGAGGATATCTGAGTACGTCGGGTCTCGCAGTCAATGTCCCCAAGATGTACCTCCCTAACTCGCTAAAGGAGTGGGGGAGTGACTATCATAGACTGGAGGTAAGCTGCTCCATCACTATCCATGAAGGATAACTACAACATGGCTAGATTCTTTGTCGCCTCACTCCGAAACTATAAACCAGATCTTCTGCTGAGTGCGTCTTCCACCCCGTTCCCCTTCCTAGAAGTGTATACTATCTCAAAGTCATTGTCCTGGTAGAACTCCAGACATCACCACTGTCTCAGGTTTAGGTCCTTCTGTGAGAATATATACCTGAGACTCTTGTGATCAGATTCTGTTCACCCATCTAGTAGTGTCGACACATCTTTAAGGAAAAGACCACTTCTAATAGCTTGAGGTCATGGGTAGTGTATTTCTTCTTGTGTTGTCTCAAATATAGTGAGACGTAGGTGATCACCACTCAATTCTGCATCAGGACACATCCTAGTCTGATCCTTGATATGTCACAATAAACTACATATCCAATGCCCTCTTCTGGTATCCTCAAGATAAGGGCACTCATCAGTCCCCGCCTCAGCTCCTGGAAACTCTGATGGCATATCTCTGTTCACAAGAAAGGCTGTCCCTTATTTGTCAAAGTTGAAAAGGGTGATGATACTCTATAAAAGTTAGTTATGAATCTCTGGTAGTACCCAATCAACCTCAGGAAACTCCTCACCTCAGTCACGCTCTTGGGTAGCTCCCTAGCAAGCACTACCTCTATCTTTTCCAGATCCACTACAACTCCAACCTCTGAGATAATGTATCCTAGAAAGTGGATCTCCTATATACATAACTGGAACTTAGAGATCTTACCATAAAGATGGTGCTCTCAGAGTTTATTGAGAACTATCTACAGATGATTGGCATGCTCCTCCTCCGATGCTGAGTACACCAAGATATCGTCAATGAAGACCACAATAAAGTGACCAAAGTAAGGCTAGAAGATCCTATTCATGAGTCCCATGAACACTATTGGGGTGTTGGTCATGCCGAAAGGCATCACCAAGAACTCATAGTTGACATACTAGCATCTAAAGGCTGTCTTTAGTACATCCTCATCTCGTACCTAGAGTTGATGATATCCTGATATGAGGTCTATCTTCGAAAACTACCGAGCTCCCTTTAGTTGATCTAACAGATCATCAATCCTCAAGAGTGGATACTTGTTCTTCAAGATCACCTAGTTTAGGCACCGATATTCCATGTAAATCCACAAACTCCTATCTTCCTCCTTGGATAATAGAATCAGGGTTTCCCATGGGGAATCATTGGGCCTTATGAACCCCTTCCCCTACAAGTACTCCAGCTGTACCCTCAACTCACGAAGCTCTTTAGGATCCATCCAATATGCCAGTGTAGATATCAGTTCCATCCTAGGTTAAAGTTCGATGTAGAGTTTTACCTCTCTATGAGGAGGTAGTCTCAGAACATCCTCAGGAAAGACATCATCATACTGGTCCACCACTACAGGATAACTCAGACTCCTCTTGTAAACTGCTCTGAGGGTAAGGCTAGCCAAATGATGAGTGATCAGCTACAAACTCCTCTAATAAAGTCAATCCTGAGCTGTAAAGGTTCCCTTCTCATTGGCGAATGAAAACCTGGTTTCATCCTTATGGACACACCACACTTTGTGCCTAAAACAATCAATCTGAGTATGGATCGTGGATAACCAGTCTATACCCAAGATGATGTTATAAGGCCTCGACGCTGCTACTAAGAGATCCCAGCCGAAGATCTCACCTCTTAGAGTAAGTTTACACTGCCTTCACCTGTGTGTAATTTTTGAATCCTCTCCCATCGGAGTCTCTAAACGTTATGATCGAGTCAATGGCTCCATAGGAATCTCTAAGATCCGAATGAGATCCATGACAATGAAAGAGTGAATGACACCTGTGTCTATAAGAATGTCAACTTGGGTGGAGTAGACACAGATTGTACCTAGAATCATCTCTGGAGCATCGTGGTCATAGGCCTTAGTTGCTTGAATTTGAGCTTGTCTATGTCCACCTGATCCCCGAAGTCGGGGTGGACCACCTGGTGGTGGTGGCAGTAGGACCTCAAATCGACGTCCACTACCTGCTTCACGGCCAGCTCCTCTTCCATGTATGACACCCTAAAGAACTCCCAGATCGAATCTCTACCTCTACCTCGGTGTACCCTCGACCGTATGCTGATCATCGGTGCGGTGGGTCGGGCAGTCACATGCCATGTGACCCTCCCTTCCACACGAGTAGTATAGTTTTCTCCTCTACTGACTTCCTTTTTCCCATGATCTTTTCACCTTCAGATCTATCTCGCATCGAAAACTCAGAGGCCTCTGTCTCTGGAACTCGTGAAATGCGTTCAGTCGGTGTGCACAATTCGCTAGTGGGGCTGGGGGCAACTACTACCCTATGGGTAGTGGTACTGCTGGTACACCACCCGGTGGTACCATTTCCATAAGAGGGCCCTGCACCGAAGCCTCACCACTTAGTGAGCCATCATTGTGAAATATCTCTGGAATCCTGGCTATATGTCTATGTGGAGGACTTATATAAATAATCATATTCTCCATTGTTAATAAGTTATACCTGGTGAGTTGACTCAAAAGAGATCAAAAGAATAACATTTTCAAAACACATGCAAGTAGTGTTTTCGTGTATCGAGTTGGAAATCAGAACTGAGGGTCCTGGTGTATGGATATGTCAGCCGCAACACCAACACTGGACTACCCAAACTGTAATCCAAAATCAATACACTTAACACGATTTGCCCCTTGAAAATATCAGAGTCTTAGTTTTTTCGGTTGAACCAACTCCTTTGATACCACTTTGTCACGACCCATCCCTCGGGGCCCGTGCAGTGATAATCCCAAACCAACCTTCCATAGGTCAGGGTTTGACGACTAGCATCATAAAGACATATTCAAAAAAGGGAAGGCATTTTTTTTAAACCTGCACACACACAGAATAGTTACACTACAAAAATAAACGCCAAAGTATAACTACTGATAGTATAAGTGTGAACTGAAAGTAAAAAGGGCCAATATACAAACCCAAATCAAAAGAAAGTGTAGAAAAAAGGAAAAAACATGATCTAGAGGTCTTCCACCAAGGATCCAATCTGAAGGGTAGGTAAAAATCATCATTACAGCTCTCCACATCAACCGGTCACCTCCATGCACCATTTAGTCCTGGCTCCCAAATATCGGTTAAAGCTGTCCATCATCTGCACAAGACAAAACAAGGTGCTGGAGAATCCCATGTAGGGGTTAGTATAAAAATACCCAGCAGGGACCCCAAGACCCCCAAAGGTCTCCCAGAATTCAACAAATGAAAAACCACAAAGCACGATCTCAATCACAAAGCATAAGGTAACAGACATATCACACTAGGTATATAACTTAAAGAATAGGAATAATAATGATTAGTCATAAATCTAAATCATCTTATTCTATTGAGAAATTCCATTACTAAACTAAGAAGAAGTCGTTCTATTTATGATCCAAATAGGGTCGTAAGTCACCGATCCACATAGGGTCATAAGTCACTGATCCACAGAGGGTCGTAAGTTATTGATCCATGACATGCCGCTCTAAGGATAGTCCTCGTTGGGTCGTGCTACTACTGATCTATACAGGGTCATAAGTCGTTGATACAAATAGGTTCGTAAGTTTCTGATAAATGACGAGCCACTCTAAGGATGGTCCTCGTCAGGTGTCACTACTGCTGATCCACATAGGGTCATAAGTCGCTCATCCATGATGGGCTACTCTAAGGCTGGTCCTCATCGGGTCTCACTACTTTAGATCCACACAGGGTTATAAGTTTTCAATCCACACTGAGTTGTAAGTCACTAATCCATGATTGGCCACTCTATGGTTGGTCCTCATTGGGTCACGCTATTGCTGATCCACACATGGTCACTCTAATTATGATCCACAAAGGATCTCTCTTCACTTGAGCACCAACCACCGAATTCTTGCATTCTGTGCGCTTGAGTTTCTGAAAAACCGATCCTCAATCCATTGGTCATATTTCAACCTCCAAAAAGTCTCAAAAAAAATTAACCCAGAGAACTACCATGTTATAAGGTTTCCAACACAATAGAAGACGCATCAATCAGATGCCCTGTCTATAAGTTATAGGCATTTTAGTACTGAGGGCCCGGTTGGATTCGAGTTCGATCAAACTTGGAAGTAATATAACTTTCTCAAAAACACAAGTGGATTATTTAAAAAGTAATTCCTCATTCTGAGGGTTTCAGCACCATATAAAGTTCGTCAAACGGATGTCCGGTTTAGAAGTTATGTCTCTTTAAGTTAAAATGAGTCAAATTGGGTCCCTGTCCAGTCTGACCTGACCCGGTATTGGTCAAGCCGACCCGCTATCCCTGGCCTGAACTGGCTGTGATCAACCTTGTCTGGCTGGGCACAATCTATCCCGCTAGGCCATGGGACCAGCCCATTGGGTCGTGGGATAGGCCCAGTCCACCCGGTGTGGCGCAGCCCTCCGGGCCATTAGACCAGCCTGGCCCGTTGGCTGGGCGCAACCCGCTATCTGGGCATGGGGTCTGCTCCCCTCCCGAATGGAACATGTTCACTCAGGTTCTCCAACTGGCGGTGCCAAGCTTACATCTCCCCCCACCTGACCGGTCTGGTGGACTGGTCTAGGGCGGGACCTATGGATGCGGGCCCTCCACCATCACGGCTGGAGCCATGACATCTCCTCCGCAGCTCCCCGCCCGACTTCCACACAACCAACAATGGCCGACCACCCCCTTGTTCTTCGTGGTGCATGAGGGCACTGCCGATGGTGCCACACTAGTGGAGGTTTCTTGGGCCACCAGTGAAGCTCCGTTGATCCGATTTCCTTCCCGTCTGTTCCTATTGGTCTCCCAAGATGCCGCCTTTAGCATGTGGCCCTTAGTTTTGTCTTTCCACCATATTGATCGATCGCCCACAAAGAACACATAAAATCCATGATCGATGGAGGGTTCAGGCCTTTTTTGGATCATCAAACACCCTCCGCGTTAGCGTTATATCATGGGAAGGAAAATCAAAACAACACCAAGATAAATTTTTAACCCAAATCAAAACCCCAAAAGAATCTCCCACAGATTCAAGAAAATCGTGGATCAACCTGTTAGTCGGTTGATCCGCGTTCGTCATATTATTCAAGAACGAGGTATGATGAATCTCTACACACTTAGAAATATCATTTCCCCTACCTTGAACATGTTGGATTAGCTGATGACGAAGGAGTAGAATCTGCTGTTAGAAGATGTTAATCGATGTTCATCGATCTCCAGATCGAATCCTCAAAGACGTCGTTGAATATCTATTCTTCGTTGGAGGAAGACGTCGTCGGTGGTACATCAAATTGTTCTTACACATTCCTCAAATTAGTCCCAATGTATTAATAAAATATTATAGTTAAAGGTTTTATATTTTGGTTTATTAATGTGGTTCATAAATGAACCATAATTAATGAAGCTATTAATTACCTGGGCATAACGGTTACTCAAGCAAGTGTAACAAGTCACTTAGTGACCTACATTAAATGACCGAACAACTCTATGGTTCCGCAAATGTCACTCAAAAGTTTCAAAGAGAATAAAATAAATTCTTTATTTATTTTATTATTTTTTTCTGAAATTCCAAAAAATAACTTTTCCATCTGACTTTTGCTGAACAAAGTTAAGCTTCGCCTAAGAGAATCCCAATGTTGTGAGTTCAACAGTGCCCTCAAATTTCAATTCCAATCCTCGGTTCAAAAGTTAAAAAATACCGTCCTCACATTTAATGAACGTACATTAAAAAATTTTCAAAATTCTGTTCTAGGCTCTCTGGGTCTCGAAATCACTTGCCATCAATTTCCAGAGTCTCATAATAATTCCATATAATTAAAAAAATTATATAGTATTTCTGTGTATTTACACAAAAATCATCATCCTAATGGAACATTCAACAATAATCATGTAAATTTTAGAAAGTAAATTCATAAAGGAAAAATAACCATTAGTGTGACATAATATCCTAATTATTATATATACAGAAAAATCCGTTAAATAAATATATCAATTCTCAAATGAATTGGAATAATAATAACTCAAAAAGGATTGGATTTTTCTAGATCATTAAAATCTCATTACAAACATAGTTACACAGTAAACTAACCATTCTTGTGAGATAATATCCTAATTATGTTATATACATGAAAATCAGCACTATAGGAAATAACTTTAAACATAATTCAAGGAAAAGAAACATTTTTATAATGATGTTTCTATTAATAAAGATGGAGAAATGGAAGAATAATATCACCACTTATAATAAGATCACTAAGTTTCTTATGATCAGTGCAACTTAAATGTAGTAAATTTTCAAGGAACTAATAATTGGACAAACTTTTAGCTATATAAGAGAATAGAGAATGAAGAGAAGTAATATGGAGATAGAAAATGTAGGTACTTAAAACACCATCAGAACAGAATACTAACCTGGATCCTGAATGAATATATTGAGTCCATCATGAGGAGAAAAAAGAATGAAAATGTTGTTCCCTCAATCTCAAGAAAATTTCATAGTTGCATGATATGGGGATTACAAGGGTTATATGATTGCATATGTGGGTGGATGAGTTAGGTACCATGGTTAATAATGTGGGTGGGGATCGATTTTTTTTTTATTTTTTGTATCCAAAATAAAATAAAAAAAATCCCATAGAAATATCATTTTAAACCCATAATTTATATTGGTGAAAATTGTTATTTTTCATTTATGAATATGAAAATTTCATTAAAAAAATATGCAATTAGATTAATCTTAAAATATTAAAAATAAATGAAGGGGGGTGGGTAATAAAATAATTACATGATGGATTCACATATGAATCAAAGGTAATAATATAAAGTTAAAACAAAATAAATTTTGTGTGTGTAATTTTTCATTAAAATAGTGAATTAAATAAATTCAAAAATATCCTTCTCAAATGTGGGAGGTGTGTAAAGTGAGGGTTATTGATAGAAATTTCAACAAATTTATTAACTGCAATAAAAAATAATAGAGAAAAAATATTTAGTAAAAACCTTTCATACCTTCATTTGAATTATAGTGGGATGGTGGGAGAGCCAAACATGAGTAATGTTAAAGTAATATAGTTTTAGAATAGAGCTTATCAAGAATTTTATTGTTTCCAATCCTTCCAAAATTCGTATATTCAAATCATCCATTTTATTAGAGATTATAATGTTTTGGTATTCTGTTATATATATTCTAACATTTTTTTGGAAAACATAGTATAAAACATGTATCTGTACAATGTTTTAATTTTCCGTTATATATGTTCTGTCACAGTTATAAAACAAACACCATCCCATCCCCAATTATAGGATATTTAAATAATTAATATTTATAAAAACTTTATTAAATTATAAAAAATATAGATTATTATAGGAAATATAACCAAAAGTAATTGAATAAAATGATTCAATTCATACTCTAGGATCTAGATTAGAAGCCTCAGATGTCACTGGAGAAACAATATTAGCATTTGAATGGTTATTTTTGTTTTATAAATTCCTTGAATCTGAAAGAGAAAAATCAGAATTTGTAGTGGAACTAATATTTACAAAAGTAATTAAAGTATATATTATATAGTTTTTTACAAACATGGTACATATTTATGTCATGCTCTAATGATTTTCAAGACAATCTCTAAGTGATTGGTTTTATGGAACATCAACATCAATTGTTTCATAATGGGCTATAGACTTGGGTTTATGATAAACTGTTGGTATCCGTTACCATGGATGAACTTAGTGATGGCTATTAATCGAACCATTGATGCTGATAAAAAAACATAAAACAATACATGTATTGAAAAATCTATTGAAATTAAAAAAATAATGTTAGAAATCAATATTGATTAAAAATGAACTATATAGGATTAAAAGGTTCTAAAATTAGATTTAGGCGTTAAAAATTATGATAGGAATCATGAATAGTAAAGACATACTATCTTGGAGTCAAATCTTGATAAAAAACATAGTAATGAGTATGATTTATATTGAGACATACCTTGATAAAAAAGATGAAGGTTTTATCTATTCCTTCCCCAAAACCCCAAACTAATACTCACTATCTAGGAGTCAAAGGGTCTATAATTAAATTTTCATAGAACTTTGAGGTTATAATTTGTTATGATCTAATATGATTGATGAACTTTTGGTGAAATAATTATGTTGCAAAAAAATTCTCCAAAAAAACTAAATCAACAATCCTGTATTTGACCAATACCATATAAAGATGGAGATTCAATGTTTGATTTTCCAACCATTTAGTCTTAGTGTTTTTAAAACATGAAGAACTAAAAATAATCAAATAATTTAAAAGAAAATAGATAAAATTAAATTTAAATGTTAAAGAATAAATAAAGATATCTCTAAAAAAGTGACCTTTACCAACAAAAAATTACTGACAAATAATATATCTTTGTTAAAAATGATTTAGTTATAATATATAATAAATTCTATTGATATTAACTATAGGTACCAACTATTATTTTTACCAACATATATATCTTTTTATATTATTAGTTAAATAAAAACAGATCTTTTACTAACATTTAAATCTATTATCTTATCATAATAATTCCAACAATATATTTACTGATAAATGAACCTATTGTTATTAGTTATTTTTACCAAAAATATATTACTATTAAAACAATCCGTTACCAATAAATTATTTAATAATATCAAATATTTTACCAAAAATTGAATATATATATATATATTACCCATTATAAGCATATCATTTTCATAATAAAAATATATAATTAATTCAAACATCCATAATTTAGTAATATTTATTGGAAATATATATATATATATATATAAAGATGAATACATACATAATCCTTATACAATATAATTTTTTATATAAATTTATAATTTTTTTCAATATATATACACACATATATAAATATATATATTGAAAAAATAGAAGAAAAAACCCTTAAGTGCCCCAAAATAACCCCCACACCTGTCATTCCCCATGACCGCCCTCCCCTAACCATACCTCTCTATTCCACACCATCATTCCTCACGGACTTCCTTCCTTGTAGCTGTCATTACTCACAGACCTCCTCATAGAAACCCTTTACTTTTCCCAGCCAACATTCAATGTTGAAAAATTCACAAGAACACCCCTCCCTGTTCTCGACCGGTGTCACCCTGGAACATCATCAAGCAACCCCCTCCTTGTTCCTGACTGAAAACCTTGCAAAAAACCCCCTTTTAGTATCACCATCCAATAAGATACCCAATATACCCATGTCGACATCATTTTTTCATCGGTTCTCTACCACATCTCACTTCTCCACTTCAGTTCCCCAATCACCCTCCAGTAGCATTTGAAGTATCTAATTTTATTTTGTTTCTTCATGTTTATAAATTTATATTGTGTTCATGTTAGGAATATATTCTATATTGATCTGCTATTTTTCATCCTTTCTATGTTTTTTCTCTATTTTGGTACTTTGTGCTGGGAGTGGTTTTTTAGGTTTATTTATTTTGATGCTTTGATTTTCCATAGCTACACTTTAGGAGTTCATTGTATTACCTTAGGTAGAGTTACCATTGTTTTTTTCCAAATTCCCAGTGGTGTAATGTTTGGGGTAGTTTTATAGTTCATAGTTAAAATGTATCTTAGATACTTAGAAAGACTTTAAATTCCATCTAGGAGACTATGGTTTAGTTACCATGGTACCTATATAAGAAAATATTGATTTAGTAATTCCTGTTTTGTTTGACTTACACATTAAATATCCATATTTCACATATTAAATTATTGTTTGGTTTAATATCAAGGAGACTTATAATACTTGTTAGTAATTTCATGTTATTTTTTATTAATACGATTGAAATGAGGTTTATCATAGAAAAGTCATAATTTTATTGTGACTGAAAATCCCGGTCAACATTTAAGAATATTATCTTAATATTGGAGATACTTAAAATTTATATTTTAATTTACAATTAATGATTATTATTTTAATGATAAAATTATTTTTTCACTCATTCAAATATCTTGATAAAAATAACTGTATTTCTTATTGTAGATCTATATTAGTCTATATTCAGTGTTCTATATTTTCTTTTAAAAAAGAAAATAACTTCATTATGCCATATTCATTTAAAATCACAAAAAATAATGAATTTATTCTCTGTTAGTTGATTTATAACTAAATAATATAAAAACATTTTTAAGATGTTGTTCAACTTTGTAATTTTTTATGTGATTCCCTATTTATTATAAAATTTTATTTTAATGAACAAACATTTTTTTCCTATGTATTTTTATATAATTTAACTATGTTGATGAATTAATAGGTCTTGAGGAGGGAAAAATGGATGTAGGGAGGCTGACTAAAATTGGTGGGTTACAACAGGCTCCCACCCGATAATTTGGGCATCCACTAAACTCTGGTGGGACAAAAAACGGTTGTAACTTCCAAGTATCTAATTGAAAGAGTAATAGATCCCCCGTATCATATTTTAGTCTTATTTATTCTTCTATTTATACCATATTAATGATATACTCTTCTTCTGAATCCCTCAATGATTTAACCTCCCAATATTCTATTTAGTGTCAGAATCAAATGACATCCAGTTAATTGATCTACCAATTATTAATTAAATTTTAACAAAAGAAAAACTGAATAGAAATTGACCTATTATAAGTAATAGTGTAGAGTATTAATATAGTTGGTAAAAAATAATCTTTAGTAGATCCCAGTCGTATCACTGAGTGGGTGGGGGGGGGGGGGTGAATCAGTGGTTATTTGGAAAAACATTATTTTAATATTCATCCTCTATGCTTGGTTAAAACGACGATCACCTATTTATTATTTATCCCAACCTCACACCATTATAGTGGAATATAAATTGAATAGACACAAAATAATTTACAAGGTTCTAGTAAAAATCCTACTCTATGTTAGGATTGTTCAGTCTCCCTAATCATAGATTCTACGCTACAGGTGCAGGTGGTTACACCAGGGACCATCCTAGTCCAACCTGTTTAGAGTTCCACTAAGCTTCGACTATTAAGTTCCCTAGGATATATACTAGCTTTGCACTACCCCACTACAATGTTATGACCCAAAATAAGGAATTATCACCCACTACTCCTTACTACTCCTATGCTAGCTTATGTAGATATCCCTCCATGGATAGAATAGATCAACTGGTCTACCCAAATATAGTATCATCATGATTTGTAAAAGTCGAAGAACAAGTCCTCAAGTTTTGAAACTCCCTATAGATCTTCAACAATATAGATCTTCCTCATGAAAATGAATACTCAAGCATACACGTTTTCTTCTCTAGTTAAAGAATACATGGCTTTAGTATGTTATTATTATTTTTTTATAATTTTTTGTACAAATTTTTCATTTCTCAATCATCGATACTGTATATTTATATAACTAGGCACTACATTAATTGAACATAATATAAGTAAATAATCCTAACTAAATGGTTTAAACAAAAACATAGTGAAATAGAATATAACACCTGAACATCAAACAAAACAAATCCACACAAAAATTCATAATCTGGTAGCAAGAACCAACATTTCTAGGAAGAAATAAGGATATAGAAAGAGGCTTATAAACAACAAATAGAGATGATAAAGACACACAGAAAAGAAGCATAAACAGAATTCCCAGTAAATATAGAGGAAAAGAGTGTTGTTTATTTGCAGGTTGCCCTACGAGATGGCTAGGACTTGTGGAACCAGTGTCCCTTCCCTCTAAGTCCCCTAGATTTATTCCCTAACGATGTCAATAGATGCATCTCCATGTGCTAATGTATGACATGCAAATCCAGTTGAGCCATATATCTTCCCTCTAAGTGTATGGTTCTATTAATTCACTCTAAACAAAAAACACCATATATAATAAAGAAAGTAAACAATAAATAGGAGTGTATAAGATTTCTACATTGTTCGGTCATAATGTTGGTACAAAATACTTGATGCGATTGTATCAAAATTTTGACACAAATATATTTACTATATAATGTAAATGAATATAAAAAGATAATGGAAATGTTCTTCCTCAAATCCTAATACGTTGTCTATAAAATTAGAATCTTAGTGCAGTGTATATCCTTGAGTCTTTATAATTAAACCATAACTATCTTGGAACAACTCATCTATAACTCAAATGGTTAGACCTCAATTAAACTAGTTGCCTCTGATCATCAATGGGACTCCTAATGATCTCCTAAAAAGAATATTATTTTTTCTTTGAATGTCACAACATCACTAGAATAATATTTTCTATCTCAATGAATATGCCTTTGGATACAAAAATATACTCAACAACACGGCTACATGTCGACCTTATTCTTCAACTCAATATCTGTATGATCATTAAAAGTAGATGTCTTCATACTCCATATTGTATTTCACCTCAATATTTTTCAAATTATTTAACACATATAAATATTGAACAATAACAACAATTTCAGACTTCCTTAGTTATCTTTAGAAGATATTACTCATTGAATTCCTTTGTTAGTTAAACTATCATGACTCAAAGAAATACATTACATGTACTCCAAAAAAAAAACATACGCATGAATTTACATAGTTAATTTACACTTTTTCGGAGAGAATAATATCCTAAACAATATGACTAATATATTACACATCATAATAGAGTTCTTCCCTTTTCAAATTATCCAACTCTATGATTCTCAGATATAAAAACATAAGTATTAACTAAGGTTTTTTCATTTTCCGATTTTTAGCCCGTTTTAATGAAAAACCATACAAATTGATAGTAATATTCGAATCAAAAAAAATATTTAAATTTGATATTGATGACTCATATTTATTTAGTAAATGAAATAAATTTTGAAATTACCACAGTATTCCCAAAACAAATCAACTCAAATCTCAAAACCTAAAATTATTTAAATACATATATTTTTCTATTTTAATAAAACTTCATTAATCTATTAATTAAAACTTCAGTTAGTCAAATAAATTCATCTTACATTTGATTCTAATAAATAAATACAATATCCTTCACAATAAATAATAGATTTATAATATTCTAGAAACCTTTTACATGATGTGTGTTGGATTTTTTTCTGGCATTTTAACATAAAATGTTTTTTCTAGGAATTGCTGTCACTTGTGATTCTTTCTACCCTTCTTGAATAATATAGAAAATGAATGGTGTTGAAAATATCATTGATCCGATTGATGTATCTTAGCGTGTTTAGTTTTTTTAGAGGAAGAGATATGTGGAACAAGCAGCCTAAGTTTTGTGCATGGTTAGCTAAAGTGAAACAGATCAATGTTACAATCCTTTCCATCTATGATAAAAGAATATGATCAATAATTTTATGGAGTTTCATAACACAAATACTTTTACTACTGAATCAGTAATGATTTTAGGTTGGTTTGATGCAATGTGATCTTTAGTATGTGTTTTTTTGTAATCTCAACATGTACCTCCCTCAATTACATGATGTTTTAAGCTCATTACACCTCATGAATGTATTGTAACATTTTTTTTATTTAATAAATTTTTTTGGGGCATGAATTGGGCGATCAATTTATGTATCAGTTTAAAAGAAATTATGGGAAAAAGGAGAGTTTTTTGTGTTTTAATCTTAATTGTTATGAGCTTCCACTTGTCTGTTTTTTTCATTGAACACGCACTAGATATATCTTATTCATTATTTGAGTACTAATTTTTGGAAGTTTCATCATTTTCTCAAATCCTTGAGATTTCAAAAGGGATGATGAAAAATTCACATTATTAAAATAATTTTTTTCATACTTTCATTTACTTTTATTTTGGTTTCAATTCATACATATATTTATCACGAATTTGTGTGTATAATATTTTGTTTTTTGTGATGTAGATATTAGAGTTTAAAGGTGTGGCATAACATGAAATTTATGTTTCTCACTACTACTAGAATTAGATCATTTTTGGTATGTTATTTGGTTGTGCATGGTGGAGATCTTGGAGTTGGATGCTATGGTATAACAACAACTTGAGGTTTCTTGCTAGTAATCGAGCTAGCTCACTGGTCTTGGGGCATGGATGGCTCATTGGTCTTGGAGCTGGGATCACTGTTATTGGGGCATGGAAGGGGCTTGGTCATGGATGGGTTTCTAGTTCTTAGGGGGGATCTTGTTGGGGGATTGATCCTGTGTTTTTGTATTTCATTTTGTATTAAATTTCCTTATTAATATAAATAATTTTTTTCTAAGTTTGAACATTCATGTAAATCTTCTTCAGTAGAATAAAAATGGTGAATTATATATGATAAATTAATAAATATAATATGAAAATTTTCTAGCAATAAAAATTTGTAATTTTTATTCAAATGTAATTTATAAATACATATTATATAGTGGTAATATTATTACCAATACCATTTTTTTTCACAAAAATATGTTGCTAAATACTTTAACTGATATATATATTATCTGTTGGTATTATTATAATTACAATAGACCTATTTTATCTATCGCAAAAAAATTTAGCGACCGAATTTTTTCCAATAGTTTAGTGATAGGACATATGTGTTGGTAAAATGTTTTACCAACAGAAAATATAATTTTACGAACAGATATATCCCTGTTGTAAAAAGTTAAATATTTTGTAGTGTATATAAGTTAGGAATATTGATTTATACTCTAACTTTATTTTCTAAAGTAGACCCTTGTACTTCAATATCTCTATTACTATCAGAAATAGTAGGTATGTTTGGGAGACAAGTTGTTTATTAAAGAAAAATTATAGAAATATTGAATAAAATGTATCATATTAGAAGAATGTAGTGGTGTAGAATGTACCTAATATAATTTGAAAAAGAAAACATACTTGAAAGAATTTTAATTTTAGTTATTTAATATTAAAGATAAAATATATTTAAAATATATCATTTAACTATAAACAATTAACAATTTTTTTATATATATTTATGGTATAATGTAAAACCATTATAAAAATTAAAAATTCTCATTGAGAATAAACATTTATAGAGAATAATCTTCCGAAAAGGATGCAATAAATTAAGAAAATTTGATGATGAAATTAAAATTTGAAACTTATTTAGATGTATTTGAAACAAATAAATAACAAAAAAATATAATTTCAAAAAATCTAAATGATTTGAATTAGAATACCTAAAATATTTAAAGTTACTGCTATAAGATTTCATAACTATATAGTGGAATTTTTGAAATCGTAGTTAGAAGAAATGTTTTTGGAAAATTAAATGAGATTAATTGAACCAAAAATAACATGAAAGTGAAAAATTTCACCACCATATAACTCCAAAATGAAATAGAATACACAAAAATAATCAACTGCGTGCTACATGAGATGTCATGTTTCCATCCTTTGATAACCACATGTTAATTCCATAATAGAAATAACGAGAAGTCCAAATTTAATAATGCATTCAGAAATAATTTTTTTTGGAAAATTAAAAGACAATTTAACCAAAATTAACACATAAGAAAATAATTTCATCATCATATAACTCCAAACATCCAGTAGAAGACAATAAAATCATCACCTGTATGCCTAATCAGATGTAAAATGGATACCCTTCTCTAATCACATGTGAATTAAAAGAAACACAATATGAGAAGTCCAAATAAAATAATTCATTATGAAATAATTGTTTTTTGAAAAATTATTATAAGAGAATAAGTGAGCCAAAAATAACTTTCAAGAGAATAATTACACCATTTATCTGTAAACATCTAATAACATACATGAAATGACTAACCTGAAATCCACACGAAATGTCAAGTTACTACCCTTACCTAAAAACATGTGGATTCCAATCCAAATAGTATGATATGTCCAAACCTATACCCCTTCATTGGAGAATGATGTTTTGTTTTTCAAAAAGCTCATGTAATGACTAATTAATAAGAGAGTGAAGTACTCACCTGATCAAACATTGAAAGTTGACTTATAATGACAGTAATCAATTTTTGAATATATCATACCTTAGTCCTCTAGAAATATTATTGATTTATTATTTTTTAAAATCATTAAACAATCACAACATAATATATGTGCATGAAAAAACTACGATAGTTTCAATTTATGAGAGGGAAAAATAGACAAAACCTTATCCAGTGGAGTGTTAATTTGTTTCACTATGTTATTTTTAAAACTAATAAAAAGTCTTAAAAAAATTAATTTAATGTTAAAAATACATGGATGATTACCAAAAAGTACTAAAAAATGAAAAAAAACAAAACTTCATTGGGTTATCAATTTATAGAAAGATGTAATGTAGAGGATACTAATACTGGGTTGGATGAGATGTATAATATAAAATGAATATATATTGAAAAATAATAATTTATTAACAAAAAAATCAAAACTTTTATGAATACATACAATATTTATGTATAGATTTTAAGTAATTAAAAAAAATATAAAGATTTAATTAAAATGTAAAATACATATAGATTTAGTTAAAACACTTAAATAAAAAAATAAGAATTTCAAAAAATTTAAAAGAATGAATTTAGAATACCTATAATCTTGAAGGATACTACTATATGATTTCATAACAATACATGATTGAGATTTGGGTAATTAAAATAACAATAAGATTGAAGGTCAATGCTGATTTTTTTATTATATAATGAATAAACATAAATTTTTATTTCTGTAAAAAATGTAGTCTCCTTTACAAGTCTACATATTTTTTTAATGAATAAAAATATATTTTAAAATGAAATGAGATGAATAATTTGTTGTTTTATAGTGAAATAACATAAGTGAGATATAGAATTGTCATGTGTTCACTATAGTAAGAAAAATTTATTCATAAATACAATAAATTTAATAAAGGTACCTTTATGTTTCTATATAGGTGAAATCAGTTTTGTTATAATAAGATAAATCCCCATAATTCATGATATCACCTTTAGGTTTGAATGATTCTAGAACATCCGCATTATTTAATTACACATAAACATTCTTACTAGAATAAAAAACTTATAATTTATGTAATAAAATTATAAATGTGAGTAGTATTTGGTTTTCATATAATAATATAACATAAATATATCAATAGCTAGAAAAAATTTTTTTTGTATGACCACTATGGATGCATATTACACCTCGTGTGATTGTATAGAGAACTTTTAATGTTCAGTAAATAAATACTGAAATTCAAAATTTGTATGCAAGATGAAATTAATTTTTTAGTAAAAATTCCAATTGTAATTCTGATAAGAATTTTTTTCGAGTGAATTTATAGGTTTTCAATTTGAAAAAATAAGAAAGATTAAAAAAAATAAAATGCATAATGGAAAATGGGAAAAATAAATTTAAAATATTATGTAATGTATAGTGTAGAAAAAATATTTACAAAACTATACAACAAAGTGTATAAATTGAAATAAAATCTTAAAAATATTAGTTTTAATAACACAAAAAATAGATGAAATTATAATTTTTTAAATTTTATCTTCACCATTACAAATAATAATACATAGTTAATAATTCATATCAAATTTACAGGTTGAAACTAAGGTAGTGACACTGACATAGGTTTCAAATATCCAAAAATATACAAAGACATGGATGAAAAGGTATGGAAGGAAAGGATGAGAGGTATTCTAATCATCCCCTTTGATATTGGAATCACATGGTAGATGATCACTCCTTTGGAGATTAAAATTTAGAAAATTTTCATCCTGAAATTCTAGTTAATGTAATGGAAGAAATAGAAGGATTTACTTGATATAAGCCAAGATGCAGATCAAAAGAGCTCAACCAGATCATTTTATATTCAATGTACGTTAAGTAATCATCCATGTGGGTGTACATAAATCCCAAGAAAACATCTAAAAAATGGATATGAAAATAAATTTTAGAATAAATTTAACCACAAATTCGAGAGAAGGGAAAAGGTGATACCTAAATTGAACATTGGAATAAAAAATAAGAAGATACTACCTATGTGGAGTGGAGAGAAAACCGTTGGATGGGGAGGAAAAAAATACATCAATGGAGGGTTTAATACAGGTGTAATTTGGGGGGGGGGGGGGTGAGGAAAAAAGCAAAGGAAGTTTGAATGCATAATAAAAAGGAAAATCTCTCTATAAAAAAGTTAAATTTTGGAGGAATGAAATAAAAATAAGATAATGAATTTATTTAGGACTTGAAGTTGGAGAAAAACATTAATTCAAGTATATAACAAATGACCTGTACTTGAAAGCATTCAAAATTAGTTTATATTATTGTGTGGTGTATTTAGTAAGATCGCCTAAGAGTATATAACATATCATATAAATCATATTATTATTAAATATCATGTTATGCATCAGAAGATTTATATATAATTGTGATGGAATAATATTTAATAGATTATGAATCAACTATATTATTGTGAAGAGGTTTGTAATTTCATTTTAAATTTTTTAATGATATATATGACTATTAAGTGAGAAGGATTTTCTATTAAGGGTTTTATACTGAAATAATAGTATTAGATCCTGATAAATACATATTACTTGTATGAATTATGGTTAGGGAACTAAGGGATAAATCTAGATTTTTTTTTTCATAAAACCTAATTAAACACTGCACATGCCTAGAAATTTGGTTAGTGTTTTCCTCTACTTGGAAATATGAAACACTGAACACACAACTGCTTGTACTAAAGCCCTTACTTGGTGTATTATAACAACTTTGAAAATTGATGTGTGTTTTTATAACTACTTGAAATATTTATTTGGTTATAATAACACCAAATCCACTATAAAAACTAAATCAGCTCTGCAGATTTGTAGTGAACAATTTTTTGATGAATGAAATCTTGGATCTATGGCTAGAAATATAGAAGTTGACTAATTTTGGAATGAAAAAAGGAATCTTTTTTCTTTGAATAAAAAATTAAAAAACATATAAAAAATAGTGAAAACATATAGGATTAATTCCAAATACTCAATTATATAAAAGAGTAGACTTGGAGTTTCCATATGGATATCAACTACTAAACAAATGAAAATAAAATATTGATGTGGTGATGATAAGGATAATAAAAAGATATAGGAAAAATTTTACTATTATTTTACTATAGATATGAAGATATAATCTGATGCAGAGATGATAAGAAAAATCAACACATTTAGGAAAAAGTGGACCAAAATTAACATTAGTTCTTAGGTTAAACAGAAATAAAAAAATATATGAAGTAAAACAACACAAACAGAAATTACATGTAAAACATGGTTCAGATCCAAGAAGGTATGACTATCCTCTTATAGAGGGGTGAAGCATGGAGCTTCTTCGAGTAATTATAAAAATATGACAAATCATTATCTGAATTTCCAAATTGTATGCTTCACTTTCAGTTGACAATATACTTCATAGGTGACTAAAAGAATCTGATGCAGCGATGATAAGGAGTATCAAAACAGATAGGATAATGTGGAGCATTGATGTATTAATGCATATAAAATTTTAATAAAAGTTTTAGATAGAATGAAATATATATGGAAAAAATTATATATAATCAATTTCATAATATATTTAGATAGATTATTTTGAAATCATAAATTTCAGAACAAAATAAATAAAAATATTAAAATAGAAAATATAACATTTTAGAACAAAATATAATAAATAAAATTCATATTTTTTAATTTAAAAATAAACATATGATTGGAAAATTATATCAATAAAAAAATATAAGGTGGCTGATGTAATTTTTTAGGTAAAGGTAGATGAATTATTTTGAAAAATATACCACATATTAGGGGAGGATAAAAAATTAGATGACACATATATTAGATCTCGAGGTGAAGATGGTATGAAAGATTGGAGGTGTGGATACCTGAATATAATTCCTTCTACAATAGATATTTGGAGCCATGAATAATACAAAGTAAATAGTTTGAAACATTGAATAAAAAATTAAAAAGTAAAAATTATCATGTTACACTAAATAATAAATATCCAAGTAATATAGTGGATTTTAAAATAAAAAAGTAGTGAAAAATTTGAAATTCTTATAACTTGAGTAATTAAATAGAAGTATATTGAATCATGTTAATTATCAATTATTTAATACAAAAAATAATACATGATATTTTGAAAATAATATAGAAGGTGTGTAATATATAAAAATATATTTTAAAATAACGCATAAATTTTAATATCAATTTCATATTTAATACAATATATATAGAATAAATAGTATAAAATCGATTTCATAATAGATTCAGATAGATTATAACGAAATCATAAACTTTATAACAAAATAAATAAATAAAACTATAATATAAAATATAAAATTCCAGAACAAATATATAATAACCAATATATCATATTATCTTTTAATTTTTTTCTACCAAATTATTACTTTTGTAAATTATGTAACTGGTTAATAATTTACAATAATGAATAATTAAATAATTAAAAATGTGTAAAATATCCTAAATACATAAATTAAAACAAAAAATATTGTAACGAATCGACCCTAGAAGCTCGGAGCTGGTGCCTTACTTTATTACATTGACACGATGATAAAGAATCATATCCCGAAGGACCGAAAAGTTTAGCTGTTTTGAAAAAATATATTACATACATGAAACACATTTTACATTAGGAATATAAAATATTTTATATAAAAATTAGAATCTTTACATACTTGAAACTCATTATAAGAATTTATCTTCATATCTTTGGAAAATAAACAAAATAAGGGTGAGCTCAAATTCTCAGTTAGGGTAAAATACAAAAAAATTAATAATTAATCAATGAGAGTAATCAACATGGAAAGGTGATTAATTTAGAACACATTCCATATAATCAATAAATGAGAAATAAGTGAATAAAAAATATGAAAAGGTAAATAACTGAAAACACATTCCATTTAATCAAAAAACCGAGAATGGTGTACATCCATATATTTTGTCACAGTAAAAATCCTCTCGATAATAATAACTAAAATAAAGGTAATTCTTAATTATTAAATGCCATGTTTCCCAGGTACATAGAAATTTTATCATCAATAAATTTCACAATACAGTTTAAAACATACTATTTATAAAACACTTTGGTTTGACTAACCTTATATGTACTGTCAAGACCATTCACAAGACAGTTTAAAACACACTCATTACAAACATGAAGGGTTTCTACAACTGAATTCATCCCATGAGACTACCGATTCATTGAGGGGATTATATTAACTGGTCCCCAACCCATGTATTTTATGTCCAAATAATTTATCATATATTAAATAATATATTTAGATTCATAAACAAAGTGCCTTATACAATATCTATGTTGAGTAAAGGACACAGATTGATGAATATTTCCCTTGTAAACCAAATAACTTTAAAAGTGAAAACCATATTTAAATATAGTATAAATTTCAGGTAATAATCACATACATCATTAAAGAATATGTATATAAAAAATAAATATAAATGTCAATGAAAAATTATTATGAGATAGTGATTGTTTTAAGATAAAGTTAGCAGTCACAAAAGAAAGTGAGATTGCAAGATAAATTTTATCAGTTAGTAATTTTCAATTTAAATCCCCTTTAATGAGATAATTCAAAGTAAAAATTTTAATGCCAATAAGATAAAAGGATTCATTATATAATATAAAAAATATATGTTAGATACACCATAAAAAATAATTAAGTGGTGAATATGACATTTATGTCACAGATGACCTTTTGCTTGACTTGTCACGTGTGCATATATATTATAGAATAATAATCTTAAGTTAGTTATTTAACTATTTTATAACATTTTTCATGTTTATTATTAATTTATTTCAATTATTATAATTTTGTATACAATTACTTAAACAATTAAGTTTACGTGGGGGTGTTTTGACCAAATTCGGTTCATGTGTCAAAGACAATTTTGGTAGGTTGACTATGGTCAAAGGGTTCATTTTATAAAAAAATACAGAATAATAATCATTAAATAATTATCATATTTATACATCAATTATTATTTTAAAACATATCATGAAATATTTTTTTGAAAAATGAACCAACGTTACAATAATTGAGATGGTAGGTCCTACGTACGTATGAGTAACGTTCCCATTTTTCAATGATCCTTATAGAAAGAAGGTAAGTAACATTTTATCTTTCCGAAATGATATTTATATCATGAATAACACTTTATTTAATAATATATAGTTATATATTTAATTCTATATATGTAAAAGGAATCACATCGCGTGGAAGAGGCGGTAGTCCACACGTCCTCGAACAACGTTATCAATTTTTTTAGAGTGTAAAAAGGGTAATAAAGAAAATGATATTCTATATTTCCATAAATATAATTATGTAAGTAATATAATATAGATTTATTTTATGTCATATATGTTTAATTAAACCTATCATTAATACATTCCATGTAATTTGTGAACGTATCACATCGCTTTGAGGAGACGATAGTCTACACTTCCACAAACAACGTCATCTTATTTAACTGGAATGGAAAGAATAAAGGTATGTGTTCTATAAAAATTAAATAAGTATTAATAAAACATAAATATCATACATATATTATAAAAAAATGTTTCCATCATAATTCCCAACCATGAGAGATGGTAAAGTAAAAACGAAAGACATCGTTTCGTGAGGCGGTAGTTCGCCGCACACATGAACAAAAAATTCATCACCAACTTGATGGAAGTGTGTGTAGGTGTAGGTAGAAACCATAAAATAAAAACAAATAAGTATATTTAGGATAATTATGTAATTATATAATCATGTAATATGTATAATTTAATGGTTTGATAATGAAATAAAACAAAAGTGATCGTTCAAGAATGTTACCTCTTTTTCGGGTAGTTCCTTTTGGTTTATACCAAAAGACATCCTTGGTTTTATTTATACCCAAAGTGAGGATTCTATGTTGAGTTGAGGGATGTTGAGAGAAATTTTTTCAGGTTTTATATGGGACAAAGGGATTGATAGGCATGAATAAATCTGGGGAGTTAATACCTTTTTATAGTGGAGGGGGAGTGGTATTCCTATAAATATAAAAATATAAACACTATTGGGAGGTCCCCCTTACCTCATGTTCCACAATAATCAAAAAGTAATTTAGTAAAGTGAAATTATAGTCAAGAAAAACATTCACCACACAAAAATAAGTGAATTTTTATAATTTTGTGCCTTAATATATAAGTTTCCCCACTTTTACCATTTTGGTTTTTATTAGGTTAACTAGTTTTCTAACCTATGTAATTTAACCATTAAAAATAAATTAAAGTGAGATTTATTAGAAAATATAGACCCAATGAATTATAAATATGATATATAATTTTAAAAATAAAAATAATGTGTGTGTTGTAAATTAATTTTAACAGAAGAGCATATAATGCATAAAAATACTGTTTTAGCTCGAACCGTGCTAACAATGTTTTCACTATTTAGGGGTCAATATGTTCATTATAAAAGATAAATTTGCATATAAATTGAAAGTATTTTATTTTTTTAAATATTTGAAAATAAATTTTCAGAATATTGAATTTTTAGTAATTTTAATTATTTTAATAAAATATCAATTATTATAAAATAACATTAGTGTCAATTTTGGCATTATTTATTTAATTTAAATTTTAAAATATCAAGACAATGATGGAATTAAAAAATATTAAGTTAAAATTTATTTAAAATGAAATATTATTATAAAAAAAATACGGTAACACAATAATTCATTCAATTTTTTCACTTTTAATATTTTTAGTATCCTTTATTTTATTTAATTATTAACTAAATAATTACTACATTGGCGTTTCTTAATAATTTTAAGTAAATAATTCATCTCTAAAAATTAAAGTTAAATTGACATGATACAGAAACTAATTTAACATTCAAAATAATTTTTATAACTTAAACTATGTAGCTTCTTCCACACTCTAAATCTTTATTGGAATTAAAAGTAAGGAACACACATTTTTTTGTCTTTTTCTTTACTTTACTTATCATGTGGGCCAATTTCATGAAAATGTTTCCCAATAACTCATAACATTTGAACCAATAGGGGATATGGTCTAAATATGGGAATCTAATGGCTTTTAAACTAGTTTCAATGTCATTTCCAATTAAGATTAAAATTTAACCACTAAGTAAACTAATTTTTACCTTAATTACTGTAATCAATTTTAATTACATTAACTAATATTTTTGGTCAAAAATTAAGTTTATCTTATTAGAATATAAATATTATATTTATTCTAACTATTTATGTCCTTTTTTCAAAATTAAATTCACATAAGTGAAAAAATTTAATTTAATGGTAATCCCACAGACATGGTGATAAAATAGGTTTTTAAAGTAAAAATGTTCAAAAGTTCATTGAGATTTTCTATTTAAATTAAATATAAAAATGATTCCAATGATATAAATTGAATTAATATAATTATAATTGATATATTTTGACTTTAATACAAAATTAAAATTTAATTTAACATTAATAATCTTTTAAATGAAAAGGTAGTTTTTAAATAAAATGTAGTATTTTTCGCTATTTATAAAAAAAGTGCAAATTCTCATTAAAATAAAAAAATCACCTTAATATAATTTTTACATTATGAATTAAAAAATGAATTTAATTTTCAAAAATAAAATTAATTAAAATTTCAAAATTTATTTTTAAAATAGGCACATCATTAAAAGGTGGTAAAACTCAGTCTTGTGTGTAACCCAAGCTAACTCAGTGTTGTGTGTAGAAAAACTTAAAATGGTGTTGTGTATAAAGAAAAATATAAAATAATAATAATTTTATTCTAAAATGAAAATATTTTAAAGTGTCAGGGTGTTACATTGTCCCCACCTTAATTAAATTACATGCTCGTAATTTAAACCTGATCTCGGTAATCAAGGGTTTGATATTTGAAAATACTATTGTTGAGAAATCCATCTCATAAATATGGTTAATAATGTATCTTATTAATAAGAAGGAAAGGTCAATGTTATGGTCACCACAAAAATGGGCTTTCAAATAAGATAACATTAGTGAAAACTTGGGCATGGAAGAGAAATATAACTATCAAGTTCTAATAGAGAGAGATAGAGAACATTTTCTTGAGAAAGTTTTGACCACAAAGCCAAAAAATAGAGGTGTGAATTAAGGTAGTTTATATCATAAAAATAATGATAATTGGACAAAAGTTTTGTTTCAAGACACATTTACTAGAGTTGAGGAATTCTTTCATTCTATAAGAATGTAATTAAATACACATTTACATTTCATAAATACAATCTTATCCTTTGGTTGTGCCTTGAACTATTTATACTTCATTTCTCAGCACAATGTGCATCATATGGTGAAGTAATACAATAATATCTAAAACCTCATTCAAAGTTCAACACAAACCATTTCATAAATGGTTAACCTTATGACCCTTCCAAGTATTATGATCCAAAACATTAGAATAAATTCCAAGGTAGTTAGTAGTATCCAATTTACTTTATCTATATCAATCATATATTTATCAAAACATCATTGCCTCAACATCAGGAACATGTTAAGGGTTATATCTCCCTCAACCATGTGCTTTCCAAAAAAGTTTAACTTAATACTGAATCGTTTTTCGTGGTAACATGCAAAATATGCGTTTAAATCCTTAATGAAAAGTACTAAAATACAATCCTCATATAATTTATAAATCTCATGAATTGTAACTTAATCAAATAACATAATTATTGAATCAAAAAATAAGAATATTAGTTATTCCTATTTATCCATGGTAATAGCATAAACTCAAACATGATCCATTAGCATATTATGAGGTATATTACCTTGATGCTTGCGGAATTTACTTGTGTAGTGTCCTATATCCAAATAGTTGTAACAATGAATATAGTTATTTTTATCCTTTCCTTTGAATTATTTTTCCTGCTGACCATTTTATCCACACTTATAACAAAATCATAATCCTTTCAATAAAGTACTAAGGCGTTTCTTTCCAAAATTATCACATATAGGAAAATTCTTTATTCTCTTATTTCCCTTATCTGCCTTTTTCCTATCTATCCTCTTGTTTTCATTATTCCATATGAATCCATAATTCTTTGTTAATTATTTCTTAGTCTCATTAGAACTTGACACTACTTCCTAATACAATGAAAATTATTATGAGGCAATTTACCTTCAAAATATCGTATTAATATCATAAAAGATATGATTAGTCTTACTCTTTGGATCACATGAGTTGGTGAGGCTTACATTACTTGTGATAGGTTCCATTTATAACGGAATACAAATACTATATTATATCATTTCATTATTAAGAATAATCTATAATCACAAAATAAGTGGAATACTTAATCATAAATTTTAAAATTTACGCATATCTTATCTAATAATCATAAACATGGTTTCTTTAGGTCGTTCTTCTATGCTTATCCTCAAATTATATTAGAGGTTTATGTTATATAATAAGTTTTTTCCTAAATATGTTTTCCTTTGTTTATACTCATCTTTGTTTGATACCTACTATAATTCCCCAACCCTAGAATCTCAGTGCTGGTGCCTTACTTTATTACATTGACTAGATTACAAGGAATCAAATCGTGAAAGACCGAAAAGTTTAGAAATTTTCAAAAAATAGATTACATATAATAAAACCATTTTATTTTGGGGATATAAAATATTTCATAAAAAAAATAAAATATTAGAATCCTTAGAACTCATTCCTAGAATTCATCTTCACATCCTGGGAAAGTAAACAAAATAAGGGTGAGCTCAAATGCTCAGTAAGGAAAAAATAGAATGGAAGTAATAATTAACCAATGAGAATAATCAATATGGAAAGGTGAGTAACTGAGAACACATGCCATGTAATAAATAGCTGATAAGGAAGTGAGGAAACAATATGGAAATGCAAACAACTGAAAAAAGATTCCATTCAATCAATAAACTGAGAATGAAGTGTATCCATACATTTTGTCATAGTGAAAATCCGCTGGATAATAATAACTAGAATGAAGAAAATGATTAATTATTAGACACCATGTTTCCCAGGTACATGGAATCTTTACCATAAAAACCTTTCAAAAGATAGTTTAAAACATATTGGTTACAAACCTATTTGGTTTGGCCAACCTTAACTCTATTATCAAGGCCTTTCTTAAAACATACTAGTTATAAACACGAAGGGTTTGTGCAACTGAATTCATCACATGATACTACCAATAAATCTTGGGGATTACATTTATGGGCCTAAAACCCATGTACCAAATCATTCCTCATAGATCTGATAATCAATTTAAATTCATAAACAAAGTGCATTATAAAATACCTATATTGAGTAAAGGATTCATATTTATCAATATATCCCCAATTAATCAAATAAATTTTAAAGTAAAAACCATATGTAAATATAGTATATAGTTTATATAATAATCACATACATCATACAAGAATGTGGATATCAAAAATAAATATAATTTCTAATGATTTTTTTTATTAGAAAGTTATTTTTTTAAAAGAAAGTTAATAATCACAAAAGAAGGTGAGATTTCAAGAAAACTTTTACTAGTTGGTAATTTTAAAGTTTAAACACATTTGATGAGATAATTAAAAATAAAAATTTTAATACCAGGAATATAAAATGATTCATGATATAATATAAGAAAAGGTGTTGTAGATACACCACACAAAATAAGTAAGTGGTGAATATGACATTTATCTCACTGATGTAAAAAGTGAGATGAAAACCCCTTACCTTGAGTCATAATTGTCATGTTCATCTCTATGTTACTAAATAAGAAACTTAAATTAATTATTTCGTAATTTTATAAACTTTTACATTTTTATTATTTCTTTTATTTCACTTATTACTATTTTTTATACAACAAATTTAACAATTAAGTTTATGTCAGGTGTTTTGACCAAATTCAGTTCATATGTCATAAACAACTTTGGTAGGCCAACTATGGTCAAAGGGGTCATTATATAAACATATATAGAATAATAATAAAAAAATAATTATCATATTTATCCATAAATTATTATTTTATAACCAATCATGGAATATGGTAATGAAAAATGAACCAACATTACAATCATGGAGATGGTAGGCCGCATGTTGGAATGAGTAACGTTCCTATTTTTCAATGATCATTATGGAAAGAAGGTAAGTAGCATTTTACATTTAAATAATGACAATTATATCATAAATACCGTGTTATTTAATCATATAAACTTATATATTGAATTCTGGTAATGTAAAAGGAATCATATCGCGTTGAGGTGGTGGTAGTCCACACATCCACGGATGATGTTATTACTTTTTTTAGTGTGTGAAAGGAGTAATAAATGAAATAATATTTTATATTTAAAAAAAGTTAATTATGTCATTAATATAATATATATGTCATGTATGTCACATATGTTTAATTAAAATCACCCTTATTACATTCCATATAATGTGTGGACGTATCACATCACTTTAGGGAGGCGATAGTCCTCATGTCCACTAATGATGTTATCAAATTTACAAAAAATGGGAAGAATGAATGTATATGTTATAGAAAAATTAAAGAAGTATTAATACAACATAAATATCATATAGAAATAGTGTGTCCTCATAATCCTCAGCCATGAGATGTGGTAAAGGAAAAATGAACGACATTGTTTCGTGGGGAGGTAGTCTACCGCACACATGAATGGTAATTTCGTTACCCATTTGATAGAAGTGTGTGTAAGTGTAGGTATAAACCTTAACATAAAAACATATAAGTATATTCAGTATACTAATCTTATAATATAATCATGGAGTAATAATAATTTAATTTTTTGAGAAATAAATAAAACAAAAGTGATTGTTGAAGAATATTGCATGTTTTTCAGGTAACTCCTTTTGGTTAATACTAAAATACTTCCTTGGTTTTCTTTCTAAAAAAATTTAGGCATATATTTTTTGGGGATATATGTTGGGAGATTATTTTGGTAGGGTTTTTATGTTCCAAATGGCTGAATATGTGTAAAGAAATGAGGCAAGTGAATGCCTTTTTATAGTGGAGGCGGAGTGACATTCTTATAAATATAAAAATGTAAACACTATTGGGAGGTCTCCCTTATCTCATGTGACACAAAAATTAAAAAATAATGGAGTAAAGTAAAATTATGGTTGATAAAAACATCCAAAACACAAAAATAAGTTCATTTTTATAATTTTGTTCCTTAACTTCTAAGTTTCCCCCTTTTACTATTTTGGTTTTTGTTAAGGTAAATAGTTTTCTACCCTAGGTAATTTAACCATTAAGAATAAATTAAAGTAAGATTTATTAGAAAATACAGATCCACTAAATTCTAAATATTATATATAATTTAAGAAATATAAATCATGTGTGTGTAGGAAATTAATTTTAACAAAAGCACATGTAACGTGCAAAAACATTGCTTTAGCCCGTACCATGCTAATAATATTTTCACAATTTAGGGATCAATATGTTTATTATAAAAGATAAAATCGTATATAAATATATCATATTTGATATTTTTTAACATTTAAAAATCAATTTTTATAATATAGTTTTTTAGTAATTTTAATTCTTTTAATAAAATGTCATTTATTATAAACTAACATTAATGTCAATTTTGACATTATTTACTTAATTTAAATTTTAAATTATCAATATAATGATGTAATTCAAATATATTATTTTAAAAGCGATTTAACATGGTATTTTATTCTACAAAAATAAGGTAACACAAAAATTCATTCAATTTTATTCACTTTTAATAGTTTATATCATTTATTTTATTTAATTATTAACTAAATAATCACTACATTGACATTGCTTAAGCATTTTAAGCAACTAATTCATCTCTAAAAAATTATGTTAAATTATCATGATAAAAAAAATCATTTAAATTTCAAAATAATTTTTATAACTAAAACTATGTAGCTTCTGCAATACTCAAAATATTTATAGGAATTAAAATAAAGGAAGGTACATTTTTTGTCTTTTTCATTACTTAACTTATTATATGGGTCAATTCCATGAACATATGTCCCAATAACTCTTAAAATTAGAAACAAGAGGGTATATGGTTTAAATACAGGAATATAATGAATTTTGGACAATTTCTAAGTTCATTTTCCCCTTAAGATTAAAGTTTAACCACTAAATAATTTATTTTTTAACTTAATTTATTTAATTAATTTTAATTACTTTCACTAATATTTTTGTACAAAAATTAAGTTTATATTATTAGACTATAAATGTTATACTGATTAAAAATACTTATATCTATTTTTACAAATTAAATTCCCATAAGTTAAAATATTAAATTAAATAAAATTCCGTAGATGTGGTGAGAACGCATGGTTCTAATGTAAAAATGCTCAAAAGTTCATAAAGATTTTATCTCTAAATTCAATATATAAATGATTAGAATAAATTAAATTATATTAATATATGTATTCTTGATCTATTTTGAATTTAAAACCAATTTAAAATATAGTTTAACATTAATAATTATTTAAAGAAAAGGTATTTTACAACTAAAATTTTGTATTTTTCATTATTCATCAAAAAATTAATCTTCACAAAAAAATACAGAAAATTCACCCTAAGATAATTTTGACTTTCCAAATTCAAAAAATTAATTTTATGTTGAAAAATAAAATCCATAAAAGTATAAAAAATTAGTTTTGAATAAGTGTTCCATTAAAAGGCGGTAAAACTGAGTCTTACATGTAATAAAAGCTAAATCAATATTGTGTGTTGTGTAATATTAATGTGGTGTTTCATATCAACCAATATAACAACAAAATTAATTTTATTCTAAAATAAAAATATCATAATTTCTTTGGGTGTTAGAAATAATTACCTATATATCTTGCTTCCTAGTAAACAATTGATGAGTAATGTAATTAGACAGTAATAGTGACCAAATAACACTACAGATTTGTTACAGGTGGTTTATAAGAATTAAAATCACTTTATAATAACTTATATAGGTCATTACATAGAAAAATAAACGAAAAATAAAGAATAATAGGATTATAAATATGAAAAATTATCTTAATACATAAATTCCAATAGGAATAACCTGATGATCAATTGATGAGAAACAGATGGGGTTGCATTTTATAGAAACTGGAGTATGGATACATGATAGAAGAGATCTGATAATGATATTGGGAATATAGGAGTCATTAGTGAAGGAATGTGAATATTAAATTGAGGATAATGATTTTTTTCAAGAAAAATAAATATATAAAATATGTAATATTTTGATACCTTTGATATGAAATATAAAAAATCGGATATCGATGTGATGAAACATGATATTTGGAGGTCTTGGTTGACATAATTTGATTATGGGGTTGTTTAATAGAGGATATCAATGGTAGAGAAAACTATATAAGAGGAGAATTTTATTGAGTTGAGGGGGAAGATGATAGGTAAGCGGAGTAAGAGACCGCGAGGCAGGGATCTGAAGCAGAGGAGGAGAGGTGGGGATACATAGAGGCAAGGGGACATAGTAGAGGAGGAGGAAACAATGGTGAAGTGGTGAGGTGGGGATGCATAGTGGAGGTTGGGATATGTGGCAGTGGTGCAGTAAGGTGAATATAGAGGCAGATGTAGTGAAGTTGAGGAGGAGAAGGGGAGGCAGACTAATTTGTGATACATGACTCTGCAAAATCAATCCCATGGAAGGACCAGTGAGATTATAACAAGGAATCATGTTTCATGAGGCCATTAAAAGATAACTAGTATTTTGGAGTAAAATTAATGGAACTTTGAGGGGATAAGTGGAAGTAGTACAGAGTAATAGTATTTCCTCTACTTCCTATGGTGGATGAAGTAAGGAGATAAATTCAGAAAGATAGGGGGAGTGGAAGATGGTGAGGGAAGTCATTGAAATATTGAAATGTATTCACTGATCATGGAAATGGTGGAATGTTGAGAAGAAGGAATGTCTCTAAGTATATAAAATATATTTAATAAATTTGAAGCATTTATAAAATGTAAAATAGTTAATAAACCTTTTTCAAAGTATTTAAAGAAATTCTAATTTAATAAAATTAGTACATTCTAATATTTGTGAATTAAAGGAATTATTAACTCATGAAAGATTTTTTATTACTTTTGTTGATGACTATAGTAGATATTTAAATATATATTAATTCCTAGAACAAAGTATTGAGCCTTTAATATGTTTAAGAAGTATAAAGTTAAAGTTAAAAACCAACTAAACAAAAAAATTAATGTATTATTCTCAGATAGAGGTGGAAAATACTTTATGAATGATTTTAATGAGTTATGTGAATAAAATTGTATAATTCATCAAAGTATAGCTCCTTACACACCTCATAAAAATGGATTAACTGAAAGTAAAAATTGTACATTAGTATAAATGGTAAATTGAATGATTAATAAATATAAGTTACCATTAAATTTATAGGGAAAATATTTATTAGATGCATGTCATATTCATAACCGTATTTTCACTAAGAAAAATAAGTTATCACCTTGTGAAAATTGGAATGTTAGAAGACCAAATATTTCATATTTTAAAGTGTGGGGGTATTTAACTTATTATATATTTCTTGATCCTAAAGGAACCAAAATTGGTCATAGAGAAATTAATGGTGTTTTTTTGGATATACATAAAATAGAAAATCATATATCGATTAAAAATTACTTTTTTTAATGATCAAATTACTTTTAAGGGAAAAGTGAGAAACCAAAAAAGTTGTCTGAACAATCACATAAAACAAGAGCAAACTACCGGACCTGACCCACCCTAGCAACAGTGCCATGACGACAAGCCTTTAGCAATGAAAGATCCTTCATCAACCAGTCCCATACAGAAGTGCACATGGACGAATATAATGGAGAAGACTTACCCTATCAAGTATCCAAATCCAAAAGTCCTGCACCAATTAAGACTTCATGCTCTAATCCCCTTCTAGAGATGGTCCAAGTAGAGTGCTGGAATCAATCACCAAACTTCACTAAAAAGTTAAACAACAAGAAGGTCCAAAGGTTTTCAAAACTCACACAATAATTTCTCTCAAACCAACTAACCAAAACCACCAACTTAAATAGATTCATTAAAGAGAAACTTGATATTACCTAAATATGTTTCCCTAAATAGTTTCCATGATAAGGATGAAACCTGTAAGTCTAATACCTCCAACATCAGCTTCTCAAACTCAGAAGCCAGCTATTACCAAGACTTAATGTACACCTCAAAACTAATATTTCCTTTATTGAACCCCCTACTGAAATTGATTCATGTTTGTCAATCCATTAATATTGATCCTCATTGAGAGACACCTCAAGAGACATCCCCATCATTTTAGCTGCCACCTCCTTAGTTTAAGAAATAATATTTATTCTACCAGTTCTTCTTCCAAACTTAAATATAGAACCAAGGAATGAACACCCTATTCCCCAGGCCTCTGATGGCTCAGAGTCTCCATGGCCATCTTCTTGTCACTCATCTTCTTTTAAGAGTGAGTCTCAAAAGGATGAGGTAGCGAGGAGTAATCCTTCCCCCCCTTCATCCTCCTGAAACCCCTATTACTCTTTAGACTTGAATCATCATATTTAGAGTGGATGTGTTCAATCCCTTTGGGTACCTTGATGCCGACCCCATCTCCATCACATGGGATAATGAAATCAGAACTCAAATCAGCCTCTAAAAGTCCTTAGAACCTGTTGCAAAAGGAAACTATGGTCCGAATCAAGCCTGATCCCCCTTCTTTCCCACCTCTATTTGGAACAGTCACATCCACATCGGACCCCTTCCTCCCCTTACACACATCAACACTTCCCAACCATGGTTTCTCAGCAACCGAGTCAGAAAAATCCACCTTCTCTCCATTTGACGTCTGATCCAAGATCATGTTTCCCCCATTCCTCTAGACTTCCACACGAACATTCTCATGTTGAGACTTTCCCTATCCTTCCTGCACACCATGGTTTGAAGGACCCATGAGATCCCACCTCAACCTATTGAACACATCCTACACCTTTGGGTTAATCTGGTGATCCATGTCCGTCTTCCACACACCAGTGCCAAGATCACCCTCACCCGCTGCATTGCAATCCACTTCCTTGCTAACGGGTTGTTCCTCTTGCATCGACCGTAATGATAGAGTTCCCCTATCTCCATCCTCTAGACCCTTGAAATCTATCCGGAGCTTCTGACCTTACATACCACTGGGGCCTTACCATTTCTGCTATGCACTATTTTTGTCACAACCTGTCCACCCCTATTACAAGCCTCCATAGATTGATTTCCAAATACCCTACCCGCCATCGATGAATACCTTCGCCGAAAAAAATCTGAAGAGTGCCCCAACCGCCTACATGTAGAACATTAGTCTATCCAACTCTCATAGATCACTCTCTTCTTGAACATTTATTCCTCACCAATCATAATCCAAAAATAATCAAAGGGAACTGTATTCACATCCATATCAACACAGATACTCGGGTAAATAGGGTGAAAAACTACTTCTGTTCAGATTTTCGAACAAAGATACCTTCTAATAAGATTGTCGAGCATTCTTATAACTGTGGGGTTTTGAAAATGGTAAAAAAAGGTTAAGGAAACTAACCAAAATCATAGAGTATGGTGAGTCGTGTTTCATGTGGAATTCAAAAGACCAATGGAATAGGAAGAAAAGACAACTATTGTAGCACTAGGGCACCCTTGACCAGGTGCAGATGAGGTCCTCCTCTAATGAAAAATGGATCATGATATGGTGATTGTCAATCAAGCCCACTGTCTCCCTCTCCTGGAGATCCCATGAGTTGAATAAGAACCTATTAAAGGAATCAACCGATGGACTTCACTTCTTAAACCTTGTAAATAGGGTGATCTTCAAAAGTGTAGAGGTTTCAGTGAACTCAAAAGTTAAAATCTATAGATTCGGGCAACCATTAATGATCTCCAAAACTTTAGGGAATACCTCATCTTTCGGGAATGGAGGAAGAAGTTTGGGGTTTGAGAAGGGGCGAAATGGGTGCTCTTCTTTCCTAAAGAAAAACAAAGGTCCCTCCCCCATTGGGGGGGAGGGACCAGCGTGGCTATTAATGTCGTTACTGAGGGATACAAGCTTCGACCTAGGGTTCCCGAGCGCCTCCTACAAGAATCAAACACCTATAAAGTCTTATAGAATTATGGATTTAGGAGATAATTTAATTATTAAATCAAGATATGTAGAGTTTTTTTTAAAATAAATTTTATAAAGATTATGTGGAGGAAGTTATTCCTCATACCCTTATCTTGTACTCCATCTAGTTAAAATATTATAGAAGGGAATAATGATGATTCTCGAGCTAAACCTAAGTAGATTACAAGACTTAGGAATAAGAACCATCTTCATCTAGATTTTATTTATCTTAATTCTGTAGTTTTCCTTGTATAGGGAGATCAAAGTAATACTCTTTTGAATAAGTACCCAATGGTATTTACTATAGAAGATGACCTAAATTCATATAAAGAAGCTATAAATTATAGATATATTTATTTATATAAATAATCTATTAATGATGAAATGGATTCCATTATGAAGAATCATAATCGGGTCATTAAAGATTTACCAAGAGGTTCAAAACATATTGGTTGTAAATTGGATTTCTGAAATAAGTATGATTCTAATAGTAAAATTCATGTTTTTAAAGATAGATTGGTTGATAAAGGTTTCAGACAAAAAGAAGGTATTGATTATTTCGATACTTGTGCTTTGATAGCTCGAATTACTTCAATAATGATTTTATTTTCTTTAGATTTAATTAATCATTTATATGTAAAGAAAATGGATGTTAAAAATTTCCTTTTAAAAACAAACTTAAATAAAGATATTTACATAGAACAACAAGAAGGATTTGTTTTAAGGCAATGAAAATAAAGTATGTAAACTAGAAAAATATATTTATGGACTTTAACAATATCTGAAGCAATGACATGATAAAATTGATTATATTATATTATCCAATGTATTTACTCATATAAATTATGATAAATATGTTTATTAAATGTTAAAAAAATAACATGGAGTTATTGTAAGTTTATATGTGGATGATATGTTAATTTTTGGAACCAATATGATTGGAATAAATTGGATAAAGAATTATTTATTTTCTTTGATTAAAATGAAGGATCTTATAATTATTGATACTATTCTAGACATTAAAGTTATAAAACATAGTGGGAATTATTATTTAAGTTAGTATCATTACATAGGAAAAATGTTAATTTTTTTTGATCAACTTGGTTTCAAGGATGCTAATACTCTATTTTATTATAGTTTTAAATGGATATGAATATGAATATGGGTAGAGCCATATAGAAACTTGAGCATGGTAGTGCAATTAGTTATTTAATATATAAAATGATTTGAAATAGACCTGATATTTCATTTGAGATATGAAGAATGATTAGATATACTAGTAATCCTCGTGTGGATCATTTGATATGTATAATGAGAATCTTTGGATACTTAAGAAGGATCAAAGATTTATGTTTATACTACAATTATTATCAAGATTTATTAGAAGGATACACTGATGTGAGTTGGATTAATAATATTAGTGATAACCAATCCATATATAGATGGTTATTTATTCTTTGAGGTTGTGCTATTTCTTGGGAGAGAAAAAAAACATGTATTTTACATTTGACCATCGAGTCAGAGAATATCACCTTAGAAAAATGTGTAAAGGAATTTGAATGGATTAGGAACCTATTATTGGATATTTTATTGTGTCCTCATCCGATTCCTCCAATTTCTATTAGTTTTGATAATCAAGAAACTTTATTATGGGAATATAGTTTCATGTAAAATGGAATATATTGACATATTATTTTGAGACATGATTAGGAGAGACAATTATTACAAGATGTTACCATAACGATTGTCTATGCGAGATCAGGTTAAAACCTCACAGATTCATTTACAAAATATTTTATAAGAGAGATCATTCATATAAATAATAAAAATATAGGGTTAAAACACATATAATGAATTATTTTTGTAATGGAAACCCATCACTTTATTTAGGTAAATTCTAATCAAAGTGTTTAATGGTCAAGAAAAAGTCATGATGATGATTGTTGATATTGAAAATTATAACCCCAACTACATGGTGTCAATATCATTCGTTATGAATAGAGTTTGAGTTATAAACTCTTAACAAAATATTAATACTTGATGAGTTATGTGTTCTAATAGTGGATGCACATTGTAATATCTTTCCTATGTGAACTTAGAAGTGGTGCTGCTTCTTACAGGAGTTAATGAGTTTAATCATTATATAATTCATGAAAATGATATAAGCACATGGCTATAAAAGTTCTAAAAAATGAGACGTTGGATGGAAATTTCACTGTATTCTTGATATATCCTATTTATCTTAAATAATTATAAGTTTAATGTTTCAAAAAATTATAAATTTGATAATACTTTGAGATATTCATAAAAAAGAAAGGATTAAATCAAAAGATACCTTTATAATGTATAATTATTCAACTGTGATCTAGAAAATTAATATTTATAAATAAAAATCAGATATTGTAATATTTTTATTCATAAAAAAATGTAAATTAAAATTGGTTTTAATGGTACCTACTTAGTTAGAGGTTTGTATTGACGAGGAGGACAAATATTTGGGAATCCCATGTTATAAATGTAGATATAATTCCCAAATATCCTTCATTATGAAAGGGAATTTTGGAATTATGTTTTTAATTAAAAAATATATATTCCAAAATGATTTTAAAGGGTTTTAAAAATATACATTTTTAGTAAATTGTTCATATATATATATATTATATAAAACAAAAAAACAAAACAAAAAACAAAATAAAATAAAAAATAAAATATTTTATAAAATGAATAATAATTTTATCAGTCATAATGGTTGGATTATGGTTTTTTCAAAATCTGATCGGGTTCCCCCTCTAAGTGTCGTCCCATTTCTTTCAAATCAATGTGTTCTTTGAATAAAATATTGTGATCAAATTGATGTGAATCACACCAATTTTTATCTATAAATAAAGGATGATGATTTCAACCATAATTAATTCTTATTGAATCCAAAAAATGCTCCAAACTTTTTTCCTAGCATAGGTGCTATGGGGCTGTCGAAAATTGATTCTTGGATTTCCTTAAATCTTGGTGAAATCTACAAGGGGAACTTTCACTGTGAACCCTACACCAACATGTGGGGGTGAATAAAATCCTCTTGGATAGTTAATTAAATACACACATAGAGATTTGATATGTCTTCCCCATATTCTTATTTACTTTCCAACAATTGTGGCCCCAGTGACACACATGTGATAGTGGGGTGGGATATTATGAGACGTCGGAGGTGCACGGGTGCATGAGACAATGACAGGATGACGCTGGTGATGTAGGTGCATGTTGAAGAAGACGAGGGGAAATTCTAGTGGTGTAGCAAATTGAGGATGATGACAGGGTCAATGCCCGATAGATTCTAGCTCTGTTGTTGTAGGCAGACGTGAATACATGCATAATTCGTGGAGGTGAAGATCAGGTGATATTTAATGTCGACCTTTATCTAAACGAAAAGTGCTGATAAAAGAACAATTTTATCAGTGGTATAAAAAAAATAAAGATAAATATAACTTTTATCAGTGCAAAAAAAAAGCCCTGATAAAAGGGTATACTTTGTTAGTGATTTTTTCTATCACTGATAAAATTCATCCTTTTATCAATGATTTTTATTTAGCATTGATAAAGTTCACAATGAACAATTTAAAATATATATATATACATATATATTTTTTAAATAATATTTATATTAAAATAAGTATCTATATGTAAATATAATATATAAATATGATTTATATAACTTTTAATAAAAAAATAAATCTTATTTTTAGATTTTTTTTATGTAAAAAATTATCAAATTTATATTAGTAAATAATTTTTTTAATAATATATTTGTATAGATCAATTAGAAAATGTGTATATAATTAATATAGATATGATATATTGATATTTTATTTAAATAATTATATAATATATAAATGAATTTATTTTTTTAAATATGTGATTCATATTTGAATTTATTTGTTTATATTTATATTAAATAAATTTAATTATACATGTATCTATATGTATATGTATGCATGTGTATGTATGCCGATGTATGTGTGTGTCAGTAGATGTGTGTGTATGCATGTGTTTTATGTGATTTCATGTGTTGTGATCTATGTGTATGTATGCTTCTATGTGTATGTGTATTTGTATGTGTATGTATATATGTGTATGTGTATGTCTTTGTACATGTATATGTGTATGTATGTGTGTATGTGTATGTGTATGTGTATTTGCATGTATGTGTATAGATATATGCATATGTATAGATGTGTATGTATGTTCATGCATGTGTATGTAACTATACATACGTGCATGTGTATACATAAAGGTATGTGTATATATATGCATATGTATGTGTATGTGTAAGAGTATGTGTACATGCATATGTGTATGTGTATGTATACATGTACAAGTGTATGTGCATGTATGTTTACATATTTATGTTTATGTGTATATATGTGTGTATGTGTATGTGTATTTACATGTGTGTATGTATGTGTACATGTATGTCTATGCGTATTCATGTGTGCACATGTATTTATGTTCATTAATTTTAAAATTATTTATTCATTTTTAATATCTATTCATTTTTAGTATTTTCTATAATTTATTAATTTTAATATATATCATCTATTAGATACGAGAAGATACATCTTTTTTGTAATGCTTCTAAAGCAATTGGCCACAACAAGGAAAGGTGCAGGTAAGATAAATTTTTTGACCACTGTCACTCAAAGGGGAATTTGGATACTGACTGTAGGAAGAAGCCTGCAAAAGATGGTGTAGAAGTTTTTTTTGCCTCTCCTCCTAATTATGTTAAAAATATTGGGAATACTGGATGTCTTAACTTGGTGTCTGCTGAAGAAAACAAGGATGTAAGGATTTATAATAACATTGAACCCAATTTTTTAAATCCAAATGTTTAAGTAAAGTGTAGAAGCTGGGATGATATGGCTAATGAAGATTTTGTTCAGGTTGATGACTAAATTATTCCCCCTAATCTAAATGATAACAATATTCCTAAATTCATTGGTTTAGGAATTGTCTCTCTCTTATAAAGACATAAATTTGCGATTGAGTTCTCTCTACCCCTCATTTGATAATGCATACATTGGATTTTCAAATAAACCTCAGGTTGTTGATAGTGACCCAGCTGATGCATTAATGGATGATCAATTTATGGATGAGGATTCCATTCAAGAATCTATCGATCAAAAAATATTGGATGAACAAATGGTTTCTTCTAGAGACCACAAAGGTAAGATAAAATCAAACGCTAAAGCTACTGGGAAGAATGGGCTGGATGTTTCTGAGGGCGCCCCTCTAAGGGTTTCCCTAGTTTTGTCTCATGTGAAAGCCTCACCTTGTAATCCATCATTCAAGGTGATTGCTCTAGATGAGTAAGGCTTCAAGATGGTTCCTTTGAAAAAGAACAAACCATTTTTTTTGCCCAGGCAGAAAGGTGAAAATGTCATTTCTTCTGAATGACATTTTCCTCCTCATTTTACTAAGATTATAAGTAATTATTATGATTACTTTGGTCCAGCATCTACTCAATAATGTGAGGCTGCTAAATCCCATAACAACAAAATGAACTATCCTGTAGATATCTTGGAAAGAAAATTTCTACTAAATGGTCTTCAGATAGATGATGTCAAGTGGTTTGCAATGCAGATTGAATTTCTTCTCTTAAATATGGATCAAGAAACCTTTGGCTTCAAGGAATACCTTATAGTGGAGAAATTTCTAACCATCAATTTAGAGGAATTTTTTTAGGGTAAATCAGAGCGGAATGTTTAAGATATTTCTTGGAAGTACAAAAGTTTCTCTGTCTTGGAAGATGCTCCTAGATCTCCTTTAGATGACAAATATAAGACCCCAAGAACCCAAATCATGGAGAAAAGGGTGTTCCCCCTGGAACAGAGGTAGGTACCCAAGAAAGATGGGCTCTAGAATGAGTCATTAGTGTGTGTGGTATTTTTTTTGTAATCACATATCCCCTTGTACTCTTTTCCTAGTTTATTTAGAAGCATTGCCTCATTTTTTTAAAACAATTATTTATTTATTCATTTTTATTCATTTTTATGTGTTTTAAATTCATGTAATTAATGTCATGAATTCACTTTTTTATTTTTTTCTAATTTATTTAAGTTAATTTATTCATTTTTATATTATTTCATTATTATTTTTCATTTTTAATATTTATTAATTTTTAATATTTTAGGAATTTATTCGATTTTAAATTTATACATATTTATTTATGAATTTTAGAAATTTTCAATATGTTTTTAATTTATATGATTAATATTTATTCATTTTTAGTTATTAAGTTTTAATATTTTTAATATATTTGAAATTTATATAATTGATTTCTATAAGAACATCTCCAACCCACAACATTTTGACATGAGATTGAACCCCAAAGCATGCCATCTCCAACACCATTTTGGTTTTTATATATTTAGTTTTGTTAATATATTAGATTCATTTTTAATACATGAAAAGTAAATATTATTTAACAGATTTTTTATAATTTTTACCTAATTAATCAAATCATGTAATCATATTTATTTCAATTTATTCAACTTGAATATATGTGTGTGTATTTATTTTTATTTATTTTTATTTAATTATTAATATTTTTTTATAGGTAATGTAATTAATTTTAATAACTTTGTTATTTATATAATTAATATTATTTATTCATTCATTTTTATGTGTCCATAATTCACGTAATTAATGTTATGAATTGACTTTTTAAAATATTTTTATAATTTATTCAATTTTATTTATTCAATTTTAATATTATTTCATTTAAAATTATTTAATCAGTTATAATATTTATTAATTTTTAATATTTTTGGAATTTATACATTTTTAATATTTATTTATACATAATTATTTACTATTTTTAATATTCTATCTATGTTTTTAATTTATATGATTAATATTTATTCAATTTCATTTATTAATCTATAATATTTTTAAAATGTTTTAAATGTATATAATTAATTAATTTAAATACCTATTTTAATATTGTCTTCATTTTTGTACATGTTTATAATTAATGTAATTAATCTTATGAATTATACATATTTATTTACAAAGATTTAATATTCTTAATATGTTTTTAATTTATATGATTAATTTTCATTAAGTTTCTTTTATTAAGTTGTAATATTTTAAAAATGTTTGAAATATATATAATTAATTTATTTAATTGCATTTTTTTAATATTTTCTTCATTTTTTGTACATGTTTAGAACTCAAGTAATTAATTTTAAAAATTCATTTTTTTGTACGTGTTAACTATATTTTTATATTTTCAATATGTATTCATCTTCATTTTAATATATATTCATTTTTTATTTTTTAAGAATTTATGTAATTAATAAACCTATCAATTTTTTAAATATTTCTTAAGTATATTCATGTTTAATTATTAAATTTACCTCTTTTTAATATTCTTGAATTTAATAGTGTATATTTATTAATAATGTTAAATATTTTTTTAGTTTTTTTTATAATTAATTCATTTTTAATATATATTCATTTAATATTTATGTATTTTATTTTTAATTGTTTTTTTCAGTGCTTTCCAAAAAGTACAGATAAAAATAGTTTTTATCCGCACTAAAATACAAAGCACTGATAAAAATTATATTTATCTGCACTAAAATTTTAGTGCAAGCACTGATAAAGCCAATATTTATCAGTGTTAGATAAGTTTTATTAGTGGTTATTATTTTAGTCCTGATAAAACTTGTAATTATCAGCACTTCTTTGGTAATCAATGATAAATCTCTTGACAATCTTATAAATTCAACCCTATGATAAATCACTTCTTCATGCCATTGAAGCTCTCTTATGGAAGTCAAACTCTATTGCTGCTCCCCCTTGAAATTCTCGGATGAATTGACCCTCTCAAAATATATAGTATGCAATTATATTTGTTTAATATGTGATGTTTTATTATTTTTTTGAATCATGTATGTAAACAATAAGGGCGCCCAAATTTCATCCGCCATCAAACGTTCTCCACCCTATTTTGAGAATTTCAGATCGAGGAGATTTATTACATTGGACCACCATTCATTGCCATCGACTCATCGCAACTCATCCAATGCATCACCATTCATCATCACTTATTCATCACAATTCATTCGATGCATCACAATTTACTATTGACTAAGTTTATTTCATCAGCATACCGTTTGGTATGTTTTCCACTATGGAATTTTAAATCCCAGCCGAATTAGTGATGACCTCTCCCTCTCAAACCCACACATACACATTGAATTTCATCTACAATAATATATTTCCACCGTCTATCCCCTCTCTATCAAGAAACTAACCCGATCCTTCTCCACCATTTTCTACAACCAAAATAATTTAAAATAAATATGGTTTGACTGAGTTTAAATTGAATTTAAATATCATAATCACAAATAATTTTACACACGGTATATTCCTAAATGTCACATATAAATCAATATTCACTGAAAAATAATTTTATCTTTTTTGATCTATTTTTATCAGTTTGATCATGTAACACACATATTTAATTTTAAACATGTTTAAAATTTGAATCATGACCAGCATTTAAAATATCCATATTTTCTTCCATCTTGTTTAAACCTCACTATTAGTTTATACTCTCACACTTTTAGAAAGTTTATTCTCTCTATTGGTTCCACTAAGTATTATTTTTTTAAGGTGATCCCAGGTAGTTGGGCTTATACTCCAATCATTATTTTTAGATGAGGGTTTTTGCTAATCCATCCTTGAAACTTCTTCAACTTGTGTTGAAGTTTATAATTCATTCTGACCTCAATAAGAATTACCATTTTTGTTCTTTGAGGATTGATCCCATAATATGAATCAGTTTAATTTGAATCATTTGTCAAACCCCAATTAAATTCAATAGTTTCTTCAAATATTAAGATCCCAAGACCCGGTGATTGGGATCTATCCGCATTTTCATCATCTGAAAAAAGATCAAATTTGGATCTTAAGAATCCTTTCACTCAAACACCACCTATCCCACCACGTATGAATTGAAGAAATTAATAATCCTCAACTCCTCCATCTTATTGTACTCCCAACTATAGAATTTATATAAACCATTCCTGATCTATGTGATTTGAAATAATTAAACATTTAAGTATATTCTTTGTAACTTTATAAATATAATACATTCATTTCCATTAATGATTTCCACCACTTCAAAACAATATTAATATGCATTGTTAGAATATTATTATATTATAATAATGGATTCATGTATCTAAAACAATTGTTTAAGAATAAACTTCTAATCTTTTAAGCTCATAATTTATTTGATTTTTTTTAAATATTAATATTTCCAAATCAAATAGGATGGATATTTATTGAAAATGGATGGATTCCAATAGTATGAAAAAATAGTATGAGGATAGGGTTAAATAGTTCATCAAATTTTCAAAATATCCCACATATGACCCTTCTCATATCCTTTGTCTATGTTTACATTATTGTTATTCAGGACTAATTAGTCTAGATGAGTTGGAAGAACACTTGATCTTTCACAGAATATTTCAGAGTTATAAATGTTGGACTAAACTTATGGAAAAAATGAATATAGTTAGTGACTAGAATAAAACTGCATTTTATGGATCATATGATCTGTTTATAAGAGTGAATACTGATGAAGACCACATCAAGGATATGATTATAGGTTTAAATTATAATTAATACAATATTGAAAAAATGACAATGACATTTGAAGATAAACTTCATGATTGTCCAAAACATTTTTAGAAGTTAATGAGTTTTTAAAAAACTATATTGTATGCAAGTTGTACTAAATATACTACATTTTTATCCATACTAAAGCTATATAATGTGAAATCTATAAATGGATGGAGTGATACCAACTTTAATAAACTACTCGCTCTCTTGAATTATATGCTTCTTAAAGATAATGAAATTCCTTGTCGAATATATGATGCTAAACAAAAGGTACATTCAATGGGTATGATCTTTAAAATAATATATTTTTGTCCAAATAATTGTATATTTTTTCATAAGGACCATGAATCAATTAAAATATACCCAAATTGTGGTTTTTATCGATATAAGAAAGAAGAATCCATCCCTTTTTGAAATTTTTAATGTAATTTCTAATCATTCCAAGGTTTAAGATCCTATATGAAAGTTAGGATATTATAAGACAATATGTGGCATAAAGATACAATAAATAAATATGGGAAACTTTATCGATCAATAGAATCTCACCAATGGAAAAAAGTGACATGAGTTTCATGAATTTTAAAATGATCCAATAAACCTTTATCTCATGCTATCTATATATGGAGTGAATTCTTTTGGTTTTAAAGCATCACTCATAGTACATGGCTAGTTATGTTAGTAAATTATAATTTTCCACCATGGTTATGCATGAAGAGAAAATAAATTTTGTGCCTATACTTATATCAGGACTAAAATAACTGGGTAATGATATTGATGTTTATTTGGACCCATTGATTGAATATTTGAAATTAATGTGGGATTTAGGTGTCACTTTTTTTTGATGATTATAGAATTTAAGATTTCATATTGAGATCCATGTTGTATAGGGTGATAAATTATTTTTTATGATTTTGGAAAATTTTCAGGACATAACATCAAAGTAACTCTAGGGTGTCCCATTTTTGAACAAAGTGTGCTTTTAGTTTGGTTGAATCATTCATCGAAGACTGAGACTCTAAGAGATTGTAGATTTCTACCGCAAAGACATAAATAATGATCTTGGATGGAATCATTCGATGGGAGTTCAGAATAAGGTAAAACACCATCTCTAATAATAGGTGATTAATTATTTGAGGAAGTAAAATACATGGAAAATGATTTTGGTAAACCTTCTTAGAAAAACATTACAAAAACTTGTTATAAAAAGTGTTCAATTTTTTTAATTACCATACTGAAATTGTTTGTATGTCAGACATTCTGTTGATGTCATGTACGTGGAAAAAATTTATGTGATAATATCATTGGAAAATTACTAAATTCAATTGAAAAAACAAAGGATTACATTAAGGCTAGGTTTAATATGATTAACATGAAGATATGTGAAGATTTGGTGCTAGTTAATGGTGAAAGATTGAATTTTCTTCCTTGAGCTGCTTACATTCTTTCAAGGAAAGAGAGGTATCGGTTTTTTAACTTACTAAATGAGGTAAAGGCTCTAGAAGGGTATTCATCAAATATCAATAAAAAAATTTCAATGATTAATTTAAATTTAAATTGTCTGAAATCACATAAATATCATGTTTTGAGGGAGGAACTAACTCCTATAACATTATGTTGAATTTTTCCGAAGAATTCTTATCACACATTAACCAAGATCTATTTTTTCATGGATATATTCATTAAAGTTATACAATAGAAAAAATAACAACTGTGGAAAATGAAATTGCTATCATATTATGTGAATTAGATATATTATTCCCACCTACATTCTTTGATATGATGGTTCAATTAATGGTTCAATTAGTTAGGGATATTTTTTCACGTGCTAAAAATAACTAGCATGAAACAAACCTAGTATACCTATACCATAAATAAAGGATGGGGTATTCTTTACTTTAAAATAATGACATTAATTTTAAATTTATAATAATAATTTTATATGGCATGAAGGAAAAAAATAGTTCTGTTTCTTAATTTATATGAAGATTGATGAATCAATTTCCAAAGACACTTCCATCACACATCATGTTCTATAGAAGTATCCCCATGTAAATAAATATGGGATACTAATAGATGAAAATATATAAAAAGTATGGTAATCTTGTGTAAGTACGACTAAATAAAAATTTCCCCTTCTTTAAATCAGTATTAGATAACAATGATTACTTATTTTACTATATTTTTTTATCTAATTTAGAAATAGAAATCATCATTAGTATACCCACTAAATGAATACTATTAGTGACCTTGAATTGTCTAGAACAATATGTCCATGTTAAAGGTGTGAGTTTTGGGGTGTCACCCCAAACATTTAAAAAAAAAATTCATAGTGGGATAAAGATAATAAAATGGAAAAGATACAAAAATGAATAGATTCTCTATATGAAAAAATTAATTGGAAGTATAAGTTGTTAGAGAATGTTATGGGAAGAAATCAAAGTGAAGAAACAAAACAACAACAACCACTACATGAAGACCCCCACCCCCACTAGCTTTAAGATTAACCATTCACCTCAATGGTCTACCTTAACAGAGGTAGTTAATTTTTTCAAAAAATTTTCTTCTATATGTGAATTAGGTGGATACTGATACATTTTCTATAATTATATCATATGGGGTGAAAATGGTTGTGGTTTATATCTATCATCACCTTCCCTTCTCCTTGTTGTGAGGGATAAATTGAAAAATATATAAGGAGATATTCTACGCAACAAAAAACTTCTAAAAGGTCTGGTGAGAGTTGGGTTTCATGTAGCTCATGAGTTGTGCACTGAGGAACCTATTCCCCTTGATGATCTGGATATTCATACGATCTATATTTCTATTGAAACTTTCATAGCATGAATGTTTGATCTTGTAAAAATAAATTTCAATAAGGAGGTATTCCTTTCCAATAAGAATTAATGAAAAAAGTCCTGAACTGATGAATGTTATTATATTTGTTGAAAGGGAAGGGGTAAATTGGAAGGCCAAATCAAAATAGTCTGAAGGATAAACCAATCGACCAAAAATACCTTTAGAAAGTACCTTTAGAAAGTACCTTTACACCACTGGTTCCACTTCCACATTTACTAATATTACAAGTTTATTTGGATAAAAATGTTTAAAAATGGTGATATGAACATCATTTATTTTGAAGAAAAAATTTACTAAGATGCCATTACAAACTTTTTTGGTCTTGAGAATTTAGATGAAATCATCAAGCATGAATGTATAGGAGATTTAGTTTTAAATGTATTCATGAGGTGTATTTTTATAATTTTTTATCCAATATTATATCTACTATGTTAATTATACTTAAATACTATTGATATTTTTTAGTGGAATATATATTAGTACTATTTTATGAGAAAACCCTATGAATAAAAATTTAGACTCATTAGTCCTCACATCACTTATATACAAAAAAATATAATTGAAAGAAGATGAATGTTTATTAATAGTGGAAAAACTTCCCATAATGATCGAAAACAAACTTACAGATGAAAATCTCTTCTTAATATCCATGATGAAGGGGTAAAAATATACCATTTAAACATACCAAATATATTTTCATTCATTTTATTACTTATTCCTTTTTAGGAAGTATTAGCTACTTATTATAATGAATTTGGATACCCCAAAGATTTATTTTCCAAATTCAATACACGGATATCCAAAAAATAAACCACATGTCATGACATTTATCAATTTTAGTACACTATATGCAACATTTTACAAATAAACTTCATTTTATACATTTTATATTATGTTTTAATGAATTTTTTTACGATAGGGAAATGTTTAAAAATTTTCAAAATCATGGAATGAGGACAGTTGATGAGAACCATGTTGAAGGAACCAAGTCAATTACTCGGGTTGAGGAGTTGGATTTTCAAGGCGCAATGACACAAGAGAGATTAAAGATGTTGAATGCTGCAATGGGCGCCCATCTCACTTCATTAAAGTCCCAATGGATGTTTCCTTACAAGGATGGAGAAAATGGTGATATAATCTCACTTGTTCAAGCTCAAACATGATGTTTAATTCCTGTCCCATATGGTTTTACTAATTTAGATGACTTTCCCACATAGAGGATTCTAGAATGGAATATTTTGATAGAAAAGTCAGATCTAGTGGGATATGCACTCAAAGTCAAATCCAGTGGGCTATAGTTGGAAGGTTGTGTGCTAATTTTTCAAAAAGTATTTGGTAGATTTTATCTTTTTAAATTTAAGGGAACAAAGTAGTTTAGCCTTTATGACTTTAGGGAATTAGACCCTTAACTATTATATCACCCCCTTGGATATAAATTGCCACCCCATGGCACTTGTATGGAATTCAAGATTTTAATTGAGATCTTATGCGTTGTTTCTCTCCATTGTGTGAGGATTATTCCAGTTTTCTCTTAGCTCATGTGCATTCTTTCTTTGTCAACCTACAATTTAGATTGATGATATAATATCACAAAGCCCCCAATTCCTTACCTCAACCCAAGTGAATTGTTGTATGGAATGGATATCACATCCCTCACTTGATTGTGTTGTCTAAGTAGCATGCCATTCTCCTTATAGATTTGGTTAACTAATTTCATCCGCTATCCATACCCATCATCTGCCACTTAGCCCCAAACCACATCCTTTATCCATGGTCTTATTCCATGTAGATCAGGCCACCCTGTGCATCTTGCATTAGTTGGTATCAGAGTTCCGGTAGACACAGTAGATATCTATCCCTTCATTTACATTACCTTTATACATTAACCTTATCATATTTATTATTAACCACCCATTAAAAAAAACCCCTTTTCTTTGAAAACCTCCAAAATTGGCCTTTGTTGTGTAGGATTAAAATATTTTTACATTGATTCAATTATTCATCTATATTATTTTCACATTTAATCCTCTATATGTGATTTGTATCTGAAAAAAATGAAATTATATCCACTCATCATTTTTTGATTTTCAAAATTAAGCACATCCTTTATTTTTTATATTTCAAAAAAAAGTATTACTCTTATTTCAATCATTTTGTGCATTAAAAATGCAAGCACAACAATTTTTGGGGATATTTTACAAAAAAAAAAGTGGATACAATTACTTATTTTTGGTTTACATTATTAGCAATTTCTATTTCCATACATTAATTTATCCATAATTTTACTTAATCCCCATATCATATTTGGATCATATTGTTATTAATTTTTCTTGTCTTTCATAATTAGGAAAAACCTGCATACCAAAAATTTCTACCCCTTTCCACATTTTTACCCATATTTTCTACCCTCTTTTCCACCATTTACCATTTTTAAACCGTTTACCACTCAGGTGGGTTGTGTTAAACCACCCCTACATAATATTGATTTGGGAAGGATTATTTTCATGCGATTAATATAAAAAAGGTTTTATATTTCAAAAGATGTTGGGATTTAAATTTAGTATTGAGAGTGGAGAGAAATAAGAAAGAAACTCATGTGTATCGTTGTGTGCGTGAGTGTGTATATATTGAATTCATGAGTGTGTATTCTTGTGTGTGTGAGTTTGTATTTCTTTCATGTGTGAGTGTGTATCCTTGTGCACATGAGTGTGTAAATCTTTTGTGTGTGAGTGTGCATCCTCGAGTGCATGAGTGTGTATATCATGTACACATGTGTTTGTATCTTCGCATGTGTGAGTGTGTGTATCACTATAGGTGTTTCTCTTAACTTGTGTTTCTGTTTGTGTAACATATCATGAGATAATATCATGGGAATAAAATTTCTCATGATAGTGATGAATTAAGTCAAAGTATATCTCCCACACTCGAAGCTACACCACTACAAATGAAATATTTGTTGATCCATTTTGAGTGGATTCTTGATCAGAAGTTAGAGGTGCCACATGAGAGGATTGACAACCTGGAAAATCATCCAAGATTTAGGATTATCCATGATAACCTATACTGAGCTCTAGAACCCCACATCATGGAAGAGGAGATACAGAACTTTGATGATGATTTTGAGGAAGTCCCATAAAGGAGGAGGAGGTTCCAACAACCAATATGAGGACAAAGGAGACAACATGAGGATGAAATACTTGGAGGTATAAAGGTGAAGGTCCCTTTATTTCAAGGGAAAATTGATCTGGAAGCATACTTGGAACTGGATATTTGGATTGAGAAATTCTTCTCATGGCATTCCTATTTTGAGTAGAAAAAGGTAAAACTTAAAACCCTTGAATTTATTGATTATGCATTAATATGGTAGGATCTAGTTCAAAAGGAGATATCCTGATATGGTGGACTCCCTATCAATATTTGGGAAGAGGTGAAGTTTTCCATACAGAAGTGGTTTTTTCCCTAACACTACCATAGATATGTCCATAACAAACTTTAGTGGCTCACCCAAGGGAGTATGATAATTTAATATTACTACAAGGAGATGAAACTTTCCATGATTCGGGGAAAAATTGATGAGGATCAGGAGGAAACAATGGCATAGTTTTGAAATGGGCTAAATTGGGAGATTCCCAATCAAGTTGAGATGTACCATAATGTGGAGATACAAGATATGATCCACCAAGCCACCAAGGTTGAGCAACAGATAAAAAGGAGGAGTATCATAGGAAAACCCACTACCCATTTCACACCATGGTGGAATATATGGAATGATATTGGAGAACCATAAAATCCAAAATAAGTGGTTGATTATAAAATTGACTTGGAAATTATTCCACCCAAGAAACCTATATTTTATGCTGACCAAACAAGGAATTAGGACATTCATTATTATAAATGTAAATGAAGGGTCCAAATTACTAGTGTATTTCTAAACCGTCACACTATGACCATCAACAAGTATGGATAATGAGAGACTGATAAAGTGAGATTGGAAGAGGAGGAGGTTGAATCTCCATAAATTGATAATGGATAATTTGTAGAAGATAGTGAAATTCTTGTCACTAGGAGAGTTTTAAGTGCACAAATTACCATTGGAGGGAAGCAGAAGCAATAGAACCTTTTCAATACATGATTAAATATCAATGGGAAGGTATGTAGCATTATTTTTAATGGGAGAAGTTTTAAAAATGTGTTGAGCACCGAGTTGGTGGATAATTTGGGACTCCCAAATTTAAGGCACCAAAATCCATACTGGCTTCAATGGTTGAATCATTACAAGGAGCTGAAGGTCACCAAGAAAGTGAAGATATTTTTCACCATCAATAAGTAGAAAAATGTTGTTTTTTGTGATGTTGTTCCTATTAATTCTTTTCATTTATTGTTGGGATGACCGTGGTAGTATGATCAGTGTGTTTCTCATAATGGTTTCTTTAATCTTCACTCTTTTATACTATGAGGGGAACCTATAACCCTCAACCCCCTATCCCCCAAGAAAATTTTGTAAGATCAAATTTTGGGAGAAAAGAAAAAAATGAGTGATGAATAAAAAGAGTGAAAATAAAAAAGGAGAGAATGAGGGAAAGATAGAAAATAAGAGAATAAATGAACTGGGGAGAAAAGAAAAATCAAGAGGAAAAAATAATTTAAGATAAGAGAAAAGTGTGTTATTGGGAAAAAAGATTGAGGTTAAGGAAGCATTGTTTTCACAGCAAAACGTCCCGGTACTCATGTACAAAGAGGTATTACTCAGTTTATTGACTTGAATGTCTCTTCAATTGATTTGAATTGAAGTCTTTTTCTTTACCCAGTATGAGACTCTGCTTGCATTGAATGCCTGAGTTGATGTATAGTGAAAACCCTATCTACTAAAATATGATATTCAAAACTGCCTTTTGTAAAGATCCTTTATGAAGATTCTTTATGAATCTCACTCCTTTGCAGAGCTAACTTTTTTTAATTTCTCACTACTTAGTAAAGCAAACTACTTCGCAAAGCTCCTTCACCTTTGTAGAACAACCTTCCATCATGAAGCACACTACCTATGCAAATCATCCTTCCTTCACAAATCTCACTGAGCCAACACGGAGCATCCCATCTTCATGGAACACTCAATACGTAGAAGCATTTACTTCATTCAAGACTAGAATAGTATTTTCAAAAATCTCAAAATCTCATAAAATACCAGTTTCATAGAGAACCCCTTGCTTCACAAAATGAGAGTGATTATATATTTTCTATGAAATATTTCATAACAAATAAAGAGGGGCAACTTCTTATTTATTAGCACGACTGATCATGAAGCTCCACTTCCTCCAATTTTTTTTCCAAATTAGTCAAAAATTTCTTTGTGACAATCCTACGTTCACAAAGAACCATGGAAATTTTATGTTATCATGTTGCTCTATGTCTAACCCTTAATGCCATCACAATACTCCAAATCTTGTAGTTTTAGAGATCACCATCACTGATTGTGATGCTCCAATACTTGGTCATTCATGATGATCGTCATAATTATTGGGCACACCATCATAATTCTTCAATCCTTTTCGAAACACAATTCATGAATCCCATCTTCAAAAAGCTCATGAATTTTCTATATTTTCATACAGCGTTCAAGAAGAACCAATTTTTGTAATGTTTTCCATTCTCCAGATTTTGGACCCCAAAAATTTGGAAAACACTAGGAAACGATTCCACCTTTAATACTAATTACAGATTGAAATGTATTCTCCCTTTCTTGAAATATCCTCGATCATCCATGAGAGGATTGAAAACAAACACAAACCATACTCTATTTTTGTCAATGAACAGACTTGGTTCCAACAATATCCCCCTTTTGATTTTTTGGAAATCTACAGATATATTCAATTGATCACCATTCACTATCTAAACCTAATATGCAAGAATCAACTTTGACAACACTCTAAGTCTACATGAGAAATTCTTGGTGTAGAAAACAATATGGGAATAATGAATTGGGTTCTCATGTTTGGGAAAGCTTAACTGATTCCAGATAACCCTGAATTGTTTTCTACATGATCATTTTCTCCCTTAAAAACTCATCATTCTCCCCCATTGAATCATTTTTGACTTTATATATTCTCCATCTTTCCTATAACTAGAAAAAATTTTAATTCTCTTACTTTGAGCCATTTATTGAATATATCTGTTCTCCCCCATTGGAAATAAACCCAAACATCCTACTGTTGACTTGTAGAGCTCATAATATACTCCCCCTAGATAGTATTTCCCCATAAACCTATATCAATTCCACATATAGATTAGGACAGTTAACACAACTGGGGAGAGGGGAATCTCGTGACCTCCTTATGTAGTAAGAGGTGGCTGAACACCGATATTGAACCAATGTTTCTAAAATATAGCTATTGCTAGTGGCATGGTCAAAATATCACCTACTTGTTCATCAGTTCCCACATGATCCATTTTAATCACGACTTGTTCAACTTTCTCCATGATGAAGTGATATGTTAATTCAATATGTTTTGTATGAGAATACTGAACTGGATTATTCATAAGATCAATCACACTCTTGTTATCATAGTGAATCACCTTCGGATGTTTCACTTCATCACCAATATCAGTCAATTGTTGCTTCATCTAGAGTAGATGTGTGCAACCTTTATAGACGAGATATACTCAGCCTTAGTAGTACTAAGAGAAGTAATTTCCTGTTTCTTACTCAACTAGCCCATACATTTCTCTGTAATAATGAATTTTAGACCAATTTTGGACTTTCTATCGACAATATCTCTAGATCTGTCACCATCAGAAAACATTTATAGTTCACTATCACTTCTTGCAGAAAAGTATAATCCCTAATTATGAGAACCTTGAATACACCTCATGATTCTTTTCACTATCGCCATATGTTCTTCCTTTGGATTAATTTGAAAATGGGCTTCCAAGTATGTTGCAAAGACAATATCTGGCCATGTTTCATTCAAGTATAACATGCTTCCAATGATTCTACTATACATAGTAGGATACAAAAAAGTCCCATCCTCATGCTTTATAATTTTTGTTCCAATCATAATCGGATTGAAATTGGTTTTGAGTCATGAATATTGAACTTATTTAGCAACTCTCTCGCATACTTTTCCTAAGAAACGAAAGTTTAATACTTCTTCTGAATCACTTTTAACCCCAATAAATAAGTGAGTTAACCAATAATATACATTTCAAATTCTTTTTCATGTGATTTGAAAATTCATCCACTAATTTCTGCCTGCTTTCACTGAAAATAATATCATCAACATACACCAACACCATGAACTGATCTTTCAGAAAATTCTTCATGTATAGATTGTGATCCAATCCTAATATTTTAAATTTGAGCTTCCTTATAAAAAAATTTATCTATAAGTACCATGACCATGGTGCTTGATTCAGGTCATAGAGTGCCTAATTTAATCTATAGACCTTCATTTGATCATTTACAAGTATAAATCCAACTTGTTGTTTAATATAGACTTCTTCTTTGAGGACACCATTCAAGAATACTGTCTTGACAACCATTTGATACACTTTATATCCTCTTTGGATTTCCATAGCAAGAAAAATCATGATTTACTCCAGTCTATCCACTAAAGAAAATGTTTCTTCAATATCAACACCTTCAATATGTGAATATCCTTTACACACTAGTCATGCCTTATTTCTAATAACATTTCCATGCTCAGCGAATCTATTCTCAAAAATAAATTTTTTACCAATCACATTGTGACCTTAAGGTCTCTTTACTAGATCCCATGTTTGGTTCTTGTTAATCTAATCCAACTCTTCTTTCATTGTTTTAACCCATGATTCTTCCTTTGAAGCTTCTTCAAATGAGGATGGTTCTATAACTAATAAGAATACAGATTGTAAAGTATTTCTCATTCTCCCTATCTACATGGGAACCATATAGTCCTCAATGATGTCAGAATGATCAATTTCTGCTCTTAGATTACTTTTTTGAGGTTCAGTAGTATTTTATTCATCCAGAGTTTCCTAGTCTGATTCTTCTTCTGAATAAACATCTTATTGTGACCTCTGAATGCGTTTCACTTCTTCCTTTACATCTCAATTCAAAACTATTCCATGTCTAATGTCTTCCTCATATTCTATCATATTAGTTTAATAATTCCTTGCATCATTTGTGATATTATCTTCAATGATTTTTACATTACTTCTTTTCATAATTTTTCCAAGATGTTTATGAAGCATTTGTAGGCTTTGGTATTCATTGAATATCTAAGGAATATTCCTTCATTTTCCGCATCACCATATATTCCATTATTTAATTCTTTATTTCAGATAAAGAATTTACTTTTAAAAACATGAAAATAATTCAATGTGGGATTCCTTCCATGCCACAACTCATACATAGTGTTGGTTTCACCCATGTAATGCCCTATTCTATTTTGAATGTATACTACATCTTGAACTGCCTCTTTCCAGTAATGATGTGGAATACAACTCTCAATCTTCATATTTTTGGCCATATTGTTCACCTACTGATTTCTATATTTAAAAAATCCATTTCTCTATGGGGTTATCATATTATCCACCTCATCTTGTATTCCATATTTTTATAGGTAATTTTCAAACATAATAGATGTGTATTCCCCTCAATTATTAGATCGATTTTTTTTGATTTTACTCCTAGTATCATTCTTAGTGATTCAACGATATGTTTTCATACAATCAAGAACTTGCTGTTTCCAGTGTATGACCATCACACATTCCATTATACTATAATCATAAATTAAAATTATGAAATACCTTTCTCCATTTTTCCAGCAAACTTTATTGGACCATATTCGTCTATATGGTTTAGATCAAGAAGATTTGATGCTCTTTTATTCTTTGGCTGATATGAACTACAGAAAAACTTTCCTTATATGCAGGAATCAAACGTCTTTTACCACTCACATCTCAGATTAGGGATATCCATGACTATCTTCATCTTAGATATATTTTCCATGTCCTTTTGATTAATGTGCCCTGAACTTCGGTTCCACAATTCATTTTCTTCTTCAATAGTTAGATAGAAAATATTATCACTACTATCAACCTGGTATAAGTTTCCATATTTTATGCAACCTTTCATGAGATAATTCCCTATATTTCCCTTTATAGTGCAACCTTTTTGATTGAAATTCACTATAAATATTGAGTCACAAAGTTGACTAACACTAAGAAGATTGTGACACAAACCATCAAATTAAAGAACTTTAGTTTTCTTCAACTCTCCATTAGCTAGCTCAGAACTTCCACTACCTTTTACCTTTAAAGAAACATCATTACTAGATTTTAATATTCCATAAATTTTTTTCTTAAAATTCATTCACAGGTCTACATTTCCCATCTTGTGGGTTGAGCACCCACTACCAAGAATCCAAGTGTTGTTGTTCTTTATAGGTTTGAGATCTACTTATACAAGGTTGGATATTTCATTTTTCCTCTTTTCCTTCCACAGAATATTAGATTGAGAAGTGGATAGGGATGGCCTATTATATCTCTTGTCTTCATGCGTGAATTCTTCATATTGATAAACTTCTTCTAAAGGAGAAAACATATTTGAAATAACAACACCGTATTATTGGAGAACGTTGACCCATCTTTGAGTTTTGTATGAATTTATCCTATCATTCTTCTACCTGCAATACATAGATTTATGGACGAATTTAAAATTATGAAAATGATATCCATAGAAATTATGCCTTATATAAGAATTAGGAGACAAATTCTATATCCTTTGTTTACTTCCAAGATCTTCCCCATTGAAATAGCTCCTTTCCTCTTCCCAATATGAAATGGTATGGCCCATATAACCACATAATTGACATTTCATTAATGGATATGTCTTCTAATTTCTATTCCTGCTCATGTATCCTTATTTAGGAAAATATTTTGGCTACTTATCATTTATAGATGCTTGAGAATATTTTTCAGTTCACCTTTTAGTTTGAATTGAGGGTTCCTTTTTCATCACTTCATCTGACTTTTCAACTTGTTCAACTTTCATCTTGCCTTTATTCTGGAACACTTTATTTCCAAAATTTGATGTCTTAACATCACAAACGATTCCACTATTACCCATTCATGTAAGTCTTTGATCATTAAAAATATTTTCAACTTCATTAGAAGCTTCCTTAGCTCTTGCTAAAAACTAAACATTTGAGAATTTTTCAAATTGTATTTCTATATTTACATCTTTTTAATTTTCTTAACTTTTGAGTTTACTCCTTAGAATAACAAATTCTTATTTGAGTAACTCAATGGTATTTTACTTCTCTTCCAGTATGGAGGTAAGGTTATTGATCACCTTTACCATTATTAAATTCTGATCTTTAGTTCCACCAAATCTTCCATGCTTTCTAGGATTTATTATTGTACTTTGAATAGTTCTTCTACTCATTAAATTTCAGTTTCAAGTTGATCAACATATTCTGATGATTCTTCTACAACTTCTTTAAATTCTTTGCATCTCTTACTTTGATTCTAAATATCACCAATAGAATTATTAATTTTCATCTTGAGATCAGCCTCGTTGGTTAGTTGATTATCTCTAATTTTATCTACCAATGGTTCTGATTTTTCAATGGTAACCATCACGGAGGCATGGGATCTAGATTTAAATTCATGTTCTTCTTCCTTAAGGAATTAATTATCTTCATCTTCTTCTTCCCAAAAAAAAATTCCAATGTACTTTATTTTCATATTTTAAGTATCACTTTTTTAAAAACATTTTATGAGGATTCTCTATGTTTTCAATTTTTCTCCCTTCATCATCAAACTTTCTTGAGCACTAAGAGGCAATGTGCCCAACTCTTCCACAATGAAAACAAGTCTGGGGTACCTTACCTTTAAATTTTATTTTTCCCTTCTTGAATTTATTAGCAATGAGATAAATAAGTTTGTTTTACTCATTATTTTCATCGGCACTACCTTCTGAAAGTTCAATATTTTCCCTGCATTTGAATGGAATTTCCTTATTTACTCAATTCATTACATCTTATGGTTTGAATCTCATCTCATATGCCAAAAATATGATCACCAAATCATCTAGAGAAATTTTCGAGATATCCATTTCCTCAAGAGTTGACACATTTTCATTATAAAGAGTCAAAAGTCTTCTCAAAATTTTCTTGACAATATCAATGTATTTGATCTCTTTTCCAAGCCCTAAAATTTCTCCTATAACTTTAATAATTCGATTGAAGAAGGAATATGAATTTTCATCAAGGTGAATCTTCAAATCATCGAAACTATTGTAAAAAACATATAATTTTACCTCCTTCACTTTACTCTATCCTTCATAAATATTTTTGAGTTTTTCCCACATAGAATTTGTTGAGGTGAAGCTTATCACCTTCAGATAGATCTGATCAGAAAGTGATGTAGTGAGAGAATTCTATGCTTTAGTATCCACGTCAAGAATTTTTATATTTGTATCAATCATAGATATCCCTGTTGGATTAGTGACTTTTATTCCTTGCACAGTAGAAAAAATGACTTCCATTACAATAGATATAAGATGAGATCTCATCCAATTCTTCCAAATATAAAAGTTACTTTCATTGAAGAGGGGGAATCCTGTAACATTGATTAAGTTCTCCATAACAACAAAGGATATATTTAACACCAACAACCTTTACAATATGATACCAAATGTACAACTAGAAGATAACCTGAGAGGGTAGGGGTGAATTAGGGTGTCAACTTTTTCTTTTAATATAATGGATCTTGTTCCCATATTTATTGGAACTCATTAAACCTGTATGATGGATATGATCAGTAATAAAATGTTCACTTGTAGAGATATGACACAACAATTTTACTTGGTTCACCACTAAGGGCTATGCCTAAGGAGCATATGCCGATAGTGTGTATGTCATACCAAAATTCACTAATCTTCACTAAACGTGGAAAACAAAAGTTCAATCATAATCACTGTATACCAAACACACTTCCTTTATAAGAATTAAGGGATAGATCACTAAATCCCTCAGAAGAATTCTGTTGACCCCCTTACTCACTTCCCTGATAGAAGTCTTACTCAGTTTATTTACTTGAAGGTATATTTAATTGATTTGCATTTAAGTCTTTGTCTCTGTCCAGCACGAGGCTATTCTTGCATCGAAAGCCTGTGTTGATGCACCCTAAAAACCCTTTCTACTAAAATATGATATTCAAAAATTCCTTTTCAAAAATATCCTTTGTGAAGTTCCTTAGAGAATCTCACTCCTCTGTAGAGATCAATTCTTCTCAATGCTCACTACTTCGCAAAGCACACTACTTCGCAAAACTACTTCATGTTTATGGAACAATCTCCTATCCTAAAGAACACTGCCTTCCTGGAATAACCTTCCTTCATGAAACTTAATGAGCCTATGCAGAACATAGCATTTTCATGGAGGAATCAATACTTAGAAGCACTGACTTCATTCAATACTAGAATAATCTTTTCAAGAATCTCAAGCTCGCATAGAATCTCAGTTTCACAAAGCACCGCTTTCTTTGTAAAATCAGAGTGATTCCAAATTTTCTTTGAAAATTTTCATAACAAATGAGGCGGGGTAGCCTCTTATTTATAGCCACAGTTGATTGCGAAGCTCCACCGCATCCATCACATATTCTAGATCAGTCAAAAATGTCTTTGCGATGCTCCTACCTTTGCAAAGCACCATTAAAGTTTTATTTTATCATGATTCTCTCCCCCAAACCCATCACATCGCCACAATTCTCTAAATATCATAGTCATAGAGATCACCATCACTGATCGCGATGCTCCAATCCTTTATTGTTCACGATGCTCTTCATAACCATAGAGAACACCATCTAAATTCTTTAATCCTTTATGAAACACAATTCCTGAAGCCCATATTTGTGAAGCTCATTCATTTTCCATATTTTCATAAGTTCTTCAAGAATAAACACTTTTCTCAATGCTTTATATTCTCCAAATTATGGAACCCAATTTTTTTTTTAAACAATGGGAAATGATTCCACCTTCAATACTGCTTATGGATTGAACTGTATAATCCCTTTCCTTATAATATCATCGATCATCCATGAGAGGATTGATAATAAACACAAACCATATTCCATTTTTGTCAAAGAACAACCTTGGTTTGAACAAATATTCCATGAGGATAAGAAGCCTATTGACTTATACAAGAGGGTAATTATTAGGGTATATATAATTATATTTCATTATCAAAACATATATCAGAAAAAATTACTTATTTGTATCAATTTTTTTACTGTGTTTGAAAAAAAATATTGAAAAAATTATAGTTATTACTTTTGATAATTTAAGAAAGATATAGTATTCCATCAAAAAACTAACATCCATGAAGAGTTATTTTTAATGATAATTACAATTTCTTTTAAAATATTTATTAATAATTTTTTTTTATATTTTTCCAATACCACTAAAACTGTTGATAGTCATTATTTTCAAAATAGTAAATAGTTTTGTTTATAAACTAATGGGTATAATACATGGTGTCCGAATTTATACATACATCCTGAGAAGGTGACTTCCTACTAATTATTTTGTTAATTTTCTCATCACTTTATGTACCATTTTTTAGTTAATTTCCATATTATTTTTATTTGACACAAATTTAATTGATTTTCATAGATATAATGAATAAATTGATTTTCCAAGATTTTATTTCTTCTACCATTTTTTACTCTCTTAGAAGCACACAAATATTAGAAAAAAAATCTAAATAAAGTTTTCAACAAGGTTGATGCACTCATGTATTATTTGTTGTATTTATAGTGGTATTTTTTCTTTAATTGATCTTTTTTTGTTAATTAGTGTCTGTTTTCTGTTTAGAAATGACTCAAAGTTCATTTTTTTAGTTTAAATTGACATTTTAGTAAAAAAGATGTGCGACATACTCAAAAAAAAACACATTAAAATTATCTTAATAATTAATGAAAAATGATCGACAAGTCATTTATGATCTGTAGAAATCATCCTAACCTCAATATGATACATGATGTTACTAGTATGACTTGAAATGTGTTTTTTTAGTTAATAATTGATAGTTTAGTTAAAACTGTGTGCCACTCATATAAAATAGAGAAAATATGATTGGATTATCTTGATACATTAAGAAAACAATCCATAAGTCATTTATAACATGTTGGAATAAACTAAATGTGAATCCAACACACTATATAATTGATATGACTCAAAGTGAGTGATTTCAGTTTAAAAATGAAAATATTTTTCAAAAAATGTATCACTCATTGAAAACCTTAAAAACATTCTCATATTGTCTTGATACTTAAGGAAAATGATCCTTAAGTAATTTGTGACATATATAAATCAAGGACATGTATGAGCTATAAAATCCTTCATTGATAAAAGGACTATATGTGAACTAGAAAAATTATACCAACTTATTTCTGAATAAAGTTCCTTGTTTGGGGTCATATAATCCAAATGGGTTTGAACCCATTTTATGGATACCTTGTCCATGAAATCTCTTGGAATGGATGTTTCCCATCTTGGAAGTAACATTCAGATGCATCCCAATAATGAAAAAACACTTACAAGAGATATGGATTATGGATCTAGAGGGATACAGAGGCCCACATACATAAAATGTAGGCCATATATCTGGTTACGCATAACTCCAAAACATTCCATCTCCTCCTTGTATTCATATACATATTTTCCATAATGTTTTCTATCTGTGCATAAAATTAATAAATTAGGGAAATTTATCCCTAATATGATTTAAGAGTATGCAGTCCTTTGGACATTTATGTTGGATAGTCTAATTCCTAATCCATATATCCTCTTTGATTCATTTCATTGGATCTATTTGGAAGTCATACTTTTCCTTCAACCATCCGCAACAAGCTAAAAAAGAGAGAATATGTTCCTTTAGGATGGAAGAGGAAACCACATGCTGCTTGAAATGTGAAACAAATTGTAAGAATGTATCCAAAAAACCTATGATCACACTGATTTTCTTATATTTATTTTTTAAAGAGACCATGTAGTCCAAATAGAGTCTCCCATCTATCAAGGAAAATTAATCAAACACTTACATAAGGAAACCATATTTAGGATAAAATAGAAAAAATTAACCTAGGGAATAGTATCCATAGTTCATCTTCAAGAATTTATTATTTTTCATCATTGTAATAATTTTTTTAAATAACCCAGAATTTTGAATGTATTATAGAATAAAAATAAAAGTGTTGGCTTTAAAAAGGAATATGTAAGGTGAAGATTTTAAATGATAAATAACTAGATAATTTTTTTGATCAAATACAACTGCCATGCCAAGAAACTTGAGTTCTTATTTTTATGAATAAATACATGGACCAGAATTATTATCATCATTGAGAGATACATCACTCATTTTTCTAGTGTTACTCCAATTCTGATCATGAAACATTGAATATTTTGTTAAATTTTCACCATAGAAAGTTCTCAACCATCACCATTGTTTATAGTACTTATGAAATCATCAATAGAAACTATTTTGGATCTTAAAATTTTAATAAAATTAAGTATTGAAAATAAATTACCATTTTTTGAGGAAGATTAAGCATCTATTTTCATAATATGTTCATCAATATACCTATATGTTTCTCCAAATTCAAACCTCACTCTAATTTTACATCACACCTTGTTATATCGAAGGATTAAATTATCATAGAATCATTTATAAATTAAATAAATTTGAAAAAGGAAAAATTCAGCTTGTATAAATTCCCACCATAATGAGAAATATACAAATGTTTGAGATAGAGGCTTATATTTAGGTATTTTTTTCAAATAAACCTTTAACCAGTTCCCATCTTTGCACATGATAGAACCTTTTCTGGAATTTTTCTATGTCTTTTCTAATAAATTAATACCAAAAGAACTAATAAATTTTTATTAATAATTAGAGATTAAAAAGTTTAATTAAAACATATGAGAGAGGTATATTAAGAATATAATATTCCCCAACATACTCTTTAAGGAAATCTATGATATCTCCCGCAAAAGTGTGTGGAATTATCAAAGATGCATATTTGTTTTATTTATTCTTCCACCTATTTAAATACTTATTAAAATATTATAATATAATAAAAAAATTATCTCCTTTATAATTATATTATATTATGTTAATTTCATAATCTATATCCTTCCCGACTCCCATAAAATGGGAAACAAAATCATTGATTGTGTGAATGGTGGAGTACTGCCTCACGAATCGAAGCAATTAGTTTTCCACCACCACATTTAAAGGATGGATATAATGATAGATTTAAGATATTTATATGATATTTATGAAATTATTATACTTATTTAGTTATTTTACCACATATACCTTCTTACTTTCCATTCCATTGGGGATACGATAAAGTCTCCTGTGTGTACGGCGGACTACCGCCTCACGAAGTTATGTGATTCATTTTTTAATTAAAATTTACATGAATGGTATTGGGGTTAAAGTTAAAGAATATATATAATATTTATGATCTAAAAATAATTATGGAAATATAATATCACATCTAAATTCTTAAATTCCAATTCTTTGTAAAATAATGGCGTCGATCGTACGTAAATGGGGAGTACCACCTCCACAGAGCGATGTGAAATGTTTTGCATTTGATTTTTTCATGGATGGTAACAACAACATATTTAATTAATATACATGATATATATGAATTAAAAATGATTATATAAATCTTAATTAATATTTATTTTTCTTTTGTTCCATCCATCAAGAAAAATGGAGGCAATGTTTATGCATATGTATGGGCTAACATCTCTATGAATGATGTAATCAATTTTCTATATCTAAATTTAATATATTACTATAAATAAATATATAATGAATATATATGATATTTATATCATGTTTAAAATTATTTATATCATTTAAATATGGTAAAATTAAATTTTCCGAAATCACCAAAATAAAATATACATGAAAAACAGAACAATTGTCACCAGAAACTGTGTTTTTAACAAAGAATTATTAATAAACAGGTGATTACAGACTATAAGTAAATAATATATATGGTATGAGATACATTATTATGGTTATATAATATTTTTATGATAGACCTATATTTATTATATTTAACATTCTATATATGATGTAACTATGATCAAATTAAAAGATCCAAAATTACCAAACTAAAACATACATTAAAAATGAAATAATTATCACCCAAAACCATGATTTTAAGAAATAATTGTTAATAAACTGGTGAAAAAAGACTATAAGTAAATAATATATAGTATAAGATATATTATTATTGTTCTATAAAATATTTATTATAAACCTATATTTATTATATATGAGGTTCAAACACATATGAATGAAGTCAAACCTGAGATAAGGGTTTCTCGTCTAACTCTTACTTTTAGGAGATATACTCTATATTCAACCCTTATTCATTTGTGTGGTGTATGTAATTACCATTTTTATGAGTTATATCATGAATATATTTCTCTTCATGATATTTAAATTTTCATTTAAATTTATTTCTTTTATGGGTATTATGATTCAAAAGTTACCAAAGTCGTAAGAGTTTATTTCACAATCTCATCATTATTTGGGACAATTTTTTTAAGACCACCTTAGGGTTATTATTTGATATATCTTTCTTAAAATCAATATATTTTATTATCCTTTAGTTATTAATGAACCTTTTCAAGTAATAATACCATTTTAACACTCTTTGGTACTTAAAATGATCGAGAAAATGTTTTTAAGAAAATCTAACTTTATTTCTATTTTTAGTGAAAAATACCTTTTCATCAGAATCCATGTTTTCTAAAAATGTTTTAAAAAATGTTTTTAAGCATTTCCAAATGATATATTAAAGAATTGTTTTACCCATTTTTACTATTTAAGAAATGTTTTTGAAATTAATCTTTATGTATTTTTCCAAACAAGGTCAGTTTTTTATTTTACCAAAAATATGAAAGGAATCGTTGTTTTAATGTGTAAGACATGAAAAAATGTTCCCAATGTCATGGATACTAAATGTTTTAAATTTTATTTTATAATTTTTATAGTTTATTTTTTTAAAAAATTATTTTAATTTTTTTACAAACTTTTAGTTTTAAAATTTGATTTTCAAAGTGTAAATGTTATTTTACTCAAGTATTTTTAAAGGATATTTTCATGGAATTTATTTTCATAAACAAAAATAACCCTTATTATAATTATGATGCACTAGGGACATATTTTATTGATACCATAATTATTATTTATCTAGATTTTTTATGATCAATTTGACTTGGGATGTACAATTTTATTACCATTCACCATTTTACTGTAGAAGGTTTATGATTATGCTTATTTAATTAGGGTAAGTATTAACATATTGTGTGTTATTTTTTAAATTTGAATGTTTATATTGATTATTTTTAACCAATTTTATATGAGTAATGCATTAAAATTAATAAGATATGGGTGTGGATCAGTTATAGATAGCCCTTGATGCGTCTACAGGTCTCATAGGAGAAATCAGTTGGCCAAATTAGATGGGTTTCTACCCATAGATTTAAATTTTCATGTGAAAGGTCTGTAAAATATGTTTATGATGTCCAAAATTATTAATTAATTAATTATGAGATTAGTTATTGATGTACTTTTGATTATAGTATTAGTTATAATATCCATGAATAAGTTTCATGCTCATATGATTATTTATATGGCTTTATTTGATCATCATTTTTTTCTTGAATATTATGCTTAGTTTATTTATTAAATGGCATGTGTTTCAGTTATTTACTTATCCATATTAATTATGATTATTTTTTTCATTATATATTCTACTATACACTTACCCTTACTGAGCAACTTAGATCACCCCTTCTCTTATGTTTTATTTTACCCAGGATACCAATTTTTTTTTATTGATATGCAGGGATACACTCTGAGGAATAATGGTTTTCTCAAATAAAAATATTTTTTTTTATTTTATATTTTCAATTTTAATTTGAATTTCAAGTATGTATATAGTTTACCAAGACTACTAAACAATTTGTTCTTTCTGGATGTGATTCCTTGTATCTTATGACAATGTAATAAAGTAACCCCTGACTCTGGGATACTAGGTCCGTAATATTTACACTTATCCACGAATATTCTAAATAAAATAATAATCATATGTAAATAAATAATTGATCTCATAATTAGGGAATAAATAATTCCTAACATCATAAATATAATATCAAGACCTTTTATAATGTAGTTTAAAACTATAGGTAAAGAACCCATTTAATTTGTCAAACTGATTTGTCACATGAGACATACCGATGCATTGAGGGGATATTTAATCCCATGATCTACCCATCACTTAATAATTCCAATTAATTCCTTATATGAAAGTTTTTAAATATAATCAACACAAATATTTGTATTGAAAAACTAACATATGAAATATTAATACTTACCCCAATAAATAATCACAAACCATCGAGAGTAATATGTTAAATGGTAAAAAATAGTACACATCTAGTTAAAATTATAATAAACCATCAAGAGAAATAATAATTATGGTTTCATTATAACATATCCCTAAGGGAGTATAAGTAAAACAAAGGTTTTTTTCATTGAAGAATTGAATTTCTAGAAAAATATCCGGAAAAACATTTTTGAAGAAAATTAACTTTGAAATTTGAAAATCAACTTTTAAAACTAATATTTCACAATTTTTTTTAAAATATTTTTATTTGAAAATAACCTTGGAAACATGTAAAATAAGTTTTAAAATATTGAGTGTTCATGATGGTAGGAAATTACATACATTATCTATAAGTAAAAAAACTTTCCATTCATACTATTACAAAAGGATAAAAGTTACCTCATTCATAAATTATTTTTAGAATGTTATAAACATTTTTTAAAACATTTTTTGAAAATATATTTTTGGAAGAAAAAGGATTTTAGACCAAAGAGAGAAATGAAGTATGATTTTTTTGAAGACATTTTCTCAATCATTTTAACTACCAAAGAGTGAAAAAATGTTAATATTACTTGGGAATATCCTAAATGAAAATTTTATAAGGAAATATATTGTTTTTAATATATAAATACAAAATTCTTCCTCCAAGGGAGACTTAAACATAAATAATCTCTAATAATGACGAGATTGTGAAGTAAACCCTTACCACTTTGGTAAATTTTTATTATTATTACCCCTTAAAGAAATAAATTCAAATGAAACATTAAATAACATGAATATAAATAGAATAATTATATAAAATATCAAAAGGGTAAGTATATACACCACATAAAGGAATATGTGGTGAATATGGCATATGTCTCATGGAATTAAAAGTGAGATGAGAAACCCTTACCTTAGGTTCAACTTATTTCGTATGTGTCAAAACCTCCTGTATAATAAATATATGTTTATTATAAATATATTAAAAAACAATACTCATATATATAATAGAATATATGATTTACTTATAGTCTTTTATCACCAATTTATTAATAATTATTTGAAAAAAATCATTATTTTGGGTGCTAATTGGTTTTTTCATGTATGTTATGATGATTCTAAATATGGAATCCATTTTTATAAATTCTAATCACATAAGTTTTATAAATTAATTTAATTTTAAGCCCAGAGATGGGATAAAAATGTAGGTTTTTAATGTAAAAACTTTCAAAAATCTCTATGTTTTTATAGTCAATTTCAAAGTGAAATTAATTACAATGACCTAAATTGAATTGATTGATAAAAATTAATATAATTAAACTTTAAAAACAATATAAAATATAATTTGACTATATAAATAAATTAGGTTAAAAGGAAATTTTGAATTAAAATTCATTATTTTTAACTATTCATTAAAAAATAAAACTTCAAAGAAAAATACAAAAAAATCACGATAACATATTTTTTATGATTATATTTCAAATATGAAGTTTATTTAGACATATAAGATTTTTAAAAGTTCCAAAATAAATATTTTAAATAGGTTCTCCATTAAAATGTGGTAAAATTGAAAATATTGGGGTTTATGTGTTAAATTGGGTTTATTCTTATCTTATGCCTATACAATCTATTAGAAAAATATCAGAGATATTTCCCTGGATATATAACATATATATTACATTAAAATTACTTTATAATTGTAATTAATTTAATTTATTAGGATTAAAACAACTTTGTGATCATAATAATAGTTTTTTACAAAGATACTCCCTTTATATTCAATTGGTTATTATTTTAATTTTTAAATAATTTGTAACTATTTAATTAATTATATATATATTTTTTTAATTTTTCATTTCATGATTTAGTTAATAATATTCCTAAAATATAATTTAATGGCTTGTATATATATTATTATGTTAAATAATAATATTTTTAATAATATATTATTATTTAGTAACACTCGGTCTTGTGTGTTACATAAGCTATAAAGTAAAGTCAGTCTTGCATAAAACATACACTAGCCTCAGTATTCCATGTAGATAATGCTAAAATTTATGTTGTGTGTAGTGCATTATTAAATTGTCATTGGATGAGACAAAATTAGTGTTTTAATATAAAAAAGATATATTTTTTGTTGTGTGAAATGAATTTTTTTAAAGAGATTAAATTAATTCCAAAAAGATTTCACAAAATCTTGAGTTTCTACATTATACCCTGTTAAAATGAATTTTTCCCTCAAAATTCATATGGTTTATAAAAGTTTTAATATATTAAGGTTTCTTTCATAGAAACCCACATCATAAAAATGAATACATAAACTTTATTTATAAAATATAATGTTGGAAACATGACAGTGACCGTAAGTAACATATAACTAGGTTTCCAGATAGAAGAACATCGGTGGGATGTGAAAATATAGTCTTGGAGGAAAAGAGAAAATATTAGGGAGTGATTGAGGTCATAAATCACAAACAAGATATTTATTCATCAAATTTTAAACTAAAAATTTTTTACATTAACCTAGACATTATGTAGTCCAATGGTAAGTGTGAAACCCTTATCGTCCTTCTGCCATGGTTTCAAGGCCCACGGCCTTGCCAAACTTGATGGGTTATCGCTCGAAATACATGATTTAATTTTATAAAACTACATAAATATGATTTAAAAAATTAATATGATGGACAACCTTGAAATAAGTTTGATCACCATCTAGCATTTTAACTAAGGGTTATAATAAAAAATTTATACGTAAAGACTTTATCCGAAGTTTAACTTAAACTTTCCATAACTAATTAACCTTATAGCCCTTCCAAATGATGAAAATACAAGACTTTAGAAAGAAATTCAAAAAATCATCTTAAAATTTATACCCTATATATAATAAGTTATCTCTTGGTTGTCACATTCCAAACATGTGAATAACCTCATCATATATTCTCTTGAAACATGGTAATAACCTCAATTACCATAAATAATTTTCAAAAACATGCATGCTTCCTTATTCCAATAGTTACTAGATATATTCCATAAATCCAAGAAGTTATAGTCTTCATCCACGATGACATATAATACTTTTTAAACCAATCAATAATCTAATCCAGTATAATCAGTGCTATCCAATTTACTTTATCCAAATTAATCATCTCTTTATCTAAGAAAAACACAATTTTCTCAACATCTTGATCACATTAAGGGTTACTTTCACTTAATTAAAATATTAGTTTTCTAGGTCTTCATCAACATTAAATATATCCTTTTTAATCCTTAATGAAAACTTATATTAAAAATACTTATATATTTCATGATTCATATAACATAATCTTTGAATTCCAAAACATAAGAACTTCATTCATCTATCTTTATTCTTAAAGAATTACTCAATCTTCATCAAATTATTCTTTAATAACTATTTCATTGAATATTAAATACAAATCATGTATTAAGGGACCTCAACATCAATCTAATATTTCTTCTTATGATTAGTGTAAATAATATAGGAAGAACATCACATACATTTCACATGTCGTTTGAGGTCTCTTTATCTTTAGAAGTATAACCAATAATCATACCACCTTCCTTATTATCTTTATAATATTTACACTTGGGAAATAAATTTTCATAATGCCGATACTTTGAAAATCTAAAAAATTCATTGTTAACCATGTTCCTTATAGTTCTTTCCATTTATTAAAACTAGAAAGCACGGGTTGAGAAATAGATACCATAGAAGAAAACCACATAATCATGAAAAATTACTTATAGGATGTCTAAATTATGACACATACAGTTTAATCAATGAAAAATTAGGTTTATCCTAGGTTATTAATAGTCATATTCTATTCAAATCCTTAGTAATTGTTTGTGAATATTTTATGAATTTACAAAGCATATCCCCTAGGAGTGTCAAACCAGGTGTACGAGAAGGCTTATTCTCATGTACCAGATTATACCGTGTCAGGCTTGGGACATAGTTTTGGACTTGTTACCACTAGGTACATATGTTCCATATCCACATATACTTTTAGTATCTATATAGGTATGTATTTCTAGGAAACCACTCACTCCATCCTTTACCAAAATTCTAGGACATTTTCCAATACTTCTCCTTATCCTTAGACATATCCTTAGACATGTCCTCAGAGTTCTCACTTAGGTTTTCTCATCCACAATTCCAAAGGTTAAAAAAAACTTTTCTCTAATACCAACTATAATGAACCAGTATTAACATACATAGACATTACATCACCTTTTCAGAATACTTAAAACATAAAACAAACTGATGCCCAAAGATCGTACCGGTTTAGTGCATTCAGAAACATAGAAACATAGACACTAGTACATAACTGAGATACATTATTTCCCACTAGGTTCTTAATGACTATAACCCTTATTAGATAAATAATACTTAATATAATTCTTAATAACCTATGGAAGGAAACATAAAAAGGGGTGAGACCAGATGCTCAATATTGGTAAAAAAGAGAGACTTGTAAGCATAAACATGATCATATGGGTATGCGAATTTGATTGTGACATTAGAGGATCTCACCTTTCATATCAAACAAAATAATATTGAATCATAGAAAAAAATATTAGCAGTTCATAAGACATGAATCATAAGGAAATGAAGAATCATAATCCATGAAATCATAACATAGGAATAAGACCTAGAATTATGGAAAAATACAATGGCATATAATATGATTTCCATAGTAGCTAAAGCATCACTTCCAAGACTATATTAGTAGCATGGATTCACTCCCTATTCCATCTTGGCAATCATAGTTCACTCACATGGCCATCTTAGTAGCATAATTTCACTCATCATACAATCTTGGTAGTAATGGTTTACTCCCATGGACATCTTAGTAGTCAAGGTTCACTCCCAAGACCTTATTTGTCTATCTCATGAGATATATATATTTAAATAATAAATTATAAGGAGATATAGGTCCCACCCATATCATAATTAAGTCATACACACTTTTGACACATGATCATTAAAAATCATATCATAACCCATGAAATGAAATGGGAGTCATAAAAATGTAGTAATATATTAACCTTTGGAAAAGAGACAAGTTTCATAATCATTTATTCAAATTATAACCCATGAAAAGAAGAGGTTTTTGTAAGCCTATAACCCATGAAAGAAAAAGGGTTTAATAATAAAAATTACATAAAATGTAAACCATTCAGAGAAAGAATATGAACCAAAACATTGAATCATTTCCCTAAAAAGGCATGAGTAACACCAACAGATGTTATCTTAGATGAGAAATAATTTTGAAAGATATTTCAAAAAAAAATCATGAGGAAATTATCCTTTATCCTTTGAAAAATTATTCTTAAAAAGTAAAAACCTTTGAAAACAAGTTTCCTGAAAATAAACTTGAAAACTTATAAAAGAATCATTGAAAACATTTTTAAATCCTTTTTCCTTTAAAATATCATAGTGGGGATTGAAAACCGTTTTCTTGGAAAAATTATAAAATAATCTTGGAAAAAATTTTAAAACCATTTTTTTGAAAATTAATTTTAATTTTTTATTAAAAATTAACCTTTTAAACATGTAAATTAAGCTTCAAAGAAATGATGGTGGGTAAATCCGTACATGCTGGACATTTCTTTTGCACTATAAAAAGTTTAGAAAAGTGCTTCGACTGCAAAATGAAAAGAAGTTTACCATTTTAAAAAGAATTTTTTTAAAATGTAAAACAAGGGAAAAATGTATTTTAATGATAGTATAAGTATATGATAATATTCCTGGAAACTTTTTTAGAAAACATTGTTTTTAGGGAACACATATTTCTAATTGAAGAGAGTGGTAAGGTCATATTTTCTTAAAAACATTTTCTTAATTATCTTAAGTAACAAAGAGTGGAAAATGGTACTAATACATGAAGAAATCAAGAATAACCATAGGATAATAAAATTCAAGCGTGTTATTTAAAAATTTATCATAATATTTCATTAATGAAAATGTGATCATAAACAATTTCTATAAACTGTGAGATTGTTTTAATAAACTCTTACCACATGGTAACTTTGAATTATACTCCACATATAGGAAATTAAAATTACATGGAGATTCAAAATAACATAAAATTAAGTATATTCATGTTATAACATGTCAAAGGAATTTTATAAACCTCATATAAAAATATAGGTGTACAATATGGCACATGTCTCAAAGAAAGAAAATTGAAAAAAAATACTTCTCTGATTTGGTAAATTTTGAAACTTTTAACCCATGATATTATTATCATAAAATGGTTATTTAAATACCCATATATTTAATTATAAGAGGAATATAATACATTCATGGGTAGTATACACTCCACAAAAAATAAGTGAGAGGTGAATAAGGTATGCATCTCATGGAAATAAAGAGTGAGATGAAATTAACTTAACTTGTTTCTTGACTCTCACCATACTCGACAAAATTCCTATATAATAAATATAAGTTTATTATAAATATATTAAATAACTATATTATTATATCTAATATAATATATGTTTTTATTATGACTTTATATTATATTCTTATTAACAATTCTATGTTAAGGTTTCACTTTGGGTAATATCTGCTTTATTCTTTGCATGTGTCTTAATTTGTTATATCATCGATCCTTATGATTATGTCATAATTTCCATAATTTTTAAAATGATATATATTTCATGTATAATATTCATTATATGTTTATTATAATAATCTATAGTATATATAAGCATGAGATGTTATACACCATTCATGGAGACGATAGGCTGTACACACACATTAACGCTGTCTCCGTTTTATTATCATATTGAAAGAAAGAATGAAAATGAAATATATGTATATATGTATTTCATATCATTAAAGTATAATTATTATGTCATTTATAAAATATAATTTCACTAAACACATCCTTAATACATTTCATGTAGTGTGTGATTGAATCACATCACTTTGAGGGGGCGGTAGTCCACACTTTCTCAAACAAAATTATCATATTTACAAAAAACAGAAAGTACAAAGATATGTGTTGTAAAATAATTAAAGAACTATAAATACATAATAAATATAATATATATCATATATAAATTTTTTTCCCTTTATAATTCCCACCATCAGAGGAAGTAAAGGAATAATGAACAATCATCATTTTCTGAGGCGGTAGTTTTCCGTAGACATAAACAATATGTTTGATAGCCATTTTATGGAAGTGTGTGCATGTTTCGGTTGAAATATTAGCATAAAAACAACTCAGTATATTTATTATACAATTATTTTTTTATAATAATGAAATAAGTATAGTGGAGGGAATTAATAGTGAAAATAATATATAGGATCTTGAGGGAGTGTGTTACCTCTTAATAAGGTAACCCCCTTTGGTTTTCACCCAAGGGATTCTTTGGAATGATTTATAACAAATAATTAGGATTAAAAGAGTAATTTAGGTATGTTTATAATATAATTGGGAATATATTTTTTAATTTTAATTGTATTGATAGGTCTGTGGAAGTGGGAGGAGAGGAGGCCTTTTTATCGTGGAGGAGTGACACTCTTGCAATATTTTGGGAAAGAGAATCCCTGACCACATTTTTTATTGAAAGTTGATCTAATAATTGTAAAAATTATATAAAATGGAGGATAGGGTCATGTTATGGCCATAAAATAGATTTTATAAAAGTTTATAGGTTATATTAGGCCTTAATTTTAGGGTTTAATCCCATTTAAAATTAATTTAATCTTAATCGTTGTTATTAATTTTAATTACCTTCACTAATATATATGGTAAAATACTAAGTTGATATTATTATACATTATAAATTATAATGATTAAAAATATGGAATACATTTTTCTAAATTCCAATCAAATAAGTGGTATAAATAAATTTAAATTTAATCCTGCAGATGGGATGACACTGTAGATTTTTAAAGTAAAAACGTTCAAAAGTTTTCTATGTTTTTATTGTCAATTTCAAAGTGAGATTGATTAAAATTAACTAAAATTCATTGATTTATAAAAAATTAATCTAATTAAACTTTAAAAACAACTTAAAATATAATTTTACTATATAAATAAAATAGATGAAAGAGTAGTTTTGAATTAAAAGTTAGTATTTTTAACTATTCATAAAAAAATAAAACTTTGCAGAAAAATAAAAAAAATTAACCATAACCAAATTTTTATGATTAAATTTAAATGTTGAATTATATTTTGACATATAATATTCATAAAAGTTCCAAAATTTATATTTAAAATATGTTCTCCATTAAAAGTTTTTAAAATTAAAAATATTGGGTTTTATGTGTTAAATTGTGTTTATTATTATCTTATACCTGTAAAATCTATTGGATGAATATCAAAAATATTTACTTGGATATATAAAATTTATATAAAATTAATATTACATTATAATTTTAATTAATTTTATTTATTAGGATTAAACCAACTTTGTGAGCCTAAGAAAAGTTTTCTATAAAAATACTCCCTTTATAATCAATTGGTTCTTATATTCATTTCTAATTAATTTGTAACGAATTAATTCATTTTATATTTTCTGAAAACCAAGTTTTTTCATAAGTTAGTTAATAATATTCATAAAATCTAATTTAATAACTTGGTTATATATTATTATATAAAATAATACTATTTTTATTATTATATTTTTGTTCGGCAATAGTCGGTCTTGCGTGCTACAAAAGCCATCGAGGAAAGTCAGTCTTACATTGAATTTATGATAAACTTGATGTTCCTCGTAGATAATGATAAAATTTATATTTCATGTAGTTCACGATTAAATTGGTATTGTGAAATCCAAAATTTGTGATTTAATATAAAAAAGATATATTAAGTGTTGTGTGAAGTGAAAAAATATCAAAGAAATTAAATTAATTAGAAAAAAATTTCACAAAATCTCAGTGTGTTATAAAGCAACTAATTTATTCCACTATGGATCAATAATGAGATCAGTAATAAATGAATATATTAAAGGAATTATAGTTTAAATAATAGAAAATATAGAGATATGAATGATAGATAGATAAAAATGTTATTTAAAGATGAATAAATAGAATAACATTGTGAAAAAAGAAGAAAAACCTATCCACTATAAGCCCATAACTTCTAGTATGACAACTTTCTAGTGAAAAAATAGTAGATCCACTTTACAAAAATGTTAAAATTGGATTTATAGACTTTAAGTTACTTCTATTCAAATTCAAAAATCAACTTCATTTTTTATATAATTATTATATTAAAAATACTTACTTTCTTATAAATATCTAAGGGGGTATTTGTATTTTAAACTTTACAATGCCATAAAAACTATACTTAATCCATCTTACACCATGTAACTCTATCTCTTGAGGTCTTTTTCATCCAAAATTTTAGTCCACTCTTGCATTCATGTTCATGTGAAACATAACATGGTACAAATTCATTTTCTATATCTCCCTCCTTCTTTTATTTCCTGGTTGAGATTATCCTCAATATTCACAGTGGTTCATAGCTATATAAAGGTTCATAGAGAATTCTTTGAATTCATATAGGAAACCATTAGCCATCAAAGGTTATGAATTTATGTTCCTATAGATATTCCTTGAGGTTTAGTGTTCGTTATCCTTCAAAGTAGTCAACACATGATTTTTAGTAAGTTTTATAGTGGATTACAACTTCCAAGTATAGGTTTATAGTGATTCCTTGAATCCTCTATCATTCACAATTACGCATCTTAAGATCAATATTCAATTAGTGCTTCTATAGAGAGTCTACAAAGTAGTGGTGAACATATTAGGAGAAAGGAATCAGATTTGAGCTTCTTCGATAAAATTCATTGTAGTATGTGGTTTAGTTGTGATTGGTGTAGTATAGTGTGAGGATGATAGACCCAAAGTGTGGAGAAGAAGAATAAAGTAACAAAATTTTTAAATGTTTGAGCATGCACATTTTAAATGAAATAAAAGTTCAAGGGTTTTCCTATACCACATCGATTCTTTACTATTATATCCCCTTCTATATTAACCCGATCACTCCATAAATCCACTGAGAAAATCCATAAGAGTCGACCTGCTCCTATGGTCCACCGATCCTAACCCACTATATTGATAAAAAATCTAAAAATAACTTTATTTTACATCATTACCTAAAGTTAAACATTACAACTAATTAAAATCTCACATAGCTTGAAGAACCTTTTGTTTTTTGTCTTTGAGGACCAGTTACATAGGTAAATTATTTTATGAAATTTGTGATTACTTATACACAATAAAACAATTTTACAAAACTTTTGATCACTTCTCTATAATAAAAATATTCTATACCACTTCTAGTCTTATCATAATTTATAAATAACTTCATAACATCGAGAATGGAATCATAAGAAAGGATTGATCTCAAATTCGAAGTAGCAGAAAACTAATCGACATGCCATCAAGTGTTAGATCATAATAATCTAAGAAAAAAAAGCATGGAGATAATTATTATTAAAAAGTAAATGAAAAAATAAGAGTTATCCATAAATCATGAAGAAATTACATGTAATCTCAAAAGAAAAAACATGTACCATTATAAAATAGAGTGAGATAAACATGGAATCATTGCATAATAAAATGATATCATATGATAAAAAAATCATAAATATGTGTCATTAAAATAATGGAATAAATCATAATAATATGTCAAGTTTCACTTCCAAGACTATCATTACATAGTGGATGAAGTCCCATAGTGGATTGGGTTCACTCCCCATTCCCAAAAACATTGTGAATAGAGTCACATGGGGGATTGGGTTCATTACCCATTTTCATAGACAAAGTGGTAAAAGTCCCATAGTATATTTGGTTTACTATCTAATACTATAAATAACATATCATAAGATATAAATATTTATCTAATTATTTGGAGGACTATATAATCACAGATCCACCCATCACATAACATATTTTACTTATGGTAACTACTCACACACCGTATGTGGTATCTCATGAGATGAAAACATTACCCAACGCATTAAAGGGATATATTATTCTATTAACACTAATAAAATAATGAAAATAATAATATTTACATGCATACATGTTCCAAATATGAAAAAATATACATAAATCACAAGTAAGGTAAAACCCAGGAAAATGAAGTGTATTTCATTATCTTGCCTCAAAGCATAACCAAAGGCTATATTATAAAGATTCCCAAGAGATGATAGAATTATATAATTTTGGATGTTAATATTTTAATAAATAAATATATTTATTTAATATTGATTTCCAATGTAGTAAAATTCATGAGAAGGATGAAGGATAAGTAAGAATAAAAAAATGAACTACATAGGTGATGATTTTGTAAGTGAGAATAGAATATTTTAGGAAAGAAAATAGCTTATTATATCCATTTAGACTAGAATTGAATTAGGATAGTTTTACATAAAATAATTATTATTTTAAAAATAAATTCAGGATGAAAAATATATTATGGATGTGACACTTTTCATTAAATAAGAAACCAGAGAGTTACCTTAAGTGATGTCTACTTTTAAGTGGGAATTTAGAAGGGAACTTAAAACATGTATTAACCGTACAAAATAAATGTATATTAATATAGGTAAATATGAAAGGAACATATATATATATATATAATATAGAATACATATATGATATTAATATATAGAAAAATTGAGAGAAAAAGAAAGTGAATATGTAACCCAAAAGTAACGAGGGTGGTTTTAGAAGATCTCTTTTTATGTTTTAAAAACACATTTCTTGAAATCTCAAATAATAAAAAGGATAATAAGACATTATTTTGAAATTAAGTAAAGGGAAATATTATGGTCACATATGATAACACAAAAATTTCATTCCAATTAAAAAATAGAACATTGGTGGGAATAGAAATTATGGATAAGGAGGGGAAACCATCTATAAATAGGGTCATAATTTTTCTGAAAAATAATATACTTTTTGAGAAAAATATTTATAAAGGTAAAATAATTGAGTTAAAAATTTATTATCCATATAGATTAAGGTAAATGAATATGAAATAAAATCTTAGGTTGGATGATAACCAATATTACAAGAAAGAAGTTCAAAATAAATAATTTTAACTCAATGATGTGAGTAGAGTTAACAATGACCCTTACACCATCATTGTCTTTCAAATTGAAAATCCATAATGAATATAATGAGATAGATATTTAGATAACCTATATCTTATGAAAACAAAGTTTAAAATAAATCTATTTCAAATACATACACCACAAAAAATTTGTGAATATGATTTATATCTCAATGAACCAAAATTGAGGTTCAAAAACCCTTATCTTTTGCCTTTATTTTATCGAAGGCATTATAAAATATTTTATAAAAAATATAAATATATCAGTTACTTATTTAATAAACTTAATTATAACTATTAAAATTTATACTACTCATTTATAATCATTATTTATGTTTATTTTAATTATTTATTATCCATTTCAATATCTGGTGTGAGTAATCTTGATCATTTTGAACTAGTAACCTGATAGTGTAATCAATATTCATTATACTACCAAATTTAATCATTTTTAGACTATTAAAGGCACTATAAATTATTTATTATAATTATTTATAAGGATATAATTTCATTATATGGTAGTTTTTGTTGTAATCCTTGATGATGAACTTAGTGAAGAGCACATTTTAGTGATTTTTAACAAACGAGTGGTGATATCTTAGTGAATGAGTTTAATTTTAGTATCACCCTTTAAGAAACAAAACAAAATATTTACTTATGTTATTTATATCATATATTATCAATAATTAATTTCTCATATTCATCCGTGATATCATTTTATGAAATTGTTCAAGTGGTGGTTAGACTAACCCAAACATGAACATACTTTAATTAATGGATGATTATGATTATAAAAGAGGTTTATTTTTTTAATAATATGGTTATTATAGAAGAATAATGATATTATTTATATAATTTCATATAGGTGAAAATTATTTTAATAGTTTTTAATAAATAATAATAAAACTATATGTAAAATGAGATAAGTTACTTTGTGGATGTGGTAGTCCTTACAACACAAAATTAACATGCAACATCCCAAGATTTTACACCAAAACCTTAATAGGTTGGTTTTTTAATCAAAAAAGGGAATCTAGGACATGGAAAGGAATTTAAGTAAGGTATTCATGTGGTTATTTTATAAAAAAATCTCTTGAAATTTGGAGAGGAGATGAGAGGGGGTTTCATTTTATAAGTGGGGTAGATAACACACTTGGAATTTTTAAAAAGAATAAAACATATTAATGTCTAATTCATGGAAAATGGATCCAAAATAGACCATTTATCAATATTATATGATATAGGGTATAAATATGGTTATTTAATATAAATTAGAAAAGTTTTAAGATCATTTTTACCCTTATCTCTTTAGTTTACCCTTGGTATACCCGTTTTAACCTTAACCATGGTAACTTATTTTTATGATTTTTACTATTCATGATGACCAAAAATTAAGTCTAGATTATTTAATATTATTAATTATGATAATTAAAAATATTTAATAAAATTTATTAAATTCAATTCATATAAGTGATATAATTTAATTTAAAATTAAACCCAAAAAACATGACGAAAAACGGTTTTTCAGAAAAATGTCTTTCTAAGTATAAAAATGTTTTTATAAAAAATTAAAGTATAAAATTCATTATAATAACTATAATTTTATTATAAATAATTTATTTGTACTAATTTTACTTTGAAACAATTTTAAAATAAAATGAAACTTTGTAAATTCTTGAAACAAAAATACAGTTTTCAATTAAAAACAGTATTTTCACTATTCATTGAAAAATAAAACTTTTCAGAAAAAGCCCAAAAATTAACCCTATGATAATTTTAGTGTAATGATTTAAAAAAATTATTTAATTTTATTATATAAATTTTCTAAAATTATAAATAATTAATTATATTATTTTATCACAAAATGCAATAAAAACCATTTTTTCGAAGAAAACATATTTTGGAGGTATAAAAATATTTTATTAAAAATTAAGTATTTATTTCCTAAGAATTAATCAATAATTTTTTATTGAGTATGAAGTTAATATATAATTCATAATGTGGTTATTCCTATTCATACTTATAAATTCAAAATCTAGATTATAATGGCTATATGTAAATAATACTATTTCATGGTTCGTTCAAGCTCGGTGTTGCGTGTTGTAAAAGGTATCAAACAAAGTGTTTTTTTAAAATATTAGGATATTAAATTCATAACTCATATAAAAATTTCACCCTCAAAATTTTCATGTATATTTCTTTCCAAAGAAATATGGGTGGTTCTTCTTCATAACATCCTTAGGTTCCCATATTACTTCCTCTAATATATGATTTCTCCAAAGTATGTTTTCCATTTGAGTCATACGATTTCTCCACGCTTTCTCTCTTGTGTCAAAAATCTAGATAGGATCTTCATAGTTAGGTACCTCAGGTTCAAGTTATATTTCTTCAGAGGTGATCACATGTGTTATGTCTAGCATATACTTCCATTACAAAGAGCTATGGAACACATCATGAACTTTTGAGAGGCTTGGTGGAATTTCCAATTGGTAAGCCACAAATATAATTATTTTCATAATTTTAAAAAGGATTGATTTACCTAGGTTTTAGTTTTCCCTTCTTTTTGAACCTTACAACACCCTTACATGAAGATACTTTCAGGAAAATTCTATATCCCACTTGAAATTAAAAATATTTCATTCAATTATTGATATATCCATTTTGCCTAATTTGAGATGCTATAATTTGACTCTAAATAGAATTTAATTTTTTTTTGTCTCCACAAAAATTTCTGATCCCCCAAGATTCCTTTCACCAAATTCATCCCAAAAACTTGGAGCATGACATATTTTTCCATATACCGCTTTATACGATGCCATTTGAATACTCAAATGGAAAATATAGTTATAAAAAACACTACCAAAGTGAAATATAGATCCCACATACCTTGAAAATAATGTGAGCATGAAATCAATTGTTTTTACAATGTTCGAATAGTCCTTTCAAAATTCCCATCAATTTGAGGATTATAGGACATTATTAAATATATCTCGGTATCATGAGACTTATGAATACTTCTTCAAAATTTTCAGATAATTAATGGATCATGGTCAGTCATAATTGAAAGTGTTACAACATGAAGTTTTAAAAATTCATTAATATAGAGCCATGTGAAGTTCTCAATATGCAAATATTTTTTTATTTTAAGAAAATGTGTAGATTTTTTAAAGTGATCAATAATAACACATATTGCATCATTCATTCAAGGTGTATTTTGTAATCTCATGAAAAGTCAATAGTAATTTCATCCAATTTCTATTTATAAATAATTATAGGTTTCATAAAAACTCTAGGATTCTATCTCTCATCCTTCACTTGTTTACAAACCAAACATTTAATCACATAATTAATAATTTACCATTTCATATTTTCCCACTAAAAATTTTATTCAAGTATCTATACATATTAGTGATACTAGGGAGTATAGAGAAATTTGAGCTATTATCATTGTCTAATAATTACATTTTTAGATCTGGTATAGACGGAACACATAACCACTTTCTAAATTTCAAAACACTATCTTCATAAATAAATTCTTCCGATTTCCAATCATTCACAACTTCAATTTTCTTTTGAAAATTCTCCTCACCAAGCTGAGAACTTTTTATCTTTTCAAATAAAGATGGTTTAGTAATCATTTGAAAATGGAGTGATGTTTTCCCTTCTTTAATAATTCCCATATCCATATTTACTAAATCAATAAACATAAGATCCTTGTTTATCCCTATTTTTTATAACTCTATAATATTTTATACTTAGTGCATACAATACGTTATTTTCATTTACTAGGTGGTATTGTATATATAAATCATAATCCTTAAGTATATCGATCCATCATATTTTTCTGATGTTGAGATCTTTCATTGAAAAGATGTATTTTAGACTCTTATGATCTATGTATATCTCACATATTTTTTAATAGAGATAATTTATCCATATATTCAAAGAAAATATTATGAATACGAACTCAAGATCTTGAGTTTTATGGTTCTCTTCATGAATCTTAAATTTCCTTAATACCTAAGAAATAACTATATCATTTTGTATAAGTAAACAACCATGTCCATTATTTTATATATCACTATATATAAAAAATCCATCATTTCATGATGGTAGTTTCAAAATTAGATAATTGACAAATCTCCTATATAATTATTCAAAATATTCTTCAAATTCATTTTTCAATATTAACTTAATCCCTTTATGAGTAGTCTTGGTTAACAAGTTATCCAATCATACAAAATTTTGAACAGATTACTAATAGTAACATTCCAAACCAATAAAACAATGTACCGTAGTTATGTTCATTGGCGTAGGACATTATTTGGCTGAATTTTTCTTTTTTGGATCAATTCCATCCTTAAATACAATATAGTTAAGAAAAGAAACTATCTGATGCCAAAATTCACACTTAATAAATTTTCCATATAACTCTTTTCTTTTAAGAGTCGCAAGAAATATTTTCAATTTATTCTCATGGTCCTCATGGCTTTTTGAATATACCATAATATCATTAATAAATACCACAAAAAATTATCAATATATTCCTTAAATAATATGTTCATTACATCCATAAAAATAGGGGTTGCATTAGTCAATCTAAATAGAATTACTTTAAACTCATAATGCTCTTACCTCATTCAATTTTTTCCCAGAATGTATTCCTTCTTCATTCATAATTCATGATACCTAGATTGAAGTTCAATCTTTAAAAAATATTGAGATCCATGATGTTTATAAAATAATTCATCTATGTGGGGAATATGATACTTATTATTTATCATAATAGATTTTATTTTCTTTATAATCAATGCATGACATCATATATCCATTTTTATTCTTAAAAAATGAATGGGGTATACCCAAGGTAAAAAACCAGGGCGTATAAATCCCATATCACACAACTCCTCTAGTTGTTTCTTTAACTAGAATAACTCTATAGTGGACATTATATATGGATTATTTGATATTGGTCTTGAATTATGGATTAAATCAGTGGAAAAATCAACTTTACTCTCTGGTGGATGTCGAGGAAATTCCTCAATAAATACATCAATGTATTTACATATATTAGGTACATCCTCAATTTGAATATTACCATTTCCATCCATAGATTATGTATGATATTTTTCCCAAGAATCTCATTCATAACAGTTACTGGGGGTGGATCTATAAATGAATCAGATGATGAAGTAGCACCTCTAAAGATAAGGAATTCTATATCCCCATCACAAATCATAATTTAATTATCTTGGAAATAATTTTTTTTCATTATATTTTGAATGATAATACATTTAAAGGATTACTTAAAAATAAACCATAGGTATAATAATTAAGTCTTCAAATAGGGAACATTTAGTTATCATAACGGGAACTAACTAAATATTCTTGTTGTAGTGAGATCTACACTAGGATTTTTGACTAAAAACTCACTTCCTAAGGTGTTAGGGAAATATATGATTTTCTTGGAATACATGGAAGATAAAATAGAGTGAGAAGATCCATAATCAAATAAATTATTACCTAAACTTTAGGCTATGAGTAAAGTTCCTTATACCAAATCTTTATTAAATCCAACCACAACTATAGTGATTACAAAAGCTCGACCTCCTCCACTTGGAATCTAATGTTGTAGATTCCATTAACAATGAGAAATTGGTTTGAATAATGTAACTTTTTTTGATAGTTTAATCATAAGAAATAAGTGGTATCTTTATTACCCTTACATCTATTTTCTAGATGACCCTTATCTATGAAATTGTAACAAACTCCCATACCCTTCAAGCAGTTTTTAGGATATTTTTTCCACAATTTTCACATAATGAAAATTGCTTCATTTCCTTATTCTTATTTTATCCTTTACTTTTTTTAGGTTCTCAAACAACCTGTTCTTCTCTTTATTTCCCATAACGATATAGGATATAGAAAATTCCTTCTCCATCTTAATTTCACTTGATACAATATCATCATTTTTTAGAAACTAATTACTTATGAATACTTAGATTAATACCATCAATGAAATGGTCCATATTGATTTTTGGATTACATTTTTAGTTTGAATCATTATTCAATATTCTTGTAAAGTTATCCTTATGTTCTTCCACACTTTATTATTCTTTTTTAATTTAAAGTGAAATACTTCCTCTCTATTTTATTTTGCTATTCTTAAGAGAAGTATTTCTCAAATAAAACCAATTTGAAAGTTTCCCATTCCATGATTTATATTAATTTATCATTTTTAGTATTTGGATTATGGATTAACATTGATTTGTATCTAGTTTAAAACAATATATTTCCAGAATAACCCTTCACTTTCATCAAATTCTAAAGCGAGGAATATAATTTCAAGATCTTTAATCCATTACCCAACTAGCAATGGATTTGTAGTTCCATTAAAATATGGAGGCTTCTGTCACATGGAGTGATCCAAGATAAGATAATCATGATGTGGAACAATAGGTTACTCTATTAACTACTACAAATATGGCCTTTATCAGTGCTAGAAAAGGGAATTAACAACACTGTTAATTGAGGTGAAGATGGGGGGGGGGGTCTCTTTTATCATCGCTCAAAGAAGCACTGATAAAGGACCCTTTTATCAATGCTTAAAAAAAGCACTGATAAAAGGGCTCTTTTATCAATGTTAAAAATAAGCGCTGACAAAAATGTCATTTATCAGTGCTGATAAAATACCCCTTTTATCAGAGCTTTTTTAAGCGCCGATAAAAGTAAAAAAATAAAATAAAATAAAAAATGTTAAAAATAATTTATAAAATGTGGGGAGATTTTAACAATGATTGACCACCACTTTTATCAACATTAGGCAGACCCCCTACCTCTCACTGCATGTTTCACTTGCCCACACAACCTCCTCCCCCTTTCACACAAACCCTACTTCAACCAGAACTCGAACTCGAGACCTCTACCCTTACACGCCTGCACCTTTACCACTAACCCATTTAATTTTTTTCTCCATTTAATGATATATATATATAGAGTTATATTTTTTCATATATTAATATATATTCATATTAATATAAATATGTTTAGTTATAATATATATATATATATATTTATTCATATATTAATATATATATTTATTCATATATCAATATATATTAACATATATTTATATATATATTTTTACTTATAATTTTTTATCCATATATTTATTTGTCTATTAATATATATTTATAAGATTAGTTTTAAATACATTTATAAAATATGTTTTTTATGTGTGTATAAATAAATAAATACATACATATGTACAACACACACACACATATATTTACGAATAAATACATATATATGTGTATCTGAAAAGCCATAGAATGTTAAAATGACTATAACTTCTAATACAGAATTCCTTTCCAACTCCACAACCTGTAAAATTGAATAAAATAAAACAATCTTTGATATGATATGTGGTGAAGGCCTAGAGGACATCCAGATCAGAAGTTATATCTATTTGAATATTAAAAAATCAGTATATCCATACTAAAACTACAGTTTTGGAGGTCTTAGGGCCTTTTTTTATCTTTAAAAATCTGATATAAAGTTCCCTTGGGTCACTATTGCGTAGAGCTCATTGTAGGCTTCGATTTGATATGCTGTAGAGCTCAAACGGACATTCAGATCAAGAGTTATGGCCATTTGAAGTTTGAGTTACATTTTAAACTTATTTGAGATCTTTTATTTATTTTTTATTTTTTTTGTATTCAAATTATTATTAAATTATTATTAGTCAATTATAATTAGAAAATTATTAATTAAAAATATTTTTTAAAATAATTTAAATCCATTTTCACTAAATATCTTATATATTAAATGTAAGAGTATATTTATACTTATCTAAAACATATTTAAAAAATATAAATTATATTTATATCAATATAAGTGTACTTATATATCAATATATTATTTTTCATGATTTTTTTGAAATATACCCTTTATCAGTTCTAGGAAAAAGCGCTGATAAATCCCCCACTATCAGTGCAACTAAGAAAAGCACTGATAAAGGGGTCCCCTTTAACAGTTCTGAAAAACGCTGAAAAAGGGGTTCCTTTATCAGCACTAAAAAAAGTGTAGATAAAGGGTCACTTTTAACAACACTTTTTTGAGTGCTGTTAAAAGTGCCCATTATCAAAACTACTAAAAAAAGCACTGATAAATACACCCCCTTTATCATCACTTTCTTTTAGCACTGATAAAGGGTGGTGCTGTGGAAACCCAGTTTGTGGTAGTGATTTAGGCATGGTTATTCTTTATAACCTAAGTAAGCTAACCTAATGTGGTCATGATCTGATCACTTCCAATACTAGATATATTGTCTTGTTCAGTAGGGAAATCCTTATATTTTCTATTGGTGTTTATTCCATTTATTATATTAGGATCCATCACTATATATTGGCACACATTGAGTTAGATCATAATTATCGTGAATATTGATACATAAAATAAAATTCCCCCTAATAGTAAATGTTATCAAATACTATAAGGGATTATCATAATTCTCATGATAGTTATGTTCATTTAAAATATAATTCTCAAGGTTTTTACTAAAATTCCTCTGGCACCAACTGTAACAACCCCAAATATAGTAACCTAGAGATAATGCCTACTTTATTACATTAGCATAGATACAAGAGATCTAATATCAAAGGAATGATATGTTTAGTATTATTGAAGAACCAGATGAATACATGATTCCCATATTACACTAGAAATATAAAATACATATCATAAAAGAATTATTACATCCTTGATATAATTCATAACATTCTTCTTCATATCTTGGGTAAAAAAAATAATTGGTGAGATCAGAAGCTCCGGAAGAGTTATTTATAGGAGAAGTTATCATGAATCAATATGTCAAGGTCAATAACTCAAAACACATTCCATTTAATCAGTTACTTGAGTAGTAAATGCATCGACAGATAATATCAATGTATTAGTCTCATGGATAATAGTAATTAAATTATAAATGGAGGAAATAACTAATAATAGACATCATGATTTAATAAATCATGATCTATATACCATAAAATAATTATGTTAGGAAAGTTTAATCAATGGGAAGGTATACACTAAAAACACATTTAATTCTAGCTTACTAATTTGTCTCATGAGTCTTGTCGATGCATCGAGGGACTGTATAATTCCTAGCACCACCTATCACTGCATGTAAAATGAATTCCTCATATATTGAATGATTAATTCAATTCATAAAAAATATGTCTTATTAAAGAATATATATATTTAATAAAGAATATATATTTATCAAGGTTTTCCCCAGTCCATAAAATAAATTTAATAGTAAAAAATTGTATATAGAAATGATAAAATATTTAAGAAATAATCATATCCATGATAAATAAAATGGATATTTAAGAGGAATATATTGTCCAATGATCATAAGAAAGTGATTTTTTCAAGGGATAGTTAACATCTAAAAATTAATCAAGAGATGAGAGATGACCATATAAAAAAATTAGATTTTTTAGTAAAATCAATTCTTTTAAATAATGTAAATGAAGCATTTAAAATAAATTTTCATCAAGAGTTTCATTTGAAAAATTATTAAAATTTTATAGTAGGATCTTTAGGAAGTAAAAGTGTTATAGAAGAGGTAAAGTGTATGTAACATCCTAGGTAAATAAAGAATATAAAATTTTAATATTTATTAATATTTGTGAATTAAATATTAATTTTACTTTAAAGCGGATGGTATGTTCGATGTCATACCCGATACGCAACAACGAGTCTACATAAAATCTTATGTTGCACACAAAACCGAGTCATATTGAAAAATAATAATGTAATATTATTTTAAATGGTAGTTAATGCCTAGTAATTATATTGGAGGGAATGACCAGAACTAACTAAAATATGATATACATGTTTGTTAAATGTTTTTACATTTATCAAATAAAAGTTAGATGCTTAAAATGTGAACGAATCTAATTTCAAGCATAAATACTCTAATATTATTTAAAAGGTCAATTTACCACCTTTTAATGGAGAAACCTTTGTAAATCTAGTTTTGGTCACTTTTATATGTTCTATTTGAAAAAAAATAAATTTTTTCTTTAGATTCGGGACATCAAAATTTACTGTGGGTAAATTTTTTGTATTTTTCTTAAAAATTCATTTTTAATGAATAGTGAAAAATACTATTTTTTAATTCAAAACCGCCTTTTAATATAATATATTTATATGGTTATATTATCTTTTTAATTGGTTTTAAAGTGTAATTAGATTATATTTTTACCATTTAATCCAATTTTGGTCATTATAAGTAATTTCACTTTGAAATTGGACATAAACAAGTGTCAATCTTTTGATAGTTATTATTTCTTAAAAACATGATTTTTGTATTTGACAACAAGAATTAATTTTAAAATTAATTAATTCAACTTCTATGTTTTTAATTTGGTAAAATGAAAATCATTTTTGAATTCAGAATATCAAATATAGATTAGGCTGATTTTTTGGTATTTTTCTGTAAAACATCAGTTTTTGATGAATAGTGAAAACATTGAGTATTAGTTAAAAAACCGAATTTTTCATTTAAATGAAACTTTACCGCTTCTGTGAATTTAATTTTGAAAATACGACATAAAAGGTTGTTATTATTAAGTAAATTATTATTCAATAAGATGAAATTAATTTTTGGTGAATAGTAACTTTTGACTTTTATTTATCGCGGTTAAAGGTAAATAGGGTAATTCAAGGTAAAAATTATATTATAATAATATTAAATTACACTAACATGTGTCCTAATCCAATTGGTTGATACATTTCCGACCATGGGCATCCTTGGGTCGATTTTGGGACCCCATGGAGTCACTTTAGAGTGATAATGACACTTTATATTAATTAATTTAAAGTGAAGACAAAAATGACACAAACATATATCTTTTTGTAAATAAATTTTTACATGGGGTTGTATAAGTTATCTCCTTGACTATAAATATTCATTATAAAGATATAATTATTTCCTAAATCATCATTTTTTTATAATTTTTAGACATCAAATAAATAAAATTATTTATTACGCAATAATGATGTAGTGTTTACCTCATTAATAAATGATTTAAATAAATAAGATTATAAAAATTAAAACAATATCAAAAACCTAACTAATTCCTATTGGATGATTTTATTTATAACATGATTCATATTATCTTTGATTTTATTGAGTTTTTGACCTTTAGAAACTGAAAATCATTATATAATAAAATAATATTTTCAAACTTTCCTAAAGAGCCCCTCCCCCCCTTATAAAAATCCCTCACCTCTAACCCATTAATCACCCCTCTAAAGCCCCTTGGATTGTCCAACCTCTTCCCAATTAATCTCCCTACATCCCTCTCTTCCACCAAGAAGCCTTACCTTACGTAGAAGGCATTTCAAGAAATCCTTTTGGTTCAAACCAAAGGGAGTTACCCGATTTAAAGGTAACGTCTTCTTTTAAGTTCTTTTATTTTATTTTAATTATCCAAACCCTAAACTATTTTTATTCCTTTATTTTATAAGAACACCAGTATCATCAATATAATAGGTTGTTATGAAAATGATTCGAACTACACTTACACACACCTCCATCTAATGGGTAAAGAACATACTGTTTCTGTGGATGGCGAACTACTGCCTCACGAAATGATGATTGTTTAATTTTCTACTACTATCTCTTATGGTGGAAATTAAGATGGAACTGTATTTACATTTGATATATATTATATTTATATTGTATCTATACTTCTTTATTTTTCATTTATATCATACCTTTATGGTTTCCATTATGGGTAAACGCAATAATTTCATTTGAGGAAGTGCGGACTACATTCCCCTCAAAGTGATATGAGTCGTTCATTCCATACGTGGAATGTATAAAGGTCTAAGTTACTGAAATTATATATATATTATTATACTATAATTTTAATATACCTATGTATCTTTAATTTTTCATTCCATTAGATATGAAATAGAAATGAAAGTAGCGTTCATGCGTACGTACAGCTTACCGTCTCCTTGAACGGTGCATTTCATTTCTTACCTCCAAATGTTATGTACTATTATAAATACATATATATAATGGATATATATGATATATATCATATATATGATATATATGATATATAAATCAGGAATATAATTCTTGAGATAATGGAATTTTGACCACATGTACAATTTATAATTATAACAAGTTCATTTTTAACTCATGTTCTGAACATCGAAAAAATGTCCCATATGAACTAAAATAATTAACTAATTGTTATTTCTCGGTAATAAGTGATATGAAATGAATAATAAATTTGAAAAAGGTTCTTAAGAAAGTAGAAATTAACTTTAGTTTACTATTCTGGAAATTAAGGAACGATCAGGTCAAGTCGGACACAAGGTAAGGGACTTCGTATCAATCTTCTTTCAATGAGGCATACTTTGATATATACTCGACTTTATTTTATACAGTATATAATAAACCCCTTTTAATTTTAATTTCATTCAAAGGTAATCTTCTTTCTACGAATCATTTTACTAAAGGACAAAAGTATTGTTTTTAACATTTGTGGTGACAATGACCTATCCGCCGCTATAATCGTTAGTTAGCTTCCACTATAAGACTTAATGTTTTTTAAAATGAAAAAGAAACCCTTTATTCTATTTTTGGGTGTTTTGGTATTGAAAATGGTTTTTGAAATTGATTTATTATTTCAATAACTTGAAATGATTTATTTTTATTGCAAATGAAATGTTATTAGTGAAATATTTATATTTATAATATTTTATGTGTTACAATTTTATAACGGTACTTGGAAATTTGACGGGTGGTTACGTGATAAACCAAATGATGGGTGGTGTCATGATAAACCAAGATGGGTGGTTACGTTATAACCTCCAATGAATTAGGTATGGATGTCGGATGTATGGCTATTCTATTTAGTGATATGTGTGGAAGTTGACCGTATGGTTATTCCATTGAAGCATGTTTGTGTCCCAAGTTACCTTTATATGTTATGTGGTCTTTCTATGGGTTTTATGGTAATAATTTGGTTAAAAATGGTAAGAAATGATCTTTTATTCAGTAAAGAGTATTTATTAATTAATAAATGTGAAAAGTATTACTTATGATGAAGTATTCATGGTTTACTTATTATTTTGAAAAATTAACAGTTTTCTTTCTTTGTGTATCAATTAATGAGATTTTTATGCTCATCCCAAGTTTTTTTTGCAATGTTTTTCATAGGACATAATAATGAATAGGGTAAAGGATGAGATCAAGGAAAAGTAATGCTGTCTAAAATATGGAACTAGACATGACTCCTTTTTTCAAGAGTTTTTATTTTATAAAAAATTGGATACTGAGTAGAAGTATCTACATTGTAAGATTGAAATGATATAGCATTTACAGATTACTATGTTGCTTTTCCTAATATATTTCTGTGTTCATAATGGTTTTCTACCGAGGAAACAAAGCTACTATGTTAGGAACACATACATGGGAGAATAACCTTCCAAACCAGCAACCTGAGATGGTCGAAATCGGAACTGAATAGTTTATTGCAGCGATGGAACATTTGAATCAGGCTATAAATAGTGGTGGTATCCATGCACGAGATCATCCAGATCAACCACAGAGGAACATGTCAGTATTGGATCATTTCATGAGGCAACTTCCCCCATCATTCAAATGATCATCTGACCCTGTGCAAGTTTAAGGGTAGATTAAAGCACTCGAGAAGATTTTTGATGTCATGGGGTGTTCAGAACATCAAAAGGTTAGTCTTGATGTTTACCATTTTGAAGGTGAAGTTAATCAGTGGTGGTCAATGGTGATAAATATCAGGGATAGTGAGGAGTTTGATGCTCTTGATTTATATGAATTCAAAGGTATGTTTCTTGAGAAATATTCTCCTAAGGCGGTTCGTCTTAGGATGGAAAAACAATTCCTGGAATTGAGGTAGGAGGTTGAATCAGTTGCTTATTTTGAAGAAAAATTCACTTGACTGGAAAGGTATGCTCTGAATTTCATCCAAGATCTTGATAATAAGATAAATCGATTTTACTCCGGACTGAAGCTACGATATTGAAGAGCATTATCCTCTCATGAATTCAAAAGCCATGAGAAACTTGTAAGATGTGCTGAGAAGGTATAAATTGATTTTTCTGATGATTAGGTGTTCCAAGAGAGTAAACAAAAGAAGAGATCCAATTGGAAGGTAAAGGGAAAGAATTCATCAAAGAAGATTGTTGGTAAGAAAATTAAATATCCATCTTGTGAGAAGTGTAGTAAAAACCATCATGGATAATGTTTATCAAAGTTTGGAAAGTGCTTCCGGTGTGGTAAGTCTGGTCATATTACTCATAACTATAAGGAATATGATCAAGAAAGAAATGAGAATCCAATGGTAAATTTTTTTTAGTGCAATGAAATGAGTTATTATGAAAATGAGTGTCCACTGAATAACTCAACTGAGGGAAAGCAGCCGTAATACAAGAAGAAAGGGGTGGTGAAATCCTTTGAAACTACTTTAGCATATGTTGGGCCATCAAATAAATTAGTATTAGGTACACTGTTTGTTTTTTTATATTATGCCAACATGTTGTTTGATTCAGGGTATACACATTCTTTCGTTTCTGAGAAGTTTTCTAGTAAATTGGGAATTCCATCTCAAGATATTAATCCTGAACTTATGGTAAAAAAACATGGAGGGAATTCTTAGAAAAAATGAAAACATAAGAAACTTAATATCCTTGTGTGTAGAAAGAATCTACCTTCAAACCTTATTGTTTTCCTCTAGTAGAGTTTTATTCTATATTGGGTATGGATTGGCTTTCTGTTTATCATGCTAAGATTGAATGTAGAGTTAAAATGGTTTTTTTCGAAAGAATTTCAGTTTGAGTACAAGAATGAACCCTTAATTTTTTTAACATATCAGGAAGCTAAGAAACTAGTAAAAGATGGAAATGAATGTTACCTTTCACATATTGTTGAAAATAAAGGAACTTTTTCAGATTAATGATGTGCTAGTGGTAAATGAGTACCTTAATGTTTTTCTTGATGAGTTTCTTGGTATTATACCTAAACGAGAAGTTGAATTTACTGTTTAATTAGTTCCTAATTTTAATAAAATTTCAAATCCCCCTCATTGAATGGCTCAAATTGAACTTTTAGAGATAAAGAAGCAATTACAGTAGTTATTAGATAAAAGTTTGATTCGACCCAACACATCACCATGGGGTGCCCCTGTCTTTTTTGTTAAAAAGAAAGACGGTTCAATGAGACTTTTCATTGATTATAGATCATTTAAAAACATCACTGTTAAGAACAAGTATCCTATGCCTTATATCGATGATTTGTTTGATCAGCTTGAGGGAGCTCAATATTTTTCGAAGATTGAATTGAGGTCGGTGTACCATCAGTTGAAAGTAAATGAAGTAGAAATTATGAAGAATGTGTTACATACTAGATATGGCCATTATGAATTTGTAGTTATGCCTTTTGGGTTAAGCAACACACCTAATACATTCATTGATTTTATGAATAGAGTTTTCCATGAGTTCTTGGATAAGTTTGTGGTTTTGTTCATTGATGGTATTTTGGTTTATTCCAAAAGTACAGATGAATATGAAAGTCATTTAGGGGTTATCTTGCAAACCCTAATAGAAAAGAAACTACATGGAAAATTCAGAAAGCGTGAGTTTTGGTTACAACAAATTTCTTTCCTTGGTCAAATTGTTTCAAAAAATGGTATAATTGTTGAAACTACTAAAACAAAAGTTGTTTAAGAATGACCAAGACCCATAAATATAACAGAGATCCATAGTTTTCTTGGTTTGGAAGGTTATTACCAGAGGTTTGTTGAAAATTTATCACGGTTATCTAGTCCAATGACTAAGTTAACTCGAAAAGGTGTTAAGTTCATTTGGACAAAATAATGTGATGATTGTTTTCAGTAATTGAAAAGAATATTGGTGAATGATCTAGTTTTGGAACTACATTACAGAAATGGTGAGTTTGTTATCTAGAGTGATGCTTCATCAAAAGGACTTGGATGTGTCCTTATGCATAATGATAAGGTAATTTCTTATGCTTCTCATGAGTTGAAACCTCATGAGTTAAATTACCCTATACATGATTTGGAATTAGTTGATGTTGTTTTTGATTTAAAAATTTGGAGACATCATCTGTATGAAGTAAAATGTGAAATATATACTGACCAAAAAATTTTTAAGTATATATTCATTCAAAAATAATTAAACATGAGACAGAAGTGATGGTTGGAATTAATCAAGGATTATGATTGCACGATCAATTACCATCTTGGAAAAGTAAATAAAGTGGCTGATACTTTTATTCGAAAGAGTAATTCTACATTAACCATGTTACGTTTAAAACAAGATCTTTGATTAAAGACTTGATGAACTTTGGCATAGATGTTGTTGGTGTAGAAAATTACTCTGTTTTGTTTTAGGTGTTAGTAAAATCATCTCTATCAGACAAAATTAAGCAAGTGCAGAAGGAAGATAGTGAGTTGTAGAAAAATGTAGAGTTGGTTTAGAAGGGAAAGTTTCCTGATTTTAACATTGATAATGATTGTGTTTTGAGGTTTGGGAAGAGATTATGTGTGCCTTGTGATTCACAGTTGAAGAATGAGTTGTTATGTGAATCTCATAGTTCTCCATTTTCAGTTTATCCTATAAGTACTAATATGTATAGAGATATTCAGGAGTATTACTGGTGGGATGGAATGAAAAGAGATATTACTGACTTTACTGTGAGGTGTTTGACTTGTCAGCAGGTTAAAGTAGATGGATCCATTTGAGGCATTATATGTGAAGCAGTATCAAAATACATCTTTTTGGGATGAAGTAATTGAAAGGAAACTGATGGGATCCAAATTGTTTGAAGAGATGGTAGAAAAGGTTTAGTTGATTCAGAAGAACATGAGAACAGCTCAGAGTAGGAAGAAAATTTATGTGGATAATCGGAGGAAGGATCTTTCTTTTGAGGTAGGTGATCATGTCTTTCTCAAAGTTTCACCTTGGAAAAGTGTGATATGTTTTGGTAGGAAGGGAAAGTTTATTTTGAGGTTCATTGGACCTTATGAAATCCTGGAGAAAGTTAGATTAGTTTCCTACATAGTAACTTTACCTCCATGTTTATCCTAGGTACACAATGTTTTTCATGATTCAAAGTAGAGAAATTATATTCCAGATTTATATCATGTTTTGAGCCCAGAGGTAGTTCAGTTGGAAAAGAATATCTCTTATGAGGAACAACCAATCTAGATTCTTGACCAAAGAGGGCAAGTGTTGTGGAATAAGGTAATTAATCAGGTAAAGATTTTGGGGAAAAACCATATGGTCGAAGGGGCAACATGGGAATCTAAAAATAATATGATTGATAAATTCCCCCATTTATTTGATAAGTGAATAAAATTGTGAGGACACAATTTCCAAAATGGGCGAAGGATGTAACATCCCAAGTAAATAAAGAATATAACCTTTTCATATTTATTAATATTTGTGAATTAAATATTAATTTTAGTTTAAAAGGGATGCTATGTTCGATCGCGTACCCGATATGAAACAACGAGTTTCTTTGAAATCTTATGTTGCACACAAAGCTGAGTCATACTGAAAAATAATAATATAATATTATTTTAAATGGTAGTTAATGCCTGGCTGTTGTATTGGCAGGAATGAACAAAACTAACTAAAATATGACTATACATGTTTTCTAAATGTTTTTACATTTATCTTATAAAAGTTAAATGATTAAAATGTGAACGAATTTAATTTAAAGTATAAATACTCTAATATTCTTTAATAGGCCGATTTACCACCTTTTAATGGTGAACACCCTTTAATCTAGTTTTGGTCTCTTTTATATGTTCTATTTGACAAAATAAAATTTTTCTTTAGATTCAGGACATAAAAATTTACTTTGGATAAATTTTTAGAATTTTTATGATAAAATTAATTTTAATGAATAATGAAAAATATTGTATTTTAATTCAAAACAACCTTCTAATATAATTTTTTTAATTTAAAGTAAGGACAAAAGTGACAAAAACATATATGTTTTAGTAAATAAATTTTTACACGGCCTTATATAAATTATCTCCTCGACTATAAATATTAATTAGAAATATAAAAATATTTCCTACATCATTGTATTTTGTTTTATAACATTTAGACATAAAATAAATAGAATTATTTATGACACAATAATGATGCAATATTTACCTCATTAATAAATTATTTAAATAAATAATATTATAAAAATTAAAACAGTATCCAAAACCTATCCAATTCTTATTGGATGATTTTATTTGAAACATGAGTCATCTTATCTTTGACTTTAATTAGTTTTGGACCTTTTGAAACTGAAAATCATTAAATAATAAAATAATATTTTGAAACTTTCCTTAAGATTCCCTCCTCCCCCTTATAAAAGCCCTTACCTCTAAACCATTAATCACACATCACAAGCACCTTGGCTCCTCCAACCTCTGACAAAGTAAGCTATCTACATCCGTCTATTCCACCTAGAAGACTTACATTAGGCATAAGGCACTTCAACAAATCCTTTTGGTTCAAACCAAATGGATTTACCCGATTTAAAGGTAATGTCTTCTTTTAAGTTATTTTCTTTTATTTTAATTCTGCAACCCCCTAAACACTTTTTATTTCTTTCTTTTATAAAAATAATAGTATCCTCAATATACTAGGTTATTATTATTAAAAATATTCAAACTACACTTAAAAACACCTCTATCTAATGGGTAAAGTACATATTGTTTCTGTGGAGGATGAACTATTACCTCCAGAAACGATGATTGTTCAATTTTATCCTACCACATATTATGGTGGCCATTAAGATGGAACTATATTTACATGTGATATATATTATATTTTTATTGTCTCTATAATTCCATATTTTTCATTTATAGCATACCTTTATGGTTTCCATTATGGGTAAATGCGATAATTTCATTTAAGGAAGTGCGGACTACTGCCTCCTCAAAGTGATATGACTCCTTCATGCCACATGTGGAACATATAAAGGATAGAGTTACTGAAATTATATATATATGATATTATAATAGAATTGTAATATACCTATGTATCATTAATTTTTCATTCCATTAAATATGAAATAAAAATGAAAGTAGCGTTCATGCATACGTACGGATTACCGTCTCCATGAACGGTGCATTTTATTTCTTACCTCCAAATATTATGTACTATTATAAATACTTATATATAATGGATATATAAGATATATATTATATATAAATGATGAATATAATTTTGGAGATAATATAATTTCGACCACATGGATAATTTATAATTATGAAAAGTTCATTTTTAACTCATGTTCCGAGCATCGAAAAAATGTCCGATATGAACTCAAATAATTAACTAATTATTATAGCAAGGTAATAAGTGGTATAAAAGGAATAATAAACTTTTAAAAGGTTATTAATAAATTATAAATTAACTTTAGTTTATTATTCAAGATATTAAATAACAAATGGGTGAAGTCAGACATGAGATGAGGGACTTCGTCTCAATCTCCTTTCAATGAGGCATACTTTGATTTATACACAAATTTATTTTATACATTATATAATAAAACCCTTTGACTTTTAATTTCATTCAATGGTAATTTTTTGTCTATAAAGTGTTTTACTAAATGGAAAAAGGAATGTTTTTATCATTTGTGGCTACAATGACCTCTCCGCCACCGTAATCGTTAGTTGGCTTCCTTTATAAGCCTTATTTATTTTAAAATGGAAAAGAAACCCCTTATTCTATTTTTTTGGTGTTTTGGTATTGAAAATGGTTTTTGAAATTGATTTTTTATTTCAATATCTTGAAATGATTTATTTTGATTGAAAATGAAATGTTATTAGTGAAATATTTATATTTACAATATTTTATATCTTATGATTCTATAATGGTACTTGGAAATTTGACTGGTGGTTACGTGATAAACCAAATGAAGGGTGGTGTCGTGATAAACCAGGATGGGTGGTTACATTATGACCTCCAATTAATTGGGTATGGAAGTCGGCCATATAGCTATTCCATTTAGTGATATGCGTGGAATTTGACCATATGGTTATTCCATTGAAGTATGTTTATGTATCAAGTTACCTTTATATGTTAGGTGTTCTTTATATGGGATTTATGGTAATATTTTGGTTACAAAATGGTAAGAAATAATCATTTATTCACTGAAGACTATTTACTACATCATAAAGGTGAAAATTATTACTTATTATAAAGTATTCATGGTATATGTGTTTTTCTGAAAAACTAACAGTTTTCCTTCTTTGTGTATCCCTTACTGAGCTTTTTATGCTCATCCCACGTTTTTTTGAAATGTTTTTCATAGGACATAATAATGAATAGGGTCCCAGATGGGATCAAGGAAAAGTAATTCTATCTAAAATATAGAACTAGACATGAATACCTTTTTCAAGAGTTTTTATTTTATAAAAAATTGGATACTGAGTAGAAGTGTCAACATTTTAATATTTGAGATGTAAAGTAATAATTTATGGCCTAATTCTCTAAAACTATAATCCTAAAAATATCCTCAATGTAAATTATTAACTTAATTCAAGATTATGTAATGTTTAAGGCTGGGTCCTTATAGTGTATTGATGCCATTTATTTTTTTAAAAAAAAATTTGTTTTTCTTTTTTTAAAAAAAAATATTTAAAATGACTATTTGAGGGAAAAAATTTGGAATATTCACTTAAAAACAAGAAAAAAAAAATACAAGGATCACTTTAAATTTCCTTATTAAATTATTTGAGTACTAAAAAGGGATTTTTTAAAATAATTTTTAAAAAATACGTATATAGAAGAAAAATATACCCAATCAAAAAAATAAATAAGATCAATTTTTATTTTAAATATTCCCTTTGAAAGTGTAACATGAAATGAATCATTAATCATCTATATTAAATATATATTCATGGTAACAAACTCAAAGGTGTAATATATACACCACATAATATAATATATTGTTCCATAATATCTATAATAATTATAATAATAGAATTATCATTTTTATAAATCAATTATACTTTTAAAACCAACCATGAAATATGGTTACAAAAAATGAACCATGTTACAGTCCTGAAGATCGTAGGCTGTACGTACGCATTGGAAACATTTCCATTTTTTAATGACCGTGACAGAAGAAGTTAAGAATTTTTTATATTTTAAAAATGATCATTATATCATAAATAGAACATTATTTCTTTAAAAAAACCTATATATACGAGGCATGTGATGTGGTGGAAAAAAATCACATCGCTTCATGGAGGTGGTAGTCCATACATACGCATGAATGAAGTTATCATTTTTAAATTAATGAAAAAGTAATAAAATATGTGATATATTACTTTTATATAATGATATATATTTAATTAATATCATATATATACAATAAATACAAAATTATAACTATCTATGAGAGGCGGAGATTGAAAATGAATTATATTAGTTTGTGAGGTGTTAATCTTCTTTACACATGAAGAATAATTTTGTTTTGTAAGGACCCTGACCCTAGTTACCTGGATTTGATGTATTACTTTATTACATTGACATAATAGATTAGGAATCACATATTTAATGCCCAAATAGTTTAGTAGTCCTTATAAACTAGATACATACATGATTCCCATATTACATTTTAAAACACAAATTACAACAAAATTTTCTGTTTGAGAATAACATTATTCCCTCTAGAACATCCTTACATATCAAACATAACACACTTCATGAATTCCTAAAAAATTAAATAAAGTAATGGCAAGCTCACATTCTTATTAAGGGTTAATTACAACATAATCTATCATAAATCAATAATCATAATGAACATATAAAGGTAAAAACTGAACACACATTCCATTAAAATAACTTGACTATCATGACAAGATAAGGCACAATCAATATAGAAAGGTAAATAACTGAAAAAACATTCCATTAAATCAAAAAATTGGAAATTAAATGCATCCAAAGATAATATAATGGTGAAAATATCATTTATAATAATAACTTAATTATTAATAAAGGAAATTATTAATTATTGAGTGTCATGTCTTAGACACATGATACCTACTCTGTCAAGACCTTTGAGATGAAAAATTGAAACTATAGGTAAAACCCCATTTAATTATATCTTCTTAATTTTTTTGATGAGATCATCCAATGCATTGAGGGGATATATAATACCGAGCCCCACCCATCATGACATGTCCAAACTATTCCTCACGAATAGAATATTTGATTTAATTCATGAACAATGTGACTTATCATAAAATATCTATATTGATTAAAGAATGTAGATTTATAAATATTTCACCAGATAAAAAAATAACTTTAAATACAAAAAATCATATGTAAAAATTATATATGGTTTATACTATTAATATATCCATGATAAATAATATGGATATTTAGGGAAAATTTAATATTCAGTGATCATAGGAAAGTGAATATTTCGAGTCAAAGTTTTTAACTATAAAAATGAATCAAGAAACTAAATATTGATACTTTACTTAGTCAAAATGATTATAAATCATATATATAAATAATAAGGATGTTTTTAATTAAAAATATACCTATTAGAGTAATAATAAAGGGTTATTGTCAATGATAAATAAAAAAATCATAAAAATATATTTAAAAATATTATTAAGGAAAATTACCTTTTTATTTTAAAAAGCACTTTTTAAAAATAAAAATTCACAAAAAATTTTGAAATTAATTTTCATTGAAATTAATCTTTTAAAATTATAAATTAATATTTAAGACATTGATTTTTCTTTATGGTAGTATTTTTTTACATGTCGAGTATATTAAAACAAATATTCCATTCACATTTTTGGTAAATGCCAAACTTACATTTTTTTGAAAATAAAATAAATATTCCTTTTAATTTATTTTGTAAAAAGTAAAAATGGGTAAAAATTTATTTAATAAATAATTATGGAAAGGATTAAAAAAATTTAATATATTTTTAGAATAAATATTTTTGGTATAAAATGTATTTCTTATCTAAGAGAGAAATAAACTTGTATTTTCATTAATTTTTATCTCAATTATTTGAAGTACCAAAAGTGTAAAAAATGATATTATTACTTGAAAAATAATGAATACTTATAGTATAAGAAAATAAAATTTTTTAATTATAAAATGAGCAAATAATCTCCTTTAAATTAACAACATGAATAACCAATCTCGATTAGAATGTGATTTTGAAATAAACCCTTACAATGATCATAATGTTGACATGAAAATTAATAATAAATCTATTATGTATATTAAATGTGAATAAACATAAAATAATTATAAATTAAACAATATATATTTAAAATTCATTTCACACAAAGTTTTATAATAATAAAGACAACAAAGGAGTAATATAACCCAAGGAAATGAAAACGAGTTATAAAATTATTTACCAGTTAGTAACTTTTAAGTAAAAACACAATTAGATAAATATTTCAAATTGAAATTTAAATTACTATAAATTATTAATTAATAATTATATTACATGTAAAATGTTCAATATATACACCATATAATATAAATTAGGCACATAATATTATAATATGCCTCAATGGATTGAAATTGGCATGAAATCCCTTACCTCACACTTCCTTCTAGTTGAAAGTGATTTAAACTCCTTTATAGTGGTTTTAAACATGTTATTCTCTTATTATGGAACCATATTAAAGTTTATAATGTCATATATGATCCTTTTGTAATATCTTATCTCTTTTTAATTAATAATATTTCATTATTCCCATTATTTCGGGTGTTAATTGTTTTGTTTTCTCATTCGTGTTTTGTTATGAAAGTTTAAATTATTGTAAATATTATATAGTTCAATCATCTCGAGAATAAAAATAATGAAATAATTTTTATATTTTTAAATCCATATTACTTTTAAAACCAATCAGGAAATATAATTATGAAAAATGAACTCTGTTATAATCATGGAGAAGGTATGCTGAACATACGCATGAGTAACATTTCGATTTTTTAATGATCATTTTGGAAAGAAGGTTAGTAATATTTTAACATTAAATAACTATAATAATAAAATATATATCATATTATATATTTAAATATACTTATATATATCATCCATGGGGTGTGGTTAGGAAAATAGTGTCACATCCCTTCGTGAAGGTGATAGCCCACAAGTGCATGAATGATCTTATCATTTTTCACTGTAAGAAATTAAATGTTATATTACCTTTACATTATGATAAATAAGTAATTAATATCATAATTATGTCATTTATATCACATATATCCATTAAATATATCCTTATTACCTTCTATTTATTGTGTTAGTTAAAAACAAGTCACATCGCTTCATGAGGTAGTAGTTCTCTGTACACACGATCAACAATATCATATCCCATACCGGATAGGAATTAAAAAGTTTTATATGAAAAAATGGATATATAGGTGTAATTATTTAATAAATATCATATATATACTATTGATCCATCATCATAACCAACTGTGAGAGGTGGTAATGGAAAAATGAATAACATCGGTTCATAAGGGTGTAGTCTACCACACACACGAATGATGATTTCATAACCCATTTGATGGAAGTGGGGATAATTGAAGGTAATTAAATTAACATAAAAACATTTAAATATTTTTAATTTAATTATTTTATTATATAATCATGGTTTAATAAGAATTTAATGAGGTGGATAAAAAAATAAAATATTAATGATTGATGAAGAACATTATCTCTTCATTGGGTAATCTCCTTATGTTTGCACCAAATCATTCCAAGGTAATTTTTATGAAAAAAATAAGGATTATAGGATTATAGGAGTGATTTTTGAAGATATTTGGGTAGGTATTGGCTGAAACAAAATGGTTTTAAGGAGTAAATTGGAGAGTATAGGGGGTAGACTTTTATTGGTGAGGTGAGTGGAACACTTGTAATTGTTGAAAAGTAAAAGGTATACCCATGTTTTTCATAAGAAAAAGGGGTATAAAATAGAGTATTATCTATAATTAGATATTATAGGGTCTGAATATGGACATAAAATTTATTTTATATAAGTTTTTAGTAAAATTTAGATCTTAACATTATATTTTAACCCCCTGTAAACCTATTTTTTACCTTAACTATGGTAAATATTTTTTATTTTTTATACTATTAATTACGGTAAAAAAATAATTCTAAATTATTATATTATATAAATTATTCTAATTACAGATATGAAATAAATTTTAAATCCTTCCATTCACTGAAGTGGCAAAATTTTATTTAAAATTAATCCTAAAGATGTGATGAGAAAACAAGTTTTCAAAGAGAAAATGTTCAAAAGTTTACATAGTTTTTATATCAAAATTAATATTAAAATGATTTTAATGACCTAAATAATTTTAATATATATATAATTTAACTAATATTACATTAAAACTAATTAAAAATATAATTTTACTTTATAAATAATTTAAACGAAAAGCCAATTTTCAATTAAAATTTAGTATTTTCACAATTCATCTAAAAATGAATCATTTTAGAAAAATTCTAAATATTCAACCTAATAAATTTTTTATATTTTGATTCAAAAAATTTATTTAATTTTATAAATAAATGTTAAAAAAGTTCTAGAAATCAATTTTAAACTATGTGCACAAATCACAACTAAACCATCCTTCTGAAAAAATACAGTTCTTTAAAAAATAATAATTTTTCTTTAAAATAATTATTATTTTATTCCTAATCAATAGAAAACAAACAAATTCATTTTAATTGTGTAAAAATATACTTTTCATAATTTCATTATTACTATGCACACCCTATAATTTAATGGAAAGGTTATAACAGTATACCGTATTGTGGTTCTTTTAGACTCGGTGTTGCGTGTTCAGCAAGCTGTCACAACACTTAAATTTGAAGAAATATATTTCATGGGTTTGTTAAACTTAGTTCTTCATGTATAATAGGCTATCGAATAAAATGTTATTATTTTATAATTTTAGGGTGTCACGTTCTCCCCACCATAAATATATTACATCCTCTCAATTTAAACTTGATCTCGGAAATCAAGGGTTTGATATTTGAAAATTTCTTTGTTAAAAACCCACATAGTAAAAAGTTAAGAACATTGGTAACAAGAGAAGATATATAAATGAAAGAAAAGAAAAATTAATTATAGAGACTGATAGAGGTCATTGATCATAAGAAAGTGAACGATCAATGAAAAGTTAAGAACATAAAAACCATAAATCTATAATGATTTAAAAAATAATATCATTCATTAGATATGAAAGTAATAGTATAAAATTTATGGTTCAATATAATTTTTTGAAAGTTGAGGAATTATTTTTATAACACCCCAATATTTTATGGTATGTATCTTCTTAAATAAACTTAATTTATTAAAATGCTTATATTGCACCCAAAGTTTAAATGAACCATGATATATGATTAATTATTAAAAATAATATTGGAATAGTATTGTGACCATTAGGAATAGTATTTTGGCCATTAGAATAATAAACTCACATATGAAAGTATAAATAAATTTTAGGCATATCAAAAAATAAAATATGATATTTTTATATCATGGAATTAGTAATTTCTTTTAAAATGATAAATTAAGTATCGATAGTTTTGTGAAAATTAAATGTTTATTTAAAATTTTATAATAAATATAATTATTTAAAATAAAATTTATTTTCATAAAATAGATTCATAAATTAACTATTATTTTTATTATATTTAGAAGATAATTTTATGAGACCATAATTAAATTTTCATGGTGGTGTAAAATAAGTTATAATATTAAAATCCATATTTTTAAAATAAATGAAGATTTCATTTAAATATTAAATTTATCATATTTAGAAAATTATTTTCCTAAAATGGATTCCATTTTTGAAATCTACACATCGCGAATTGTGAAGGGTGATTTTTTGGGATTTTTTTTAAAATTGTTGATTTTTTTATGAATTGTGAAATATAGTAATTTACAGTATTTAATATTATAAGTTTAATACATGTATTTTGAGTCATTTTTGATATAATATCCCATTATTTTCAACTCACATTCAATATTTACCATACCTCATCACAATAATCATCACTATTATTGGTCTTGATCCAAAATAATAAATTAATGAATAAAATAATAAAAATCCACCTCTCTCCTCCCCTATAAATACCACCACTCACCACCCCGTCTCCTCACACATTATAAACATTTAAGATTGTATAAATTCTTAATAATTTTTTTGGAAGCCTCTTACCCATGTCCGAGTCCTTCCGGTCTTAACAAAATACCAAATCGAAGTGTCTTAATGAGGTTCCCAAGGAGACGATATTCAAGAGGCAAAATCCTCCTTTATTCTCTTTTAATTTATTTTATTTTATAATACTATTATAGTCTACCCTATAGAAAGTGTAGTGGTAAATAAAATATCATATATATACTATAAATTTATTTTTCTAATGAAATATCCACCATCAATTCTCTTCTCCTCTCCTTAAAAAAATGAAAACATTGCCTCTATTGTGTTGATTCACCACCTTTGTGGACGACGCGTTTCCATTTTCCATTACCACCTTCAAGGATGATCATAAAACCATTATTATAGATCAATAATATTTTAAGATACACATTATAAGTTATATAATGTTCTGGAACTAATATATAAATATAATATTAAATAAAATGACACAAGTACATGATGGTCATAAAAACTGCCAAAATAAATTCAGACATTTTTGTTAACATTTTATCTAATGAATCATACTTATACCTTATAAAAAAATTATATCTATGACCATTTAAACTCTTATATGTTCATTAATACTAAATAATCTCACTTCTGTAGAAGTTATTTCCATTTTACAAGAACTCCCATATTTATACAAAAGCGAATCTACTATAAAACCATGGAATGAACACTCGAGGAACAATGAAATTAAAAAATATAACTCATATAAATTCATGGAAATAAATAATTAAAATTATAATAAATAAAATATATGTTTTATAGGTTTAAAATTATGTTATTAATGAATATAATTTTATTATCTATGATATTAAGTACAAATGTAGAATGATTTCAGGTATACGGTAAGGGTTTCTCATCTCACTTTAACTTTTGGGAGATATATTCCCTATTAAAACCTTATTTATTGTCTATGGTGTACATAATATCCTTTGATATATTTTATCATAAATCTATTTATATTCATTTCATTTTATGATCATTAATTTTATGGTGCACTCGTTTTGACTGATTACAAAATGGAAGGGAATTATTAACCTATTTCTATTCTTTGGGTTAAACTTACACTCCATGTATTATTTCATGCAATGATTATTTTGAAATTAATTTTTATTATCTTATGTTTTATTTACACTTTTTATTTTTATTTATAGATAATACACCTAATCGATTCATTTGGTTAACACTCACACTTTCTTTTAAAAACACTCTTTTAAATATTTATTTTTAAAAATTTAAAAGGAATATTTTTTAAACTTATTCTGCATTAGAAACATTTCTCACTTTCATGAAACCTTAATTTCATGGGGAATACTTTAAAAGTTTAAATGGTTATTTTGAAAGAAACTATTTTTTATAATTACACATCTTTTTGAAAAACTTATTTCATTGTAAAGTGTTATTTCTATCAATTATTTATTAATGATTTTATTAGAGTAGTTTCATATATGTCAACACCCATTGTTGGATCTTATGCTTAATTGATGTTGTCCTCTTATGAAACCATATAACATATTTTATTTAATTTTTTATGTTCAATGGGATTGTAGATGTGTTATTATGATACTATTCATCATATTATACTTAATGGATTATGATGTTATTTATCATTTAGAGAAAGTTATTTACATTTAATATTATTGTTTCAATATGAATGTATATGTTGATTATGTTTCAACTCTTTAATATGACTAATGCATTGAAATTATTAAGTGATGAAAGAGGACCACTATAGCCCCTCGATGCATTGATAGGTCTCATGAGAAAAACTAGCTTAGGTATTAGATGATGTCTTACCGAATTATGTATGGTGTCTTTGCCGTAGCCTTGAGGGTATATTAATGAAGTACCATATTATGAATTGAACCATTACGATATTAGTTATTGATAATAAATGTTATTATTCAACTAGTACAATATCCATGGTTAAGTTTTATTATTATTTTATTATTTATAAAGCACTATTCGATCTGCTTTTATTCCTACCATCTTATGCTCATGATTATGTATTAATGGAATGTGTTTTTAGTTATTCACCTTTCCCTATTTTTTATATTTATTTTTGATAGATTCCACTGTATGATTACCATTACTGAGCATCTAGGATCACTCATTTATTATGTTTTATTTTTCGTTAGTATTTTAAGATATATATTATGATTGACATGTATAAATAATATAAGAGAATATGGGAGTTTCCAATAGATTTATTATGATGTATTTAATTTCAAGTTGTAATCTAATACTTATGTTTGTATCTAGTTTTCAAAATATAATAAACTATTTAGTCCTTCAGGATGCGATCACTTGTATTTAGTACTAATGTAATAAATTAAGGCATGAGATCAGAGCTACTGGGGTCAAGGTATTTATAATTTTACTGTATAAAAATATTAGGAAATTTTAAGTATTTCACTAATTTTAAAATTAAATAATCTAATCTAGTGTATTCCATTTCTTTGAAATTGTGCCCAATGGAAGGAATGGGAACTATATCGACACATGTATTCCACGTAGGGATTTACCTCCTATATAAGATAATGATGTTGGAGTTGGAGCTACAAATGGATCTAAAAAACTTATAACTATGTTAAGACAATTGACTCTGGTTATGAGCTATAACCTTACTCACATGTATTAGCCCGATCCACAATGTAGTGTAATAATATTAAAACACTTCATGCAATAAAAACCTATATTATTCAACGGGACTACAAACCCTTTTATTATTGATCAATGAATAATTTCCTTATAGAAGATATTTCTTGCATTGGGAAGTAACAGAAGTGATAAGGATATCATGGGAGTTTATCATCTCTCGGAAGATTTGGATCAATAGTGGTAATTTATTTATAACACAAGGGAGAGATTAGGAGGAAATTCAAAATATGAAATGAAATTATTTTATTGAAATTATCTTCAAAAAATATTTCCCTCTCTAATAACGAGCGGATATGGAGCGACAATTCTTGAGTCTGAGACATAAAGATGATGCAGATTTTCCTAAGTACGAATCCAAATTTACAAGGTTAGCAAGGCATTTCAAAAACTATATACACAAGCCAATGAGAAATATTTACCATTTCTTTGATGGTATTAATATAATTCTATAAAGGTAACTAGTCTCCCAAAAATTCTCATCATATGAGGATATAATATCATGTGCTATCTGGATAGTGAAATAATTTTCAAATCCATATGAATTAGAAGGGTAATAAGAAAATAAGAGGGCTTCTGAGTACTCTAGAAAAGGAAATAGGTAAAAAGGGAAGAAGGGAAGAATAAAATTTATAACTTGAAAAAATGGAAAGAAACATCATGGAACAAGCCTATTGGGAATGAGATTTTGTTATAAGTATGGAGAAAAATACAACCAGGCTTATGATTTCAAGGGTGAGAAAGAAGTCGGAAATATATGATGCTTCAACTATACGGGGATGGGACAATATAAACATTATTATCCTAGACATCAAAGAAAATTAACCCTAAATATTCCAAGGTAGCAAGGCCCTACATATGCAGTCACAACCGCTGAGGTTGAAGTACCTAATGATGTGTTGGAAGACACTTTAATCATATCCTAAAATTTATCTGAAGCTTTATATTGATTATGGACCATCACATTCTTTTATATCTTCCTAGTTTTCTATAA